>JASPKZ010006480.1:170000-870912 GCA_030220185.1 Diploptera punctata | reverse complement strand
CAAAAACACGTTTTGCATTGTAAATATGGTGATTTTAGGTCATTATGCGTTCAAATTCCCA
The DNA here is from genome assembly GCA_030220185.1 of Diploptera punctata. NCBI lineage: Eukaryota > Metazoa > Arthropoda > Insecta > Blattodea > Blaberidae > Diploptera > Diploptera punctata. Next base: position 870,851 of record JASPKZ010006480.1, on the reverse strand, counting down.
TTTATTTCAATTTTTTTTTACTCTTGGGAAAAAATCAACAAATATAATATTTCACTACTGCAATAGTAAATTGTCTTTTTCGGTTTTTATTGAATTTATTTATGAATGATGGAATAGAATCCGAGCAGTATGATTTTGAAAGCAGTAAATTTGTGTTATGATGCATTTGATTTACACCCTGTATGTACCGAGTAATATCTTGAGGAACTAACCAACCTTTTGAATACGTATTCAAGTTTGATTGACAAACTTTAGTTGTCGTGATAAAAGCGAACTTAAACTTTGATGTACCGTAGGTTTGAATACATCAACTGAATAATAGCAGAACGTTCCCTTAGCACACTGTGCCCGCATATTCACACACACACACATCGAAATTGTATTTCATTATATAAACACGTCAGTTTGCCTTGCAATATTGAAATTCAAAGCAAATAGAATATCTCTACCGGGTGTCACAAAATAGTTCATAGCTTTTTAATGCATTATAACACACGGGTCCAGGTTTAATACTGGCAGAGTAGAAAATTGTAATTATCTTCTTCTTATTCTTCTTTGCCACGGTTTAAGCTTATTTACTAGCCATTTCCGGCTTCAAATTGCTGCTGTTTCCATCTTTTCTTTGGTCTTCCCAAACTTCTTCTTCCTCGTGCTGAATAGTTCTAGCTGCTTTTGGTATTCTATTCTCAGTCATCCTTGCTAAGCGTTCTTTCCAGTTTGTTCTGTACAGTAAAAAGCCCCTTATTCGCGGGATAAAAAATTGCAACACAGTTCCTGTATTCGCGGTTAAAAATGTATTTATTCGCGGATCCAGTCGGTGTATTAGAAGGATTAGTGTCCTTTATTAACGCATCGGTAACTTTTTAACTGCAGACACGTGCCAAGGCGGCTTTTACAAAGAATGATTCAAACCAGACGGACAAATTAATATAAAAATAAAACAAATCTTATTCATGTATTTTAGGTCTTTCGGGCTAAATGGCCCTGGTCTGGTTTTATTAACACTCAACGTTTCGTCTACTACTGCGGTAGACATCCTCAGGAGATTCTGCGTGTTCTTTGACCCTCTTAACTCTTCAAATATCGGCTGCAGACATTTGAATAGTTAAGAGATCAAAGAGCATGCAGAATCTCCTGAGGATGTCTACCGCTGTAGTAGACGAAACGTCGAGTGTTAATAAAACCAGACCACGATAATTTAGCCCGAAAGACATAAAATACATGAATCAAAATACCTGCTGTGAAAGTCTACAATTTTACAAATCTTATTGTCACTAAGCCTAAAGTTCGTTATTAAAAGCCACCGCCGTCGTATTTTCACGTGCCGCTATGTCCGTTATAAATTCCGCCCTCGCCATCGGTGTTTTATTGTTTCAACTTGTCATTCGTTTCAATAATTTTGATTTAATAACACGTGTCTCTTCTGCTTTGTTGACAATTTATAATGTCGAGTAAAAGAAAAGAAAATTACTTCCGAAGCGGAAAAAAGTAGTGTTGTCGCTTAAATGAAAACCTTGGAACGTATCGCATACAAATTATCATTCCATATTCGCGGTTTCTGTATTTGCGGCATATTTGCTGAACATATATGGCCATCATCATCATCATTATCATCATCATCCTTCACCGGTGTGGAAAGCAACGGGAAGCTACCACGTCTAAAATCCCTAGTAAAGCTGCAAGCATAGCATGAAAATGCTATGATTGCAATGAAGGACCTGTCTTCGGGCAGAATTACTATTGATGGATCCCTCGCGAATAAGCTTTTACTGTATTTCTCTATTGTTGTGTTTAATTCCTCTATTTTAGTTGTTGTCTTATTTCTGTGTTATGTTTTTTGTCTGTTCTTTGATATCCTGCTATTGGTCTGAGGAATCTCATTTCAGCAGCTTGTATTCTGGCGGATTGTTGTGTTGTCACTGTCCATGTTTTGGATCCATAAGTAATAATAGGCACTGCCATTGTCTTGTATAATTTCATTATAGAGTATTTTCTGGCTTTATTTTTTCAAAGTTCTTTTTAGTGTTCCTGTTACATAATTACATTTTAATTATAAAGTTTTCAAACTTGAAGGCGCGATGGTAAGAATTCTGAAAGAATATACATTTTAACAGGTTTGTACTTATAGCAGTTATTTTTAAAAAATATTTACAAATCTTCAGTCGGGTATTAATAAAATAAATGACAAAATTTTGTTGAGACATTAGTCTATATAACTAACTCACAGAAAAAGTGCATAATAATAATAATAATAATAATAATAATAATAATAATAATAATAATAATAATGTATTTATTTACATACAAAATTTTAATGTTGACACATCTTTCTGTGCCTAAAGTTTTTTTTTTCTTCTCCACCTTCTCTCTCCATCCAATCCATGTCCTCTAGTCCTCTTCCTCTCATTCCAGTTCCCGCGAAAGCCTGTCCCAAGCCAGGTTAGAAATGGGCGAGGGGGAGGAGTAACAACCTAGTTAAAAATCAAGGGTTCAGTACGCCCGGCTGATAGTACCCTGTGAGGGCCCCTTATCTAGGGTACACATACTGCTGCCTTGCAGTTCGTCATTGGTTTGAAAAAGGCTAGAGGAAGAAAATCTTGACCAAAAATTACCTGGTCCTCCAGGTTGGGGGTTGATGTATCAGGTCAGCTCCCTGTTCGTCACAAAAAACATAACAATGCTATAAAACCTAAAGATTTATTAAGAAAAAATTCAAGACATTTATAACTAGTTGGGAGGCCATAAATGAAAATAATAATAATAAAACACTTGCATGGAAGCTTCTTGTAGGAAAGCCAGAGGGAAAACGCCCAGTTGGTAGACCAAGAATGAGGTGGGAGAATAACATTAACTATGATTTGAGGGAAGTAGATTATGCAGGAAATGATTGGAAAGCATTAGCTCAGGATAGGGATGTATGGAGAGCTTATGTCCGCGCGTCCATGAACCTACGGGTTCGATAGTGCCAGTGAGTAAGTAAGTAAGTAAATAATAAAACGGTAATTATAAATACAAAAATGTCACCAAAATAAACCTATCGAGCCCGTAGGTTCATGTCTGCGCGGACATAAGCTCTCCATGCATTCCTATCCTGAGCTAATGATTTCCAATCATTGCCTGTATAATCTACTTCCCTCAAATCATAGTTAATGTTATTCTCCCATCTCATTCTAGGTCTACCAACTGGGCGTTTTCCCTCTGGTTTCCCTACAATTAGTTTCCATACCACTCTTTCGTTCCCTATTGGTGGAACGTGTCCTGCCCATCGCAGTCTATGAGACTTGACTGTTCTTATTACATCTGGCTTCCTATAAAGATCATGTAGTTCACTGTTATGTAGTCTTCTCCATTCACCTGTCTGATCACACTGGTCAACATGATTTTTGTCTCATGAGTACCAATAGTTGTACTTAATGCAGTTTTTTATCGTGTTTTCAAATATGTATTCGGAATTTCTCCATCACCCACAGTTTTTTTTATTTCAATTTCAATTAATGGATTTAAATAATTATTTTTTTAATAAAGTTATATTTCTTCCCGGAAAATCTTGGCGCAGTGAGCGATGAGCACGGGGAACGCTTTCATCAGGATATTTCAGCTATGGAAAAGAGATATCAAGGCAAATGGAATCCTAATATGCTGGCCGATTATTGTTGGACTATGAAGAGGGATGCTCCACAGGCGAAATATAGCAGAAAATCGTCATTTCTTACTTTCTAGGTGAGTCCGAATGTTCCAATATTGTGTAGTTACGAATGTAGAAAATATTAAAGTGTTTGAAATTATAAATTCCTGTGTCTCGGAAACCTTGCGTGATGGAGAAAAACCGATATCATATTTAAATTCAGGAGAAAAAATACTATCAGAATCACATATTTTTCTTTCTGAGACAAAAAAAAAAGGGTATCTTTTTGTTGCTCAGTGTCATCTCTCTTTGGTCCAAAAACTTTCCTAAGAACTTTATTCTCAAATACTCTCCTCCCTTAAAGTCAAGGCAAGTTGGTAACAAATAATTCACTAGAAGCGAAAGATAAATTCATTGTTGATAAAGTAGCAGCTGAACGTATCGATAAAATCTGGACCATTGCTATTAATATTGGCAAAAAGTAGCGAATGTCCTTGCTTGAAAATATTTGAAGACATGAAAGTATTTATATGAAATAACATGTCTGTCCCGAGATGACAGATCTGCGCACCGGCCTAACTGCATTCTGCGCATGTTTGCTAGCAATTAAGCTATATACGGTAATGCGACAAAACAGAGCGCGACTTGCAAAAACAAACTCGAGTCTCAAACCATCAAGTTGCATGACCGTCACTACTGTTAGGAAAAAATGTGTGCGCTTTTACAGTATGCGACAAAACAAATAACTCTCTAATACTCTTATCCTTTCCACCAGGTATTAATTTGTATGTATGTATGTATGTATGTATGTATGTATGTATGTATGTATGTATGTATGTATGTATGTATGTATGTATGTATGTATGTATGTATGTATGTATGTATGTATGTATGTATGTATGTATGTATGTATGTATGTATGTATGTATGTATGTATGTATGTATGTATGTATGTATATATATGGCTATTTTATCCATAAACTATTTCCCTCAAATACGATGGAATCTGATAAAAGCTATAGGCCCTATATGATATTTGTAAGGACTATTTAACTCATGCCCCAAATGGGAATCAATGACCAATCACGTTTCAATGATTTCTGTTTTACAACCAATCAGAGTCGTGTTTCACGAAATATTTATCAGTGTTATGATTACCATATTAAAGAAGGCTCCTCCTTTTTAATATTCTGAACAGGTCTGACCATTATTTTGCAGTGACTGAGGGAACAGTAAAGCCGCCATATTTGAATGTTCAAAATGGCGGAAACAAGATTTGGCTGTGCTTCAAATGAAGATATAGACGAAATACAAATTTGACAATTGTGTTTTTAAATAATGATTTTACCGAGTTGTTTACTAAAAAATAAATTAACCTATAATTTTGGTTATAATATACAGTTTGATGTGTTTAATTTTTTCTCCACTAGGATGCATTCTTATAATATTGCGATGATATTTCAAGTTTCCCACGCCAGATGGCAATATATAACAAACATTATATGATCTTGTTGCAGTGAATGGAGAAACGAAATATAACGTTTCTCATTTGTTTTCAAACATCGTCGTTTACATTAAATAAATAAATATTTTAAAGTAACTATATTTAAATAATGATTTGTGAGTAAATAGCTTAATTTTATTCGTTAAATAGTCCTAACAAATGCCACTCTTGATTTCCAAATTCTCTAGATAAATTCATCCTCACTTCGTGAGTCTTGAATTTATCGATAATTTGGAAATCACTCGTGGCATTACTTATGATAATTACATCCAAGTTAAGATTGAAAATAAAATCTCTGAATGCAGACCAATTAATCAAGGGGTGAGACAAGGATGTGGTCTTTTGCCAATGCTCTTCATAATATACATGAACTCAATTATTAGATAATGGAGACTACAACCACATGGCAGTATACCACGTAATAGATTATATAATTTAGACACCCTATTATTTGCAGATGACATTGTGCTTATAGCGAATTCAGAAGATGACCTACAACGTTCAGTCCACTCTTTTCACCAAATTGCAAAAAAACTACAATATGGAAATCTCAACAGAAAAATCTAAAGTCATGGCTTTCCTAGGAAAAGACCCAGTTCGCAGTAAAATTGTTATTAATAATAAAATTAGAACAAACCAACACATTTAACTATCTCGGATACCAAGTTACATACGAAGAAGAAAAAGATTTTAGTCAAAAGATAATAAAATTTAACAGAGTAACAGGAATTATAAATAATATTTCCAAGACAAACTCAGTACAGCAAAACACACGAACTAGAATTTACAAAACACTGGCCAGACCCATATTATGTTACGGCAGTGAGGCCTGGACAATTCGCAGTGTAGATGAACAAAGACTAACTGTGGCAGAAATGAAATTTGTAAGACGTACTGCGGGTTACTCAAGAATAGACCATAAAAGGTATTCTGAGATTCTCAAAGAATTACAAACAGAATCAGTCATGGAATATGTACAAAAATACAGAAACAACTGGAAATCTCACGTAAGAAGGAGCCGAACAAGAATACCACGTCAGATCTTAAATTGTCAGTCACCAGGCAAGAGATCTTTGGGCAGACCCTTCAAATGTTGGATTGAGACCTTAACAGACCACTACGTCTATCACATGAAATGAAGAAGAAGAACATCTAATTTTCATAGCCTGCGGTAGGCAGGACATGTGACACGAATGGGGAATGAAAGAGGGGCATGGAAACTACTTGTAGGAAAAGAAGATGGAAAACGCCCAAGAGATAGATCAAGGATCAGATGGGAGAATAAAATTGACCATGATTTGAGAGAAGTGTATACGAATGGGGAATGCAAAAAGGGCAATGAAACTTCTTGTAGGAAAAGCAGGGGAAAACGCCCAGTTGGTAGACCAACATGAGGTGGGAGAATAAAATTAACCATGATTTGATGGAAATAGACACGAATGGGGAATGAAATAAGGGCATGGAAACTTCTTGTAAGAAAATCAGAGGGAAAACACCCAGTAGATACATCAAGAATGAGGTAGGAGAATATAATTAATCATGATTTGAGGGAAGTATATTATACAGGGGATGATAATTGGAAAACATTAGTTCAGCATAGGATGTATGGAGAGGTTATCCCCGCATGGACATGAAACTTCGGGTTCTATAGTGCCAGTGAGTTAGGTAGTTATATTTAGGACATGGAGGACCTCCCCGAATGAGTGATCAGCTTGATCCAGGATCTCATCCGAGACAACATGATCATTAAGGCAAAAACACCATCCAATCACGTATTCATACTAAACATGACAAGTATGATGATGATGATGACGATGATAATGGCGAGATGATGCTCGGGGACCGTTTGGGCCTTAACGTGTCCTGACATCTGTCTTACAAGTAAGGAAAAACCTCCCAAAAAAGTATCTAGGAAACTTGTGTGGATCTGGAGTCAAACCCAGATTCCGCTGCTTTCAACGCTAATCGGAGATCACAGCTGTGGTCTTAACTTCATCCATACACTCATCAAAAATAGCCTCTTCTTCTTCTTCTTCTTTTTCTTCTTCTTCTTCTTCTTCCTTCCTTCTTCTTCTTCTTCTTCCTTCTTCTTCTTCTTCCTTCTTCTTCTTCTTATTCTTCTTCCTTCTTCTTCTTATTCTTCTTCTTCTTCTTCTTTCCCCACTTATAGGTTTGCCGTCTTCAGTTTCCATTTATTTCTATCATTCCAATCTCCTTCTTGCAAATTCCTATCATAATATTATAATGATATTGTGAAAAGAAAAATTAATGTCTGAACCAGGAATCGAACCGTGGACCTCTAGTTCTCCAGACTAGTGTGCAGCCCACTACACCATTCTAGATTTGGCACGAACATTAACAATTCTTTCCACATATACAAATCTATAATTCTCGTTTCGTCCGCTGCCAGGTAGATGACACTACCATCGCCAACGGCCGGCTTCGTTTAGAAGTATCTATATTTGAGAATTTTACACCAACACTTTTATAAGCAGTAGACGATGTTATTTAACATTTTTCCAATACTGTTATTTTAACACAGTTCCAATAATGGCTCATATTATAATGATATTGTGAAAAGAAAAATTAATGTTGAAGAAGTAAATTGCTGTCCCACGTTGTGGTGACATTTTGAAGCAGTAATTCTCTTCATGCCCGATTGTAGTAACATTTTGAAGAAGGATTTGTGTCCCAAAAAGAATTACTGGTTCAGGTTGGGTTTGATTTTCGGTAGAGCCGGATTCTCTTCTTAGGGTCGGAAGTTCGTACATTGGATAGGAAAACACTTTAAAATCGCTGAAAACTGTTTCTCGTAGAAATAATTGCAACTTTATTCACTTCTAAGTTTCCCAGCAGATTCAGTAAATGTAGGTGGTATTATTCTTCACCGTCAATTAAAAATAAATTATTTTCTTTTCTTGAATAAATTATTCTTCTTGTATTAAATATTACATTTTATCTTGAGAACTCTTCTTGCTTCTATCTTTGTTGAAAGTTGTATGCAGAATGACTAGTGTAATTCTTTTATAATTTTAAGACCATTATTGCATCACATGATGGTAATTTTAAATTCTATTGGTTAATAGTTATTTAAATACCAGGTTTAAATTTGATTTGTTAAATCAAAAAGTTAATTGTTTTAACATCCAATCAGAGTTTAGTTTACTTTTATTTTAGAATATGAAGTTAAGCAGGTGTTCTTATTAAAGTTATAACAGATAGATTTATAATTTTGACAACAATGATTTAAAACAATTTTAAAAGCATTCTTTACAAAAACTGTTATGTAATACAATTTCTTTAATTGTTGCCGATACATTTTTATTCAACAGTAACTAACAATGAATTATTTAGATGTTTTAATTTATTTAAGTTATATTTAAATATTAAAAGAATTTTAAAATACAAAATTATTAACTTAAACTTTCATATTTATTATAATATTAAAATTCTGCATTAATGTATGAACCAGGAATCGAACCGTGGACCTCTAGTTCTGGTGCCTGTCCCGACCGGGAATCGAACCCGGGTCCGCTGCGTGACATTGCAGCAAACTACCTCGAGACCACAGCGGTGGATATATATATATACACACAGTAAATAAGAAAAATAATTTTGAGTCCCTTGCTTAGTCTGTGTAGTGTGTACTCACAGGAAGTGCCACCCCTGGGAAAGAGACTAATGATGCCAGGAATAAGAGGCTTGAGACTAACCAAAATGCTGCTTGTTTTTTTGTGATGGTACTAAACCAACCTTGACCGCCCGCCCCCGGCAACACATCACGTATCGTTCTTATTCTTCTCCCTCATTCATTCTTTCTCATACACTGCCAACTCATTCAGTATTATCTTATACAGAGTGTTCACGAAGAGGAGAGTATGCATTTACACCAGAATTGTTGGATTTTTCGATAATTTGATAATTAGCTAGCTTATAGCCTAAATTGTATAAGACTTGAAAGCATAATAATAGTCCCTTCGATTGGTTGCTGGCCAAAGGAAGGCAAGACCAGTGATGGGGCTGCCATCTTATAGCCTCTGGTCAGGCTTTTCTGGAGAAGAAAAGAAAGTAAAGGAAAGAAGAAATGGAAGAAAGGGAATACTCCCTAGCCCTCGGATGCCCTAATAGCGCCGGGGTCGAAAAAAAGGGTTAACGAAGAGCTGTTAGATAGTAAAGTCAAAAGAGTCTGGTATACCAAGAGGACGAAGATCTCTGGGCCGTCCTATGAATCGCTGGAGGGAAAATTTTCTATAGGATCGTAACAGGCCTCGGCCTAATATTTGGAAGGAAGGAGAAAGAAGATAGCCTAAATTGTAATTGGAGCAAACATCATTGAACGAGTAACTTGTTTTAATTATCTGGGATGCGTGATATCGTACCTGCAACATTTTGATATGGAGAAGAAATTAGGGAAATTTCAACAGATATGTGATTCAATAAGAAGCTATTTGAGAAATAAGACACCTGGGGAAACTCAATTGAAATTCTACTTACCCTTGATTGTTCAGTCTATTCTCGTAAACTATAGCTCTTCTTCTCTATTTGCTAACATCTTTTAATAGTTTAAACTTTTTCAAGCAATTTTTATAACGCTATTTGACAATTTTTAAGTATTTATTTAAATTCGCAAAATATTAACATTTTGACACTGTTAGACAATATAGTGATGCTGACTGCTATTTTCTCCACAGAGAATACCACTTAGTCTATGATTTTTCTCTCTTCTTCCCAGCGATAACCTACTAACAACCCACTGGTGGATTATCGGTGATTTGGTTTATCGCTGGTTTGAACTACGTTAGGAAGTGATAAGTTGATGTACATCCATTTTTAATAAACGTTTGCTAATTTGAATATTATTAATATATTTCTTTAAATAGATTTGGTCCCCTCAAGGGTCCTCATCTAGGGGATATGTGGATGGCGACCGCAAGGTGCCCAAGCTGTGCAAAACATTTCTTCCACGTACTTGTGTTTTGCACTCTTTTAACTTTACTATCTAACAGCTCTTCGTTAACCCTTGTTTTTTCGACCCCGATGCTATTAGGGCATCCGAGGGCTAGGGAGTCCTTCCTTTCTTTCATTTCTTCTTTCCCTTATTTTCTTTTCTTCTCCAGAAAAGCCTGACCAGAGGCTATAAGATGGCAGCCCCATCACTGGTCTTGCTTGCCTTTGGCCAGCAACCAATCGAAGGGACTATTATTATGCTTTAAAATCTTATACGAGAATTTCCCATAAGGGAAAATGTTCTATAGGATCATAACAGGCCTTGGCCTAATACTTGGAAGGAAGAAGAAGAAGTAATAGATTTTGGAATTTATTTCAAAAATTGGTGATTCAAATTTCACAGCGACGTGCTGCCATCAAGGGTAAGCTGTATAAACATTAGTACGATATCGATAATAATCGAAATGTGGCGAGCAGCGATAACTCACTGGGTTTTCGCTGGCTCTATAAACTCTGGCGCATGCGTACTGTTGTTCTGTAGGACACAATATAAGAAAGTATAGTGGATAAGTTAAACTGCTGTTTCTCCGAAATTTCAATTAAACTTTAGCTTTGGTGGCTGAGAAAAATCAGAAAAAACTTGGGTTGGTCGATATCAGGGTTTGAACGAGGGATTTTCATCTTGAACTGTTTTTTTTAACAGTGATTTGTTTTATTAAAACTAGTAAAACTTCTTTCTACTTCAACTAGTGTGTGTGTGTGTGTGTGCGCGTGCGTGTGTGTGTGTGTTCCTTTCTCTCATTTGTTTTAAAGCAATTAAAAGTAAAATAAAAATAAATCAGGCTTGCAACTGTTTAAACGCAGCGAGTTGGAGAAGCTCAGCGATTCTAAATGCTAATTGCAAACTCGAGAGCTCTTAGAGTAAAGTACAGCCATATCATTAAAAACACAACCGAAACTTGTCTTCTGCGCACAGTTAATAATGCCATGCATTCTCTTCTGGCAAGAAAAGCTTTTGATTCCACGAAGCCTTCCATATAAAACGGATGGTTTACAAAATAATGAACCCTATGTTTGTACAGTGTGTATAAAATACCAACATTTGAAGAAAGTATTCTGGGTGTAAGTAATTCACTGGCTATCGAACATGGATCTGATTGCTCCCAGGGACATACAACCCTATCCTCAGATAATATTTTTAAACCATTCATTGAATAATTCATCGTCATCAGTATCACTGACACTACAGCCGAAGAAGGACCTTGACCTTCCTCAACATCTGCCTCCATTTTTTACTGTCCGTAGCTTTCTCTTTCCAATTGTTCAACTTCTTACAGCTGTTGACTATCCCCTTTACAGCATTCACTCTTTTTTTTAAGGTTTTCCAAACATACGTAAGATAGAACATACATTCTAAGAGCCAAAATCATGATTGAAGCAAGGGTTTATATAGCCTAAATAATAGAGTTAAGTTAATGAATAATGTTCTAGTTTAATATTATTTTTATACTTAAATTTAATTTTAAATAGACTATTTAACTCATGCCCCAAATGCGAGTCAATGACGAATCACGTTACAATGATTTACAACCAATCACAGTCGTGTTTCGCCTAGAATTTACCAACTAAAGTTTATCATAAGTAATGCCACGAGTGATTTCCAAATTATCGATAAATTCACGACTCACGAAGTGAGGAGTGAATTTATCTAGAGAATTTGGAAATCAAGAGTGACATTTGTTAGGACTATTTAACGAATAAAATTAAGCTGTTTATTCACAAATCATTATTTAACTATAGTTATTTTAAAATATTTATATATTTAATGTAAACGGTGATGTTTGAAAACAAATTAGAAACGATTGGTACGCTTCATTTGCTTTTTTTGTTCAACACTGCAACCAGATCACATTATTTATTGTTATAGCATTTTCATGCTATGCTTGCAGCTTTACTAGGGAATTGTGTAGGTGTGGTAGCTTCCCGTTGCTTTCCACACCGGTGAAGGATGATAAGGATGATGATGATGATGGCCATGTGATTTCGGGGACCGTTTGGGCCTTAAAGTTTTCCTGGCATTTGTCTTACAGGTGAGGAAAAAACCCGATAAAAACCTCACCCAGAAAAACTGCCCCGACCGGGGATCGAACCCGGGCCCGCTGCGTGACAAGGCAGCACGCTACCTCGAGACCACAGCGGTGGACATATATATATATATATATATATATATATATTTATTTATTTATTTATTTATTTATTTATTTATTTATTTATTTATTTATTTATTTATTTATTTATTTATTTATTTATTTATTTATTTATTTATTTATTTATTTATTTATTTATTTGTCCATTTGTTTTGAATCACTATTTGTAAAAGCCCCCTTGGCACCTGCCTGCAGGAAAAAAAAATAGAAAAAAACAGCTGATTGTTAATAAAGGACACTAATATTTCTAATATACCGACTGGATCCGCGAATAAAGACATTTTAGCCGCGAATACAGGAACTGTGTCGAAATTTTTCAACCCGGGTATAAGGAGCTTTTACTGTAATTCCTATAAAAGAAGAGAGGGACGAATTAATGGAAACCAGAAAAGGGGGAGAAATTCTTTGCACGCTTTATTAATTATAATAAGTTCTACTCTTAGATAAACAAAGGTAACTAATATTAAACTAGAGTTTATGGAGTTTTTATTGGAAGAATGTTCCAGGAAGACGAGTCAGTTTGACACAAAAAAAGCTCTCCTTCTGACGACGGAAGTGAAAAGTGTCCCCAAGGAAATTACATTGATTTGTCAGGGAGCTGCAAGAATCAGATTTTATTTTCTAGAACTCACTGCCTTTGCTTCATATAGCAGCATTGCAGTGGAAATGGAATGAAAAAATATTTCTTTCATATATTATAGTGTCATCTTTTTGCTAGAACATGTAATGAGAATGGTTCAAGGGAGAATTCCAAGGATGTCATTTGAATGGATTCTAAAAAGAAAGGAAATAAAATTACTGCGCGGTAAAAGATGCGAGGAGATGCTAAGGACCAACGCACACGCTATTGAGTAACACTAAGAAATTGGGACTGGAAGTAAATATCAATAAAATTAATAGTAGTAGGACTTTATTAGACAAAAAGTAAGAAATTTACAATATTATTTACAAATATGGGTCGCATGGGCAGTAAGCCGTACGTGCTGTTGACAGTCCATTACAATAAAGTAATAATTGGTAATAGTATAAAAAAACAATAACGTTACAATTACATAAAGAAAACACAATAATATTACAATTACATAATAATACAATAGCATTATACATTAATTAAGTTATGTATAATTATTAAGAATTAATGGTATTGCATTTTGATAACATGTATTTATTCGTGAATGAGTATTGTTCTTATTTTCCGCGTTTTGTCCAGAAATTTACAATCCTTATCAATAAAATTAAATATATGGTCTCACAAAGAAGTACATTATAATGGAAATGGGCAGATAATGACAAATGAGGGAAATTTTGAAAGAGTGGCTGAATTCAAATACCTAGCAACAATAATCACTAATAGGGAATGAGATGCACAAAGAAATTAAACATAGGCCCAATTCTAGAAATGAATATTATATTACATTACAGGGACTCTTGTCGTCCCAACTTCTCTCAAAAAACGTTAAACTGAAAATATATAAAACAGTTATTCTCCCAGTTATATTATATGGATGCGAAACATGGACTCTTACTTTAAGAGAGGGACCAGCCTCATGGGCTAGTGGTCATGAGGTCTCGGGTTCCATTCCCGGTCCAACCATAGGAATTTTTTCTTAAAGGGAGTTATTTCTGTGGTTGTCCATTGTCTGGAATTTAGGTTTAGTTTAGGTTAAGAACTCTCCTGGCGCTTCATTATCATTTATCACCCATCATATCATCGGGGTAACGTATCTCCGCCTTCTAGGTGCCCCAACTTCAGAAATGGGTTACAATTAAGCCAATGTCAGGGGAGAAAACCAGAAATGTCATAAAAGACAACCTGGTGACATTAGAAAAAAAAAACTTTAAGGGAGGAAAGGAGATTACGAATATTTGAGAGTAAAGTTCTTAGGAAAATTTTTGGACGAAAGAGAGGTGAACAGACAGGTGATTAGAGAAAGCTTACATAATAGTGAACTACATGGTCTTTATAGGAAGCCAGATATAATAAGAACAGTTAAGTCTCGTAGACTGCGATGGGCAGGACATGTGGCACGTATGGGGAATGAAAGACTTGCATGGAAGCTTCTTCTAGAAAAACCAGAGGGAATATGCCCAGTTGGTAGATCAAGAATGAGGTGGGAGAATAATATTAACTATGATTTGAGGGAAGTAGATTAGAGGGGAATTATTGGAAAACATTAGCTCAGGATAGGGATGTGTAGAGAGCTTATGTCCTACGGATTCTATATAGAGCCAGTGAGTGAGTTAGTCGTTATCAAGAAGCGGAAGGAAAGAAGGAATGTTGCTATCGCCAGAATCATTAAAGAGCGCCCCCGAACGAGTTTTAGTGTAACTAAATTTTAAGTTGGTCCTGGCTCCACTTTCAATTTGCTAACTCACTCGTGCTTGTTCCATGAACTAACTTACTTCAACTTGGGTATGAAGCCAATTTTTAAATTATCCAATCTTTACCTAAAACTTAATTAAAACGCTATATGATATGTAGGTACTTGTTTATATTATTAGTTTTATTTTTTTATTCATGGAAAAATAATGCACGTACGGCCAAGCAGGCCCGTGCGCAATGTAAATGCATATGTATTTTCTTTATTCTGAAAAAAAAAAGGCAATAAATTCCATATTCTATTCTATTCTATTCTATTCTATTCTATTGATTTCAATTTTTTTTCGTTTGGATGATGAACAGCATTGCATAACTTTCCGGTCGTTCATGTTTAATGGAAATCTCTGAATATTTCGACATTTACAAGAAAACATTAATCAGCTGCAATGAGAACAGTGAAGTGTCGTAGACTGCGATAGGCAGGACATGTGACACGAATGGGGAAATTAAATACGTGCATAAAAGCTTCTTGTAGTGAAACCAGAAGGAAAACGCCCTGTTGGTAGACCGCGCGGACATAAGCTCTCCATACATCCCTATCCTGCGCTAATGCTTTCCAATCATTCCCTATATAATCTACTTCCCTCAAATCACAGTTAGTGTTATTGTCCCACCTCATTCCTGGCTACCAACTGGGCGTTTTCCCTCTGGCCTTCCTACAAGAAGCTTCCATGCACGTCTTTCATTCCCCCATACGTGCCACATGTCCTGCCCATCGCAGTCTACGAGACACAACTATTCTTATTATATCTGGCTTCCTATAAAGACCATGTAGTTCATTGTTATGTAGTCTTCTCCATTCACCTGTCTGTTCATCTCTCTTTGGTCCAAAAATTTTCCTAAGAACTTTATTCTCGAATACTTGTAATCTCCTTTCCTCCCTTCCACTAAGAGTCCATTTTCGCATCCATATAATATAACTGGTAGAACAATAGTTTTATATATTTTCAGTTTAACGTTTTTTGAAAGGAGTTGGGACATCAAGAGTCTCTGCAATGCACAATAGCACGCATTTCCAGAATTGAGCCTATGTTTAATTTCTTTGTGCATCTCATTCCTATTTGCGATTATAGCTCCCAGGTACCTGAATTCAGCCACTTCCTCAAAACTTCCCTCATTTGTCATTAGCTGTCCATTTCCATTGTATAATGAATTTCTACGTGTGACCATATATTTAGTTTTATTGATATTTACTTCCAGTCCTAATTTCTTAGTGTTACTCAGTAGTATGTGCGTGTTGTCCTTTAGTATCTCCTCGCTATCGGCCAACAATACTACATCATCAGCATAAACTAACAGCTTATTAATACCATTGAGTTGTAAGCCTTCCTCATTCTCTAAAGATTTAATGGCATGCTCTAGTACAAAACTAAATAGTAGAGGAGATAGTGCACCTCCTTGCTTCAACCCGTTCTGGATTTCAAAAGTGTCTGTAAACTGTTTGCATACACGCACCCTACACTTTGTGCCATTTAGACACATTCGTATAAGTCTAACTAACTTTTTAGAAATTCCGAACTCCAGCAGGATACTATATAACTTCTCCCCCTTAATTGAATCATATGCTTTTTTGAAGTCTACATATAGTTCACTAGATCACCGTGAATATTAATTTCTCACTTTTGTTAAATTAAAGAAATTGGAATGGGCTGGACATGTACAAAGGCTCTGAACATACCGAGCACCAAAAAAGGTGCTTACAGCAAGTTTTATGGCGACTAGACGAGTTGGAAGACTGAAAAAACGATGGTAGGGTGCTATTAGCGAAGATGCTGCAAACCTATGTAAATGTCGCAACTGGAGGATTGCCGCGCATAACACTGGTCAACATGATTTTTGTCTCATGAGTACCAATAGTTGTACTTAATGCAATTTTTTATCGTGTTTTCTCGGAATTTTTCCATCACCCACAATTTTTTTTATTTCAATTTCAATTAATGGATTTAAATCATTATTTTTTAATGAACGTTTTTTCGTCCATTTGTCCATTGTAAAATAAAACCAAATGAGCTAACTCAGGAGATTTCAGCTATGGAAAAGAGATATCAAGGCAAATGGAATCCTAATATGCTGGCCGATTATTGTTGGGCCATGAAGAGGGATGCTCCACAGGCGAAATATAACAAAAATCGTCATTTCTTACTTTCTAAGTGAGTCCGAATGTTCGAATATTGTGTATTTACGAATGTAGAAAATATTGAAGTGTTTGAAATTATAAATTCATGTTTCTAGGAAACCTTAGTGATGGAGAAAGAGCAATATGTTTGAATCCAGGAGAAAAAATACTATGACAATCACATAATTTTCTTTCTGAGACAAAAATAGTTTCTTTTTTGTTGCTCAGTGTAATAGAAATGACTGGAAGCAGAAGTTATGGGAGGCCAAAGCTCGGATTTGAGGCAATCAGCCATTGATGAATATCTATTTGTGAATTTTGCAGAAGGCTTGCATGAAGACGTAATTGACAATGTCTGTACGAGAAGGTAATTTTGTAAAGTACGTCATAATATCCCGTGTATGTGCACCGGAAGTATCTTGTAGTGACGCAACTGGAGGTGCATACAAATGTACTGGCAACGTCTACATCCTCCGCATTCATTTGTCACATTTTCAGACATTTGTCCTGATTTACTACGATGCTATTTTGTCTCTCAGGAACTGAGGAATTTTATGAATTTTTATTTTATCTTCGCAAAAAAATGCGAGAACCGTAGTACAGCTATGTGCTTACTGTAATCCGTCACCCAGCATGGAAACTGCTTGTAGGAAAAACCAAAGGGAAAGCGTCCAGTAGGTAGGCCAAGAATGAGGTGGGAAAATTACATTAACCAACATTCCAGGGAAGTAGATTATAGCATGATTGGAAAGTATTAGTTCAGAATAGGGATGTATGGAGAGCTCATGTCCGCTTGTAGGAAAAACCAAAGGGAAAGCGTCCAGTAGGTAGGCCAAGAATGAGGTGGGAAAATTACATTATCCAAGATTCCAGGGAAGTAGATTATAGCATGATTGGAAAGTATTAGTTCAGAATAGGGATGTATGGAGAGCTCATGTCCGCTTGTAGGAAAAACCAAAGGGAAAGCGTCCAGTAGGTAGGCCAAGAATGAGGTGGGAAAAATTACATTATCCAAGATTCCAGGGAAGTAGATTATAGCATGATTGGAAAGTATTAGTTCAGAATAGGGATGTATGGAGAGCTCATGTCCGCTTGTAGGAAAAACCAAAGGGAAAGCGTCCAGTAGGTAGGCCAAGAATGAGGTGGGAAAATTACATTAACCAAGATTCCAGGGAAGTAGATTATAGCATGATTGGAAAGTATTAGTTCAGAATAGGGATGTATGGAGAGCTCATGTCCGCTTGTAGGAAAAACCAAAGGGAAAGCGTCCAGTAGGTAGGCCAAGAATGAGGTGGGAAAATTACATTATCCAAGATTCCAGGGAAGTAGATTATAGCATGATTGGAAAGTATTAGTTCAGAATAGGGATGTATGGAGAGCTCATGTCCGCTTGTAGGAAAAACCAAAGGGAAAGCGTCCAGTAGGTAGGCCAAGAATGAGGTGGGAAAATTACATTAACCAAGATTCCAGGGAAGTAGATTATAGCATGATTGAAAAGTATTAGTTCAGAATAGGGATGTATGGAGAGCTCATGCCGTGAACCTGCGGATTCGAGAGCGCTAGAGAGTTAATTAACACTGGTAATACAATTAGAGAATATTACTTGGATCCAGGACTCAATTTATCCAGATCGGGGACACAATTTACAGATCACAGATGGATCGGCCAGTTATTATATATGGAATAGAAACTAGGGCTGATACAACAAAAAAAACTAAACAAATAACACTGAGCAACAAAAAATAAGCCTTTTTTTCTCTCAGAAAGAAAAATATGCGATTCTGATAGTATTTTTTCACCTGAATTCAAATATGATATCGGTTTTTCTCCATCACGCAAGGTTTCCGAGAGACAGGAATTTATAATTTCAAATACTTTAACATTTTCTACATTCGTAACTACACAATATTCGAACATCCGGACTCACCTAGAAAGTAAGAAATTACGATTTTCTGCTATATTTCGCCTGTGGAGCATCCCTCTTGATGGTCCAACAATAATCGGCCAGCATATTAGGATCCCATTTGCCTTGATATCTCTTTTCCGTAGCTGAAATATCATGGTCAAAGTATTCCCCGTGCTGATCGCTCACTGCGCCAAGATAATAATAAATGGACGAAAACACGTGTATTAAAAAAATAATTATTTAAATCCATTAAATGAAATTGAAATAAAAAACTGTGGGTGATGGAGAAATTCCGAATACATATTTGAGAACACGATAAAAAACTGCATTAAGTACAACAATTGGTACTCATGAGACAAAAATCATGTTGACCAGTGTAAGAAGCACATGTGAAATGAAGATCTTTAGAACTATTCAAGGGAAAACATTATTTGATAAGATTCACAACAGAGAAATTGTATATTCAAGACATATTCAATACATAAACAAATTTATTATAGATAGACGAAAATATTGGAAAGATCATATAGAAAGAATGAAAGACAACCGACTTGCAAAAAGAGCTAAAGTAGGCAGACCAATGGACGGGAGAAGAATAAGAGGAAGACCAGCCAAGAGATGGATAGACAGTGAATGCACATCCAATACGTCTTCCTCCAAGAAGTGATTTTGGAAATAAACAGGATAAAAATCCTACAAATTATGAATAATAATAATAAGAAGAAGATTAATCGGAAATTAGGCAAAGAGAACATAAAACATAGAATTGAATTGAGTAGCAAAATAATATCATTGTTAAATTTCATATGGTGGGATAAGCATATTTGAAAAGACACAAAAAAATATATTGGTAAAACATTGCTGGAATCTGTTGCAATGTACGGAAGTGAGGTATGGACAATCAATAAGTACTACAAGAATAGACTAACAGCTCTAGAAATGGATTATTTACGAAGAAGTGCCAGAAATTAGAACATGTCACAAATAAGGAAATTAGAAACATAATGGAAGCAGAAGAAAGCATAATTGAAAGAATTGAGGAGAAGAAATTAAAGTGGTTAGGACATGTTTTAAGAATGGAAGATGAGCGATGGCCAAAGCAACTATATGAATGGCATCCGAACAGAAAGAAGAAAAGAGGAAGACCAAGGTTAACATGGAAGGAAAACATGAAGACAGTAATGCAAGCTAGAGGGCTAAGCATCGAAGATGCCGAAGACCGTAGGCTTTGGAGGTTTGGCACGGGAAGACGGCAGCAGCTGTAAAAACCCGAAGATAGATAGAAGAGAGGTACTGAATTTACGTAGGTCCCTTGTGAGCACATCCTGTATGGAAGTAAGTTTATCAGCACTTACACAGGTTCATGCCAATTCGGATCACGTAGAGACGCGCTGTGATTTCATTAAAGTAATGCATTTTCATTGCCCACATTACGTACTGCATCTAACTTCGCAACTCTAACTTCTACTTACACCGTTACGCGACAATTCTCTTCTGGTATAGACACTATGCAAAATTCATCTCGCGTTTCTCTTCACCACGGATTTAGTATTCGACTAACGTCCTCTTGTAAGGATTTATCTTGATTTAGTTTATTAATTAAAAACTGGAATTCTGTGGTTTATTACCAGAACCATAAACTACGCTATTATCAGGGACAGGGAGTCTGTGAGACACTGAGCAACAAAAATGAAACTTTATTTTTATCTCAGAAAGAAAAATATGTGATTCTGATAGTATTTTTTCTCCTGAATTCAAATATGATATCGGTTTTTCTCCATCACGCAAGGTTTCCGAGAGACAGGAATTTATAATTTAAAACACTAATATTTTCTACATTCGTAACTACACAATATTCGAACATTCGGACTCACCTAGAAAGTAAGAAATGACGATTTTCTGCTATATTTCGCCTTTGGAGCATACCTCTTGATGGTCCAACAATAATCGGCCAGCATATTAGGATTCCATTTGCCTTGATATATCTTTTCCATAGTTGAAATCTCCTGAGTTAGCTCATTTGGTTTTATTTTACAATGGACAAATGGATGAAAAAACGTTTATTAAAAGAATAATTATTTAAATCCATTAATTGAAATTGAAATAAAAAAACTGTGGGTGATGGAGAAATTCCGAATACACATTTGAAAACACGATAAAAAAACTGCATTAAGTACAACTATTGGTACTCATGAGACAAAAATCATGTTGACCAGTGTTATCAGGGACAGGGAGTCTGTGAGACAGGGAACAAAGCGTTTAATAACTAACTACCTCACTGGCACTCTCGTACCTGAAAAATCGTGGTCGCCCAGATAAAATCTGCCCATACATCCCTATCCTAAGCTGTTATATAATCACATATTTTACAATTTACTCCCCTCATATCATTGTTAATGTTATTCTCGCACCTAATTCATGTCTACTTACAGACTACTTTCCATCTGGTTTTTCCAAAAGTTCCCATGCCCCTCTTTCATTCTCCATTCGTGTCATGTGTCCTGGCCATCGCAGTCTATGAGATTTAACTCTTCTGCTTATATCTGGTTTCCTATGAAGATCATGTAGCTCACTCTTATATAGTCTTCTCCATTCCCCTGTCTGTTCGCCTCTCATGAGTCCAAAAAATGTCCTTTCTTCTTAAATACTTATAATTTTTTCTCCCACCTTAAAGTAAGAATCCATGTTTAGCATCCATATAATGTAACTGGGAGAATAATATATTTATACAGGGTGATTCACAATAAGCATTACAGACTTCTAGGTGTTGTAGAGGATACTTAGTTGATAAACTTTTTATAAGGAACCCGTGTCCGGAAACGTACTATTTTGATGGTTTGAAGATCGAAACACAATGGGCTGATATCGTGTGTCTTGTGTTTCAGAATAAGTATTACATACTTCTAGGGGTTGTACTACAAGTGTGGTTCCACGTGGCGACCCTGTTGTTCGTTGTACAAAGTGTACCTGCGACGCATGTTTTCATACACACGCCCTACAAGACCTGGTGTGTGCTCAGTAATTTCTGCTGCCGCCAGATTTCGTGCAAGAAGATCTTCCTCCGACTCGACAGGTGTAGTACAACCCCTAGAAGTCTAATACGTATTCTGAAACACAAGACACACGATATCAGCCCATTGTGTTTCGATCTTCGAACTTAATTTAGATTAAAATGGTACGTTTCCGGACACAGGTTCCTTATCAAAACTTTATTTACTAAGTCCCCTCTAGAACCCCTAGAAGTATGTAATAATATTTATTCTGAAACACGAGACACACGATATCAGCCCATTGTTTGGATCGAACTTATTTTACATCAAAATGGTACGTTTCCGGACACGGGTTCCTTATCAAAACTTTATCTACTAAGACCCCTCTATAACCTCTAGAAGTCTGTAATACTTATTCTGAAACACAAGACACACGATATCAGCCCAATGTGTTTCGATCTTCGAACTTATTTTACATCAAAATGGTACGTTTGTGGGCATGTGTTCCTTATCAAAACTTTATCTAATAAGACCCCTCTACAACTCCTAGAAGTCTGTAATACTTATTCTGAAACACAAGACACACTATATCAGCCCATTGTGTTTCGATCTTCGAACTTATTTTACATCAAAATGGTACGTTTCCGGACACGGGTTCCTTATCAAAACTTTATCTACTAAGACCCCCCTACAACCCCTAGAAGTCTGTAATACTTATTCTGAAACACAAGACACACTATATCAGCCCATTGTGTTTCGATCTTCGAACTTATTTTACATCAAAATGGTACGTTTCCGGACACGGGTTCCTTATCAAAACTTTATCTACTAAGACCCCCCTACAACCCCTAGAAGTCTGTAATACTTATTCTGAAACACAAGACACACGATATCAGCCCATTGTGTTTCGATCTTCGAACTTATTTTACATCAAAATGGTACGTTTCCGGACACGGGTTTCTTATCAAAACTTTATCTACTAAGACCCCCCTACAACCCCTAGAAGTCTGTAATACTTATTCTGAAACACAAGACACACGATATCAGCCCATTGAGTTTCGATCTTCGAACTTATTTTACATCAAAATGGTACGTTTCCGGACACGGGTTTCTTATCAAAACTTTTATCTACTAGACCCCTCTACAATCCCTAGAAGTCTGTAATGATTATTCTAAAACACAAGACACACGATATCAGCCCATTGAGTTTCGATCTTCGAACTTAAATTACATCAAAATGGTATGTTTCCGGACACGGGTTTCTTATCAAAACTTTTATCTACTAGACCCCTCTACAACCCCTAGAAGTCTGCTTATTCTGAAACACCATGTATATCTTAATAGCACGCATTTCTACGATAAGGTGGCTCATTGTTTTAATTTCTTTCTCTACCTCATTCCTGTTAGTTACAGTAGCTAGGTGTGTGGATGTAATATCAGCTAGTGATCTAAATATCGTCTGTTAATTTAATCTCCACTCAGACATGTATATCTGCAGGAGAGAGACGTTATTTTGGCAGCCCTGGTGTGACAGCGGGTAAATAATGGAATGCAATGGTGGTATTTGTGAGAATCCTTCGCTATTTGAAAATTAAGTTGGTAGTGTCAAGTTCATATATCACGCGCCTATAACAAGAAAAATTGCCCCATTCACTGGAGTCTGGAGATTATGGATAAAACAGCTGTCAGGCCGCCATGATGGATCGATATCTACTTTCATTAATCACACCAACTAAATCCGCATTTAGAACACAAATGTTCCAGATTTCCTAGAAGCCCGTGTCACTTCTAAATCCAATTTCCTTCGACACGAACCCTGAACTCGCGCTTCAGGTCCAATTAGTTTCTCAGACCCCCCCCTTTATATTATCATCTTCTTCTTTAATCTAGTACCAACCTATGATTCCCAACATTTTTCTTATCTTCTTCTTCTTCTTCGCGGTTTAGGCTTATTTCTAGCCTGTTCCGGTTCCAAATTGCTGCTCTTTCCATCTTTTCCTTGGTCTTCCCAAACTTCTTCTTCCTCGTGGTAAATAGTTGTATGCTGCTTTGGGTATTCTATTCTCAGTTATCCTTGCCAAGTGTTCTTTCCCGTTTGTTGTGTATTTCTCTATTGTTGTGTTTAATTCCTCTACTTTTAGTTGATGTCTTATTTCTGTGTTGTGTTTTTTGTCTGTTCTTTGATATCCTGTTATTGGTCTGAGGAATCTCATTTCAGCAGCTTGTATTCTGGCAGATTGTTGTGTTGTTAAATGTGTTTTTCTTATACATTTTGAATTTAAAAAAAAATGTGTGGTTATATTTGAGAATAATGTTCTTAGGAAAATTTTTGGGCCAAAGAGAGATGAGCAGACAGGTGAATGGAGAAGACTACTTAACAATGAACTACAAGGTCTTTATAGGAAGCCAGATATAATAAGAACAGTTACGTCTCGTAGACTGCAATTCGCAGGACATGTAGCACGAATGGGGAATGAAAGACGTGCATGAAAAGTTCTTGTAGGAAAACTAGAGGGAAAACTCCCAGTTGGTAGACCAAGAATGAGGTGGGAGAATAACATTAACTATGATTTGAGGGAAGTAGATTATACAGGGAATGATTGGAAAACATTGGCTCAGGATAGGGATGTATGGAGAGCTTATGTCCTTGCGGCCATAAACCTACGGGTTCGATAGTGCCAGTGAGTGAGTAAGGAAGTAAGTGTGATTGTATAATACGATATACTGGACATTCGATAAGTATTGGCAACACTGTTGTAAGTCAGCGATCCTAGCGGTGACCATTGTAATCTTGCAGCATGTTGTTGAACAGTCTTCGTTGTATAAATCTGTAGAAGTAGCTATTTTTTTAATACATTCACTGTTTCTCAATTCACTGAGTAATACCCCATTAAAAAATATATTCAGCAGAATTTGTTTAGAAGCTGGAATTGGGAAGTACTCGAACATCTACCAAATTCATCGGACTGGAGCCTTTGTGATTACAACTTATTCTCAAAGGTCAAAAAAATCTCTACGGCACATTCTATTACAATCAAGAGTTGATACCCAGATGAAAGAGATATCCAGGAATGGTGCTGCAGATGGAGTGCAAAATAAGAGATTTTATTTGTATTTTTGGCATACATCTGACGAAGATATATCGAAACAGCTGTCATGAAGTAAAGTAAAGTGATCCCACAACAGACCTGGAGCCCCTTGGGGTAGTAGGAGGTTAAGGCTCCCACTTTTTCTAGACAATCAGCACTTTATGTCAGCCGGGTTGTCAGCCCTGCGTGACGGCCGCCTTTACCCCCAGAACAAGCGTCTGGTACTCATTTCCGTTTGAGGCTTAGTCGACCCCAGGGCCATAGTGCCGCCAGAGGGTTTGGGTCAGTTTAAAAATCCTGACCCCAAAGGCATTTGAACCCTCGACCCTCCGGCTTGTAGCTCAGTGCCTAAACCACTACGCTACGGCGTGCCCCCACAGCTGTCATGAATGTTGATTAAAATAAATATTTATGAATTTGAATAAAACTTTGATAGTTTTATTTAATAAATAAACAGTAAGGATTTTCATGATTGAAGAATGTTTTATTAACTAATGGATAGTATATAATATAATAGTATTATTTTAACAATTATTATTTCAAGTTATATAATTTTATAATATCTGGCTTCTGAGACAGAAGATGGCTTACAACGGGCAATTTACAAATCAAATAAAACTTGTGAAACATAAAACTTGAAAATATCTACTCTAATAACAGAAGTTTTAGCTTTTCGAGGGTACGAGCCACTAAGAGTAAAAATTCAATTGGAGAATAAAATAATAGAACAGGTGAGCAATTTTAATTACCTGGGATACAATGTGTCATATAGAAAAAGTGAAGACATTGAAAACAAAACAAATAAATGTAATTATATGTGTGGCGCCATTAAACGAAGTCTCAAAGGAACTAGAAAGGAGACACTTTTAAAATGTTATAAAACAATGGCGGTTCCAACACTACTGCACGGATCGGAACACTGGGTCTTAACTAAAATCCAGGAACGAAGAATAGAAACGTCAGTAATGAGGTTTCTGAGGGGTGTGGTCAGCTATACAATAACCGCCTCTCCACCAGGGGCGTGCCTATAAATAGGGAGGGAGTTTCCAACGACCAGCCAGTCTGCAGCCGACTGTTGAGGAGTTCACAGAGAGCACGCAGTATCTCCTGATGATGTCTACCGCAGCAGTAGACGAAACGTCGAGTAGAAGAACGACTGGACCACGGCCTATATGCCCGGAAGACGAACCTAATAGGGATCAAGACGCCGGCCGTGAAAGCCTACAGTTATACATATACAATAACAGATCGAAAACCAAATTAAAATATACGAAAAGAATTAAATATATTCAAACTATTATAAATAATTACACAGCACAGAGATGAATGGATGGACCACATCAATAGAATGGGTAACAATAGAATTCCGAAACAGATTCTTCATTACAATCCACTAGGACGAAGAAATGTAGGAAGACCCAGTAAATGTTGGATAGACCAATTCTAGCATGAGATCGGAACAGACCAGCAGGTCTAATCCTTGATGATGCTGATGATGATGATAATTTTAAAAAATTGTATTAAGATTCATCAATATTTCAACCAAATGTCTTATGCATAACCGATGTATGAATTAATTACATTTTGTTATTTTCCTTGTATTTTTATAGGACTGTTCTTCCATTGTGTATACTTTATCATTAGTTTGAGTTTTAATTATGACTATATTGCGTTATTAGGTCTTGTTTTTATTATTGTTCAGTTTGGCCAAACAATAGTTTAATATCTAATATATTGTGATTTCTTTATTTCAATGAAACCTATGTTTGTCCTGGTAAGTGTAAGAGAGGGCCATATAGCCCTAACTCCACCAGGATAAATAAATAATTATAATACATAATTAAATTCTAACTGAAATGACTGAAACATGCTATTAAACACTGGGATGACTCGATTCTTTGCAACACCTCTAAAAATATCTTCTTCTTCTTCTTCTTCCTTCCAAGTATTAGGCCAAGGCCTGTTACGATCCTATAGAAAATTTTCCCTCCAGCTTCTTCCGGAAAATTCTCGTATAAGACTTGAAAGCATAATAATAGTCCCTTCGATTGGTTGCTGGCCAAAGGAAGGCAAGACCAGTGATGGGCCTGCCATCTTATAGCCTCTGGTTAGGCTTTTCTGGAGAAGAAAAGAAAATAAAGGAAAGAAGAAATGGAAGAAAGGAAAGACTCCCTTATCTTAAACTGGGAAAGACAATTCTTCAAGTTATATCTGTCATTATAATCATCATCATCCGGTATCATGACAGCTGCCGTCGCCGTCTTCCGGAAACCAAACTGCATTCCTCTCTGTGCATCCATTGATCTTCCTCCAATCCTCTGATATTCATAGCCGCTTGTACCCCTTCTATCCAAGTTTTCTTCGGTCTTCCTCTCTTCCTCCTTTCCATTGGGATCCATTCCATAACAATTTTAGACAATCTTTGCTCTGGCATTATTTTGACATGGCCATATGTATTGTATAAATGCCCTTTATATTGTATAAATACGAAACATGGTCTCTTACATTAGGGAGGATAAGAAAGTATGAGGATTTGAGAATAAACTTCTTAGGAAAATGTTTGATCCCAAGAGAGACGAATAGACAGGTGAATGGAGAAGACCGCTACAAAACAATGAACTACACGATCTTTATGGGATATCAGACAAAATAATAGCAGTTAAGACTCATAAATGGGGATGGGCAGGACATGTCCCATGTATGGCGAAAGAAAAAGGAACACGGAAAATTCTTGTAGGAAAAGTAAATGGAAAGAGCCCAGTAGGACTAAATAGGCCAAGAATGAGGTGGAAGAATAGCATTAACAATGATTTGAGGGAGGTAATTACACAGTTAATGATTGGAGAGCATTTGCTCAGAATAGTTACTAGGCCTATGGAGAGCTTATGTTCTCGAGGCCATGAACCTCTGGGTTTGGTACTTCCATGAGTTAGTTGGTTACTCTTACTCACTGGCACTATCGAACCCGTAGGTTCATGGCCGCGCGGGCATAAGCTCTCCACACATCCCTATCCTGCGCTAAGTGCTTTCCAATCATTCCCTGTATAATCTACTTCCCTCAAATCATAGTTAATGTTATTCTCCCACCTCATTCTTGGTCTACCAACTGGGCGTTTTCCCTCTGGCTTTCCTACAAGAAGCTTCCATGCAAGTCTTTCATTCCCCATACGTCCAACATGTCCTGCCCATCGCAGTCTACGAGACTTAACTGTTCTTATTATATCTGGCTTCCTATAAAGACCATGTAGTTCATTGTTATGTAGTCTTCTCCATTCACCTGTCTGTTCATCTCTCTTTGGTCCAAAAATTTTCCTAAGAACTTTATTCTCAAAAACTTGTAGCCTATCTCCTTTCCTCCCTTAAAGTAAGAGTCCATGTTTCGCACCCATATAATATAACTGGTAGAATAATAGTTTTATATATTTTCAGTTTAACGTTTTTTGAAAGGAGTTGGGACGTCAAGAGTCTCTGCAATGCATAATAGCACGCATTTCCAGAATTGAGCCTATGTTTAATTTCTTTGTGCATCTCATTCCTATTTGTGATTATTGTTCCTAGGTATTTGAATTCAGCCACTTCCTCAAAATTTCCCTCATTTGTCATTAGCTGACCATTTCCATAATATAATGTATTTCTACGTGTGACTATATATTTAGTTTTACTGATATTTACTTCCAGTCCTAATTTCTTAGTGTTACTCAATAGTGTGTGCGTGTTGTCCCTTAGTATCTCCTCGCTATCGGCCAATAGTACTACATCATCAGCATAAACTAACAGCGTTGGTTAGATTTCTTAATTATATTGTATGAGGGACAGATAGTACATCACTTTGACTAATTCATAAAGACGAAGTTTATTTTTTATGGCTAAACATTACAGGATGACGTAGCAAGAAAATCTAGAAGCACGTGTTGTGGTGAACTGCGAGTCATGGTCCTGCAACATCTATTCTAGTTCTGATTGTAGTAATTCATGTTATATATGAAGAGCAAACATTGAAATATTTATTTTTCCACTAGAGAAAAATGTATAAACATTAGAAAAGATCGACACGCAGAAACCATACAAGATAATCGAATTCCTCAGCAAGTCAAAGTAATGGTAAATTTTTTTCAGAAATATATCTTCATTTTGTTAGTTAAATCATACCAACAAATTTATTTTCGCCGAATGTACAGGAAAACGCTCACTGTATTTACAAAGAGAAACCTAAAACACGTTTGGGGAAAAGAATCGTATATACTCAACCTAGGATTTAAAGAGAGATCAGGGCTTGCTTGGTTTAGGCTAGGGGCATGGAAATTTCTAAAAATTAGCGACGATCACGATATGCGAATATGTCCAATGTGCGGGAACTTTGAAGATGAGATACATATATTAGGAAAATGTGATAATTTAGAATATTGGAGACGTCAGTTATTACCGGAAAGATTTCTAAATTGGAAGAATATTGGAGACGTCAGTTATTACAGGAAAGATTTCTAAATTCAAATCGGGAAAGATTGGCATGCTACGAGTTATTGGTAAATCCAGCAAATTGGATAAACTTGGATAAATACATGTTATCAAAATGCAATACCATTAATTCTTAATAATGATACATAACTTAATTAGTGTATAATGCTATTGTGTTATTATGTAATTGTAATATTATTGTGTTTTCTTTATGTAATTGTAATGTTATTGTTTTTTGTTTTTCTTTACACTAGTACCAATTATTACTTTATTGTAACGGACTGTCAACAGCACGTACGGCTTACTGCCCGTGCGACCCAGTTACACATATTCGCCACATGCTTTTATTTTCCATGTTGTCTTCTAAAATCAGATCTTTTGATTTCTCTCCTCTTGCCGTATACTTCGTTTTGTCCAAATTTATCTATATTCCTCATTTTTCATATTCCTCCTTCAGTTTTCTTGTCATTTACTCTAAATAATATTCGTAATATTCTGCCTTCAGTTATTATTTTTTATTAAGGTTTTTCTCTACATTACAGTAGTTATCCTTCAGCCGAAATGTATTTTGCTCAGCCACACATTTCTATCCTCAGCATCTTCTCCTTTGAGGTCTCTGCTGATCATGTTTCTTTTCACTTCATCCATCCACTGTTCCCTGGGTTTACCCCTCCTCCTCCTGCCTTCAGCATTCGAATCCAGCATCATTCTTGGGATTCTATTATTCTCCGTCCTCTTCAGATGCCCAACCATTTTAATCTTCCTTGTTCTATTACTTCTATAATGTTATGTTTAACATTCATTATTTCTCTAATTTTCTGGTTCCGAATTGTGCCTTTCTTCATTTTTTATGCCCTTTGCCAAAAATCCATCTCTGTTGTCAATGATTGTTTGCTTGCTGTCTACCTAAATTCCAGGTCTCTGCACCATAGAACATAACACTTTGTACTAATGATTTAAATATCAATATCTTGGTTTTATTCACACTCACACACTCACTCACTGGCACTATCGAACCCGTAGGTTCATGGCTGCGCGGACATAAGCTCTCCATACATCCCTATCCTGAGCTAATGCTTTCCAATCATTCCCTGTATAATCTACTTCCCTTAAATCATAGTTAATGTTGTTTTCCCACCTCATTCTTGGTCTACCAACTGGGCGTTTTCCCTCTGGCTTTCCTACAAGAAGCTTCCATGCACGTCTTTCATTCCCCATACGTGCAACATGTCCTGCCCATCGCAGTCTACGAGACTTAACTGTTTTTATTATATCTGGCTTCCTATAAAGAGCATGTAGTTCATTGTTATGCAGTCTTCTCCATTCACCTGTCTGTTCATCTCTCTTTGGTCCAAAAATTTTCCTAAGAACTTTATTCTCAAATACTCGTAATCTCCTTTCCTCCCTTAAAGTAAGAGTCCATGTTTCGCACCCATATAATATAACTGGTAGAATAATAGTTTTATATATTTTCAGCTTAACGTTTTTTGAAAGGAGTTGGGACATCAAAAGTCTCTGCAATGCATAATAGCATGAATTTCCAGAATTGAGCCTATGTTTAATTTCTTTGTGCGTCTCATTCCTATTTGTGATTATTGTTCCTAGGTATTTGAATTCAGCCACTTCCTCAAAATTTCCCTCATTTGTCATTATCGTGGTTTTATTATGATTATTATTATTATCATTATTATTATTATTATTATTATTATTATTATTATTAATAGAAATAAATTGTGGAATAGAATGAAACAGAAAGGCATACCTCAGCACCTATTAACTGCAATAAAATGTCTATATGTAGGAAATAAAATAACAATGGAAACTGGAGTAAAAAATAAAAAGAATACAACAGCAAGAATAAATAGAGGTGTAAGACAGGGATGTCCGCTTTCATCCTCCCTTTTTAATATATATATTGACGATATCATATATAATTGGCAGATAAATTTGGACTCACATTTCAATATAAGGAATAAGATCTTGGATACCTTACTTTTTGCAGACGACCAAGTTCTAATATCTAGCTCAGAAGATGGTCTGCAGAAGTCACTCTTTCAATTAAATAACATGATACAGAAATATAATTTGAAAATATGAATAAGTAAAACGAAAATCCTAGCTTTTAAGGGATCAGATACCGTGAGAGCTAAAATAATTCTGGAGGGGAAACCCATTGAACAAGTGAACCATTTTAAATACCTGGGTTATGAAATCTCCTATTTTAAAAATGAAGATATGTTTAACAAACTTAATAAATTTAATTATATATGTGACACAATTAAAAGGATATTTAAAAACACAAGAAAAGAAACGAAACGAAAGTTTTTTAAAGCAGTGGCAGTCCCCTTACTATTGTATGGTAGTGAATTTTGCGTTTTAACTAAAAGAGAAGATCATAGAAGCAGCTGAAATGAGATTTCTGAGAAGTGTGGCTGGCTGCAAACTTCTAGATAAGAGAAGAAGTGAAGATATTAGAAATGAGTTAAATATTTTTAAACTTTTAGATAAAATAAAATAACCTAGAAAAAACAGGAACGAACATGTTCAAAGAATAGAAGATGATCGGATTCCAAAAATTATACTTAATTACAAACCAAGAGGAGACAGGAATGTTGGTAGACCGAAAAAGAGATGGATTCAACTTTTTGAATGATAATCTATGAGACCGGAATAAGCCACATGGGCTTAATCCGTGATTGTTGATGATGATTATTATTATTATTATTATTACTATTATTGTTACTATTACTATTATTACTATCACTATTATTATTATTATTATTATTTATTATTATTTATTATTTATATTATTTATTATTTATTATTATTTACTATTATTTATTATTATTTATATTATTTATTATTATTTATTATTATTACTATTATTACTATCACTATTATTATTATTTATTATTATTATTTATTATTATTTATTATTATTTATTATTATTTATTATTTATATTATTTATTATTATTTTTTATTATTTATATTATTTATTATTATTTATTATTATTTACTATTATTTATTATTATTTATTATTATTTATATTATTTATTATTATTTATTATTATTACTATTATTACTATCACTATTATTATTATTTATTATTATTATTATTATTATTATTATTATTTATTACGGTCCCCGAAATCATATGGCCATCATCACCACCATGTCCTTATCATCATCATCATTATCATCATCATCCTTCACCGGTGTGGAAAGCAACGGGAAGCTACCACACCTAAAATTCCCTAGTAAAGCTGCAAGCATAGCATGAAAATGCTATGATTGCAGTGAAGGACCTGCCCTCGGGCACAATTACTATGGATGGATGGATTATTTATTATTATTATTATTATTATTATTATTATTATTATTATTATTATTATTATTATTATTATTATTATTATTATAGTGTTAGAAGTAGCAGTAGTAATCTGGTTTTCCCCTGCTTACGTCCTTGGCTAAAATATAAAAACCTTACAAATTGCAACGTGCTGAGACATCTAATTTTGTAAGAATTCTGTATGAAATATGTGATCGTCACCATCATCTGGATCGGTGAGCGCTAGGTCGAGTGTCTGTCACGATCTCCTTCAGTTTTGAAAGGTCTTTGTAAACTACTTTGTCCTCCAGACTGTATTGTATTTACATCTATAATTTGCAATTAGTTCCAGAACAACTTGTTCTTAATGTCAATAATCACATTCTAGCAGCCGGCTGTTTTATATCTGACTGTAATTATAATCGTCATTATTATTTATTTTAAATCTTTTGTGCCAAAAAGAGATGATCAGAGAGGTGAATGGAGAAAACTGCATAATAAAGAGCTAGCTGATATGTATAGGAAGCCAGTTACGTCTCGTAGACTGCTATGGGCAAGTCATGTGGCATGTATGGGGGATGAAAGAGGTGCTTGGAAGCTTCTTGTAGTAAACTCCCTTTTTCTTACACCAAGAATGAGGTGGGAGAATAACATTATCCGAGATTTGAGGGAAGTAGATTATACAGAGCTCCAAATCAATTCATTAAAATATTTTCTGTTCGAGGGCAGCACCAATTAAAGAAGATATTAACAGGATCCATTCAAACAGAAGGGTCCACAATACCCGAACTTCCCTATATATATATATATATATATATATATATATATATGGGGGCACCCCGTAGCGTAGTGGTTAAGGCACTGAGCTACAAGCGGGAGGGTCGAAGGTTCAAGTCCCGATGGGGTCAGGATTTTTAAACTGACCCAAACTCTCTGGCGGCACTATGGCCCTGGAGTCAACTCAGTCTCTAACGGAAATGAGTACCAGACGCTTGTTCTGGGGGTAAAGGCGGCCGTCACGCAGGGCTGACAAACCGGCTGACATAAAGTGCCAATAGTCTAGAAAAAAGTCGGGGCCTTAATCTCCTACTACCCCAAGGGCTTCCGGGCCTGTTGTGGGATCACTTTACTTTTAGATTATACAGAGGATGATTGGAAAATATCTCACGATAGGTATTTATGAGAGCTTATGTCCGCGCGGCCATGAACCTATGGGTTCGATAGAGCCAGTGAGTGAGTTAGTTATTTAGTTATTATTTATTTTAGTCCAACGCTGTGGTCTCGAGGTAGCGTGCTGCCTTAACACTTGCTCTGTGATTGACAAATGTGAATGTGAGGCCAGCAGTCGGGTGGTAGGCCATGGGCCTTCGAGGCCTATCACACCATGGAGTTTAAATCCAAATTTAATTAAATATAATTACACCTGGAATATTGTAACAGTGCCCAAAAATGCATATTTGATCAATTTCCCTTTGGGCCCTAAGCTTCCTGACATTTGTCTTACAGGTGAGGAAAAACCCTGAAAAATCCTCAGCCAGGAGCCTGTCCCGACTGTGACTCGAACCCGGGCCCGCTGCGTGACAAGGCAGCACGCTACCTCGAGACCACAGCAGTGGACAAACTCAGTATGTCTTATTAACCTTTACACTGCTACGAACGGGTATACCCGTTGGCAAAGAAAATGCTTGCTGTGCTATGGGTGTGCATATCCATTCTCAACTCCAAACGCCTGCTAGTTATATAATACGTATTGCATTGCTTTCAAACTAAGCAGGCATATACTGCCATCTCTTAGGAACCTAAATAAACTTTTTCCATATTTCTCCCTGCATTGAGCAAGGAGGGTTTTAAAGGCTGGAAATATCTCAGCAGTGAAAAGGTTAAAATAAACCTAACAAAAAATAGGCGAAATCCGACAATTAGAAGTGGAGGTTTACCTGAAATCCCACAAAAACTGAGTTGCAACCGCCATTACGTATGAAATATTGTATGTAAGGTTGAGTAATGACTAAACTTGGTGAGAAATCTGAGAGCTTTTCCTTATTCGTATCGAGTAAACGTTGAAGTTTGTAGCTGCTCGTTTTCTTGTGGAATTAAAATGCCAGACACAGATGTTGGCGGGCACTTTACCACCCGGGGATGTGTCCACTCTTCCAAACAATCTCTTTCACACTTCTAACTGACACAAGTGTTATGTTTCTGCTAACCTAACACTCATTCTTAGGAAAGTGTTCATTATTTTTAATTAAGTCTATAGACTGAGATAATAAGAATGCTATTTATCATAAGTAATGCCACGAGTGATTTCCAAATTATCGATAAATTCACAACTCACGAAGTGAGGAGTGAATTTATCTAGAGAATTTGGAAATCAAGAGTGGCATTTGTTAGGACTATTTAACGAATAAAATTAAGCTGTTTACTCACAAATCATTATTTAAATATAGTTATTTTAAAATATTTATATATTTAATGTAAACGGCGATGTTTGAAAACAAATGAGAAGCGATAGGTACGCTTCATCTGCTTCTTTTGTTTATCACTGCAACTAGATCATAATATTTATTGCTAAAGGAACGCAATATTGTAAAAATGCTCTGTAGTGGAGAAAAAATGAAACACATCAAACTGTATATTAATTAATTTCTGATGTCGTATGATGTAAATATGACAATTATATTTTTCTGGATTATTACCTGGGAAAAAATGCATTTAAGAAAGTGCAAACAGTGTTTTTTTTTGGCGGTATAATCAATTGCTACAAATGTTTTTATACTAACTCCCGCATGCGGCATGTGTTGACATTCATGCACTATATATACAATCTGGTAGCCGTATTTCATACGGGCTCAGTCACTGCAAAATAATGGTCAGACCTGTTCAGAATATTAAAAAGGAGGAGCTTTCTTTAATATGGTAATTATAACACTGATAAATATTTCGTGAAACACGACTCTGATTGGTTGTAAAATAGAAATCATTGAAACGTGATTGGCCATTGAGTCCCATTTGGGGCATGAGTTAAATAATCTTTATAACTTATGTGTATACAAATTCAACCTGCATATGTTTACGTACAAACTTCTTAACCCCTCATCCGATCTTCATAAAAATTTGTAAAATACATGTTTTCAAGCACGCCGAGTGTTGCTATCTTGTTATGTTAACCATTACGTTGTAAGTAGAAATAAATTATGGAACATACCAGAAATGAAAGGAATTCCTCAACACCTTATAAGAGCCATTCACAGTTTTTATATAGAAATAAATTTTAAAATAGACTGCGGAGATAAAATTAGTAAACAAAAAATAGAAATAAACCAGGGAGTAAGACAAGGGTGTCCATTGTCACCAGTATTATTTAATTTATACTTGGACCATGTCATAAATGAATGGCAAGAACAAATTAATATAAATAGTGTATTGACAACTCTGCTTTTTGCAGACGATCAAGTAATGATGACAGCATCAGAAAATGCTTTACAACAATTCCTTTATACTTTAAATAACATCTCTCTAAAATACAATTTAAGAATATCTACATCTAAAACAAAAATATTAGCTCTGAAAGGATAATGTGCAATAAGAACAAACATAATGATAAACAATGTAATTATAGACCAAGTTCAGAATTTTAATTATTTGGGATGTCATTTAGGCAATGACAGAAATTTAGATAAACACACTAAAATACAACGATTCAATTATCTATGTGGCACAATTAAACACACTTTATTGAATAAAACTAGAAAAGAAACTATTTTGAAGTTTTACAAAGTATTGGCAGTTCCATCTCTTATCTATGGATGTGAAACCTGGACATTAAAAAAGCCAGATAGTAAACAAATAGAGGCTGCTGAAATGAAGATGTTGAGAGCAATAGCAGGATACCAAAGGGCCGATAAAACGAAGATATAAGAACAGAACTTAATATATTTAATCTCTGTGAAAGAATAAAATATTATCAAAATGCTTATCTTCAGCACGTATTACGAATGAATGAACAGCGCATACCAAGAAGAATGTATAATTATAAACCATAAGGGAGAAGAATGTTGGGAAGACCATTGAAGAGATGGAAGGACCAATTCAACCTATAATGAGATCGGAACAGGCCACTGGGCTTAATCCTTGTTGTTGATGATGATGAACCATTAGGTGTAGGATTTCATCTGAAACGAAAATTGAAAAACTCCTATAGCGGTCTACAGGTGATTGGAGAAAACTACATGGACTTTATAGGAAGCCAGATATAATGAGAACAGGCCACCGGTGTGGTCTCGAGGTAGCGTGCTGCCTTATCACGCAGCAGGCCCGGATTCGATCCCCGCTCGGGACAAGTTTCCTGGGTGAGGTTTTTTCGGGGTTTTTCCTCACCTGTAAGACAAATGTTAGGATACTTTAAGCCCAAACGGTCCCCGAACATCATCTGGCCATCATCATCATCAATATCATATTCACCTCATTAGATTAAGTTTAGGTTTAAGGCCTCTCCTGGCGCATCATTACCCATCGTCATAACCCATCATATCATTGTGGCAGCGTAACCCCGCCTTCCAGGCGCCCCAACCTCACAAGTAGGTTACAATACGCCAAATCTGAAATGTCGAATGACAAACAAGTGGCATTGAACAACAAATATATAATAAGAACAGTTAAGTCTCGTAGATTGCGATGGGCAGGACATGTTGCACGAATGGGGAATGAAAGAGGTGCATGGAAGCTTCTTGTAAGAAAACCAGAGGGAAAACGCCCAGTTGGTAGACCAAGAATGAGGTGGTATAATGACATTAACCATGATTTGAGGGAAGTAGATTATACAGAGGATGATTGGAAAACTTTAACTCAGGATAGGGATGTATGGAGAGCTTATGTCTGTGCGCGGCCATGAATCTAAAGCATCGAGAGATCCAGTGAGTTAGTTATTCATCATCATCAACAACAAGGATTAAGCCCAGTGGCCTGTTCCGATCTCATTATAGGTTGAATTGGTCCTTCCATCTCTTCAATGGTCTTCCCAAAATTCTTCTCCCTTTTGGTTTATAATTATACATTCTTCTTGGTATGCGCTGTTCATTCATTCGTAATAAGTGCTGAAGATAAGCATTTTGATAATATTTTATTCTTTCACAGAGGTTAAATATATTAGGTTCTGTTCTTATATCTTCGTTTTTCTTTTTATCGGTCCTTTGGTATCCTGCTATTGCTCTCAACATCTTCATTTCAGCAGCCTCTATTTGTTTACTATCTGCCTTTGTTAATGTCCAGGTTTCACATCCATAGATAAGAGATGGAACTGCCAATACTTTGTAAAATTTTAAAATAGTTTCTTTTCTAGTTTTATTCAATAACGTACGTTTAATTGTGCCACATAGATAATTGAATCGTTGTATTTTAGTGTGTTTATCTAGATGTCTGTCGTTGCCTAAATGACATCCCAAATAATTAAAATTCTGAACTTGGTCTATAATTACATTATCATTATTTTTGTTCTTATTGCACATTTTCCTTTCAGAGATAATATTTTTGTTTTAGGTGTAGATATTCTTAAATTCTATTTTAGAGAGATGTTATTTAAAGTATAAAGGAATTGTTGTAAAGCATTTTGTGAGTTAGTTGAATTTTGTAAGCACTCTGTATTTGTTTGATAGCCACTCTGTATTTAGTTAGTTGTGTGGTGTGAGTTGTAATGAAAACGGTTGTACGCCTCGGCACTTTATTCCTGGTCATAATTTTGCATGGCTTCCGCGCTTCTCAAAGTTTGATGGAGCAACCCGGCTGGTTGAACTTCAAACTCAATGGAAATGAAACTTGAGAAAAGTTGCTCTCGCATTTTTCTCCCCCTCAGTTCTTTATAACCTGCAATATTCACATAAAGGGGAGACATCCGTCCTATAAAGAATCACTGTTGGTATCAGTGAGAACGTTTACATAGAGTTACCGTCTTCTGCTAGACAAATTCTTGCCCTCCCCGGGAACTTAAATAATTCACGTCTTGAGTACTATAGCTGGTGTTTTAGTGAATTCCGAACCAATAATATAACAATTGAGGTTGTTCTAAAAATTGTTACGTATCTCTACTAATCCTGCCTCCCAAACATCGAAATAAACATGATATATCTTATCTTAATACCTAAAACTTTCGTGTCACGTTGTTTGTCCGCGATGGAATCCTAAACTACTGAACCGATTTTAATAAAATTTTGTACACTGTGTGCAGTTTGATCCAACTTGAGACTTAGGGTAATTTATAACTAAATTTATAGTCGTATTATTTTTATATTGCAAATTATTTGTCTATTATTTAACAAAGAGTTATAATTATCTGTGAGTTCCATACGATTCTAACAGATGGCGGTGTAAAGTAATTTGGTGAGGTAATTGGTTTATTATTTAACAAAGAGAGATCCAGATGGCTGTGCTTTTTGTTGCAACCGCGAATTTCAATTGAATTACAAATATTGATTATTTCATAATTTAAGTGTGTTCAGTAACTTATTTATTTTCAATATTATTAATTTCGTGTGTAAGTATTAGTTTTAAGTAATCTGACCTGCCACCTAGTAGCTGACTATAACAAGTAAGCAAATTAAAGAGAATATTTTTACTTTATAGCAGTGACGCTTTATCGATGTTATAATTAAATTTTTGACATTGAGCAATGCAAGCTTAATATGACATGATAAGAAAAATAAAAAACAGCTACTGCCTTGTAGTTCAGTGTTGATTCATTAAAGGCTAGAGGAAGATAAATTTGATTACAAATTACCTGGTCCTCCAGGTTGGGGGTTGTAGCAATGGGCCAGCCCCTCATTCTACTGAAAAATATGCAATGCTAATAAAACTAAAGAGAAGAATGCCGGATGGAATTACCTACAACGAACTAGCAGTAAAAGGTTAATGAATATTGGATGTTGGAACGTACAAGGAATTGCCAACAAGATAAGTACAATACCGACAACAGCGGAAACATGTAAATTGGATATATTAGTATAATAAAGATCTCTCTCTATCTTCGGGTTTTTACAGCTGCTGCCGTCTTCCCGTGCCAAACCTCCAAAGCCTACGGTCTTGGGCATCTTCTATGCTTAGCCCTCCAGCTTGCATTAATGTCTTTATGTTTTCCTTCCATGTTAACCTTGGTCTTCCTCTTTTCTTCTTTCTGTTCGGAGCCATTCATATAGTTGCTTCGGCCATCGCTCATCTTCCATTCTTAAAACATGCCCTAATCACTTTAATTCCTTCTCCTCAATTCTTTCAATTATGCTTTCTTCTGCTTCCATTATGTTTCTAATTTCCTTATTTGTGACATGTTCTAATTTAGACTTTCTGGCACTTCTTCGTAAATAATCCATTTCTAGAGCTATTAGTCTATTCTTGTAGTACTTATTGATTGTCCATACCTCACTTCCGTACATTGCAATAGATTCCACCAATGTTTTACCAATATATTTTTTTGTGTCTTTCCAAATATGCTTATCCCACCATATGGAATTTAACAATGATATTATTTTACTACTCAATTCTATGTTTTATGTTCTCTTTGCCTATACCTTCGATGTTATCAATAATCATTCCCAAATATTTAGTTTGTTTCACTTGCTTTATTTGGATTCCTTCTTCCAATATTAAATTTTCTCTTTCATTGCTATTTATTGCCAGATATTCTGTTTTTTGTAAATTTACTGTGAGACCCCATGATTCATATGTGTTTTTCAACCTTTTTATCATGAATTCCATATCAAATTTGTCTTGCGCTAAAACCAGTTGATCATCGGTAAATTGTAATGTCAGCAAAAATCTGTTGCCTATTGGGATCCCCATATCTTTGCAGCTTTGTTTCCATTTCGTTATATAATA
Source organism: Diploptera punctata (assembly GCA_030220185.1). NCBI lineage: Eukaryota > Metazoa > Arthropoda > Insecta > Blattodea > Blaberidae > Diploptera > Diploptera punctata. The sequence continues at coordinate 830,441 of JASPKZ010006480.1, read as the reverse complement.
AAATATAATAAAGATATGTTTAAAAAAACATACTTCGACCCCGGCCGGGTTTAAACCCAAGACCCTCCGGACTAGAGGCAAGAAACTTAAAACCACACCACCGATGGTTGATGTATGAACAGAAGAGTCTCTGAAATGTTGTCGGAAATCTCTGCTGACATTCAAAAATGCATTTCCGTTAAACCATACCCGTATTTCTCGTGCATTACGAATTATCTACGTTAAGAATTGTTGTAATCAGGGAGAAGGTCGGGGCTTGTTATCAGATTTGCGCACTGTAAGCTGGCCACATCTCTAACGATGTCCTTAAGGAGCGTCATTTGTTCAAGTCAGCGGGGAATGTCCGTCAATCTCACACCATTTATCGACGTCTCAGGGTTGTACAACATTTCCTATTTCCGTCAATATATTTATCACATTTGTTTACTCGAGATTTTGGCCATTCACAAGTCATTTTTACACGATTTTCACCCACTTAAAAACATTGGATCGACTTGAAACTTTGTATACTTGTAAAGGACCAATGACAATACAATAATTGCATAAATGGTTTCTAAGATCCTGGCCAGAATCATCAGGAAACCAAAAAAAAAATAAAGACCGGTATAATAGGTTGCGGACTTATCGACTTTTTAGTCCATCGTTGTAAGAACTTAATATTATATCCTCTGGTAGCTCAGTTGGTAGAGCGATAGACTGTAGTGGTATATAATTTCAGTTATCCATAGGTCGCTGGTTCAAATCCGGCCCGGAGGATTTTTTTTAGAAGAGTATTACTTTTAGCTCATACTACAATAGTATCGCATTTAAAGATATTAACATTTTTATCTTATTCTGTAAAATATTAATGACAATTTTGTAAACTTACCACATTGTAATTTATCCAAAAAATATTAGAAGGATACGATTAACTGTAACCATTTATCTATATTAAAATATTAAAAAATATAATAATAATGTTAGATAATAATAATTTTAAAAAATATATCATTATATTCGTGCCTAGACACTAAAAATATCGTAAGTAATTAAATTTTCATGCGATTCCGGTTTATGATAATGAATTAAACTAAAAATAAAAAAATAGTTTAAAAACTAAAACAACACGCTTGATTAAAAAACCGAACTAAAAAATAAAAAATAATAGTTTAAAAAAATCAAAACAACACGCTTTATTAGAAAACCGAACTAAAAAATGAAAAATAACTTTAATTTCCAACACGCTTGGGATAAAATTAAAGTGGTCAACAAAAAAATCATCCCCGACACATCTAGAATAAAACTAGAGTTACCTACAAAAAAAATATACCATCAAAAGCGTGCGGTTTCTGCTGACATTCATGCACTATATACAATCTGGTAGCCGTATTTCTTAGAGGGTCAGTCACTGCAAAATAATGCTATTACCTATTCAGAATGTTAAAAAGGAGGTGCTTTCTTTATTATGATAAACTTTAGTTGGTAAATTTTAGGCGAAACACGACTGTGATTGATTGTAAATAAAAAATCATTGAAATGTGATTGGTCATTGACTCCCATTTGGGGCATGAGTTAAATAGTCATATGTAATGCCACGAGTGATTTCCAATTTATGTAGAGAATTTGGAAATCAAGAGTGGCATTTGTTAGGACCATTTAACGAATAAAATTAAGCTCGTTACTAAAAAATAATTATTTGAATATAGGTACCGGTGTTTTAAAATATTTATATAGTTAATGTAAACGGCGCTGTTTGAAAACAAATTAGAAATGTGAGGTTATGTTCATTCACTGCAACTAGATCATATTATTTATTGCCAAATAAGATCGCAATATTGTAAGAGTGCACCCAAGTGGAGAAATAATAAAACACATGAAACTATATATCATAATCAACATTACGGGTTATTCATTTATTTTTTTAGTAAACAACTCAGTAAAATCACTGAATCTATTCATTATTTGCTATATTCAATGTATTTGTTGGAGAAAAATAATGGTCTAACCTGTTCAGAATATTAAAAAAAGGAGGAGCTTTCTTTATCACAAAAGCAGGAGCTGATAAAGAGAAATAGATAAAGAGCGAGCTGAAACACGACTGTGATTGGTTGTAAAATAGAAATCATTGAAACGTGATTGGTCATTGACTGCCATTTGCGACATGAGTTAAATAGTCACTTTAAAGCATGGGTTGCATCGGACATGTAAAAGTACCTGAAAGGGAAAGGTTAGAAAAAAGTAAGAAAAAAGAAAGCAAAGATTATTGGTAAAGACAATTGAGAAGAAGTAGTGTTGAGATAGTGGGTTGTGTTGTTTAATGAAGTTAGTTCCAACTGGCGCACAACTGTAGCGATTAGACTAAAACAAAACATGAAGGATGATGTGTGTTTATGCTACTAGGATCGGCTGTTGTGTTGGACAAAGAGGAAGTCAGATAACAGAAGAAAAGCTGTACAAGAACCAATAATGTTGTCACATTATCTTAATTGAATTCTGTGAACTTAGAACTGGGAAACAAGAGAAGTAATCAAATGCTTATCTACTACATCCGTTCATTTATTCATTCCGACGTCCCCTCTGTGTAACGCCCGCCGCCCTAATTAACTACAGATAATTAATTAAGGATGTGAATCATTAGTCATCATTAAAATTATTTTAACTTCGTTTCTTTTGAAATTTTAAGTTCTTTTCTAGGATTGTCTTTCTACAAACAATACCTTTACAAGGATCACTGTTACTTACTTACTTACTCACTGGCACTATCGAACCCGTAGGTTCATGGCCGCGTGGACATAAGCTCTCCATACATCCTTATCCTGAGCTAATTCTTTCCAATCATTCCCTGTATAATCTACTTCCCTCAAATCATAGTTAATGTTAATCTCCCACCTCATTCTTGGTCTGCCAACTGGGCGTTTTCCCTCTGGCTTTCCTACAAGAAGCTTCCATGCAAGTCTTTCATTCCCCATACGTGCAACATGTCCTGCCCATCGCAGTCTACGAGACTTAACTGTTTTTATTATATCTGGCTTCCTATAAAGACCATGTAGTTCATTGTTATGTAGTCTTCTCCATTCACCTGTCTGTCCATCTCTCTTTGGTCCAAACATTTTCCTAAATAATTTATTCTCAAATACTTGTAGTCTCCTTTCCTTCCTTAATGTAAGAGTCCATGTTTCGCACCCATATAATATAACTGGTAGAATAATAGTTTTATATATTTTCAGTTTAACGTTTTTTGAAAGGAGTTGGGACGTCAAGAGTCTCTGCAATGCATAATAGCACGCATTTCCAGAATTGAGCCTATGTTTAATTTCTTTGTGCATCTCATTCCTATTTGTGATTATTGTTCCTAGGTATTTGAATTCAGCCACTTCCTCAAAATTTCCCTCATTTGTCATTAGCTGTGCGTAAATGTGTTAAATTTTATTTATTTATTTTTTTAATTTTTGCGACTTCTGAAGGAATGTAGCTACCGAGTTCGTTGTCAAGAAAATAATTTTGAAATTATTTTAACAAATCTTCATTGATCCGTAAAAACGTATTGGATGCAACTTTCTCAGCAGAGTACAGGCAGAGAACGACTTTTATGGCCTAATGCGTTCATAGATTCGAGCCTTAATAGTTATAATTTAGTGTTGAGGACTTATCTAACTCACTGGTATTGTGGACCCCGGAGGATCGCGTGGGCATAACATCTCCACATAACCCTACCCTGAATCGATATTTTTGTACTAATTCCCTGTATAATTCACCTCCGTCAAATCGTGGTTAATATTATTCTCCCGCCTGATTCTTGGCCTACCTACTGGACGCTTTGCCTGAGGGTTTTCTTCTTTTCATTCCTTGTTCACATCACATGTACTGCCCATAGCAGTCTAGAGATTTTATAATTCGTATTAAATCTGTTTTGTCCCGCGCCGTAGCCGAGTGGTTAAGGCAGGAAGCTTTGGCGCAGAGCTACGGGACTTGCGCTGGTTCGAGTCTCCATGGGGAAGAAATTCTCACATTGTATTTCGGCCAGTATGGGACCGATGCCCACCCAGCATCGTGAGGCATTTGGATAGCTACAATGAGTAGTGGTTCCAGGTTGAGAAAACCAGCTGTGACGGCTGGGGGACTCGACATGCTGACCACATGTCACCTCTACACTGGCTAGATGATCATCTACCTCTGTGATTGACACATGTGGATGTGAGGCCAGCAGCCGGATGGTAGGCTAAGGGCCTTCTAGGCCTGTCGCGCCAGGAGTTTTTTTTATGAAATCTGTTTTCCCATATTGACCACGGAGCTCGCTGCTTTATAGTGTTCTCCATTCACGTGTATTTTCATCTGTATTTCATCCTTCAATTGATTAGTTGCCCCGAAACCAGATCTAATCCATAAACTGCAACTCATGACTTGACTAACTTCTTCCGCCATTTTGTTACATATAGATGACTATTCGCTTCAGTGCCAACTTTTAAAAACAAATAAAGCAGATCTGGAAGAGAGCAGGGATAGTTTTACATCCACCGGGCCGTGATAATCTCCGGATAGATCACTAATCCACTGATAACTCAACTTTCGAATTTTTGTGAGTTACATCTCTTTTCGGAGCAACTATTCAATTTTCCTAACCACTTTATTCTTGTATACTTGTAATATTTTCTCCCCTCTCTTTAGTTTAAGATTTTTTAGAGAATTTGGGATGACGAGTGGACACTTTGAATACGCATAAAATCACTCAATAACTCCATCACGAAGAACCTGTCTTTACCCTAGTCGCAACCTATATTACATAAATATTCCATTGACATAGTAAGTTTATAAAATATATTATGGATCCGTAGACTTTCATTGTATTACACACACCGATTGAGGCCATGAATTGTATGATAGATTATCATCATCATCATCTTCTTCTTCTTCTTTTTCAAGTTATGGGCCTGTTGGCCCGTTCCGCTCCCCGGTGCACTACATGCTGCAGGCGCAGGTCGTCCTTCCAACGGCGTTTTGGTCTTCCTACATTTCTTGATAAATTTTTGCAACTTTTATTAGGTATATACCAATATGAATAGCTATTATTTTTTTTTACAAATGCCCCAGGTTTTCTTTCGGCATTCCTGGTTCCTCTCCAGGCATGGCGTTCTTGTAACCCACTTCTGAGGTTGGGGCGCATGGAAGGCGGGGTTACGTTGCCCCGATGACATGATGGGTGATGAGCCTGGAGAGTCCCTAGTGGAAGAGAAGGCCTTATGGCCTTAACTCTGCCAGCTAAAATAAATCATTATTATTATTATTAATCCTAAGCGTAATCTAAGATGAATATGAATGATGATGATTGCGATGGCCATATGATTTCGGGGACCGTTTGGGCCTTAAAGTTTTCTTGACATTTGTCTTACAGGTGAGGAAAACCCCGATAAAAACCTCACCCTGAAAAGCTGTCCCGACTGGAGATCGAACCCGGGCCCGCTGCGTGACAAGGCAGCACGCTACCTCGAGACCACAGCGGTGGACTGAATAGCTATTATTATTTGCTTTATTAAAATATTTTACAATCTTGGTCCAATGCAAAATTTAAAGCCGATGCTAATGCATTTATACCCGATATTATTTTTATGCATAAAATGAATTAGCAGATAAATTGCAGGGTGTTTAAGTAACCCGATTTTTCAAATCCTAATACCGGTAATAAATATTGATTTTTCGAAGGGAAAAATTACATGGAATGCAATAAAGTTAGATGGACTAGACAAGAACTGTACTTCAGCGCATTCTGTTGGCTGCGATGCAAACAAATTCATAAAGTCTCGCTGTCAGTAGTCAGTTAAATTTTATGTCACGTCCATTTGTCTGATGGGATTTTCTCAAAATACATAATTATGTTTATTTTGAAAATTCGATTACATTCCGGTTAATAATAATAATAATAATAATATAATAATAATAATAATAATAATAATAATAATAATAATAATAATAATAATAATAATCCGGTATCATGGCAGCTGCCGCCGTCTTCCGGAAACCAAACGCCATTCCTCTCTATCCATCCATTGATCTTCCTCCATTCCTCTGATATTCATAGCTGCTTGTACCCCTTCTATCCAAGTTTTCTTCGGTCTTCCTCTCTTCCTCCTTTCCATTGGGATCCAGTCTATAACAATTTTTGGCAATCTTTGCTCTGGCATTCGTTTGACATGACCATACCACTGCAATCTTTTCTTTTTTATGATGTCTATGATGTCCGGCTCCTCTTGTACACCCATAATTAGCCTTATTTCTTTATTTCGTATTCTATCCATTCTAGATTTTCCAGCTGATCTTCTTAAAACATCCATTTCTGTGCTTAAATATATTATTGTTATTATTATTATTATTATTATTATTATTATTATTATTATTATTATTATTATTATTATTATTATTATTATTATTTATTAGGAATATTCCACAATACAGTGTTTCTCCTTCAACCCAAAGTGATTTGTCGCCAGAGGTTCCTGACTAAAGCATCTTCTTCCCTCAAATCTCTAGCTTCCATATTTCTCCTCACTCCATCTATTCAACGTTCTCTAGGTCTGCCTCTTCCAAACTAATTAACTCACTGGCACTATCGAACCCGTAGGTTCATGGCCGCGCGGACGTAAGCTCTCCATATATCTCTATCATGTGCCAATGTTTTCCAATCATCACCTGTATAATCTACTTCGCTCAAATCATAGTTAATGTTATTCTCCCACCTCATTCTTGGTCTACCAACTGGGCGTTTTCCCTCTGGTTTTCCTACAAGAAGCTTCCATGCACGTCTTTCATTCCCCATTCGTGCCACATGTCCTGCCCATCGCAGTCTACGAGACTTAACTGTTCTCATTATATCTGGCTTCCTATAAAGACCATGTAGTTCGTTGTTATGCAGTCTTCTCCATTCACATGTCTGTTCATCTGTCTTTGGTCCAAAAATTTTCCTAAGAACTTTATTCTCAAATACTTGTAATCTCCTTTCCTCTCTTAAAGTAAGAGTCGATGTTTCGCATCCATATAATATAACTGGTAGAATAATAGTTTTATATATTTTCAGTTTAACGTTTTTTGAAAGGAGTCGGGACGTCAAGAGTCTCTGCAATGCATAATAACACGCATTTCCAGAATTGAGCCTATGTTTAATTTCCGTTGTGCATCTCATTCTATTATTATCATTATTATTATTATTATTATTATTATTATTATTATTATTATTATTATTATTAGTATTATTCAATGGATTTTTGGAAGCTATCGACAAGAAAATTCAAGAAGGGATACGGTTTGTAACATCACAATTAGGGAAATATAGCAAGTTGAAATAACATATTCGGAAAAACAGAAGAAAAACGTTTGAAATGGTATGGACACCTCATAAGAATGGAAGAAGAGAGAATACCAAAGAAGATCCTTAATTGGAAAGCTAATGGAAGAAGTGGAAGAGTCAGGCTTAGAGAACGATGGATGGATGGAGAGAAGAAAAGTATGGAAGCTAGAGATTTGAGGGAAGAAGATGCTCTAGACAGGAACCTCTGACGACAAATCACTTTGGGTTGAAGGAGAAACACTGCATTGTGGAATATCCCTATACAAATTATTATTATTATTATTATTATTATTATTATTATTATTATTATTATTATTATTATTATTATTATTATTATTATTATTATTACTTGTTTTATTCGGAATCATACAGCTGCTAAACGCCATTGATTATTGTTGCAATTTCGGTAATCTTGAATCCTTTAGTCTTACTTTTAGTGAATTCCGAAGGAACGAGAGATATTTAGGTTGTTCTAACGAATTTTTTAAAAATAAATTATAGATCTTCACCGATCCTATCTAGTAGGCACCGAAAATGACCATGACAAAAATGTATATATATAGCCTATATATGTATAATTTTTTACTTTTTATTTTTCACGCCTTCTCACGCACCTCCTCTCAGAAGTGCTAAGGGGTCAAATTTGGGCTAAAATTCCATCAGATCTGTCACCAATCAGTTAAGTGACCCCGAAAATTATGGATTCGACACTATTTTTTTTTCTCTCCTCCTAAGGAACGAAAGGTCCTGCCAGGACGTTTCAATACGGAAAGAAGGAAAGCCAATGAAGTTTAAGGAGGGTGGGTGGGGTTTAGGTGACCTTGGCTACAGGTTGAGTGATCGCTGTTTACTCCACTGTGAAGGTGCATGCACTTGTAATTATTAATTAGATATCTACTGGCTCTAATATATTGCATGTTCAACTATTTCTTGTTCTCCTTATACAGCTATAGTCTATATATAGTTTTGTTCATGGGTATTATAACCTAAAACATATGTGATCTGAATCCACAATGCAATTAATTGTTGCGAAACGTCCTATGTCACAAACACCGCTTTAGATGGGACAAGTTGTATGGTTTAAATATAGTAGCAGGAAGTTTCCTTCCTTTAAAAAAAACTGTAGTATTGTCGCACCAACGGATCTGTACCCCTCAAGCGCTGCAGTCGTTCTTAGAAAAGTTAATGCCTGTACTCACTCCATTCTATTCACATCCCTTCCACCAGCAGCCACGATAAACATTTCGGAATAGGGATGTTGTCAAACTTACTACAAACAGTGTCATAGATCTTGAATATTGAATAATGTAAGGTTAATTATTACTTCTTAATAATAATAATAATAATAATAATAATAATAATAATAATAATAATAATAATAATAATAATGATAATAATAATGCTTTGTTTATTCTGGCAGAGTTAAGGCCATAAGGCCTTCTCTTCCACTCAACCAGCACAAATACAAATAAATATTCGACAAATATAGATATACACTATACTAGTTATAAACAGTTGAAGATACATTAAATGTAGCAATGTAAATTTCATGTACAAACAACATTTTATACGATAATAAAAATAATAATACTTACGATAATAATAATAATAATAATAATAATAATAATAATAATAATAAATAAATAAATATGATAAATTATACAAGAAACACCAATTAATATATATACGTTACACTGGGTAATAATGAAGTCGAGGTTAGAGCAAATATAAATTTAGATTTCTTTTAAAAGATGCCAATGTCATATTTAAGTAGGTCTAATGACGCCGATTGACTTTTATTACTTGGTTAATAACATTTATTTCACCACTCCGTGCTACAGTGTTCATGTTGAGTTGACAACACTGGACTGCAAGTGCAAATAACCTGTCCCCCATGAAGGCTAAAAATTGTGAGTAGTGGGAGGGGCGAAAGAAAAGAGAGAGATGGGAATGCAAGGAGGGAAATGATTTACCGAAGCAGAAAAGGAATTAATGTTTAGTTTGCATATCTTACGGGAGCACAGATCCGTTGGTCAGACTATATAGGTGAGTTTTAATATTTTATTTTTTATCCCTTCTCACCTCACCCTTCCGTTGGAGCTAGGGGTCAAGTTTGGATTTGAATATCAACAGGTAAATATTCTTGAGATATAACAGTGAGCTACGTGTTCTTTATGGGAAACCAGATGTAATAAAAATGTTAAGTCTCGTAGACTGCGATAGGGAGGTCATGTGGCACAAATGGAGAATGAGAAGAGGGCATGGAAACTCCTTGTAGGATAACCAGAGGGATTGTAACAAGAGGGTAGGCCAAGAATGAGGTGGGGGAATAACATAACCATGATTTGAGAGAACTAGATTATATAATCCAGTTCTGGTAACTACAGCCGTCTTGGTGAAGGCAAGTGGCAGGAGGGAACATTGCCGACTGGGGGAGGGAATTAGTAGCCATGATAAAATATGTTTTAATAATAATAATAATAATCTAGGTTTCAATTTATCATATGTTAAAATTGAAGATATTAATGACAAAATAAATAAATTTAATCTAATGTGTGGCACTATTAAAATAACCTTTAAAAACAAGAAAAGAAACAAAAATGAAATTTTATTAAGTAATGGATGTTCCTGTATTGATGTATGGATCAGAATGTTGGACGATCACTAAAAGAGAAGAACAAAGATTGGAAGCAGCTGAGATGAGATTTTTAAGAAATATAGCAGGATATACTCTGCTGGATAGGAAAAGAAATGAAGATATAAGAAAGGAACTAAATATTTTCAAACTTACAGACCGAATAATTAAATATAGGAACGACTGGAAAGAACATATTGATAGAATGCCAGAAGGAAGATCCAAAATTATTGTTGAATTATAAACCGCACGGAAGGAGAAATGTTGGTCGCCCACACAGAAGATGATCTGAACAATTTTAACAATTCTAGCTTTCATGAAACCGGAACAAGCCAGGACAGGCTTAATCCCTGGATTATGAATAATAATAATAATAATAATAATAATAATAATAATAATAATAATAATATAATAATAATAAATTATAAAAACAACACTATTATACAATGAACATATGAGAAAACAAAAGTATTCACTAACACAGAACGGGTAGATAATAAAAATCAACGTATAACAACTATTAAGCCTTGGCGCAGAGCTACGGGACTTGCGCTGGTTCGAGTCTCCATGGGGGAAAAAAAATTTCTCATGGTATTTCGGCCAGTATGGGACCGGTGCCCACCCAGCATCGTGAGACAATTGGGTAGCTACAATAAGTAGCGGCTCCAGGTTGAGAAATCAGCTATAACGGCTGAGGGACTCGACATGCTAACCACATGTCATCCCTACACTGGCTGTTGATCATCTACCTCTGTGATTGACACATGTGGATGTGAAGGGCCAGCAGCCGGCTGGTAAAAGGGCAACCGCTGAAAAGTGGAAAGACCCTCAATCGGTATAACAACTATTATGTTTTCAAAACTGAGTGTAGTTGCTGGCAGTATTACCCGTTTAAGGAGTAAGCGCAGTTGTTGACGGAGGGCACTGCAGTCGTGTTTATGCAGGAATAGAACACGTGACACTGCTATCTATGAAGTGCAGAGGGGAATGGGACGTGGAACGCTGACAGTGCAGGTCTAGTAGAGATTTTGTTAGCGGTGAACATTGCAATATATAAATTACCTTCCTGCCTTGTGAATTAATCACTTTTCTTGGAGAATTTTAGGTGTCTCCATACTTATACAATATCAAACGTAGATCTATAATACAAATTATTGTATCGACACGAAATCGCTATTGAGGAGCGAACGATGTAGTTAGAAATGCTATTAAAAAGCTACTGTGATTCTTTGTGCACTGTAAACTGCCCTATATTACGTCACGTGCAGCAACAAGCAGTGCTTCATGATGCGTCCGCGTGCAGAAATATTTTGAATGACTAATACCTGCAACTCGCCATCCTCTCTTACCGCACCATACAACATAGACCCTTCAAAAACGGCTACATAAACCGGAACTGAACTATACAGGGGATGATTGGAAAACATTAGTTCAGGATAGGAATGTATGGAGAGCTAATGTCCGCGCAGCCGTGAGCCTACGAGTTCGATAGTGCCCGTGAGTTAGATAAGCAGCCTTGAGAGCATGATGATCTTGTAGAGGATTTCCGGGCTGTTGGCCGTGGTCTTGAGGCTTGTAGTTCCCCGACGTTTCGCCAGAGTCTGCGTCCGGCATCCTCAAGGATTGTCTTGAGACTGGCAATTTTCTCGACTACCTGCCCTATTTATACATTTATCCGCGACGTGTTCTCTGCGCGGTCCGTTACTTCGTAAATTGTATCTGCGTTCTGGTTGGTTAGCATTAGGGTCTTCCATTGCACCAATGAGGTTGCTGTCTGATGTTCTAGTAGATTGTTCTTGTATGGGTTTACATCTGGCTTTTGGCTGTTTTTAAGACTGGTATCCATGCTTTGTTGACTTTTAACGATTCTTCCTTTCTATTGTAACTATTTTGATGTTTGAGAGTTGAGAGTTTTTGAATACTGATAAAAGTAGTCAAGTGGGTGAATCCTTGGATTCGAATGTGGAATTTAAAGAATAGGAGAGTGAAACTGATGCAAGTCAGTGGTACGGAAAATGTTATTTGATGTTGGTAGAGTGCAGGAGCCACCACATGAACTAACAAATGAGTATTGTAAATTGAATTTCACGAGCACGCCTGAACATTTCACACCTTGAAGCACACGTTGTGATGGGGTTAGATTGAATTTTCACCTCATTTGCTCATCTGTGGTTGTGGTTGTATAATAACCCTCTGGTGGTGGAAAAGTAATTAACTCGCAAGGTCACCCTTACATGCACTCTCTAACTTAATGTCAAGGTCAACGTAATCTAGAACATAATGCAGAATGCTCCGACTTTTGTTCGTCTTCTCTTCTAATTCGCTCTTCGGAGGTTCAAATGCCCGCGGGCATAAGCTCTCCGTACATCCCTATCATGAGCTAAATTTCTTATCATTTCCTGTACAATTCATCTCTCTCGAATCATGATCAATTTTATTTTCCTATCTTATTATTTTGTCCACCGCTGTGGTCTCGAGGTAGCGTGCTGTCTGCCAAGCAGCGTACCCGGGTTCGATCCCCGATTTAGACAAGCATCCTGGGTGAGATTTTCCGTTTTTTTTCTCACCTGTAAGACAAATGACAGGTAGCTTTGAGGTCCAGAAGGTCCCCGAACATCATCAGGCCATCATCATTATCATCCACGGTGTGGGAAGCTACCACACCTACAATTCCCTAGTAAAGCTGGAAAGCATAACATGAGAATGCTATGATTGCAGTGATAGATCTGCCCTACGGTAGAACACTATAAATAAATAAAATATTCTTGCCCTACATTTAGGTGCTTTTCCTTTGGTTTTCCAATAATAAAGCTATCGAGGTTGTTCTCATGAGAATTTTTTTTTTTAAATGGCGCAGGACCAAATATCTTATGTATTCCTTTATATTGAAATAATTACAAATAGGAATGAGATGCACAAAGAAATTAAACACAGGCTCAATTCTGGAAATGCGTGCTATTATGCATTGCAGAGACTCTTGATGTCCCAACTCCTTTCAAAAAACGTTAAACTGAAAATATATAAAACTATTATTCTACCAGTTATATTATATGGATGCGAAACATGAACTCTTACTTTAAGGGAGGAAAAGAGATTACGAGTATTTGAGAATAAAGTTCTTAGGAAAATTTTTGGACCAAAGAGAGATGAACAGACAGGTGAATGGAGAAGACTACATAACAGTGAACTACATGGTCTTTATAGGAAGACAGATATCATAAGAACAGTTAAGTCTCGTATACTGAGATGGGCAGGACATGTGGCACTAATGGGGAATGAAAGACTTGCATGGAAGCTACTTGTAGGAAAACCAGAGGGAAAACGCCCAGTTGGTAGACCAGGAATGAAATGGTAGAATAACATTAACTATGATTTGAGGGAAGTAGATTATACAGGGAATGATTGGAAAACATTAGCTCAGGATAGGGATGTATGGAGAGCTTATGTCCGTGCGGCCATGAACCTACGAGTTCGGTAGTGCCAGTAAGTTAGTTAGTTTCCTTTATACTGAGCTGGTCTCGATGTACTAGTGTTACTATGATAGCCGAGTTTCTCGAGTTCAAAGAATTTTTAAGGCTGGAAAATTCCTGAATTTGATTCCTTCGGATGGGAAGAACTACCCTAGGTCCCATTTCGAAGATAAGATAAAGGTAAATTGATCCCACTACAGGTCATGGGATTCATTCATTCATAGTGTTCTGCTCAAGAGCAGGTCTTTCACTGCAAACTCAGCATTCTCCACTCTTTCCTTAACTCAGCTTTCCCTTTTGTATCCGCATACAAACCATTTATTTTAATATTGTCTATCATCTTTATGTCTTTTTCTGCTTCTAACTTTCTTTCCGTTGACCATTCCTTCTAGAGCATCCTTCAGTAGGCAGTTTGTTCTTAGCCAGTGGCCAATCCAATTTATTTTCCTCTTCTTTATGAATTCCAGCATTGTCCTTCCTTCACCCACTCTGTCTAGCACATCTTTATTTTTAATTTTGCCTTTCCATTTTATACGTTCCATTCTTCTCCATATCCACATCTCAAAAGCTTCCAGTCGTCCGTCGCCGTGGCGTAGTCGGTAGAGCCCCTACCTTCCACTCCGGCAACCCGGGTTCGATTCCCGGCGGGGTAAGGGATTTTAAATCTCCACCTTGGGTCTGGGTGTGTGTCCTGTCCCACCACTAATGCTCAACTGAGTGCACATTTCCTTATAAAAAAAGCTTCCAGTCGCTTTTCCTTATTCCGTCGTAATGTCCAAGTCTCTGTACCATACAATGCTACACTCCACACAAAGCCGTTCACTTGGGATATTAGGTGGTTAAGGCTCCCACTTTTTCTACACAATCGGCACTTGATGTCAGCGGTGTTGTAAGCCTTGCGTGAAGGCCGCTTTTACTCCCAGAACAGGCGTCTGGTACTCATTTCCATTAGAGGTCGAGTCGACCCCAGAATGTTTTTGGTCAGTTTTAAAATCCTGATACCACCGGGTCTCGAACCGTCGACCTTCTGGTCAATCGCGAATTCGATATATGAAAGAACTTCAATCTTTTAATGAGAGGTCCTGAGAAAATCATGTCGGCACCTTCTTACCCAACTTTGAATTCTAGAGTTTAGAACAGAAACGTCAGAAAGGTTGAAGTGAAAATGTTGATGTATCGTGTGGGCCGTGAAGTGATCGCCTTGAGAGCTTGACCTTGTAGAGATCAGTAACTCATTAGGACAGTATTATTATTTCACAGTATTTCAAACACTTTGACGTTTATGGCAGTTTTGAGTTCCACATCACTTTGTTATGGTTATGAATAATTAATGTTAACAATATAAAATAAGTTTCTATAATTAGTTACTATACACCATTATAATCGTATAGTTGTTTATGGAAGTGAAACCTGGTCTCTATCTGAACCAGTTATTGCAATGCAAAGTACTGGGAATTAGCTTGTTGAACTCTGGATATAAAATTTATGCTAATATAGTTAAGAATAGATTGAAAAAATATTATGAAAATATAATTGGAGAAGAGCAGAATGGATACAGAAAGGGTAGATCTTATACAGATGGATTCGTCACTATAAGACTGTTATTATTAGAAAAGTACAAGGAATTCAATATAGAAACTCATCGCCTTCGATGACTTCATAAAGGCTTTTGACAAAGTAGACAGAAATATATTACTACAAATTTTAGCTAATGATAACGTTCCACAACAATATATTACTAATATCTTCAACATCTATAAAGATAATGAAATCTCTGTTAAACAAGATGGCAAATTATCTTCTTGGAAAAAGATCAACACTGGAGTAAGACAGGGATGTGGACTTTCACCGGTGCTTTTCAATATATATATATATATATATATATATATATATATATATATATATATGAATAGATAATAAACGAATGGTAGAAAACACAATGGGGATATATACCCATCAATAGGAACCTCAAACTCGATGCTATTCTTTTTGCAGACGATTTAGTTCTTCTGGCACTTTCCGAAAATGATTTGCAACTATCAGTTTATAATTTACAAAAAATAGGTGCCAAATTTAATATGAAAATATCAATTGACAAAACTAAAATTATGGCATATCATGGGAAGGACCCCATAAAAAGTAAAATCTGTCTCCAGAATAAAATTTTAGATAGATCTAATCAATTTAAATATCTTGGATATTATCTCTCTATCTGGGATGAAAAGGATATCTCTGAAAAAAATATAAGTTATAATAAAAGTTTGGGAATTATTAATCAAGTTATGAAACCATCCCTTGTACAAAAAAACACCAGATTACGTTTATATAACACGTTGGCTAGACCAGTGTTGACCTATGGTAGTGAAGCATGGACACTAAAAAGACAACATGAAAGCAAAATAACGGCTTGTGAAATGAGATTAATGCGCAGAACAGCGGGTTACACCAGATGGGATCGGAAAAGGAACACCGATATCTTAAAAGAATTCAAGACTACGCCAATTTTGGAATATATTCAACAGTACCAACTAAATTGGAAACACCATCTTGAAAGAATGAGTTCAAATCGGATCCCCAAAGCTGTTTATAATTATATACCAAGAGGACGAAGATCTCTGGGCCGTCCTATGAAACTCTGGAGGGAAAATTTTCTATAGGATCGTAACAGGCCTTGGCCTAATACTTGGAAGGAAGAAGAAGAAGAAGAAGTACTGGGAAAGGAAACCTTAACGGTCCCATTTGTGACCAGGAGACATAGCGAATCAGAGCAAATGCAGTTGTACAAAGGTGAATTCCATGTAAAATTTGACATAACTAACTAACTCACTGGCTCTATCGAACCCGTAGGTTCATGTCCGCGCTGACATAAGTTCTCCATACATCCCTATCCTGAGCTAATGTTTTCCAATCATCGCCCGTATAATCTACTTCCCTCAAATCAAGGATAATATCATTCTCCCACCTCATTCTTGGTCTATCAACTGGCCGTTTTCCCTCTGGTTTCCGTACAATAAACTTCCAGGTACCTCTTTTTAATCCCCCATACGTACCACATGTCCTGCCCATCGCAGCCTACGAGGCTTAACTGTTTTTATTATATCTGGCTTCCTATACATATCATATAGCTCACTGTTATGTAGTTTTCTCCATTCATCTGTCTGTTCATCTTTTTTTGGCCCAAACATTTTCCTAAGAACTTTATTCTCAAATACTCGTAATCTCTTTCCCTCCCTTAAAGTAAGAGTCCATGTTAACTGTTTTTATTATATCTGGCTTCCTATACATATCATATAGCTCACTGTTATGTAGTTTTCTCCATTCATCTGTCTGTTCATCTTTTTTTGGCCCAAACATTTTCCTAAGAACTTTATTCTCAAATACTCGTAATCTCTTTCCCTCCCTTAAAGTAAGAGTCCATGTTTCGCATCCATATAATATAACTGGTAGAATAATAGTTTTATATATTTTCAGTTTAACGATTTTTGAAAGGAGTTGGGAAGACAAGGGTCCCTGTAATGCATAATAGCATACATTTCCAGAATTGAGCGTATGTTTAATTTCTTTGTGCATCTCATTTCTATTTGTAATTATTGTTCATTGATACTTGAAATCAGCCACTTCTTCAAAATTTCCTTCATTTGTCATTAGCTGTTTATTTCCATTATATAATGCATTTCTATGTGTGAACATACATTTAATTTTATTGATGCCTACTTCCAGTGTAACGTTTCTTCGCTGTTTTCCGAAATTAATAAGATTTTTCAAGTGCCAAGATCCCAAAATATTATAGGATACGAACAAGTTTACACATAATAAAGAATTATTATATAATAAAAATATAGAAAGTTCGGATTTTGAAGCCACACAGATCAAATCACTGGCTAGCATTTTACCAGCGAGCTGACCAGATATTTTTTATTGAACATTGATTATATATGTAAATGTTGGAGGAGACGTGGTTGCTGGGAGCGCCCAGTGCTCTGAATCGTGACGTTACGTTAATATTCAATATGCGAGTTTCTGCTTAATTTAATTATGGTTTTGCGTGCTCAACCTCAAGGCCAGGGCTAACCACTCACCCTTCTATTTTTTCCAAAGACACAAACATTGTTCTCACATTCTCAATAACACTGGTCAACATGTTTTTTGTCTCATGAGCACCAATAGTTGTACTTAATGCAGTTTTTTTATCGTGTTTTCAAATATGTATTCGGAATTTCTTCATCACCCACAGTTTTTTTAATTTCATTTTCAATTAATGGTTTTAAATAATTATTTTTTTAATAGACGTTTTTTCGTCAATTTATCCATTGTAAAATAAAACCAAATGAGCTAACTCAGGAGATTTCAGCTATGGAAATGAGATATCAAGACAAATGGAATCCTATATGCTGCCGATTATTGTTGGACAATCAAGAGGGATGCTCCACAGGCGAAATATAGCAGAAAATCGTCATTTCTTACTTTCTAGGTGAGTCCGAATGTTCTAATATTGTGTAGTTACGAATATAGAAAATATTGAAGTGTTTGAAATTATAAATTCCTGTCTCTCGGAAACCTTGCGTGATGGAGAAAACCCGGTATTTAAATTCAGGAGAAAAAATACTGTCAGAATTACATATTTTTCTTTCTGAGACAAAATTTTATTTTTTGTTGCTCAGTGTAATCGGCGTCGCTGGTTTAGGAGTTAGAGCAGGATTTTAATATTGCCTAAAAAAATAAAATTAAACTTAATAAATAATTTTGTATTTTAATACGTTTTTAATACTTAAATTTAACTTTAAATTGAAAATTAAATATTTCATTGTTAGTTATTATCAAATAAAGTCTTCTTCTTCTTCTTCCTCTCCTCCTTTGTCACGGTTTAGGCTTATTTACCAGCCTGTTCCGGCTCCAAATTGCTGCTGTTTCCATATTTTCTTTGGTCTTCCCAAACTTCTTCTTCTTCCTCTTTGTAAATACAGTAAAACCTGTCTATGAAGGAACTTGACGGTTCCTTAAATATATTTCCGTCTTGGCAGTTTTCCTTCTTATAAAGGGTTCCCAAATTACAAGCTTGAATTTTCTCACGCAGTGTAAGGGTTTTACATGCACGCTTTAAAGACATAACTTATTGACTGAAATACAGAGAAAATAGTGTATGTAACACAGCTCAGTTTGCACGACAATACAAAACAACTTTATTACACAAAAACGAGAAGGAACTCAACTACAGGAAGACTGAAGAGTTTCCCAACTCCCTCGCAGGTTTCGTAAGCAGGCAAGGAAAAGCGAGGGATTCCCCGCTGTCACACTTAAGCCAGGGCATCCTCGCAATAGAATGGCAAATTACTCACCTTCGACCAGCCCGGCATGGGTAACACTATCGGCAGCAATGCTACCGCCGGCATAGCTCTCGGGATCATTTAATTTGCAATTAAATTAATTTCATTTAATTAATTTTGAGAATTTTCCTCATCATTGAGGGTTTTCTCCAACCAATCTTAGTAATTAACACGAGTTAAAAAATACATAAATCACTACGGACATACAAATTGTTAGTTTGCAACAAACATTCACAAATTTCCCTCAATTAAAGTTCTCCATCGTTCTCTGCCCTTTGTGTCTTCATTAAATTAATATAACAATTAAAAGGGATTAAGACAGGGATATGGACCCTCACCGGTACTTTTCATTATATATATATATATATATATATATATATATATATATATATACATATGAATAAATGAATGGAGGAAAACACAACGAGGATATATAACCATCAATAGGAACCTCAAACTCGATGCTATTTTTTTGTAGACGATTTAGCTCTTCTGGCACTTTCCGAAAATGATTTGCAACGATCAATTTATAATTTACAAAAAATAGTTACCAAATGTAATATGGAAATATCAATTAACAAAACTAAAATTATGGCATTTCATGGGAAGGACCCCATACAAAGTAAAATCTGTCTCCAGAATAAAATTTTAGAGAGATCTAATCAATTTAAATATCTTGGATAATTGAGGGACTTGTATAATAAGTGCATTGCAATACAGAAGATTCCTGATGAATGGAAAATAAGCTACATAGTACCAATACACAAGAAGGGCGATAGAAGAGACGCAAAAAACTACAGAGGACTAAGTATAAATAACACATTATATAGAATATTTACGAAGTTATTAAAAACAAAGTTACAAAAAGATGTTAAAGACAAATTAGGAGAAGATCAAAATGGATTCAGACCAGGAAGGTCATGTGTTGACAATATATTTGCAATACAACAGTTAATTGAAAAACGGACTGCAGTTGGAGAAGAAACCCATTTGACAATGATAGACTTAGAGAAAGCTTATGACTCAATTCCGAGGAACAAATTATGGGAAGTATTGGAGAAATACAATATTGACAGAAACCTAATAGAAATTATTAAACAAACCTATAAAGATAACTCCGCTTATGTTAAAATGGGAAATATAATGTCTAATCCTATAAACACCTCAAAGGGATTGAAACAAGGGTGCAGTCTATCACCAATTTTATTTAATATTTATGTAGAATTTATATTAACGAAATGGAAACAAAGCTGCAAAGGTATGGGGATCCCAATAGGCAATAGATTTTTGCTGACATTACAATTTGCCGATGATCAACTGGTTTTAGCGCAAGACAATTTTGATATGGAATTCATGATAAAAAGGTTGAAAAGCACATATGAATCATGGGGTCTCACAGTAAATTTACAAAAAACAGAATATCTGGCAATAAATAGCAATGAAAGAGAAAACTTAGTATTGGAAGATGGAATCCAAATAAAGCAAGTGAAACAAACTAAATATTTGGGAATGATTATGGATAACATCGAAGGTATAGGCAAAGAGAACATAAAACATAGAATTGAATTGAGTAGCAAAATAATATCATCATTAAATTCCATATGGTGGGATAAGCATATTTGGAAAGACACAAAAAAATATATTGGTAAAACATTGGTGGAATCTGTTGCAATGTACGGAAGTGAGGTATGGACAATCAATAAGTACTACAAGAATAGACTAATAGCTCTAGAAATGGATTATTTACGAAGAAGTGCCAGAAAGTCTAAATTAGAACGTGTCACAAATAAGGAAATTAGAAACAAAATGGAAGCAGAAGAAAGCATAATAGAAAGAATTGAGGAAAAGGAATTAAAGTGGTTAGGACATGTTTTAAGAATGGAAGATGAGCGATGGCCGAAGCAACTATATGAATGGCATCCTAACAGAAAGAAGAAAAGAGGAAGACCAAGGTTAACATGGAAGGAAAACATGAAGACAGTAATGCAAGCTAGAGGGCTAAGCATCGAAGATGCCCAAGACCGTAGGCTTTGGAGGATTGGCACGGGAAGACGGCAGCAGCTGTAAAATCCCGAAGATAGATAGAGATAGAGATATTATCTCTCTATCTGGGGTGAAAAGGATATCCCTGAAAAAATGACTAGTTATAATAAAAGTTTGGGAATTATTAATCAAGTTATGAGACCATCCCTTGTACAAAAACACCAGATTACGTTTATATAACACTTTGGCTAGACCTGTGTTGACCTATGGTAGTGAAGCATGGACACTAAAAAGACAACATGAAAGCAGAATAACGGCTTGTGAAATGAGATTCATGTGCAGAACAGCGGGTTACACCAGATGGGATCGGAAAAGGAACACCGATATCTTAAAAGAATTGACGCCAATTTTGGAATTTATTAAACAGTACCAACTAAATTGGAAACACCATCTTGAAAGAATGAGTTCAAATCGGATCCCCAAAGCTGTTTATAATTATATACCAAGAGGACGAAGATCACTGGGCCGGTCTATGAAACTCTGGAGGGAAAATTTTCTATAGGATCGCAACAGTCCTTGGCCTAATACTTGGAAGGAAGAAGAAGAAGAAGAATTAAAATTTTCAATACCACCGGGTTTCGAACCAGGGCCCGCTAGTCAGGAAGCAGGCATGCTACCAGTTGAGACAGCATGGCGGACCTATTCCAAGGATTATATTATTCAAATTCTTGTAAAAACATGAATTAACTGTAAGTGCTTTGGAAGGAATACAATTTCCGACAGACCGGAATAGAGACTCCATCTCGCATTTTCATCCACTAGTTTGGTTATAAACCAATTTAAGGAACCGTGGCCTCAGGCAAATAAAGGCGTGGGTTCCCATCTTCCACACAGTGTTGCCAACTTTGTAAATTAACACAGTATATCATTACATACAACCTTTAACATTGTGTAGCACAACTAATGATGTTACCACAAAACAAGCAGTTTGCTATTATCAAACAATTCCATTCCAACTCGGCCTAAAATAGACAACCATTCTGTCAGGGATTTAATCATCACATGACCTATTCCGCTCTCACGTAATTACTTCTTGGAAGAACTCATACTTCTCTAAGCAAGAGGACAACACTTAAATATTTCACAATTAATTTTTTAATGTCTTCTTTTTACACGCTTTATATTAGCTTGACCTGTATCTATCTATCTATCTATGTAACGGGATCTTTCAACGCGATTTTCACCCACTTAAAATCATTGGATCGACTTGAAACTTTATATACTTGTAGAGGACCCGAGACAATACAATAATTTCATATTTATTTTCTAAAATCCTGGTCATAATCATCAGAAAATCAAAAAAAGTGTTTTTGTATCAATGTAACGGAATCTTTCAACGTGATTTTCACCCACTTAGAAACATTGGATCGACTTGAAACTTTGTATACTTATAGAGGACCCGTGACAATACAATAATTTCATATTTATTTTCTAAAATCCTGGCCATAATTATCAGAAAATCAAAAGAAGTGTTTTTGTATCAATGTAACGGAATCTTTCAACGCGATTTTCCCACTTAGAAACATTGGATGGACTTGAAACTTTGTATACTTATAGAGGACCCGTGACAATACAATAATTTCATATTTTGTTTCTAAAATCATGGCCAGAATCATCCGAAAATAAAAAAAAATGAAAACTGGTATAATAGGTTGCGGACTTGTCGAGTTTTTAGTCGATCGTTGTAAGAGCTCAGTTGGTAGAGCAGTGAACTCTTAGTGGTACACAATTTCAGTAATCCATAAGTCGCTGCTTCAAACCCGGCTGGGAGGGTTTTTTTTTTATAGAAGAGTATTGCTTTTAGTTCATACTACAATAGTATCGAATTTAAAGATATTTACATTTTTATCTTATTCTGTAAAATATTAAAATTAAAAAATAAAACATAAATAATAGTTTTAAAAAACTAAAAGAACACGCTTTATTAGAAAACTAAAAAAATGAAAATTAATTTTAATTTCCAATACGCTTGGGATAAAATAAATTGGTCAACAAAAAAATCATCTCCAACACATATAGAATAAAATTAGAGTTATCAACAAAAAGAAAATAATTTTACCATCAAAAGCGTGGGGTGCTTTTTATGACCTTTACATTTTCTTCTTAGAGAGCTTACTTTTACCAATATCTGTTTATTATCAAATATATTAATTGATATAGAGCACCCCACGATTTTAATAATAAGAGTGATCCTTGCGGACTGGAAGTAAATATCAGTAAAACTAAATATATGGTCACACATAGAAATTCATTATATAATGGAAATGGACAGCTAATGACAAATGAGGGAAATTTTGAGGAAGTGGCTGAATTCAAATACCTAGGAACAATAATCACAAATAGGAATGAGATGCACAAAGAAATTAAACATAGGCTCAATTCTGGAAATGCGTGCTATTATGCATTGCAGAAACTCTTGATGTCCCAACTCCTTTCAAAAAACGTTAAGCTGAAAATATATAATACTATTATTCTACCAGTTATATTATATGGGTGCGAAACATGGACTCTTACTTTAAGAGAGGAAAGGAGATTAAGAGTATTTGAGAATAAAGTTCTTAGGAAACCGATAGGGTTACCCATGCCGGACTGGTCGAAGGTGATAAGCCAGACGAAAAAAGTACCTTGGGCGAAAGAGTGACGATCTTTCACCGTAAAAATACAACCGTCAAGAAATGCGGACATGGGTTCATCTGGGGTAAAATTTTCCGGAGGTAAAATAGTCCCCCATTCGGTTCTCCGGGCGGGGACTACTTCAGGGAACCCATGCCAAAGGCTCAAACACAGGGACATGTTCCTAGGAACATGGAATGTTAGGACTTTATACAATAGTGGGGCACTAGAGATATTAACGCGGGAACTAGATAAATCGCCCTTGGATATAGTCGCTTTACAGGAAGTTAGGTGGCCAGGAGAAGGTAGTCAGCAATCAGGAAGCTTTGCGTTATACTACGGGGGTGCAGAAAGACCTGCATTTGGAACGGGTTTTTTAGTCAGAAGGAGGATCCTATCCGCTATCCGAGATATTAAGTTTGTTAGTGATAGGATATCATACATAATTCTAAAGGGTAAACGACATGATTTTATAATTGTAAATGTACATGCCCCCACAGAAGATAAAGATGACAAGATCAAGGATGAGTTCTATGAAGAATTAGAATGCTTATTTGATAGCCTTTCACGATATCATATGAAAATTGTCTTAGGAGATTTTAATGCAAAAGTGGGACGGGAAGATATATTCAAACCAACAATAGGCAAATTCAGTCTTCATGAAGATAGTAACGACAACGGGTTAGATTAGTCACATTTGCCACATCAAAGAATCTGATTGTTAAGAGCACAACATTTCAGCATAAGGATATTCATAAATACACCTGGACGTCCCCAGATGGAGAAACTCGGAACCAGATAGATCATGTATTAGTGGATAAACGCTGGCACAGTAGCATCATTGATGTTAGATCAGTTAGAGGGACAGACTGCAATTCGGATCATCATCTGGTCAGAGTGAAAATCAGACAACGGCTATCGCTTATGAGAGGAACGAATGCTAAAGATGATTCTGTAAAATATGAATTAAAAAACTTGAGAAATGATGAAATGCGGCAAGAATACCAAATCAAAATTGCTAATAGATTTGAAATACTGGAATCTTCAGATGACAATGTGGCAAACAAAGAAGAACCTGATATAAATAAAGAATGGGAGGCTATAAGAGATACTATTAAATTGTCAGCATCAGAAAGCATTGGTTGTTTAAAAAAGAGGCAAAACAAGAAATGGTTTGATGAGGAATGTGCCGACATTGTAAAGAAAAGAAAACTAGCAAAAATGAAATGGTTACACGAGCCAAATGAGGTAAATTTAGAGCAATTGGGTAGTATTAGACGGGAAACCACTAAGTTACTAAAGAGTAAAAAGAGGGAATATTTGAGAGAGAAGATTAATGATCTTGAAATGAATGCAAAAAATAGGAACATTAGAGAATTATATCAGGGAATTAGTATAGAGAAGAAAGGGTTTCAGGCTAGAACAAACATAATTCGAAATGAAAATGGGGATATGATTGCAGATTCTAGGAGTATATTAAATAGATGGAAAAGTTACTTTAATCAGCTATTAAATGTACATACAGAACAGGACATTGAGGAGGATAAGTTACAGACAGCAGAAATGCTAGTCGCAGAGCCAAGTGCATTAGAGGTTGAAATGGCGATTGAAAAATTGAAGATGTATAAAGCATCAGGTTCAGATGAGATCCCAGCAGAACTGATAAAATCAGGGGGAGAAAAATTGATGGAAAAGATATGCTGGTTGCTTAGTATGATTTGGGAAAAAGAAGCTCTTCCAGATGAATGGAAGGAATCAATTATCGTACCAATTTATAAGAAAGGAGATAAAACTGATTGCAACAACTACAGGGGCATCTCATTACTTTCAACTTCATACAAAATTCTTACAAATATATTAGTAAGCAGACTTACTCCCTACATTGATGACATTCTAGGAGATCATCAATGTGCATTTAGAAGAAACAGGTCTACAACAGATCAGATTTTTAGTATAAGACAGATTTTAGAAAAGAAATGGGAATATAATGGCACTGTACATCAACTATATGTAGACTTCAAAAAAGCATATGATTCAATTAAGAGGGAGAAGTTATATAGTATCCTGCTGGAGTTCGGAATTCCTAAAAAGTTAGTTAGACTTATACGAATGTGTCTAAATGGCTCAACGAGTAGGGTGCGTGTAGGCAAACAGTTTTCAGACACTTTTGAAATCCAGAATGGGTTGAAGCAAGGAGATGCACTATCTCCTCTACTATTTAATTTTGTACTAGAGCATGCCATTAAATCTTTAGAGAATGAGGAAGGCTTACAACTGAATGGTATTAATAAGCTGTTAGTTTATGCTGATGATGTAGTACTATTGGCCGATAGCGAGGAGATACTAAAGGCCAACACACACACACTATTGAGTAACACTAAGAAATTAGGACTGGAAGTAAATATCAGTAAGACTAAATATGTGGTCACAGGTAGAAATTCAGTATATAATGGAGATGGACGGCTAATGACAAATGAGGGAAATTTTGAGGAAGTGGCTGAATTCAAATACCTAGGAACAATAATCACAAATAGGAATGAGACGCACAAAGAAATTAAGCATAGGCTCAATTCTGGAAATGCATGCTATTATGCATTGCAGAGACTTTTGATGTCCCAACTCCTTTCAAAAAACGTTAAGCTGAAAATATATAAAACTACTATTCTACCAGTTATATTATATGGGTGCGAAACATGGACTCTTACTCTAAGGGAGGAAAGGAGATTACGAGTATTTGAGAATAAAGTTCTTAGGAAAATTTTTGGACCAAAGAGAGATGAACAGAAAGGTGAATGGAGAAGACTACATAACAATGAACTACATGGTCTTTATAGGAAGCCAGATATAATAAGAACAGTTAAGTCTCGTATACTGCGATGGGCAGGACATGTGGCACGTATGGGGAATGAAAGACTTGCATGGAAGCTTCTTGTAAGAAAGCCAGAGGAAAAACGCCCAGTTGGTAGACCAAGAATGAGGTGGGAGAATAACTTTAACTATGATTTGAGGGATGTAGATTATACAGGGAATGATTGGAAAGCATTAGCTCAGGATAGGAATGTATGGAGAGCTTATGTCAGCGCGACCATGAACCTACGGGTTCGATAATGCCAGTGAGTGAGTAAGTAAGCCTGCAGTGGGCAGGACATATGGCACTAGTAGGGGAAATATACAACAACGAAACCAATAACAATCATAATAACTTAAGCCACACAGGATGCGGCTGTTGTTTGTAAATGTGTGAGAAAGTATTATTGCGGTAACCTTGTGGGGCGGAGAGGGCCCCAAATGGAGGGTCCGAGTCCCTGAGATCGGTCATTTCTTCAAGGTCGGCCGGTGCGAGCAGAGAGTGTGGGAAGCGATCACATGATGTCCAATGAGCCGTGTTCGGACCGCTGACCCACTGCCCTTGAGCTGCTGGATCACTGACTTGAGTCTGCACATGGTGCTATATGTTCCGCACATCTCTAATGGGCACACACCTTAGGGTGACCGCAACTCACATTTTTAATGGGTTTATCCCTTTTAGACTCGTCCCAATGAATGTAAAAACTGATCGCACTATTAAACGTTTTTCACTAAAAGTTCAAAATATTGCCAATCTATAACTAACTAACTCACTGGCACTATCGAACCCGTAGGTTCATGGCCGTTGGCCAGCAACCAATTGAAGGGACTATTATTATGCTTTCAAGTCTTATATGAGAATTTCCTGGAAGGATCAAATTTATGACGACCAATTCTCTGGGCCGTCCTATGAAACCCAGGAGGGAAAATTTTCTATAGGATGGTAACAGGCCTTGGCCTAATACTTGGAAGGAAGGAAGAAGAAGAAGGTTCATGGCCACGCGGACATAAGCTCTCCATATATCCCTATCCTGAGCCAATGTTTTCCAATCATCCCCTGTATAATCTTCTTCTTCATGTAAGCCCGTTTTCCCCTTAGCAGAGATTTGAGCGCTCTCCCCCTACAGGGAAGAATTTGAACCATACTAATTTAGTTAAACTTGTTTTCGTATAGATGTCATTTTGAGTGGTCCGTGGTCAGCGTTCCGCCTCATACTAACATCTAGGAAACCAAGGTAGTACTAGGACGAGACAATTCGGTAAATTTTGCTAAGAGGCCTTTTCATTCAGGCTTAAGGATTTTTTACGACTGAAAATCTTCAGACTCGGGACCCACGGCTTAAAGTCCCTCCCGGTGGACTTGCTCCTTGGATTTTTCCATCCTAAAAAATCCATCGACCCCGGCCGGGTTTGAACCTGCGACCCTCGGGACCAGAGGCAAGGAGCATAACCACTAGACCACCGCGGCCGACCTCCCTGCATAATCTACTTCCCTCAAATCATAGTTAATGTTATTATTTTGCTACTCAATTAAATGCTATATTTTATATTCTCTTTGCCTTTACGCCTACATTTTTCATGGTTATTTTTTATGTCGGGTAAATCAGATCAATGAAGATTTGTTAAAATAATTTCAAAATTGTTTTCATGACAACGAACTCGGTAGCTTCAGAAGTCGTAAAAAATAAAAAATCAATAAATAAAATTTAACACATTTACGTACAGCTAATGACAAATGAGGGAAATTTTGAGGAAGTGGCTGAATTCAAATACCTAGGAACAATAATCACAAACAGGAATGAGATGCACAAAGAAATTAAACATAGGCTCAATTCTGGAAATGCGTGCTATTATGCATTGCAGAGACTCTTGATGTCCCAACTCCTTTAAAAAAACGTTAAACTGAAAATATATAAAACTATTATTGTACCAGTTATATTATATGGGTGCGAAACATGGACTCTTACTTCAAGGGAGGAAACGAGATTACGAGTTTTTGAGAATAAAGTTCTTGGGAAATTTTTTGGACCAAAGAGAGATGAACAGACAGGTGAATGGAGAAGACTAAAAACAATGAACTAAATGGCCTTTATAGGAAGCCACATATAATGAGAACAGTTAAGTCTCGTAGACTGCGATGGGCAGGACATGTTGCGCGTATGGGGAATGAAAGACGTACATGGAAGCTTCTTGTATAATGGTCCAATTTTTTTCCTAAGAACTTGATTCTCAAATACTCGTAAACATCTTTCCTCCCTTAAAGTAAGAGTCCATGTTTCGCAGCCATATAACATAACTGGGAGAATAACTGCTTTATTTTAGCTGGCAGGGTTAAGGTCATAAGGCCTTCTCTTCCACTCAACCAGCGAATAGTGGAATTATACAAAAATTACATACATATTACAATTTTAAGATATTATTAAATCTACCTCTGTGATTGACACTTGTGGATGTGAAGGGCCAGCAGCCGGACGGTAAAAGGGCAACCGCTGAAAAGTGGAAAGACACTCAATCAATCGGAAATATTATTAAAATACAGACTAAACAAAATACAATGGTGATGTGATCTAATACTAGCTAATACTAACAAAAACATAGAATATATTTTCAGTTTTACGTTTTTTGAAAGGAGTTGGGTAGTCAGGAGTCTGTTTAATGCATAATAGCACGCATTTCCAGAATGAAGAAGAATTTATCTATTTTTAATTTTATGGAATTAATGAAACGAACTCTACTCTGCGCTGATAAGTTTTTCGTTATGGTAATTATTGTTCACCACACATCAAACATTCACACACGATTCATATTGCCATTTATTTGGTGTACGAGAAAAAAAAAAGTTCGGCGAGCTCTGCGTTTAAATAAAGGCACATTAAAATCACTTCCCTTCGCGGACCTCAGCCAGATCGATTGTACTATAAAAATGAGTCACCCTGTGCTAGGAAAGCCAGAGGGAAGACGCCCAGTTGGTAGACCAAGAATGAGGTGGGAGAACAACATTAAGTACGATTTGAGGGAAGTAGATTATACAGGGAATGATTGGAAAACATTAGGATAGCGATGTATGGAGAGCTTATGTCCGCGCGGCCATGAACCTACGGGTTTGAGAGTGCCAGTGAGTAAGTAAGTAACACATTTACGTAACATCTTTGTGAAACCAATTACAAACGATTTGAGTTGTATAAAATGTGAGAAAAAACAAATCTCTGTTGTATCATTTGAGACGCAAAGGTACTGGAGATGTTGATTAAGAATTAGAAGGCAGTGTTGAAGTTTCCCTGTGTGTAGTGGCGGGTATTGATTGCGTTGAAATTATGAAATATTAATGTATGATCCCCGGCGCCTTGATTCCTTGCATCCCTACGCAGCTCTGCTCTTGGTCCAGGTTATGCACAGTTATATTTAACATTGCACTTATTTTACGATCATCATCTTCTTCTTCTTCTTCTTCTTCTAAAAGCAATGCTATGTCAATGAATCCTTTCTTCCTTTTATTCACCTACCCTTTTCATTATGAACATATTGCATTCTGCAAAAAAGGAACCAAGTCACAAGATAACTGAACTGAAAAAATGCAATTGAATTTAAACGTCTTATTTCAACTACTTACTTACTCACTGGCATTATCGAACCCGTAGGTTCATGGCCGCGCGGACATAAGCTCTCCATGCGTCCCTATCCTGAGCTAATGCTTTCCAATCATTCCCACAAATCATAGTTCATGTTATTCTCCCACCTCATTCTTGGTCTACCATCTGGGCGTTTTCCCTCTGACTTTCCTACAAGAATCTTCCATGCACGTCTTTCATTCCTCATACGCGCAACATGTCCTGCCCATCGCAGTCTACGAGACTTGACTGTTATTATTATATCTGGCTTCCTGTAAAGACCATGTAGTTCATTGTTATGTAGTCTTCTCCGTTCACCTGTCTGTTAATCTCTCTTTGGTCTGAAGATTTTCTTAAGAACTTTATTCTCAAATACTCGTAATCTCCTTTCCTCCCTTAAAGTAAGAGTCAATGTTTCGCACTATGTAATATAACTGGTAGAATAATAGTTTTATATATTTTCAGCTTAACGTTTTTTGAAAGGAGTTGGGACGTCGAAAGTCTCTGTAATGCATAATAGCATGCATTTCCAGAATTGAGCCTATGTTTAATTTCTTTGTGCATCTCATTCCTATTTGTGATTATTGTTCCTAGGTATTTGAATTCAGCCACTTCCTCAAAATTTCCCTCATTTGTCATTAGCTGTCCATTTCCATTATTAAATGCATTTCTACGTGTGACCATTTATATTTAGTTTTATTGATATTTACTTCCAGTCCTAATTCCTTAGTGTTACTCAATAGTGTGTGCGTGTTGGCCTTTAGTATCTCCTCGCTATCGGCCAATACTACTACATCATCAGCATAAACTAACAGCTTATTAATACCATTGAGTTGTAAGCCTTCCTCATCCTCTAAAGATTTGATGGCATGCTCTAGTACAAAATTAAATAGTAGAAGAGATAGTCTTATTTGAACTACAGTAATTTCATTTTCACCAGAGGTTTCAAGGTCAGTTCACTGTATCTCCCACTACTCAACTCCGTGAAGCTGCGCAGACGTACGCGCATATCAGAGCTACACGCAAGAGGACCGGCTTAACATGTGACTGGCACGTGAGGAGATATGTTATAAGGAGTGGGAGGTTGCCTGCAGATAATATCGGACTACTAATTGTCTTTGAACCTCTGACGAAAATAAAATCACTCGAACAGAATATCAAATAGCTGCTATTTTATGAGAAAAATCACCTATAACGGCTAGGGGACCCGACATGCTGACCACGTCACCCCTAGCTGCATGATTTCTACCACTGTGATTAACACATGTGGATGTGAGACCAGAAGCCGACTGTAGGCCAGGGGCCTTCTAAGTCTGTCGTGCGATGGTGTTTTTTTTATTGTATGAGAAAGATGATAACTCAAACCTTTTTTTTTATTTTTGAGATTTTACATGTTTTTGTTATTTGGCTCTTTTTGCAGAAAGAGAAATATGGCATATTTTGTCGGTGTTTTATTATTTGGTTCAGAGATAGCATAAGAATGCGGGTGGTGGGTTGAATTTTGTTGCAGGAATTGGAACGATATTTGAGGAACAATAATCATCATCATCATCACTCCAGGGATTAGGCAATTGCCCGTTCCGACTTCATATTGCATCAGCCCAACGTCTTCTAGGTCTTCCAACATCACGTCTTCCTCTTAATTTCTTGCTAACAATGGATATCTCTCCTTACTCATTCCATCCATGTGATCAATCCATTTCTGTCTGTAATTCGTGACTTTATCCAATAAAGGCTGTACTTTCAATTCTTCTCTTATATCCTCATTTCGTATTCTATCAAGTCTTGTACATCCTTTAACTTGTCTTAGGAACCGCATCTCTGCCGCCTGTATTCTATCCTTCTGTTTTTTTCACTGGAGCCCAAGTTTTACATCCATACAATATTGTGGGAACCGCCATAACATTATACATTTTTATCTTGGTTTCTTTTCTAATTTTATTTTTGAATGTTCTCTGTATTGTTCCACACACCGTCTGAAATTTATTTATTTTGGAGTCAATATCTCTTTCCACATTGTAGCCAACATGACAGCCCAAATATTTGAAACTAGACACCTGTTCTGTACTTTGATTTTCTAAAATAATTTTGGATCTCACTGGATCTCTTCCTCTAAAAGCCATGGTCTTCGTTTTCCTTACAGAAATCTTTAGATCGTATAATTTACATATTTCATTTAATGCATGCATTGATTTCTGTAAGTCGTCTTCATTTTTCTGTATTATGATTACATCGTCAGCAAATAGAAGATTATTTATGCACACTTTATTATCTATTCTTATTCCTGGATTCACTAAAACGTTCCACTTATTTAAAATATCGTCTATATATATATATATATATATATATATATATATTGAACAAAGTGGGTGATAAACTACATCCTTGTCGTAATCCAGTATTTGTTTTGATTGTATCTGTTCTTTTGAATCCGGTATCTATAATTATATTTGTGTCTTCATATAATTTTTTTATTGTTTCAACAAGGCACAGCGGGCATCCTTTCATTCGTAATTACTTACTCACTGGCACTATCAAACCCGTAGGTTCATGGCCGCGCGGACATAAGCTTTCCATACATCCCTATCCTGAGCTAATCCTTTCCAATCATTCCCTGTATAATCTACTTCCCTCAAATCATAGTTAATATTATTCTTCCACCTCATTCTTGGTCTACCAACTGGGCTTCATTCGTAATACGGAACAATAATATAGCAATACTATAGGAACAATAATATAGCATTAATTCATATATTTAAAATGTGGTTCCTTTTTTTGCAGAATTTGGCCCAGTTTATCTTACATCTTCCAAAACAACAGCGCTTTATTTCGAGGAGATGACGCGGAGGGACCGCGTCCCCACAATTATTTGTGGTGGATTTTTTTAAATCTGTACTCTTATGATTTGCTACATAGCAAATATATATGTTATATAACATATTTACTGGAATCAACTTTGTCCGTGTCTTTCAAAACTGTCATTCTATTT
Source organism: Diploptera punctata (assembly GCA_030220185.1). Classification (NCBI taxonomy): domain Eukaryota; kingdom Metazoa; phylum Arthropoda; class Insecta; order Blattodea; family Blaberidae; genus Diploptera; species Diploptera punctata. Next base: position 797,597 of record JASPKZ010006480.1, on the reverse strand, counting down.
AAATCTACAATGTACAGGCCTACGTATTGGCCGTCTCGTAGCTTCCCCGACTGGAATCCCAGGTTCGAAACCTGGCGGTTCCAAAGGGGTGTTTGTATTTTTCAACGGAATTTTTCTGTTTTTCTCGGGGTTCTCCCGTTTCCCGAATTTCATCCACCAACTCTCTTCACACGTCTTCCCTCCCTCATCATTCATTTCATATCACCTTTAACCGCATCTCATGTTATATAAACCACACTTAATTTAGTTACGCTTATTTCCCTAAAGATGTCATGAATGGTATGCGGTCAACATAGAGACCAAATATGACATCTACGGGGTGAATCATAAAGTAAAGTAGTCCCACGACAGGCCTCGAGAGGCCTTTGGGGTAGTAGGAGGTTAAGGCTCCCACTTTTTCTAGACAATCGGCACTTGATGTCAGCCCTGAGTGACGGCCGCCTTTACCCCCAGAACAAGCGTCTGGTACTCATTTCCGTTAGAGGCTGAGTAGACACCAGGGCCATAGTGCCGCCAGAAGGTTTTGGTCAGTTTAAAAATCCTGCGGGGTGAATCATAAATATGGCTATATGTTCGATCGCGTTGTGTGATGAAAATATTACCATTACAGGAAATATGAAATTACCGTTGGAAAGGCAATTATTCAAATTACAACAATGGAATAAAACAAAACAATGCAGAACTTACGTCATTAGTCAAAATGGCGTTGAATATGCAACAGCAAATTACAATTTCTGCACGGGCAATAACGTATGCTAATGATCGTGAGGCCGCAAGACGTGAGTTTAACCCTTTAGGTGCCGTGAGCCGATTAGATCGGCTCTGATGCTTCTGCCCATTACCTGCCAGACAATATACTTAAACTACTTGCAAAGCCGATCACATCAGCGGGTGCGATTTAAATCTCTGACACAAGAGATTTTACCAGTGGCATGCAGAGGGTTTCGTAGATTGCAGCCGTCGACTGTGGGGAAGTGGAGAAGTCGACTGCTGGAAACGGGAAGGATGCAGAAAGTCAAACCTCCTGGAAGGCCTCGCATTAGCACGGATGCAGAAACAACGAAGAGAATTCTGGAGACATTCGACGCTAGCCCACAAAAATCAACCCGCCAAGCTGCACGTGAGCAGTGATTTGTTTTGTTCTATTGTTGTAATTTGAAGGATTCCCTTTCCAATGATAACGTCATATTTCCTTTAATAATAATATTTTCGTCACAAAATGCGATCAAACGTATAGCCATATTTTTTAATCACTCTGTAGTAGGCAACTAAGGCATTGTTAGGATGATGGAGGTCGGTAAATTTTGCGTAGAGACCTCTTTATTCAGGCTTGCGGTTCTTTTATGAGTCATCCCTTCTGGATGACTTGCTCCTTGGATTTTTTCGACCCTAAAAATCCATCGACCCCGGCCGAGTTTGAACCCCCAATCCTCGGGACCAGATGCGAGAAACATAACCACTAGTCCACCCCGGCCGACTTGTTTGTCCAACATAATTATCGAAAATGTGACTGTGTAAATTTAATTTAAAAATAGAATTTTAGGCTTAAAGTACAAAAAATAGGTACAGTGTGTAAAATAGGCTTTTAGGCGCAGTTAAATTATTCCATGTGATGTAACTTTTGATGAAATCTGTACCTATATAATTGTTTTTTTTTGTATTCATTTAGGGGGAGGAAAAATGGGCATAAAAGCTACAATCCGAGATGTAATGAAATAGGGGACGGTACGGTGGTGTACCCGCTAGAGCGCGTTGCTGCACGTGGATGTAGAAAGGACCTTGGTACTTGTCATCACAACGTGACTAAGGATTTTTTTTTCTGACCGGAAGCACCAACACATTCTTGTGGGCTGAATCTCGCTTCCCAAATGTTCAGCTTCACCAATTCTATAACAATTTGAATACTCGAATAGAGTTCAAGGAAAAAGTCCGTCACACAGGAATTGCGTAAACTAAGCGAATTCCTCAGCATGTCTAATTTATGGTCCCATTTTGGTGTTTATGGAAAATGTATTTATTTTGTTAAATTGGAGAAACTAAACTTATGCTGCTAGCTTATTTAAAAGTTGTAGTACCATTGGGCGATAGCGAGGAGATACTAAAGGACAACATGCACACACTACTGAGTAACACTAAGAAATTGGGACTGGAAGTAAATATCAATAATACTAAATATATGGTCACACATAGAAATACATTATATAATGGAAATACAGCTAATGATAAATGAGGAAAATTTTGAGGAAGTGGCCGAATTCAAATACCTAGGAACAATAATCACAAACAGGAATGAGATGCACAAAGAAATTAAACATAGGCTCAATTCTGGAAATGCGTGCTATTATGCATTGAGAGACTTTTGACGTCCCAACTCCTTTCAAAAAATGTTAAATTGAAAAAATATAAAACTATTATTCTACCAGTTATATTATATGGGTGCGAAACATGACTCTTTACGGGAGGAAAGGAGATTACGAGTATTTGAGAATGAAGTACTTAGGAAAATTTTTGGACCAAAGAGAGATGAACAGACAGGTGAATGGAGAATACTGCATAACAGTGAATTACATGGTCTTTATAGGAAGCCATATATAATAAGAACAGTTAAGTTTCGTAGACTGCGATGGGCAGAACATATGGCACGTATGGGGAATGAAAGACGTGCATGGAAACTTCTTGTAGGAAAACCAGAAGGAAAACACCGTGTTGGTAGACCAAGAATGAGGTGGGAGAATAACATTAACTATGATTTGAGGGATGTAGACTATACATGGGGTGATTGGAAAACATTGGCTCAGGATAGGGATGTATGGAGAGCTTATGTCCGCGCGGCCATGATCCTACGGGTTCGATAGTGCCAGTGAGTAAGTAAGTAAGTAAGCTTATTTTAAAATATCTGGCTGCAGTGAAAACAAATCATGCATAATCATTGGTTATTATCTATTCGCATATTGTTGTTATAATTTGACACCAATTTAAATAAAATATATCGATTCACTGGCACTATCGCTTGTGTGGGCTCGAAGACATAACCTCTCCACACGTCCCTATCCTGAGCTAATGTTCTCCAATCATCCCCTGTTTAATCTACGTCTTTCAATTCATGGTTGGTGTTATTCTCCCTACCTCATTCTTGTTAGGCACTTTCCTCCTGATTTTTTCATAGAGCTTCCATGCCCCTCTTTAATTTCCCATCCGTGCCACATGCCCTGCCCATCCCAGTCCATGATATTTAACTCTTCTTATTATATTTGGTTTCCTGTAAAGAGCATGAAGGTCACTGTTATGTAGTCTTCAACTTACGGTTATATACAGGGTATTATTTAAACCGACAAACTCTGGGAGGTTGTAGGGGACACCAAAACAAATATTTTTCCCTAATGCCATTCTTTCCTATGAGGATTATTTAGGGCGTATTACGCTCTTCAGTTGTCATGGCTGCAACTGCTGTTGATGGTAGGAATTGTTTTGTCCACCAGTGTAGTAGTGAATTGCATATGTTTACTAATGAAGCGATACACCTGGAGTGAGTACACTGATATGTGTGGGTCGGTGTTGTTGGGGACTGTTTAATTGGGACAGATCTCCTACCTAGGCCATTAAATGGCAGGCACTATTACAATTTTCTCGCCAGAGCATTGCCAGAATTGCTGGAAGACGTCCCGCTCCCTACAAGACAACGAATGTGGTTCCAACATGACGGGGCGCCGGCACATTTCAGTCGTCGTGTGCGTCGATTCTTGAACCAACGGTTTTCAGAAAAGTTTATTGGCAGAGGTGGTCCTGTACCATGGCCTGCTCGATCCCCAGATATGATCCCTTTGGATTTTTTGTGTGGGGAGAGATGCGCAACCTTGTTTACTGCTACTGTCTCCCCGTGCCAAACCTCCAAAGCCTACGATCTTGGGCATCTTCTATGTTTACACCTCTTGCTTGCATTACTATCCTCATATTTTCCTTCCATGTTAACTTTGGTCTCCCTCTTTTCTTATTTTTGGTCGGTTGCCATTGATATAGTTGTTTCGGCCATCGCTCATCTTCCATTCTTAAAACATGTCCTAACCACTTTAATTCCTTCTCCTCAATTCTTTCAATTATGCTTTCTTCTGCTTCCATTATGTTTCTAATTTCCTTATTTGTGACATGTTCTAATTTAGACTTTCTGGCACTTCTGCGTAAATAATCAGTTTCTAGAGCTATTAGTCTATTCTTGTAGTACCGTAAAACGGGGTTACTTTAACTCGAGGGACAACTTTGACAGAATTGGGGCTTCTTTGACATTTTAGATTTCTTGCGTGTTTTGGGCTATTTTGAGAACAATTCAATGGCGTAGACATTTCCTTGAAGTCGCACGAATAATTAAGTTGTTTTAAAAGAGGATGTTAATTGTTGGAGACACATCTGTGTCACTTTCAACAACAATGAATTCCCAGCAAGGATAAAATTGTGATTTTCGGTTTTACAGGGGTAAGGACTGGATTTGTTGTGTAAGATGCAAGCTCTGGGTCTGTGGTATGTGTAACAGAGGATCGAACAATTCTCAATATGAATGTGAACTATGTGAAGATGAGATGTGAAAATCTGTTTTTTTTTTTTATTTTCTACTGTTGTTTCAAAAATTCATGTTTTCTAATTAATTCCTGATTGTCTAATTACAATAATTATATAATTTTTGTGTTCTGTTGCGTGTAAGAATTGATAAATAAGTTTAAATCATCTAGGAGATATGTGGATGGCGACCACAAGGTGCCCAAGCTGAGCAAAACATTTCTTCCACTTACTTGTGTTTTGCACTCTTTTAACTTTACTATCTAACCTCTCTTGGTTAACTCTTGTTTTTTTCGACCCCGACGCTATTAGGGCATCCGAGGGCTAGGGAGTATTTCCTTCCTTCCATTTCTTCTTTCCTTTATTTTCTTTTCTTCTCCAGAAATTCCTGACCAGAGGCTATAAGATGGCAGCCCCATCACTGGTCTTGCCTTCCTTTGGCCAGCAACCAATCGAAGGGACTATTATTATGCTTTCAAGTCTTATACGAGAATTTCCCGGAACGCTGGAGGGAAAATTTTCTATAGGATCGTAACAGGCCTTGGCCTAATACTTGGAAGGAAGAAGAAGAGAAGAAGTTTATTTTGTCAAATTACAGTTATAAAAACATTTGTAGTAAGGTTGTTTACAATAAAAATATTTATAAAAAGATAAATTGGTGTCAAAGTAGTACCTACAGTGGGCCTACTTTGAATTATAGTGAAAACAAATGTGATGTCAAAGTAGCCCCATTACATGGGCAAAACAGACCTTAACAAAAACTCATTGTTGTCCTACTAAGTTTTTATTTGAGGAGAACAGTACCAAATGTGATTTTAGTCTAAGGTTCAATTGGTACAATAAATCATACGAGTTAGACCTTAAAAACCTTCGAAAATATGTCAAAGTAGCCCCGTTTTACGGTACTTATTGGTTGTCCGTACCTCACTTCCATACATGAATATTTTTTTAAACAGTAAAATACTAAAACAGACATAGTATGGACCAAACGATTGTAATATTTGTATGTTTTAGAATAATTTTGTGTTAATTGGGATGATGTTGTTCGTCTTGAGACAGGAATCTGTTGTAAGTTTTAGAAGGTCGTGTTCCTTTCTGGTCGTAAAACATAATGTTAAATCCATAACGCAAATTGGTTTTCGAAGACACAGAGCAGGCGCTGTAGAAATTTTATGGTTAACTTTAATGGACAGTTAAATTTAACATACAGATGGCCTCGGAATCTAATTATGAACGCAAGAATTTTAATAGAACAGTTTACTTTTTCCACAACAGAAACTTGTTAAATGTTTGAGAGTTTTATAATTTGAGCAGAAGACGGATATAACTTGTGGTTCATTTTGTAACCCTGGTTATTAAACAAATTAGCGGATTAAATTACCATAAGTAATGCCACGAGTGATTTCCAAATTCATCTAGAGGATTTTAAAATCAAGAGTGGCATTTGTTAGGACTATTTAACGAATAAAATTAAGGTGTTTATTGAAAAGTCATTATTTAATTATATTTACCCGTATTTTAAAATATTTATATATTTAATGTAAACGGCGATGTTTGAAAACAAATCAGAAATGTGAGGTTATGTTCATTCACTGCTGCTTGATCATATTATTTATTGCCAAATAAGATCGCAATATTGTAAGAGTGCACCCTAGTGGAGAAATAATGAAACACATCAAACTGTACATTATAACCAACATTATAGGTCATTAATTATTTTTTTATGAAACAACTCAGTAAAATAATTATCTAAAAACACAGTTATTGAACACACAGTTATCAAATGTGTAGTTCGAAGGAATCTTTTCATTATTTGCTATATTCAACGTATTTGTTAGAGAGTCAGTCACTGCAAAAGAACGCTCTGACCTGTTCAGAATATTAAAAAGGAGGAGCTTTCTTTATTTTGTTTAAACAGATTTCGATAAATATCGAGATGAAACATGACTGTCATTGGCTGTAAAACAAAATTCATTGAAATGTGATTGGTCATTGACTACAATTTGGGGTAGGAGTTAAATAGTCAACATAAATTCTCTAAAGATTTTATTAATAATAAGCAGCCATTTTAAGTGGAAATGTATTTTGATTTTGGTGCAGTGTGCGGTACTCTGAGCTGTTGGTTTATGCAGATGCCGTAGAATTATTAGGCGATAGCGAGGAGATACCAAAGGTCAACACACATCTTATGTTAAATAACACTAAGGAATTGGGGCTGGAAGTTAACATCAATATATCTAAATATATTTTCACACATATAAATACATTATATAAAGGAAATGCACAAATAAGGGAAATTTTGGACAAGTGGTTGAATATAAATGCTTCTTCTACTTCATGGAGTTAGGCCATAGAACTGTTTGCACATCCCTCCATCTAGTTATGGGGCGGCCATACTTTCTTCTTCCTTTGGGTTGGTAGAGAAGCAACATTTGTGGGAGTCTATTGGGTGTCATTCTTTCTATATGTTGGAGCCAATTAGATCTTACATTTTGTTTAACACTGCAGCTGTTTAATTCAGTTATTTCTTCATTGTGTTTCTTATCGAACAATAAATAACCTGCTATTGAACGTAAGAATTTCATTTCAGCTACATCTATTTTCCTTTTATCTGATCTATTAAGTGTCCAAGTGTCATAAGGGTTTGTTAACATAGGTACTGCCGTAGTTTTATATAATTTTAATTGTGTAATTTTTTATATTTTCTTGTTTTAGAGTTCTCTTTTTATTATATACAACTTTCCTCATTAGAGGATTGCCTCAAGGACAAAGCGATACAGACAATTATTTTTTTGGAATTGCTGAAACACATTTTTCTAAATTCATTAAAATTTTTCAAATCGTAATTGAAATTGAAGTATACATACTATAAAATAGAAATTTTGTAAATATGGCTTCTTAAAATTGAAATTGATCCTCTAATGGCAGCGATGGAAATTTTAGAAAGATACACCCTGTCCAAATCTAAGGAATTCCAAAATTTAGCTGAGTACCTCTTGCCCTGATCATCAATCCTGTGACGGTTGTACTACCTTTGTAATAGACAATTGTTGGCTCATATATGGCTTTTTTTCACAGTCAAATTCCTCGGCTGGGCACTACAAATCTCAAAACGAATTGTGGGATCTAATATCATACCAATTTTAGAAGATGGTCTAAATGCAATAATATCTACTTGTCTGTTACTTCCATAACATGTTGTTCTCCACATACTTACATTTTTAGGAACACAAATACTAAATATAATAATAATAATAATAATAATAATAATAATAATAATAATAATAATACTTTATTTATTCTGGCAGAGTTAAGGCCATAAGGCCCTCTCTTCCACTCAACCAGTACAAATACAAACAAATATTCGACAAATATAGATATACACTATACTAATTATAAACACTTAAAGATACAATAAATGTAACAATGTAAATGTCATGTACAAACAACATTTTATAGGGTAATAACAATAATGATACGATAATAATAATAATAATAATAATAACAATAACTGTAAACAGAAATGAGGTAGATAAATAAATTAAACCTAGGTTTATTTCTCTATAGGGGCACGCCGTAGCGTAGTGGTTAAGGCACTGAGCTACAAGTCGGAGGGTCGAGGGTTCACGTCCCGTTAGGGTAGGATTTTTAAACTGACCCAAAAACCCTCTGGCGGCACTATGGCCCTGGGGTCGACTCAGCCTCTAACGGAAATGAGTACCAGACGCTTGTTCTGGGGGTAAAGGCGGCCGTCACGCAGGGCTGACAACCCGGCTGAAATAAAGTGCCGATTGTCTAGAAAATGTGGGAGCCTTAACCTCCTACTACCCCAAGGGCCTCCGGGCCTGTTGTGGGATCACTTTACTTTTTTTTATTTCTCTATATGCATGGAATTATGCATTACAGGAGCTTGTGTTATCCCAGTTCTCTAAAAAAATAGTTCTACTGAGGATATATAAAACTGTTATTCTCCCAGTTACATGGATGCGAAACATGGACTCTTACTTTAAGGGAGGGGAAAAGGTTACGAATTTTTTGAGAGTCAAGTTCTTAGGAACATTTTTGGACCAAAGAGAGACGAAGAAAAACCAGAAGGAAAACATTGAGTATGTAGGCCGAGAATGAGGTGAGAGAATAACGCTAATCACGATTTGAGTGAAGTAAATAATTTAGAGTGCGATTGGAAAATATAAGCTCAGGTTAGGGACATATGGAGAGCTCATGTCCAAATGGCCATAAATCTTCGTGTTTGATAATGCAGTTAGTTAACTAGTCATTATGCAGGCACATTAAAACACGCCGGCTTCTCTACGCGAATTAAATTACGTTTAGAAAAATTTAATAACGCTCCGTATTCAGTTATTATAATTATTAATATTAATTTTGCCTCCTCGCTTAATTACATTCCTCGTGAAAAATGAGAGTAATTTAAATTATTAATAACATCCACAAAACTGCTCATTATACATTCAAACAGGACTTCATATTAAATTAACATTTCAAAGTCTGGATAAGTTCATTATCAGCAATTTATAACATGGGATATAACTCGTGAATTTCAGTTCATATTATTAAGTCAATTTAAAAAGACTTCATAAGTAATGCCACGAGTGATTTCCAAATTATCGATAAATTCACGACTCATTTATCTAGAGAATTTGGAAATCAAGAGAGGCATTTGTTAGGACTATTTAACGAATAAAATTAAGCTGTTTACTCACAAATCATTATTTAAATATAGTTATTTTAAAATATTTATATATTTAATATAAACGGCGATGTTTGAAAACAAATGAGAAGCGATAGGAACGCTTCATCTGCTTCTTTTGTTTATCACTGCAACCAGATCATACTATTTATTGCCAAAGGAACGCAATATTGTAAGAATGAACTGTAGTGGAGAAGAAATGAAACACATCAAACTTTATGTTAATTCATTTCTGATGTCCTATGACAATTATATTTTCCTGGATTATTACCTGGGAAAAAATACATTTAAGAAAGTGCAAACAGTGGTTTCTTTTTTTGGTGGTATAATAAATTGCTACAAATGTTTTTATATTAACTCCCGCATGCGCTACGTGTTGACATTCATGCACAATATAACTTATACAATCTGGTAGCCGTATTTCTTAAAGAGTCAGTCACTGCAAAATAATGCTATGACCTATTCAGAATGTTAAAAAAGAGGTGCTTTCTTTATTAGATAAACATTAGTTGGTAAATTCTAGGCGAAACACGACTGTGATTGGTTGTAAATAGAAAATCACTGAAATGTGATTGGTCATTGACTCCCATTTGGGGCATGAGTTAAATAGTCTATATAAATGTGTCCAACACTTCTACATTCATAGGACAGAATATTTCGTGGACAGTTTTTCTGGGTGAGGTTTTTATCGGGGTTTTTCCTCACCTGTAAGACAAATGTCAGGGAAACTTTAAGGCCCAAACGGTCCCCGAAATCCTATGGCCATCATCATCATCCTTCACCGGTGTAGAAAGCAACGGGAAGCTACCACATCTACAATTCCCTAGTAAAGCTGCAAAGCATAGCATCAAAATGCTATGATTACAGTGAAAGGCCTGCCCTCGGGCAAAATTACTATGGATGGATTATTATTATTATTATTATTATTTATATTATTATTATTATTATTATTATTATTATTATTATTATTAATTATTGTAAGGGGTAGTGACGTGTATATAACCTCTCCTACCCAATTCTCATCCTCACCCGTTTTCACAAACGAGGTTCTGAGGACCGAGTCACGGGTACTGAGTAAATGCGGTATCCTAATGTATGTCCAGAGACTAAAAGATAGCAGCCCTACCACTGGACCAGTAACTCGTCCTAAGGAACTTCAAAACTAGTTTCAAATTTCAACATGAAAAAATTTAGATCTGCTGAAATAAGATACCTTCGGAGGACTGCAGGATACACACCACCAGATCACAAGATATCAACCTGCAAGAAGAAGAAGACCAGGACGTCCACTCAAAAGACTTTTGGATGGTGTTTCTCTTGAGGCCGAAACAGGTCAACAAATGGCCTAAATTCGTGAATGTACTATGATGATGATGATGATGATTATTATTATTATTATTATTATTATTATTACATATTGGCCATAGCCTCTCCATTATTAGGAACTTCTATCACGAGATAATCTAGTTACGCTTATTTACCTACATATGTTACGAATAGTATGAGGCCAGCATAAGATCCAACGAGACATCTAGTAGGCAACTAAGGCATTACATGGATGATGAAGCTTGTTAATTTTTATCCCCAGAAATGTGGACACTTACATAATATAGCTTAGACTGTGTATTATATAATTTGAAATAATCCCGTGTGCATCACTGCGCAGCTAAATGAAGGGCACTGTGATCGGAAGGACATTGCACCGTGGATGAGCAATCAAGTGTGCTGATGATAGTGATCCAACCCGACTTAGTCACGAGTTTGGATATTGCAGCTCTCCGGGCATTTCCTGCCACATTCTCCCAGCAAACCTCTCTTTCTGCTAATTTGTCACAAGTAATCCCACCAGTGATTTCCAATTTATCTACAAGATTTGGAAATCAAGAGTGGCATTTGTTAGAACTATTTAACGAATAAAATTAAGCTGTTTACTCACAAATCATTATTTAACTATAGTTATTTTAAAATGTTAATATATTTAATGTAAACGGTGATCTTTGAAAACAAATGAGAAACGATTGGTACGCTTCATTTTTTCATCACTGCAACCAGATGATAATATTATTTATTGCCAAAAGATCGCAATGTTGTAAGAATGCACCCTAGTGGAGAAATTTATAACCAACGAATAAAATTTATCTACAAGATTTGGAAATTAAGAGTGGCATTTGTTAGGACTATTTAACGAATAAAATTAAGCTGTTTACTCACAAATCATTATTTAACTATAGTTATTTTAAAATGTAAATATATATAATGTAAACGGTGATGTTTGAAAACAAATGAGAAACGATTGGTACGCTTCATTTTTTCATCACTGCAACCAGATCATAATATTATTTATTGCCAAATGATCGCAATGTTGTAAGAATGCACCCTAGTGGAGAAATTTATAACCAACGAATAAAATTTATCTACAAGATTTGGAAATTAAGAGTGGCATTTGTTAGGACTATTTAACGAATAAAATTAAGCTGTTTACTCACAAATCATTATTTAACTATAGTTATTTTAAAATGTAAATATATATAATGTAAACGGTGATGTTTGAAAACAAATGAGAAACGATTGGTACGCTTCATTTGTTCATCACTGCAACCAGATCATAATATTATTTATTGCCAAATGATCGCAATGTTGTAAGAATGCACCCTAGTGGAGAAATTTATAACCAACGTTATAGGTTTCTGATGTCCTATGATGTAAATATGTCAATTAAATTTTACTGCAACGTCATTTCCTGTAAAATAATTCGTTTAAGGAAGTGCAAACAGTGTTTTTTTGTGGTTTAATCAATTGTTACAAATGTTTTTTATATTATTTATCGCATGCACTTTCTGTTGACATTCATGCACTATATATACAATCTGGTAGCCGTATTTCTTAAAGGGTCAGTCACTGCAAAATAATGCTATGACCTATTGAGAATGTTAAAAAAGGAGGTGCTTTCTTTATTATGATAAGCTTTAGTTGGTAAATTCTAGGCGAAACACGACTGTGATTGGTTGTAAATAAAAAATTATTGAATTGTGATTGGCCATTGACTCCCATTTGGAGCATGAGTTAAATAGTCTTCAAGATTTGGAAATCAAGAGTGGCATTTGTTAGGACTATTTAACGAATAAAATTAAGCTGTTTACTCAAAAGTCATTATTTTAAAATATGTATATACTTAATGTAAACTGCGATATTTCAAAACAAAACAAATGTGAGGTTATGTTCATTCACTGCTGCTTGATCATATTATTTATTGCCAAATAGGATCGCAATATTGTAAGAATGCACTCTAGTGGAGAAATAATGAAACACATCAAACTGTTTATTATAACCAACATTATAGGTTATTAATATATTTTTTAGTAAACAACTCAGTAAAATCAAGGAATCATCATCATCATCTGCCTTTCAAGTATTAGGCCCAGTGGCCTGTTAGTGTCTCCCGCCATCTCCGAAAAGGTCGACCCACAGATCTTCTGCCTCCAGGAATGTAGTGAAGAATTTGTTTTGGTATTCTGTGACGATCCATACGCTGAATATGGGCTAGCCAATTGTTTCTATATTCTTGGAGGTATTCAGATATAGGTACTCTCTGGCTATTGTTGAATTTCTTTGGTGGTCTAGAAGGCTATAACCTGCAGTTCGTCGCAGAAATTTCATCTCCGTGGCTGTAATATGACGATCATCCTGAGTTCTGATGGTCCAAGCTTCACTGCCATAACAGATTATGGGTCTAGCGGGAACTTTATAGATTTTCATTCTTGTGTGTCTCTGCACTTTTGATGGTTTAAAAACTTGGTTGATAATTCTTAAAGCTTTATTATAGTTTTGTATTTTAAAGGATATATCACATTCCTCATTATAAGTTAGATTATATCCTAAGTATTTAAATGAATTAACTTGCTCTAATATTGAATTTAAAATCAAGGAATATGTTCTTTATTTGCTGTATTCAATGTATTTGTTGGAGAAAAATAATGATCTAACTTGTTCTATGACAAAAGCAGAAGCTGATAAAGAGAAATCGATAAAGAGCGAGGTGAAACACGACTGTGTAAATAAAAAATCATTGAAATGTGATTGGTCATTGACTCCCATTTCGAGCATGAGTTAAATAGTCATATTTGTTCGTAATATAACGTACGTTATTTTATAAAATTTATATAAATATTATAAATTTCGTGGTAGTTTTAGTTGTTTGGTTAAAATAACAAGGCTACCAAGCGATTTGGCTAAGATACGCGCGTTTTCCCTCTGGTTTTCCTACAAGAAGATTCCATGCATCTCTTTCATTTCCCATTCGTGTCAGATGTCTCGTTCATCGCAGTCTTACGAGACTTAACTGTTCTTATTATATCTGGCTTCCTATAAAGACCATGTAGTTCATTGTTATGTAGTTTTTTTTTTTTTTTTTTTTTTTTTTCCATTCACTTGTCGGTTTGTTTCTCGTTACTAGTAAAATTCATGGTTTTAACCTTTTCACTGCTGAGATATTTCCAGCTTTTAAAACTCTCCTTGCTCAATGCAGGGAGAAATATGGAAGGAGTTTATTTAGGTTCCTAAGAGATGGCAGTATATGCCTGCTTAGTTTGAAAGCAATGCAATACGTATTTTATAACTAGCAGGTGTTTGAAGTTAAGAATGGATATACACACCCATAGCGCGGCAAGCAATTTATTTGTCAACGTATATACCCGTTCGTAGCAGTGTAAAGGTTAAAACAACTTAAGTTGAGGAGACTGACCTACAAGGTAACTATTTTATAGATTTTAATAGTACATTATATTACTGTCATTTCTCGTTGTTCCAAAAATTTTCTTAAGTACTTTATTACAAGCTTTATATTAGCTTGACCTGTATCTATCTATCTATCTATCTATGTAACGGAATCTTTCAGCGCGATTTTCACCCACTTAGAAACATTGAATCGTGTTGAAACTTTGTATACTTGTAAAGGACCCGTGTCAATACAATAATTTCACTTTTTTTTCTAAAATTCTGGCCAGAATCATCAGAAAATAAAAAAAAGTGTCTGTATCTATGTAACGGAATATTTGAACACGATTTTCACTCACTTAGAAACATTGGATCGACTTGAAACTTTGTATACTTGTAAAGGATCCGTGGCAATACAATAATTTCATATTTATTTTCTAAAATCCTGGCCAGAATCATCAGAAAATCAAAAAAGTGTCTGTATCTATGTAACGGAATATTTGAACACGATTTTCACCCACTTAGAAACATTGGATCGACTTGAAACTTTGTATACTTGTAAACGACCCGTGTCAATACAATAATTTCATATTTATTTTCTAAAATCCTGGCCAGAATCATCAGAAAATCAAAAAAAAAGTGTCTGTATCAATGTAACGGTAACTTTCAACGCGATTTTCACCCACTTAAAATCATTGGATCGATTTGAAACTTTGTATACTTGTAGAGGACCCGTGACAATACAATAATTTCATATTTATTTTCTAAAATCCTGGCCAGAATCATCAGAAAATAAAAAAACAGTGTCTGTATCTATGTAACGGAATCTTTGAACACGATTTTCACCCACTTAGAAACATTGAATCGACTTGAAACTTTGTATACTTGTAAAGGGCCCGTGACAATACAATAATTTCATATTTATTTTCTAAAATCCTGGCCAGAATCATCAGGAAATCAAAAAAATGAAAACTGGTATAATAGGTTGCGGACTTGTCGACTTTTTAGTTAATCGTTGTAAGAGCTCAGTTGGTAGAGTGGTGAACTCTAGTGGTATATAATTTTAATAATCCATAGGTCGCTGGTTCAAATCCGGCTGGGAGGATTTGTTTTAGAAGGGTATTACTTTTAGCTCATACTACAATAGTATCGAATTTAAAGATATTTACATTTTTATCTTATTCTGTAAAATATTAAAACTAAAAAATAAAAAATAATAATAGTTTTAAAAAACTAAAACAACAAGCTTTATTAGAAAACCGAACTAAAAAAATGAAAAATAATTTTAATTTCCAACACGCTTGGGATAAAATTAATGTGGTCAACAAAAAAATCATCTCCAACACATATAGAATAAAACTAGAGTTATCAACAAAAAGAAAATAATTTTACCATCAAAAGCGTGGGGTGCTTTTTATGATTTTTACACTTTCTTCTTAGATACTTTACTTTTACCAATATCTGTTTATTATCAACTATATTAATTAATATAAAGCACCCCACGCTTTTGATGGTAAAATTATTTTCTTTTTGTTGATAACTCTAATTTTATTCTATATGTGTTGGAGATGATTTTTTAGTTGACCATTTCAATTTTATCCCAAGCGTGTTGGAAATTAAAATTATTTTAATATTTTTTATTTCGGTTTTCTAATAAAGCGTGTTGTTTTAGTTTTGTAAAACTATTATTTATTTAAAACTATTATTTATTCTCAAATATTCATAATCTTCTTCCCTCCCTTAAAGTAAGAGTCCGTATTATAATGTTCAATCATATAAATGTTCAGAAATTGTAAATAATAATAGTTTTCTTTGCTTATCCAACATAGAAGACAAGTCTGAAATAAGAGGTTGTGTCCATCACTGCGACAAATTGCTTTCCATAAATTACATATTGCCGAGGTGGTGTAATTTACGATCGGAAATAAGCTTGTGCACCGTCCAGCTCGCCGAGACAGGCCCTCACTTGAAATATAGCCAACTCTGATTAGTTACGGCGGTTTTCAAACTGTGGTTCACATAAGACACTGACACACCAGCAGATTCATTACACTACTCTTTTAAGAGTGCAAGTACTGATTTTCAGGGCATGTACTTCTGTTATCTGACTATTATTACTTTTTTAACAATTAACTGGGGTTTGAAAATAAATTTAGAAAAAAACATTTTATATGGGATGTGGATTTGAGAATAAAGTACTTAGGAAAATTTTTGGACCAAAGAGAGATGAACAGACAGGTGAATGGAGAAGACTACATAACAATGAACTACATGGTCTTTATAGGAAGCCAGATATAATAAGAACAGTTAATTCTCGTAGACTGCGATGGGCAGGACATGTTGCACGTATGGGGAATGAAATACTTGCATGGAAGCTTCTTGTAGGGAAGCCAGAGGGAAAACGCCCAGTTGGTAGACCAAGAATAAGGTGGGAGAATAACATTACCTATGATTTGAGGGAAGTAGATTATACAGGGAATGATTGGAAAGCATTAGCTCAGGATAGGGATGTATGGAGAGCTTATGTCCGCGCGGCCATGAACCTACGGGTTCGATAGTGCCAGCGAGTAAGTAAGTAAGTATATGGGATGTGGAGCCGAAACCGAAGATTTGATATTAGAAGATGAAAAGGGGTATATTAGAGGATGTGAAGAATTTGAGTATCTGGGAGTAAAATTAGATAAAGAGGATAACAAGAGAGTGATATTAAGAACAGAATAAATAAAGGTAGAGCAATAACAGCAATGATGAATGGAGTCTTATGGAACAGACATATAACCAGCAAAAATAAGTTACAAATATATAATTCAACAGTGAGAAGTACTGTCACATATGGAGCTGAAGTTTGGAAATTCAACAAAAACTTAGAACAAAAACTTATGTCAATGGAAATGGATTTCTTGAGGAGAACAGCAAGATGTTAAAATTACACAAAATAAGAATTACTCTCTTAAGAGAAAAAATGAATATTGGTTATTCAATAGTAGATTATATACGGTATAAGCAACTAAATTGGTATGGGCACGTACGACGAAACCAAGAAGAAAGATTACCCAGGAAAACATTGTAATGGTGTCCACCAGGAAAAAGGAAAAGAAGAAGACCTCAAAACGCATGGATGCAGGAAATAAGAACTGGAATGAGAACAAGAGGACTGGAGGACATGGATTGGATGGAGAGAGACGAGTGGAGAAGAAAAATAAAACTTTAGGCACAGAAAGATGTGTAAACATTAAAATTCTGTATATAAATAAATAAAAATATATTAGGGTTATAACTTTTTGGAGATACATGTTCTCCAATGCTGCCATGTTATAGGGGGGCCAATGTAGTGCTAGAATGTTAAGTTTTGTTGTATTCCATTTGGTAGTTTCTGAGAAAATCGCGGATAAGTAATTTAGCTTCAACAATAGACCATGATTATTTTAAGAGATACATGTTCTCCAATGCTGTCATGTTATAGGGCGGCCAATGTAGTGCCAGGATGTTAAGTTTTGTTGTATTCCATTTGGTAGTTTCTGAGAAAATCGCGGATAACTAATTTAGCTTCAGCAATAGACCATGATTATTTTAAGATATACATGTTCTTCAATGATGTCATGTTATAGGGCGGCCAACGTAGTGCCTTAATGTAAAATTTGGTTGTTGTCCATTTGGTAGTTTCTTAATAAAATCGCGGATAAGTATTTTAGCTTCAGCAGTACAGTATGTTTATTTTAAGAGATACCAGTATGTTCTACATAAATCTTCTTTACGTGGTTTTGTCACTGTACTGCTGCTTAGCTACTAGATCGATTTTTATATTTTTTTTTATATCTGATTTGGTCACTCGATGGTTTAGATTCGGAGTTGGACCCTCTAAAACCATTAGGTGTATCAGTTTCCTGAGGTGAAAATTAAAATATCGCTGTACCGGACATATTTTCACAAAGAATCTCAGTATAATCCGATGTAAGTATTATGAAATAAATAATAGTTTTAAAAAACTAAAAGGACACGCTTTATTAGAAAACTAAAGAATGAAAAATAATTTTAATTTCCAATACGCTTGGGATAAAATAAAGTGGTCAACAAAAAAATCATCTCCAACACATATAGAATAAAACTAGAGTTATCAACAAAAAATAAAATAATGTTACCATCAAAAGCGTGGGGTGCTCTATATCAATTAATATATTTGATAATAAACAGATATTGGTAAAAGTAAACTCTCTAAGTAGAAAATGTAAAAATCATAAAAATCACCCCGCGACCCTTGGGACCAGAGGCAAGGAGCATAACCACTAGTCCACCGCTGCCGATACCCCACATGTTAATAATAATAAATTTGTATTCTGTACTAATTTTGGATTTGTTTTAAAAAATTTTTATATAATTTCAGGGATTTGAAAATGGAAAACATAATGCTGGACGGAACAAGAGAACATATTAAAATCGTTGGTAAGTTTTCTCAAAGATAATCAAAATAGATAAATACAGTTTGGTAAATAAGGGCATGGTCATTACAGGAGATAACACTGAGTAACAAAAAATAAACTTTTTTTTTGTCTCAGAAAGAAAAATATGTGATTCTTATAGTATTTTTCTCCTGAATTCAAATATGATATCGGTTTTTCTCCATCACGCAAGATTTCCGAGAGACAGGCATTTATAATTTCAAACACTTTAATATTTTCTACATTCGTAACTACACAATATTCGAACATTCGGAGTGACCTAGAAAGTACGAACTGACGATTTTCTGCTATATTTCGCCGGTGGTGCATCCCTCTTGATGGTCCAACAATAATCGGCCAGCATATTAGGATTCAATTTGCCTTGATATCTCTTTTCCATAGCTGAAATCATTTGAGTTAGCTCATTTGGTTTTATTTTACAATGGACAAATGGACGAAAAAAGTTTATTAAAAAATAATTATTTAAATCCATTAATTGAAATTGAAATAAAAAAAACTGTGGGTGATGGAGAAATTCCGAATACATATTTGAAAACACGATAAAAAACTGCATTAAATACAACTATTGGTGCTCATGAGACAAAAATCATGTTGACTAATGTATTTGAAAAACATTAGCTCAGGATAGGGATGTATGGATAACTTGTGTCCGCGTGGTCATGAACTTACGGGTTCGATGGTGCCAGTGATTTGGGTCTATTTTAAACATTTATGCTTAGAAAATACAGTTGGTTACAATTGCATGGAAGGGACAATTTACTGATTTCCCTCTACAACCCCTAGAATTCCGTAGTACTTATCCTTAAACAACCTGTATATAATTCCGAAACAATTGGTAGTTAATCCAAAGTTTCATCTTTCTTAATACTAGAATCCATGTTGATTGAAATTGTGATGACAGTGCAGTGTTGCCAAAACAACAAAGGAGACTGTAATATGTTGAATGTTTGAATACTTTTTTAGACTTTGGACTGAGTAACATTTTGGGATTCGGATCATGCGTTGAAGACTCATTGTGGTTCACCAGAGTATGCTGCACCCGAACTCTTCATCGTCGGACAGAAGTATGGCCCTGAGGTGGATCTGTGGAGTTTGTATGTAAAACCATTCAACTTTCTTTTTCTTTTTTTTTAATTCAGAAAACAATTTTCTGACTCAATGTTCTGTGAATCCATTAAAAGAGGAAATGTTATGAAAATAAATTTAAATTCGAAAGTCGATCTGAGATCCAGAGAATTTTTCTGAGAAAGTTTTATAATAGTTTAGGATCTCATAGATGTTATATTTAGTACAGGGCAGTTATGACATTCTGTACGGCACTCGGCAGCAAGCGGATCTGGCGTCATCGCTTGTTCCCGCAGAATGGGTCAGCTGCAGGCTCAGAATCTACTTAAAATACATCTTATAAGTTGTTGAATTTATTGAAATTTTATGAAAATATTAGTTGTAAAATATACTCTTTTAATAATGTTGACACACACACACACACACACATATATATATATATATATATATATATATATATGATATGAAAAGAAAAATGAATGCTTGAGTCGGGATTTGAACTCGAGTCTCTAAAGTCTGTACCTTTAGCGCTCTAACCAACTGAGCTACCCAAGAATTCCAAGACAAACATACAATTTTCTTATACATGTAGTATTCTCAATTCACACAAGAGGTAGCGGAAATTTCTCCCAACTGCCATCTAGCGGATAACATAACAGTTAAGCAAATTATTAAAGAGAATATTTACTTTATAGCAGTAACGCTTGTATATATAGATATTATAAATATATTTTTGACATTTGGCAATGAAGGCAAATATGATATGAAAAGAAAAAAAATGAATGCTTTAGTCGGGATTTGAACTCGAGTCTCTAAAGTCTGTACCTTTAGCGCTCTAACCAACTGAGCTACCCAAGAATTCCAACACAAACATACAATCCCGACTCAAGCATTCATTTTTCTTTTCATATCATATTTGCCTTCATTGCCAAATGTAAAAAATATATTTTTAATATATATATATATATATATATATATATATATATGTAAGATTCCATTCATGGACGTCTTCAGTCTTGAAGTAGCATTAAATAAAACGTAGGAGAAACTAACACACAAAAGTTTAAGAGCATAACAGACTCCCATTACTACCGATCTGCGCAGTATGTGAAAGTGATCTGCGGCGCAGGTTCTTTATTGAGTTGTAGTAACCTATGCGGCTAGAGGAGTAAGAGAAGGAGAAAGTACTTAACATATTATTTTAAACATTTTCATTACTTAAATATACGAGGGTTGGGGCATAAATCATGGTAACTATTTTTTGTGAGAATCTGAGCGTGGGTGAAAAATCTAAAATATACAAATGAAAGAACAAGGGATAAACGAAATTTAAGGAATTTGACAACACGCCAACATTTCGCTCCGCATGTTTATTAAGGTAATTGTCGTATCAATACAGTTTTCATGTTACACAATCATTACATCACACCTTTTTCTTTCACTCTTTTTTTTTTTACTCTCTTCCTCACTCACAAACTGACTCTCTCTCTCTCATTCTACAGGCCCTCAAAATAGTCTCCTGCAACGTTCACAACACGCTGCCAACGATGTGGGAGGCGCCGAATGCCATCTGCTTCACCATTTTCTTCACCATGTGTGAATCTGGTCATCTGTTGTTCAACAACATTTGTAATGTCCATTCGTGTCCCAAACCGTAAAAAAAGAGAGTGAAGAAATAAAAAGGTGTGATGTAATGATTGTGGAACGTGAAAACTGTATTGTTATGACAAATATCTTAATAAACATGAGGAGAAAATGTCTCTTGTTCTTTCATATGTATATTTTAGGTTTTTCACCCATGCCCAAATACTCACAAAAAACCCTTGTATTGACTAAATTTAAAATGATATAAAAATTTGAACCCTATAAAAATAATGAATAATAATAAATATGTATCCTATATTGTGAAATTTATATAAATTTGTTACTTCAGATTTATTTTAATAACTCGTATTTGTATTTATAACATTTTATTAGGGAATCTCTTATTTACTATAATGTTAAAGATTTGCATGCGTACATTGTAGAATAGACCGAAAGTGTGTGCAAAAGTAGACCGTTGTGATATGGAAATAGACCATTTGAAATAATTTGTATGTTTTGTTACCAGAGGTGTGGTGCTGTACGGCATGGTTACTGGCAGTTTACCGTTCCTCACTCCAAAAGATAAGGAGTTAACTACGTCAGACAAGAGACGCCATCTTGTAAGTCAGATAAATCGTGGACTTACAAGTTACCAGAGTAAAGCACTCATTGGATGTTCTTCAGGTTTGTAAACATCACAAAAAGTGCAATTAAATTTACTATTTAACTCATAGACCGATAATCGTGCCTCTTTATGTAGACTATTTAACTCATGCCACAAATGCTAGTCAGTGACCAATCACGTTTCAATGAATGTAGTTTTACAACCAATGACAGTCGTGTTTCACCTCGCTCTTTATCGATTTCTCTTTATCAGCTCCTGCTTTTGTGATAACGAAAGCTCCTCCTTTTTTAATGTTCTGAACAGGTCAAAGCATTATTTTTCTCCAACAAATACATTGAATATAGCAAATAATGAAAAGATTTATCCCTATTAGGTTCGTCTTCCGGGCAAATAGGCCGTGGTCCAGTCGTTCTTCTACTCGACGTTTCGTCTACTGCTGCGGTAGACATCTTCAGGAGATACTGCGTGCTCTCTGTGAACTCCTCAACAGTCGGCTGCAGACTGGCTGGTCGTTGGAAACTCCCTCCCTATTTATAGGCACGCCCCTGGTGGAGAGGCGGTTTTCTGCGCGGTCCGTGTTGCGTGCTGTTTTGTCCAGGCTGTCGCTAGCAGAAGTCATAGGCTTCGTTGTCGTATTGTGCAGTGCCGGGATCCAGATTTTGTTTATCTTCATGGTTTCTTCTTTTTTGTTAAAGGAATTTTTGTGTTTATATATTTCAATGGCTTCTCTGTACAGTCTGGTGTAATAATGTGATGTTTGGGACAATACCTGTGTTTCTTCGAATCTTATTAAATGTTCTTGGTTGTTCATCCAGTGTTCCGCTACGGCTGATTTTTCCTTTTGTTTTAGTCTGCAATGCCTCTTGTGTTCTTGCAATCTTGTGGTAACCATTCTTTGTTGTGCCGATATAAACTTGTCCACAACTGCAAGGGATGCGATATATACCGGCAATACTTAACGGATCTCTTGTATCTTTGGCTGGGCGCAGTATATTGCTGATTTTTTGTGTTGGCTTGTAGGTTGTAGATATGTTATGTTTATTTAATATTCGACCAATTCTCTCCGTTATTGTCTTGATATATGGTAGGTACACCTTACCCTTTGCCTCCTCCTTGTTCCCGTTTTCGGATTTGTATTTATTGGGATTTATGGCTCGGCGAAAATCTGTTTTGCTGTATCCATTGGATTGAAACGCTGCTTGGAGATGAATAATTTCTTCTTGTAGATACTGTGGTTCCGAAATCCTTTTGGCTCGTTCCACCAGGGTTTTAATTATTCCGCGTTTTTGTCTGGGATGATGGTTGAACCGCTTATGTAGGTATCTGTCTGTGTGAGTCTTTTTCCTGTATACCTTGTGTCCAAGTGTCATGTCTTGGTTTCGAATTACTAAAACATCCAAAAATGGTAGACTGTTGTTCCAGGGTGAATTGGATGCTGGCACAAATACCATTTAAATGTTGCCTGAAGTTATCAAGTTCTTCTTCACCATGCTCCCAAATGACAGTTGTGGACAGGTATATATCGGCACAACAAAAAGAATGGTTACCATAAGATTACAAGAACACAAGAGGCAATGCAGACTAAAACAAAAGGAAAAATCAGCCGTAGCGGAACACTGGATGAACAACCAAGAACATATAATAAGATTCGAAGAAACACAGGTATTGTCCCAAACATCACATTATTACACCAGACTGTACAGAGAAGCCATTGAAATATATAAACACAAAAATTCCTTTAACAAAAAAGAAGAAACCATGAAGATAAACAAAATCTGGATCCCGGCACTGCACAATACGACAACGAAGCCTATGACTTCTGCTAGCGACAGCCTGGACAAAACAGCACGTAACACGGACCGCGCAGAAAACCTCCTCTCCACCAGGGGCGTGCCTATAAATAGGGAGGGAGTTTCCAACGACCAGCCAGTCTGCAGCCGACTGTTGAGGAGTTCACAGAGAGCACGCAGTATCTCCTGAAGATGTCTACCGCAGCAGTAGACGAAACGTCGAGTAGAAGAACGACTGGACCACGGCCTATATGCCCGGAAGACGAACCTAATAGGGATCAAGACGCCGGCCGTGAAAGCCTACAGTTATACATAATGAAAAGATTCCTTGATTTTACTGAGTTGTTTACTAAAAAAATAAATGAATAACCCGTAATGTTGATTATGATATATAGTTTGATGTGTTTCATTATTTCTCCACTTGGGTGCACTCTTACAATATTGCGATCTTATTTGGCAATAAATAATATGATCAAGCAGCAGTGAATGAACATAACCTCACATTTCTGATTTGTTTTCAAACATCGCCGTTTACATTAAATAAATAAATATATATATATATATATATATATATATATTTTAAAATAACTATAGTTAAACAATTTAATACACAAGTGATCTTCTTGGTGATGAAATATTAAAATATATATACAGTCAATATGCCCATGTCACCAATTAATGTTTCAAAATGGTCAACAAGTTTCCACAGCCAAGCTGTCATTCTCAAGACCAGATATTGACTGAAGACAAAATTGATAATAAATAAATAAACAAATTCAGTTAAAAACAAACTACGTCACATGACGCAATCATTCATAAGTAAACAATAAAACATAATAAAACTAATCCTCTTTTATTAAAATTCATCGGAGAACATATTGTTTAAACAACTCACCTCATAGGATTCATGCTTCCATGATATCGCGGTTTCAAACATAATCATGTTCATCGTCAGCCATAACTCTGACGATGAACATGATTATGTTTGAAATCGCGATATCATGGAAGCATGAATCCTATGAGGTGAGTTGTTTAAACAATATGTTCTCCGATGAATTTTAATGATTATACCTCATAATGTTTACTTCCCAACATTAATTAAATATAATCCTCTTTTGTTTCAATTAAAGAAAAGAGGGCGCTGTACGGAATAGGGCCCTTGTCTTTATTCATGATTTTATCCTTATTTTTGTAAATTTCCAAACTTTCAAGGACGTCAAGGAATTTGAAATAAATGACCGAACGAATCAGCCTGAGGTTACTTTTATTGATAGCATGACCGTAATCAGAAATATGCTGGGCAACTCCAGATTTTTCAATTCTGTTAAGTCTAAAATGGACAATATGTTCATTAAATCTAGTTAAAATGGATCTTCTGGTTTGCCCAACATATTTCATATCACAGTCATTGCATCCAATTTCATAAATACCGGATTTTTTTAACCAATCGACTTTATATTTAGGGTTTCCAAGTATAGTATACTTATGGACGTATGGGGAATAGATGCCTAAAATTATTCCTCTATTTTTTAAGCACCCGATATACAGGGTGATTCAGAAATATGGCTATACGTTTGATCGCATTTTGTGACGAAAATATCATTATTAAAGGAAATATTATCTTATCATTGGAAAGGGAATCCTTCAAATTACAACAATAGAACAAAACAAAACACTTACAACAACACTAAACAAGTCACTTTATTGTTTCAAACTGTTCGCCGTTTACATCCAAGCATAATTGGCAACGCTTTGGGAAGTCATTCATTGCGTTATGATACATGTTTAGAGGTATAGCTCTAATTTCTTCCTCAATCACTAATTTCAGCATGTCGACGTCTTGAGGTTTCCGTTAAACTCACGTCTTGCCCGTCTTGCGGCCTCACGATCATTAGCATACGTTATTGTCCATGCAGCAATTGTATTTTGCTGTTGCATATTCAACGCCATTTTGACTAATGACGTAAGTTCTACACTGTTTTGTTTTATTCCATTGTTGTAATTTGAATAATTGCCTTTCCAACGGTAATTTCATATTTCCTGTAATGGTAATATTTTCATCACACAACGCGATCAAACGTATAGCCATATTTATGATTCACCCCGTAAATAAGATTTTTTTTAAGCGAAGAGTAATCGATTGAAAACATATATCCAGGTAAACTGTGGACTCCGGTTCGACGCTCATTGCCTCCATACAGGCTTTGAGTTAACAACTTACCACCTGAAACCATTTGACTGAATTATGAATAAATTCTGTTTTTAAAGAATCATCTGATAGGCCTACATATTAATGTTAACTTGAAATGCTTTTATGTTCAGATCTCAAGAATCTTATCGCTGGACTTCTGGTACCAAATGTGAGAAAAAGGCTTTCTCTGAGAGAAATTAAGTTTCATCCCTGGGTACTCGGACCAAAGAAGCTGAAAAACGTAGATTTTGAATTCAAACAACTCACAGAAATCCAGCGAAATTCTGTAAGTAATTTCAAACAGGAAACAAAGTTAATTATAATTTTTTATGTTAGTGATTTTGGTCGAAAGAGTGACGATATTTCACCGTAAAAATACAACCGTCAAGAAATGCGGACACGGGTTCAACTGGAGTAAAATTTTCAGGAGGTCAAATAGTCCCCCGTTCGGTTCTCCGGGCGGGGACTACTTCAGGGAACCCATGCCAAAGGCTCAAACATAGGGACATGTTTCTAGGAACATGGAATGTTAGGACTTTATAGAATAGCGGGGCACTAGAGATATTAGATAATTATAGGAGGCCAGATATAATAAGAACAGTTAAGTCGTAGACTGCGATGGGCAGGACATGTGGCACGGATGGGGAATGAAAGACGTGCATGGAAACTTCTTGTAGGAAAGCCAGAAGGAAAACGCCCAGTTGGTAGACCAAGAATGAGGTGGGAGAGTAACATTAACTATGATTTGAGGGAAGTAGATTATACAGGTGATGATTGGAAAACATTGGCTCAGGATAGGAATATATGGAGAGCTTATGTCCGCGCGGCCATGAACCTACGGGTTCGATAGTACCAGTGAGTTAGTTAGTTAGTGATTTCAGATGTGATTGAGTTAACTCTCGTAGACTGCGATGGGCAGGACATGTGGCACGAATGGGGAATGAAAGACGTGCATGGAAGCTTCTTGTAGGAAAGCCAGAGGGTAAACGCCCAGTTGGTAGACCCAGAATGAGGTGGGAGAACAACATTAACTATGATTTGAGGGAAGTAGATTATACAGGGAATGATTGGAAAGCATTAGCTCAGGATAGGGATGTATGGAGAGCTTATGTCCGCGCGGCCATGAACCTACGGGTTTGATAGTGCCAGTGAGTAAGTAAGTAAGTATAACTGGGTACAAACTACATAATTAACAAAAGAAAGGCACATTACGTAAACTAGCAATATCGGGCCATAAAATCAATATGCTGAGGAATTCGCTTAGTTTACGCATTGGGTTTATTATTTTATTTTACCGACATTTTACAGTCGTAATGTGGGAATTGTATTTCTATGAATACCTCGACCTCGAAAATACGTACTGAATGCCTTTCTCTCCGCTCACAAAATAAGTTATTATATTGATATATTATTTTATTGTAATCATTATAGCCATAACAGGTGCTGTGCCGCAGGTAAAGTCCACATCACTTCCCACTTTATAAGCAGATTGTAATATCTTATTCACTTTACAGGAATGAATGTTGTTTTTATGTTTATTCCAAGGATATAACCAGCCGTGATGAAGCTAATCTAATTGCATAATGGGTATTCTGCTATATATATACACTTACTTACTTACTCACTGGCACTATCGAACCCGTAGGTTCATGGCCGCACGGACATAAGCCCTCCATACATCCCTATCCTGAGCTAATGCTTTCCAATCATTCCCTGTATAATCTACTTCCCTCAAATCATAGTTAATGTTGTTCTCCCACCTCATTCTGGGTCTACCAACTGGGCGTTTTCCCTCTGGCTTTCCTACAAGAAGCTTCCATGCAAGTCTTTCATTCCCCATACGTGCAACATGTCCTGCCCATTGCAGTCTTATTACGGTTCTTATTATATCTGGCTTCCTATAAAGACTATGTAGTTCATTGTTATGTAGTCTTCTCCATTCGCCTGTCTGTTCATCTCTCTTTGGTCCAAAAATTTTCCTAAGTACTTTATTCGCAAATACTTGTAATCTCCTTTCCTGCCTTAAAGTAAGAGCCCATGTTTCGCATCCATATAATATAACTGGTAGAATAATAGCTATATATCCATCCATAGTAATTCCAATCCATCCATAGTAATTCTGCCCGGAGGCAGGTCCTTCACTGCAATCGTAGCATTTTCATGCTATGCTTGCAGCTTTACTAGGGAATTGTAGGTGGTAACTTCCCGTTGCTTTCCACACCTGTGAAGGATGATGATGATGATAATGATAAAGATGATGATGATGGCCATGTGATTTCGGGGACCTTTTGGGCCTTAAAGTTTTCCTGACATTTGTCTTATAGGTGAGGAAAAACCCCGATAAAAACCTCACCCAGAAAAACTGCTCCGACCGGGGATCGAACTCGGGCCCGCTGCGTGACAAGGCAGCACGCTACCTCGAGACCACAGCGGTGGACATTATATATATACTCACACACACACACAGAGCGTAACTAAATTCCCATAACATACTTTGAAGACATGTAGTGGGGACCATGATGGTTACGTTTAACATAGGAACGCATGTCCGGAAATGTACCATTTTCCCGCTACACGCAAAATGCCACAACACACGTTGCTCTCTCTGACACCTGTTATTTGTCGTCTGGGTCCACAAGAAGGGCTCGATGTGACGATCACCGACGTCAATACAGATGCGGTACCTCCGTACCATGTTCTGGTACACATCGTCACTAATCCTTGGTCCTGCAACATCCGCCGGATTCATAACCCGCGCCAGTAGGTCTTCCTCGAATGCCACAGGGGTCTTGTAAATCAGGGATTTCTTGTGAGCCCACAAGCAGTGGTCTAACGGGGTCAAGTCGGAAGAACGTTCAAAGATTTTGACGCCGAAAATACGGGAGAGTTCAATGAGTGTATTGTGGTATTTTGCGTGCGTGTAGCGGGAAAACGGTACGTTTAAATTGTGTTCAATGACATCATTATCAATACAACCAAACAACAAAAATCGACGATAACTACAGTAATATACGTAATGTTAATATAGGTGTCCCTCAGGGGACTGTTTTAGGACCAACTTTATTCCTAATTTATATTAATGATTTACTCAAAATTAACTTAGAAACATTTTCCGGTTCTATATAATTTATGCATATGCTGATGACACGGTTGTCTTATTTTCCGGCTCTACATGGACCGAAACTATACATATGCTAATAAAAAAATCAATGTAATTAAAGAATGGCTAGATACAAATTTACTTTCTTTGAATATCTCAAAAACTACATTAATTCCTTTTTCTTTAACATCACGCGGTATATATGAATTTCATTCAAACCCCAGTCACGATATTACAATACACAATTGTAATAACGCATATTGCACATGTCCATCCTTGAGAATATCAACACAGGTGAAATATCTAGGTATTATAATAGACCAATATTTAAGATACGACAAACATGTTCCCTTGCTGTGTAACAAACTACGTAAAACTATTCACAAATTTATCATCCTTCGATTGTATTTACCAATGTATGTATTGCGAACTGTTTACTTAGCTCTGGTTCATTCAATAATCCAATACGGAATATTAGGTTGGAGTGGAAGCGCAAATTCTATCCTTTCTCCCTTAACGTTACTGCAAAAACGAATCATAAGAATCTGCTTGCAGAAACCTTTAGATTACCCTACAAATTTAATTTATTTAGAATTCAACGTGCCAAATATTAAACAAATATTCAAGCATACATTGCTTACTTATTTTCATAAAAATAAAAACGAATTTAAAGAGCACAATCAAAGTATTTACAGCACCAGACAAAATTCTACTCCTTTGCTACATGTTCCAAAATTTTATACAACTTCTGGATCTAAACATAGTAGATATCTAGGACCCAAATTATATAATGAATTAATTAGATCCAATCCAGAACTAAGTAAACTAAACACAGCTAGTTTTAAAAAGCAATTAAATTAATTATTTTTAATTAATTAATTAAGTGAATAAAATTAATCATTTGAATATTTTAAAATAATAAATATAAAGCATCTATTTTTAAAAATCATCGGAGAAAATATTGTTTAAATAACTCACCTCATAGGATTCATGCTTCCATGATATCGCGATTTCAAACATAATCATGTTCATCGTCAGCCATAACTCCGACTGTTGAAATTCTTCGGCCGTCAACTATTCTATTGTCGCCATCTTCAGTGCTGCTATCTATGGTTGAATTTATGAACTTCGAAATCAATGTAATTTCGTTAGGGATATCAAAATTCATTGATCTATTTTTGTTTTTCTGAATGTATATTTTTTCCCAAACTGTCAATTCCAAAGGTTTCTCTACTTGTTTTAAAAGTTTAGCTTCTCTTCCAATTTTATGATGTTCTAATAAACTATATGCAGCAATTGCTGAACAACAAAAATAGATCAATGAATTTTGATATCCCTAATGAAATTACATTGATTTCGAAGTTCATAAATTCAACCATAGATGGCAGCACTGAAGATGGCGACAATAGAATAGTTGACGGCCGAAGAATTTCATCAGTCGGAGTTATGGCTGACGATGAACATGATTATGTTTGAAATCACGATATCATGGAAGCATGAATCCTATGAGGTGAGTTGTTTAAACAATATATTCTCCGATAAATTTTAATGATTATACCTCATAATGTTTACTTCCCAACATTAATTAAACATACATTGCTTACTTAATTTCATAAAAATAAAAACGAATTTAAAGAGCAACATCAAAGTTTTTACAGCACCAGACAAAATACTACTTCTTTGCTACATGTTCCAAAATTTTATACAACTTCTGGATCTAAACATAGTAGATATCTAGGACCCAAATTATATAATGAATTAATTAGATCCAATCCAGAACTAAGTAAACTAAATACAGCTAGTTTTAAAAAGCAATTAAATTAATTATTTTTAATTAATTAATTAAGTGAATAAAATTAATCATTTGAATATTTTAAAATAATAAATATAAAGCATCTATTTTTGCTTATATTATTATAAATCAATATATAACTAATTACTTTCTTCTGTATTATCGATTATAATCCATTACATTGTATGGTAAAATCCCCAATACCAAGCAAAATTTGTTTAAATAACAAAATTTTAGAGAGTGTTAATGAGTTTACTTATTTAGGATATAAACTCTCTTTTGTTGAAAATTTGGATTCACCAGAGAAAATTGTGAAATTCAACAAATCAATGGGAATCATTAATAGAGTTTTAAAACCTTCATTAGTGCAAAAATCAACTCGTACTCGTCTTTGTCAAATAATGGCTCGACCAGTCCTATGTTAAGGGGAGTGAAGCGTGGACTATAAGGACGAGAGATGAAAGCAGACTAACAGCTTGTGAGATGAAATTTATGCGCCGAACACCAAATGGGATCGAAAGAAAAATGTAGAAATCCTTCAAGAACTTAATGTGTCACCAATACTGGACTACATCTCCAGATATCAGCTAAACTAGAAGGAACATGTCTCAAGAATGGCTAGATCCAGGATCCCCGAGGCAATAATGAACTACTGTCCAAATGGGAAACGGTCACTTGGTCGAGCTATGAAAATATGGCACGAAAACTGCTTTCTGAGGCCGTAACAGTTCTTCTAGGACTAATACCTGGCAGGATGATGATGATGATGATGATGACATTATATGGTTTATATTACTTTATGTAAATCATTCTCCATTCCATTAATTCTTTCATTAGAACTTATTCCCAATACATTATTATTGTTTATTTGTATGTGACATAATTTATGTAAAAATGAAACTGGCCCCTAACTTTAAATGTATATATTCTATTTGTATTATTCATGTAACTGAACTGCACCCGAGCACCAGCACTTGCTCATTCGGGTGTCAATACTGTGTATAACATTTATTTGTAAATAAAATTTATTCGTATTCTTATTTAACTGTTTCAGATTGTAAAGAGAGTTGCTGGTGTACTTAATACGGATCCAAGCAAAGTGGAAACTGAACTGAGCGTCAACAAGTTTGGTACAGCTGGTGGCATTTATAATGTGATGGCACATCTTCAGCTGCTGGTTAGCAGAGATAACAGTCATATGATGTTACCATCGCAGTCAAGCGCTAGAATCGAGTCAGTCAGATCACAGACTGCAGGACTTACAAGATTGTACCCTATGCCTCGTCTGCAACGTGCACAGTCTGCCACCCAGTCAGAGTACAGTCCTAAGAAACAGTTGAGGCAGAAGAGCATACAGCAAATCCAACCGACAAAACATCACACTGTGAATGTGGGATTCAGTGGAGCTCATGTTGATGATCAGGTTAAGGGTGTGACTCGTCATAATGCAAAATCTGGCACACCTCTTAAATACATCTTGGATAACAGGTAAGTAAATTTCCTTTAGGGTTTTCTCATGATATAATATTATAATGATTCAACAACTCCAAAAACTACAGAAAAAGAATTCAATTGCAATGGATACCTGCACATTGTGGAATTGCTGGAAATGACACTGCTGAGTTTCTTGCCAAAAAGGCTCCAGTTTAATTCAGAATACTACTAAAAGCTTACCTTGTAGCAGTGGTAATTCCTAGAATTAAAATTTATTTGGGACCACACAATAAGCTGTTGTTATACAGTGGTTAAAGGTAACTCAAAGGTTGGCAGGTACATGTACCTAGCGAAGCGAAATTAATGCTTATAAAATGTGTATTCATTTAGAAAAGGTTTTAAGCCTGACTGACGTGTTGAATACGGTCAGATTTGCAAAACAATACATTTTGTTAAAAGGGAATACTTGAGCAAATTTTAAAACTTCCTTGGGAAATAATTATAAAAGGCCAAGAAATTGTATTGTTAACACAGTGTGGCCAGTAGCTCCCATACGAGTACATACAGAGAGTAGCCAATTGCTCTCATATGATCACAGAGTGGGGCAAGTAGCTCACTTACGAGGACATACAGAGAGTAGCCAGTTGCTCTCATACGATCACAGAGTGTGGCCAGTAGCTCCCATATGGGTACATACAGAGAGTAGCCAGTTGCTCTCATATAATCACAGAGTGTGGCCAGTAGCTCCCTTATGAGTACATACAGAGAGTAGCCAGTTGCTCTCATATGATCAGAGAGTGTGGCCAAGAGCTCCCATATGGGTACATACAGAGAGTAGCCAGTTGCTCTCATATGATCAGAGAGTGTGGCCAAGAGCTCCCATATGGGTACATACAGAGAGTAGCCAATTGTTCTCGTACGATCACAGAGTGGGGCCAGTAGCTCCCTTATGAGTACATACAGAGAGTAGACAGTTGCTCTCATACGATCACAGAGTGTGGCCAGTAGCTCCCATACGGGTACATACAGAGAGTAGCCAGTTGCTCTCATACGATCACAGAGTGTGGCCAGTAGCTCCCATACGGGTACATACAGAGAGTAGCCAGTTGCTCTCATACGATCACAGAGTGTGGCCAGTAGCTCCCATACGGGTACATACAGAGAGTAGCCAGTTGCTCTCATACGATCACAGAGTGTGGCCAGTAGCTCCCATACGGGTACATACAGAGAGTAGCCAGTTGCTCTCATACGATCACAGAGTGTGGCCAGTAGCTCCCTTACGGGTACATACAGAGAGTAGCCAGTTGCTCTCATACGATCACAGAGTGTGGCCAGTAGCTCCCATACGGGTACATACAGAGAGTAGCCAGTTGCTCTCATACGATCACAGAGTGTGGCCAGTAGCTCCCATATGGGTACATACAGAGAGTAGCCAGTTGCTCTCATACGATCACAGAGTGTGGCCAGTAGCTCCCATACGGGTACATACAGAGAGTAGCCAGTTGCTCTCATACGATCACAGAGTGTGGCCAGTAGCTCCCATACGGGTACATGCAGAGAGTAGCCAGTTGCTCTCATACGATCACAGAGTGTGGCCAGTAGCTCCCATACGGGTACATACAGAGAGTAGCCAGTTGCTCTCATACGATCACAGAGTGTGGCCAGTAGCTCCCATACGGGTACATACAGAGAGTAGCCAGTTGCTCTCATACGATCACAGAGTGTGGCAGTAGCTCCCATACGGGTACATACAGAGAGTAGCCAGTTGCTCTCATACGATCACAGAGTGTGGCCAGTAGCTCCCATACGGGTACATACAGAGAGTAGCCAGTTGCTCTCATATGATCACAGAGTGTGGCCAGTAGCTCCCATATGGGTACATACAGAGAGTAGCCAGTTGCTCTCATACGATCACAGAGTGTGGCCAGTAGCTCCCATACGGGTACATACAGAGAGTAGCCAGTTGCTCTCATACGATCACAGAGTGTGGCCAGTAGCTCCCATACGGGTACATACAGAGAGTAGCCAGTTGCTCTCATACGATCACAGAGTGTGGCCAGTAGCTCCCATACGGGTACATACAGAGAGTAGCCAATTGCTCTCATACGATCACAGAGTGTGGCCAGTAGCTCCCATACGGGTACATATGGAGAGTAGCCAGTTGCTCTCGTAAGATCACAGAGTGTGGCCAGTAGCTCCCATACGGGTACATACAGAGAGTAGCCAGTTGCTCTCATACGATCACAGAGTGTGGCCAGTAGCTCCCATACGGTACATACAGAGAGTAGCCAGTTGCTCTCATATGATCACAGAGTGTGGCCAGTAGCTCCCATATGGGTACATACAGAGAGTAGCCAGTTGCTCTCATACGATCACAGAGTGTGGCCAGTAGCTCCCATACGGGTACATACAGAGAGTAGCCAGTTGCTCTCATACGATCACAGAGTGTGGCCAGTAGCTCCCATACGGGTACATACAGAGAGTAGCCAGTTGCTCTCATATGATCACAGAGTGTGGCCAGTAGCTCCCATATGGGTACATACAGAGAGTAGCCAGTTGCTCTCATACGATCACAGAGTGTGGCCAGTAGCTCCCATACGGGTACATACAGAGAGTAGCCAGTTGCTCTCATATGATCACAGAGTGTGGCCAGTAGCTCCCATACGGGTACATACAGAGAGTAGCCAGTTGCTCTCATATGATCACAGAGTGTGGCCAGTAGCTCCCATATGGGTACATACAGAGAGTAGCCAGTTGCTCTCATACGATCACAGAGTGTGGCCAGTAGCTCCCATACGGGTACATACAGAGAGTAGCCAGTTGCTCTCATACGATCACAGAGTGTGGCCAGTAGCTCCCATACGGGTACATACAGAGAGTAGCCAGTTGCTCTCATACGATCACAGAGTGTGGCCAGTAGCTCCCATACGGGTACATACAGAGAGTAGCCAGTTGCTCTCATACGATCACAGAGTGTGGCCAGTAGCTCCCATACGGGTACATATGGACAGTAGCCAGTTGCTCTCGTAAGATCACAGAGTGTGGCCAGTAGCTCCCATACGGGTACATACAGAGAGTAGCCAGTTGCTCTCATACGATCACAGAGTGTGGCCAGTAGCTCCCATACGGGTACATACAGAGAGTAGCCAGTTGCTCTCATACGATCACAGAGTGTGGCCAGTAGCTCCCATACGGGTACATACAGAGAGTAGCCAGTTGCTCTCATACGATCACAGAGTGTGGCCAGTAGCTCCCATACGGGTACATACAGAGAGTAGCCAGTTGCTCTCATGCGATCACAGAGTGTGGCCAGTAGCTCCCATACGGGTACATACAGAGAGTAGCCAGTTGCTCTCATACGATCACAGAGTGTGGCCAGTAGCTCCCATACGGGTACATACAGAGAGTAGCCAGTTGCTCTCATACGATCACAGAGTGTGGCCAGTAGCTCCCATACGGGTACATACAGAGAGTAGCCAGTTGCTCTCATACGATCACAGAGTGTGGCCAGTAGCTCCCATACGGGTACATACAGAGAGTAGCCAGTTGCTCTCATACGATCACAGAGTGTGGCCAGTAGCTCCCATACGGGTACATATGGAGAGTAGCCAGTTGCTCTCGTAAGATCACAGAGTGTGGCCAGTAGCTCCCATATGGGTACATACAGAGAGTAGCCAGTTGCTCTCATACGATCACAGAGTGTGGCCAGTAGCTCCCATACGGGTACATACAGAGAGTAGCCAGTTGCTCTCATACGATCACAAAGTGTGGCCAGTAGCTCCCATACGGGTACATACAGAGAGTAGCCAGTTGCTCTCATACGATCACAGAGTGTGGCCAGTAGCTCCCATACGGGTACATACAGAGAGTAGCCAGTTGCTCTCATACGATCACAGAGTGTGGCCAGTAGCTCCCATACGGGTACATACAGAGAGTAGCCAGTTGCTCTCATACGATCACAGAGTGTGGCCAGTAGCTCCCATACGGGGGTACATACGGAGAGTAGTAGCAGTTGCCTCTTCGTAAGATCACAAAGTGTGGCCCAGGTAGCTCCCTTATGAGTACATACAGAGAGTAGCCAATTGCTCTCATAACGATCAAAGAGTGGGGCCAGTAGCTCACCTTATGAGGACATAACAGAGATTAGCCCATGTTCTATCATACGATAACAGAGTGTGGCCAGTAGACTCCCTTTACGAGTACATACAGAGAGTAAGCCAGTGCCTCTCATACGATCACAGAGAGGTGGCCAGTAAGCTCAATTACGGGTTGTTACTACAGATAGTAGCCAGTTGCTCTCATACGATCACAGAGTCTGGGGCAGTAGCTCCCTTAAATTTTGGGGGATAAAAATACAGAGGGTAGCCAGTTGCTCTCATTACGATCACAGGAGGGTGGCCAGTAGCTCCCATACGGGTACATTCAGAGAGTAGCCAGTTGCTCTCATACGATCACAGAGTGTGGCCAGTAGCTCCCATACGGGTACATACAGAGAGTAGCCAGTTGCTCTCATACGATCACAGAGTGGGGCCAGTAGCTCCCTTATGAGTACATACAGAGAGTAGCCATTTTCTCTCATACGATCACAGAGTGTGGCCAGTAGCTCCCATATGGGTACATACGGAGAGTAGCCAGTTGCTCTCATACGATCACAGAGTGTGGCCAGTAGCTCCCATACGGGTACATACAGAGAGTAGCCAGTTGCTCTCATACGATCACAGAGTGTGGCCAGTAGCTCCCATACGGGTACATACAGAGAGTAGCCAGTTGCTCTCATACGATCACAGAGTGTGGCCAGTAGCTCCCTTATGAGTACATACAGAGAGTAGCCAATTGCTCTCATACGATCACAGAGTGGGGCCAGTAGCTCCCTTATGAATACATACAGAGAGTAGCCATTTTCTCTCATACGATCACAGAGTGTGGCCAGTAGCTCCCATATGGGTACATACGGAGAGTAGCCAGTTGCTCTCGTAAGATCAAAGAGTGGGGCCAGTAGCTCCCTTATGAGTACATACAGAGAGTAGCCAGTTGCTCTCATACGATCACAGAATGGGGCCAGTAGCTCCCATACGGGTACATACAGAGAGTAGCCAGTTGCTCTCATACGATCACAGAGTGGGGCCAGTAGCTCCCATACGGGTACATGCAGAGAGTAGCCAGTTGCTCTCATACGATCACAGAGTGGGGCCAGTAGCTCCCTTATGAGTACATACAGAGAGTAGCCAATTGCTCTCATACGATCACAGATTGGGGCCAGTAGCTCCCTTATGAGTACATACAGAGAGTAGCCATTTTCTCTCATACGATCACAGAGTGTGGCCAGTAGCTCCCATACGGGTACATACAGAGAGTAGCCAGTTGCTCTCATACGATCACAGAGTGGAGCCAGTAGCTCCCTTATGAGTACATACAGAGAGTAGCCAATTGCTCTCATACGATCACAGAGTGGGGCCAGTAGCTCCCTTATGAGTACATACAGAGAGTAGCCATTTTCTCTCATACGATCACAGAGTGTGGCCAGTAGCTCCCATACGGGTACATACAGAGAGTAGCCAGTTGCTCTCATACGATCACAGAGTGTGGCCAGTAGCTCCCATACGGGTACATACAGAGAGTAGCCAGTTGCTCTCATACGATCACAGAGTGTGGCCAGTAGCTCCCATATGGGTACATACAGAGAGTAGCCAGTTGCTCTCATACGATCACAGAGTGTGGCCAGTAGCTCCCATATGTATACATACAGAGAGTAGCCAGTTGCTCTCATACGATCACAGAGTGTGGCCAGTAGCTCCCATATGGGTACATACAGAGAGTAGCCAGTTGCTCTCATACGATCACAGAGTGTGGCCAGTAGCTCCCATATGGGTACATACAGAGAGTAGCCAGTTGCTCTCATACGATCACAGAGTGTGGCCAGTAGCTCCCATATGGGTACATACAGAGAGTAGCCAGTTGCTCTCATACGATCACAGAGTGT
This sequence comes from Diploptera punctata, assembly GCA_030220185.1. Classification (NCBI taxonomy): domain Eukaryota; kingdom Metazoa; phylum Arthropoda; class Insecta; order Blattodea; family Blaberidae; genus Diploptera; species Diploptera punctata. Next base: position 759,610 of record JASPKZ010006480.1, on the reverse strand, counting down.
GGCCAGTAGCTCCCATACGGGTACATACAGAGAGTAGCCAGTTGCTCTCATACGATCACAGAGTGTGGCCAGTAGCTCCCATATGGGTACATACAGAGAGTATCCAGTTGCTCTCATACGATCACAGAGTGTGGCCAGTAGCTCCCATATGGGTACATACAGAGAGTAGCCAGTTGCTCTCATACGATCACAGAGTGTGGCCAGTAGCTCCCATACGGGTACATACAGAGAGTAGCCAGTTGCTCTCATACGATCACAGAGTGTGGCCAGTAGCTCCCATACGGGTACATACAGAGAGTAGCCAGTTGCTCTCATACGATCACAGATTGTGGCCAGTAGCTCCCATACGGGTACATACAGAGAGTAGCCAGTTGCTCTCATACGATCACAGAGTGTGGCCAAGAGCTCCCATACGGGTACATAGAGAGTAGCCAGTTGCTCTCATACGATCACAGAGTGTGGCCAGTAGCTCCCATATGGGTACATACAGAGAGTAGCCAGTTGCTCTCATACGATCACAGAGTGTGGCCAGTAGCTCCCATACGGGTACATACAGAGAGTAGCCAGTTGCTCTCATACGATCACAGAGTGTGGCCAGTAGCTCCCATATGGGTACATACAGAGAGTAGCCAGTTGCTCTCATACGATCACAGAGTGTGGCCAGTAGCTCCCATACGGGTACATACAGAGAGTAGCCAGTTGCTCTCATACGATCACAGAGTGTGGCCAGTAGCTCCCATACGGGTACATACAGAGAGTAGCCAGTTGCTCTCATACGATCACAGAGTGTGGCCAAGAGCTCCCATACGGGTACATACAGAGAGTAGCCAGTTGCTCTCATACGATCACAGAGTGTGGCCAGTAGCTCCCATATGGGTACATACAGAGAGTAGCCAGTTGCTCTCATACGATCACAGAGTGTGGCCAGTAGCTCCCATACGGGTACATACAGAGAGTAGCCAGTTGCTCTCATACGATCACAGAGTGTGGCCAGTAGCTCCCATACGGGTACATACAGAGAGTAGCCAGTTGCTCTCATACGATCACAGAGTGTGGCCAGTAGCTCCCATACGGGTACATACAGAGAGTAGCCAGTTTCTCTCATACGATCACAGAGTGTGGCCAAGAGCTCCCATACTGGTACATACAGAGAGTAGCCAGTTGCTCTCATACGATCACAGAGTGTGGCCAGTAGCTCCCATACGAGTACATAGAGAGAGTAGCCATTTGCTCTCATACGATCACAGAGTGTGGCAGTAGCTCCCATACGGGTACATACAGAGAGTAGCCAGTTGCTCTCATACGATCACAGAGTGTGGCCAAGAGCTCCCATACTGGTACATACAGAGAGTAGCCAGTTGCTCTCATACGATCACAGAGTGTGGCCAGTAGCTCCCATATGGGTACATACAGAGAGTAGCCAGTTGCTCTCATACGATCACAGAGTGTGGCCAAGAGCTCCCATATGGGTACATACAGAGAGTAGCCAGTTGCTCTCATACGATCACAGAGTGTGGCCAGTAGCTCCCATACGGGTACATACAGAGAGTAGCCAGTTGCTCTCATACGATCACAGAGTGTGGCCAGTAGCTCCCATACGGGTACATACAGAGAGTAGCCAGTTGCTCTCATACGATCACAGAGTGTGGCCAGTAGCTCCCATACGGGTACATACAGAGAGTAGCCAGTTGCTCTCATACGATCACAGAGTGTGGCCAGTAGCTCCCATACGAGTACATACAGAGAGTAGCCATTTGCTCTCATACGATCACAGAGTGTGGCAGTAGCTCCCATATGGGTACATACAGAGAGTAGCCAGTTGCTCTCATACGATCACAGAGTGTGGCCAGTAGCTCCCATACGGGTACATACAGAGAGTAGCCAGTTGCTCTCATACGATCACAGAGTGTGGCCAGTAGCTCCCATACGAGTACATACAGAGAGTAGCCATTTGCTCTCATACGATCACAGAGTGTGGCAGTAGCTCCCTTACGAGTACATACAGAGAGTTGATCGCGATTTCGAGTCTATAACTGTCTCATCCTCAGAACTTTCTTGGCGACTGGTGTTATGTCGATCGGAAGAAACTCGGAAGAAGAAGAGTTTTCTTAAATAAGTAATATGTCATAATGCTAAAAAACTGAATACGACTGTTATTTTTACAGAAGCAAGAAGAGTAATCAACAGCCAGCAGACGAACATCGGACTGAAACTCAGCACAGGAACAGCTCTGCACAGCTTCAGGGTTATACAACCCGTCTCCTCAGGTCAGACATCACTTCTCAATAGAAACGTACGTTTGGTCACAGCAGTGGTAGCTGCCAGAGATTGAAATTGGGAGGACTTGACATAAAATTAAAATATAAAGAGATTTCCTCTGCCTCTACCCACTATATTTTATGGATATTTTAACAGTATTGGAGGAAACAAGTATAAGTACATAATATTTGAAGAGAAAAATTTTTGCCTAGACCAGGACTCGAACCCGGGACCCTTGGCTTTCCGGGCCAAGTGCTCTACCAACTGAGCTACTGAGGCGAGTTACGATCTAGACGCAAATTTTTCTCTTATGTACGTTGTAATTCCCTCGCGCCAAATGCTTGAAACTTCTATCTTTGCAAATGGCGGCTTCTTAGTTAAGAAGACATTTATTGGGAATTTAACACTACTTTATAGCCAGTAGGGCTTCTATTGACGATTTTATTATTAATTTAACACTTCTCATTGAAGGATAAATTATATTTGAAGAGAAAAATTTTTGCCTAGACCAGGACTCGAACCCGGGACCCTTGGCTTTCCGGGCCAAGTGCTCTACCAACTGAGCTACTGAGGCGAGTTACGATCTAGACGCAAATTTTTCTCTTATGTACGTTGTAATTCCCTCGCGCCAAATGCTTGAAACTTCTATCTTTGCAAATGGCGGCTTCTTAGTTAAGAAGACATTTATTGGGAATTTAACACTACTTTATAGCCAGTAGGGCTTCTATTGACGATTTTATTATTAATTTAACACTTCTCATTGAAGGATAAATTATATTTGAAGAGAAAAATTTTTGCCTAGACCAGGACTCGAACCCGGGACCCTTGGCTTTCCGGGCCAAGTGCTCTACCAACTGAGCTACTGAGGCGAGTTACGATCTAGACGCAAATTTTTCTCTTATGTACGTTGTAATTCCCTCGCGCCAAATGCTTGAAACTTCTATCTTTGCAAATGGCGGCTTCTTAGTTAAGAAGACATTTATTGGGAATTTAACACTACTTTATAGCCAGTAGGGCTTCTATTGACGATTTTATTATTAATTTAACACTTCTCATTGAAGGATAAATTATATTTGAAGAGAAAAATTTTTGCCTAGACCAGGACTCGAACCCGGGACCCTTGGCTTTCCGGGCCAAGTGCTCTACCAACTGAGCTACTGAGGCGAGTTACGATCTAGACGCAAATTTTTCTCTTATGTACGTTGTAATTCCCTCGCGCCAAATGCTTGAAACTTCTATCTTTGCAAATGGCGGCTTCTTAGTTAAGAAGACATTTATTGGGAATTTAACACTACTTTATAGCCAGTAGGGCTTCTATTGACGATTTTATTATTAATTTAACACTTCTCATTGAAGGATAAATTATATTTGAAGAGAAAAATTTTTGCCTAGACCAGGACTCGAACCCGGGACCCTTGGCTTTCCGGGCCAAGTGCTCTACCAACTGAGCTACTGAGGCGAGTTACGATCTAGACGCAAATTTTTCTCTATGTACGTTGTAATTCCCTCGCGCCAAATGCTTGAAACTTCTATCTTTGCAAATGGCGGCTTCTTAGTTAAGAAGACATTTATTGGGAATTTAACACTACTTTATAGCCAGTAGGGCTTCTATTGACGATTTTATTATTAATTTAACACTTCTCATTGAAGGATAAATTATATTTGAAGAGAAAAATTTTTGCCTAGACCAGGACTCGAACCCGGGACCCTTGGCTTTCCGGGCCAAGTGCTCTACCAACTGAGCTACTGAGGCGAGTTACGATCTAGACGCAAATTTTTCTCTTATGTACGTTGTAATTCCCTCGCGCCAAATGCTTGAAACTTCTATCTTTGCAAATGGCGGCTTCTTAGTTAAGAAGACATTTATTGGGAATTTAACACTACTTTATAGCCAGTAGGGCTTCTATTGACGATTTTATTATTAATTTAACACTTCTCATTGAAGGATAAATTATATTTGAAGAGAAAAATTTTGCCTAGACCAGGACTCGAACCCGGGACCCTTGGCTTTCCGGGCCAAGTGCTCTACCAACTGAGCTACTGAGGCGAGTTACGATCTAGACGCAAATTTTTCTCTTATGTACGTTGTAATTCCCTCGCGCCAAATGCTTGAAACTTCTATCTTTGCAAATGGCGGCTTCTTAGTTAAGAAGACATTTATTGGGAATTTAACACTACTTTATAGCCAGTAGGGCTTCTATTGACGATTTTATTATTAATTTAACACTTCTCATTGAAGGATAAATTATATTTGAAGAGAAAAATTTTCGCCTAGACCAGGACTCGAACCCGGGACCCTTGGCTTTCCGGACCAATTTTTCTCTTCAAATATAATTTATCCTTCAATGAGAAGTGTTAAATTAATAATAAAATCGTCAATAAGTACATAATATTTACGGAGTGAATCACAAATATGGCTATACGTTTGATCGCGTTGTGTGATGAAAATATTACCATTACAGGAAATATGAAATTACCGTTGGAAAGGCAATTATTCAAATTACAACAATGAAATAAAACAAAACAGTGTAGAATTTACATCATTAATCAATGTGTAAGTTCATAAAAATATCAGTTAAAGAAGTTGATATTTTGATGTTAGATTTAGTTTAACATGTTCCAGACTTGGAGAAATTTATTTTTGTAAAGAAAATATAACGCTTGAACTAGAAATCTCATTAAAAATACTTTTAACAGAAGTCTTCTGTTGGCAATGCAAAAGGTGCAAGTTATCTGCCTTCATACCTTACAGAATTCTTGTACATTGGGTCCTACACTCAAAATATATAAGTGAGACTTATATAAGTGGAAAGCAAGATTGGTGGTTGAATAGTGTAACAGACTGCACACTGATGTATAGAATCAGAGGTACAGGGTTTGATCCCCAATTCAAGCATTAATTTTTCTTTTCAAAAAATAAAGATGTTATATTTAAATCAATATTGGGAAGTAAACATTATGAGGTTATATCATTAATAGTGAGTGGAGAACATATTTTAATCGACTCACCTCATACATTTTCAAACTTCTTTGATACCGACGGTTTCAGACAAAATCACGTCCTTCTTCAGTCATGGCTTCCACTGTTCTTTGATACCGACGGTTTCAGACAAAATCATGTCCTTCTTCAGTCATGGCTTCCACTGTTCAGTGTTCAGTGGAAGCCATGACTGAAGAAGGACATGATTTTGTCTGAAACCGTCGGTATCAAAGAAGTTTGAAAATGTATGAGGTAAGTTGATTAAAATATGTTCTCCACTCACTATTAATGTTGTTATGTCTTTTTTTTTTTTTTGCAGGGACCGCCCCAACAGCTATAATTTAACGGTGAGCAGTGCAGTTCGGACAGTCAAACCAGGTGAAATTTTAATTTCTCATAATATACTATAAATGTCATATGTACAAATACATGATTAATTGGAAATGAGCACTTAACAAAAAGTGAGGGAAATTTTGAAGAAGTGGCTGAATTCAAATACCTAAGGATGATAATTACAAATAGGAATAAGGTGCACAAAGAAATTAAACATAGGCTTAACTCTGGAAAAGTATTTTACATTATTATGCATTACTTGTCTCAAATATATTAAACTAAAAAAATACATAAAATGAAGATCATTTCAGTTATACTATATGGATGCAAAACAAGTCCTTTGACTTTAAGGGAGGAGAAAAGATTATGAGCATTTGAAAATAAAATTCTTAGGAAAATTTTTATATTAAAGAGAGACAAAAAAGGCAGGTGAATGGAGAAGACTGCTTAACAGTGTGTTACATGATCTTTATGAAAAAACATATTTATAATGAGAATAGTTAAGTCTCATAGACTGAAATGGATCCGGGAACTAGTTTTCGAGAGAAGGATCTCTCTCATAGATCCATGAATTTCGAGATTCCTGATGAATGTGACCTCATCAAATCAACACCAGATGGCAATGTTCTTGCTGGAGATTCCAACGATTCCAATGAAATTCCGGTAGTCATAATGTCGGTTGAAAATGAGAGAGATCCTTCTCTTGAAAACTAGTTCCTGTGTTTGAAGAAACATAAAATATGAAGTAAGATGTTAAAAAATGACTCATTCATTTACATATTATTTTCAGTCTGATCATCTTACCTCAATATTAATGTTGATTTGTTCTTGGACATGTTTCAAAACAATTCTGTTTTATCGTCAGCTTGTCCAGACTGTAAAACAGAATTGTTTTGAAACATGTTCAAGAACAAATCAACATTAATATTGAGGTAAGATGATCAGACTAAAAATAATATAATTAAAATAACCTCAAAATATCACTTCCTAAAATTAAATATTACTAGTTTATTATTGCCTCACTATGATGGTTGTCCAGCGGTTTGCTTTGTTTCACCGCAGCTGTTATATATAATTAAATACAGAGATGCCAACTACCGCTACTGCTATGTTAATCATTGTCAAGCATTGTCACGGCACCCGCTTTTATATAAACGGACAACCATCAAAGTGAGTCGATAATATGTGCAGTTAAGGATTTTAATTCTTATTGTTGAAGTTTCAGCTTGTAAACTGCGCACAGCTGTTACAAATTCCTCGGTTACTTCAACATCTTCAGGCTCAAATGATCTGGTACACATTTCTCATCGTGTTAAGGTAAGAAAACCTATAAGAAGTTTATTTTTTTGTTCAATGCCACCTGTTTGTCATTCGACATTTCAGGTATTCTCTCCTGGCATTGTCGTATTGTAACCCACCTCTGAGGTTGGGGCGCCTGGAAGGCGGGGTTACGCTGCCCCAATGATATGATGGGTGATGATGCGCCATAAGAGGCCTTAAACCTAAACTTAATCTAATGAGGTGAATATGATATTGATGATAATGATGGCCAGATGATGTTAGGGGACCGTTTGGGCCTTAAAGTATCCTGACATTTGTCTTACAGGTGAGGAAAAACCCCGAAAAAACCTCACCCAGGAAACTCATCCCGAGTGGGGATCAAATCCGGGCCTGCTGCGTGACAAGGCAGCACGCTACCTCGTGACCACAGCGGTGGACACCTATAAGAAGTAAACTTTTGCATAATACAAGAGAGCAGTGTATGTTTTATAAATGATAAGTTATAACAAAGACCATGGCTTTCAGAGGAAGAGATCCAGTGAGATCCAAAATTATTTTAGAAAATCAAAGTATAGAACAGGTGTCTAGTTTCAAATATTTGGGCTGTGATGTTGGCTACAATGTGGAAAGAGATATTGACTCAAAAATAAATAAATTTCATACGGTGTGTGGAACAATACAGAGAACATTCAAAAATAAAATTAGAAAAGAAACCAAGATAAAAATGTATAATGTTATGGCGGTTCCCACAATATTGTATGTATGTGAAACTTGGGCTCCAGTGAAAAGACAGAAGGATAGAATACAGACGGCAGAGATGAGGTTCCTAAGACAAGTAAAAGGATGTACAAGACTTGATAGAATAAGAAATGAGGATATAAGAGAAGAATTGAAAGTACAGCCTTTATTGGATAAAGTCACGAATTACAGATAGAAATGGATTGATCACATGGATGGAATGAGTAAGGAGAGATATCCATTGTTAGCAAGAAATTATCAAGCAAGAGGAAGACGTGATGTTGGAAGACCTAGAAGACGTTGGGCTGATGCATTATGAAGTAGGAACGGGCAATTGCCTAATCCCTGGAGTGATGATGATGATGATATTATCTCTCTATCTGGGATGAAAAGGATATCCCTGAAAAAATTACTAGCTATAATAAAAGTTTGGGAATTATTAATCAAGTTATGAAACCATCCCTTGTACAAAAAAACACCAGATTACGTTTATATAACACTTTGGCTAGACCAGTGTTGACCTATGGTAGTGAAGTATGGACACTAAAAAGACAACATGAAAGCAGAATAACGGCTTGTGAAATGAGATTCATGCGCAGAACAGTGGGTTACACCAGATGGGATCGGAAAAGGAACACCGATATCTTAAAAGAATTGAAGACTGCGCCAATTTTGGAATATATTAAACAGTACCAACTAAATTGGAAACACCATCTTGAAAGAATGAGTTCAAATCGGATCCCCAAAGCTGTTTATAATAGTATACCAAGAGGACGAAGATCACTGGGCCGTCCTATGAAACGCTGGAGGGAAAATGTTCTATAGGATCGTAATAGGCCTTGGCCTAATACTTGGAAGGAAGAAGAAGTACTAGAAAACTGTGCTAACCTGAAGTTAACATATTTTCCAGACCATAGATGACCAGTAAGGAAAAATTACTGTGGTCTGAGTGGGAATTGAACCTGGATCTCATGAAAAAAAAAGAAGTGATCCCACAACAGACCCGGAGGCCCTTGGGGTAGTGGGAGGTTAAGGCTCCCACTTTTTCTAGACAATCGGCACTTTTATGTCAGCTGGGTTGTCAGCCCTGCGTGACGGCCGCCTTTACCCCAGAACAAGCGTCTGGTACTCATTTCAGTTAGAGGCTGAGTCGACCCCAGGGCCATAGTGCCGCCAGAGGGTTTGGGTCAGTTTAAAAATCCTGACCCTAACGGGACTTGAACCCTCGACCCTCCGGCTTGTAGCTCAGTGCCTCTTTATCGATTTCTCTTTATCAGCTCCTGCTTTTGTGATAAAGAAAGCTCCTCCTTTTTAATGTTCCGAACAGGTCAAAGCATTATTTTTCTCCAACAAATATATTGAATATAGCAAATAATGAACAGATTCCTTGATTTTACTGAGTTGTTTACTAAAAAAATTAATGAATAACCCGTAATGTTGATTATGATATATAGTTTGATGTGTTTCATTATTTCTCCACTTGGGTACATTCTTACAATATTGCGATCTTATTTGGCAATAAATAGTATGATCTAGTTGCAGTGAATGAACATAACCTCACATTTCTGATTTGTTTTCAAACATCGCCGTTTACATTAAATACAGAAATATTTTAAAATAACTATAGTTAAATAATGATTTGTGAGTAAACAGCTTAATTTTATTTGTTAAATAGTCCAAACAAATGCCACTCTTGATTTCCAAATTTTCTAGATAAATTTATCGATTATTTGGAAACCACTCGTGGCATTACTTATGATAAATTAAAATTAGATGTTTACATTTCACCTCATTTAAGCTATTTTACTGTTGCCCTCAAGTTTTATTATTTTGTTTTCAGAAACAAAGTTATGTGATGTCATCAAAGACAAATCCTGGTTTTGATGTCCGCTTGTTAAATCATTCTGTTGTCAAGAATAAGCCGTGATCCTACTTTACAAAAGAAAATCATCCTCCAATCATGTTTCACTTGTAATATTTCTGTAAACTGCAATGGTACTTAAATAATAAATTGAACTGTGTAAGAAATATTGTTTATACCGGGCTTCCAATATAAACCCGGACCGGCCTCATGGGATTTCACCCGTCAGGCAGCGCTCTCTCCTCGTCCGCATTTCACCCTGCCAGCCGCTCGTCCTTGAACTAGTCAGTTTACTATTGTTCGACAAGATGAGACGTCAGCTGACATTAGAGCAGCGCATTTATGTGTGTAAATGTTATTATAAATACGAATCAGCTCGTCGCGTTCGCGAGGAATTTATTCGGAACTTCCCTGGACAATCACCTCCTTCCAAATCGACAATCCACGATCTTGTGACTAAATTTGAGACCACTGGTTCAGTACAAAATAAGAAACACACACGAAGGCGTACAGTTCTCACCGAAGAAAAATTAGATGAAATTGGCGAAAATTTGGAATGCTCACCACAAAAATCATTACCGAAATTAGCACAACAAGTTGGGATTTCAGTATCTTCTGCACATACAGCAACAAAATTGTTAAAACTCAAACCTTACAAGTGTACACGTGTTCATTGTCTAAACCAAGGTGATCCCATAGCACGTGTGCGGGAGGACAACATTTCCAGCATTTTCTATAAGGTAAGAAACAGTTCAAGGATGGGTGGCAGGCAGGGTGAATTGCGGGAGGAAGAGACAGCACTGCGTGCCGGGTGAAACTCCGTGAGGCCGGTCCCGTTTTATATTGGAAGCCCGTTATATGAGCCCTTGATTATTAAAATGGGTCATGTCCGCTTTTGATTCATTTACAAATCATCACATCTACTGATAGCTCAAGAGTATATTTAGGGTTTATAATTGAATAGTTGCCCTGTAAATATATCTAACCCACAAACTACAAATTGTTGGGAAAACAAAAAAATATATAATGTATTTATTATTAATTTAAAACTTCTCACTAGGAGAAATTTTGGAAAACAAATGAGGAAAGAAATCCAATTGAGATTTCATAATGCCATAGCCAAACCTGCTCTACTATACGGAAGTGAATGCTGGACACTTCGAGCAAAAGATAAATCCCGCATTAATATTGTTTATTTTTTATCTCACTCACCTCATACTTCATAATTCATAGCAGACCCTGGGTTTCTTCACGTAATTTGTGACATTGTCAATGCTGCGTCACGTTCACAACTGACGTCGAACGGCCTTCTATCCTGCAGACTGACCTCCGCGCCATCTGGTGGCCGACCGAAGAATTTCCAAATCAGTCCTCTTTCTTTATAACCGGGTATTTCAAAATTCATAGTTGTATTTTCATTCTTGCATATGTAAATTTTTTCCCAAATTGAGAGTTCCTTCGGTTTTTCCAATTGTTTAAGTAATTTTGTTTTGGTTTCTATTCTATGTTTTTCTGACCAGGCATGTGCAGCTATTGCAGATTTTTCGGTTTCTCCATTTTTAACGTTTCTGAGGTGTTCTTTTAATCTTGTATTTTAGATTCCTTTTTGTTTTTCCTATGTATATCTTTTCACAATCTTTACAATTAATTTGATAAATTCCCGATTTTTTGCAGTCTTCAATCTTTTCATTTTTGTTGGGTTTTTATTAAATTACCTAAGCTGTAATCATTTTTCGGTGCTAATTTAATGTTGAATAGTTCACAAATGAGATTCCTCCGATCACTAACTGGAGTAACATTAAGGGATAGAATGAAAAGTGATGAGATAAGGATGCAGTGGAATAGTAGGGAAATGGTTGAACATATACAAAATTATCAGTTTAAATGGTTCCAACACGTCCAGAGAATGTCAAATTCCCGTTTACCAAAGATGATTTACCACCTCAACCCTAAAGGCAAAAGAGACCTCAGAAGACCCTTCAACCGATGGAAAGATAAGTTTTTGTAGTCGCTGAATGGGCATCATCACCCAATACTGCATTCGGAAGAAGAAGAAGAAGAAGAAGAAGACTTCTCACTAAAGGATAAATTATATTTGAAGAGAAAAATTTTCACCTAGACCGAGACTCAAACAATTGAAAAATTTGCATCTAGATCGCAACTTGCCTCGGTAGCTCAGTTGATAGAGCATTTGGCCCGGCAAGCCAAAGGTCCCGGGTTCAAGTCTCGGTCTAGGCGAAAATTTTTCTCTTCAAATATAATGTTTATTTTGAGACTATATTATATCAGATACATTTTATTCTCTCATCCTATTGGAATCATATACAGCCAATTTGAATGCAAAATAATATGCTAATAACTAAATATTAATTTAATACATAATTGAGTGAAAAAGTGATCTATCTCTATAGAGTGGAAAAATGATGTAACACATCCATCCATCCATAGTAATTCTGCTCGAAGGCAGGTCCTTCACTGCAATCATAGCATTTTCATGCTATGCTTGCAGATTTACTAGGGAATTGTGGGTGTGGAAGCTTCCCGTTGCTTTCCGCACTGATGAAGAATGATGATAAATATTAAGGATGATGATGATGATGGTCATATGATTTCGGGGACTGTTTGGGCCTTAAAGTTTTCCTGACATTTGTCTTACAGGCGAGGAAAAACCCCCATAAAAACCTCACTCCGAAAAACTGCCCCAACTGGGGATCGAACCCGGGCCTGCTGCGTGACAAGACAGCACGCTACCTCGAGACCACAGCGGTGGACAAGTAACACATATTTGACTAAAAATGCTATAATAAGAAATAGAAAATACATATTGGACACTGATTCAATTAGAAAAATGTCTAACTTAATCAGTTTTCAGTATTTATTGTCCATTTAATGTTATTTTGTTACATTCTTTGTCTCTTTCTTACTTTCACTCAATTTTTTTTTATATGAAAATCTGCAGTAGCAACATTCAGACTGCTAAATGGGACATGACTGGCTGAATAAACACCTACACAGACTTGGCATAACAGATTCACCTAAATGCCCTTTTTGCAATTTAAATGAAGATATGGAAAGAAACCATCTCCTCCGTTGTCCAGCTTTTGTAGAAGAGACCAGCCTTTTTGCTAAATATTGGAGTGCAAAAGAGCGAATGATTTCATTATCAAGTGCTCAACATTAGATACCAACCAACCAACCATTTTTTTTTAAGATTCTGATTAGAATTCACGGAACTGTGTTGGAATGAATTTGCACATGTGCAATAATTGTTTTTCTACACTGCTATTAATGATTTGACTAACTGCTTCCACCATTTTGTTACATATAGATCATTATTCACTTGAAAGCCAACTTTTAAAAATAAATAAAACAGGTTTGGAAGATAGTATGGATAGTTTTACATGTACCATGCCGTGATACTCTCTGGATAGATCACTAATCCACTGAAAACTCAACTTTCAAATTTTTGTGGGTTACATCTCGTTTTGGGGCACCTATTCAATTGTATTTTATAAAATTACGAAGTAATATATTAAGATAAATTAAACTATTTGTTCTTTGTCGTTGACTGTTCCTACATACATTATTTGAAACAGTATTTAGAAGAGCGATTCTGTCGTTGTTGAAATGACGGGAATGTAATGGACTGGGCCCATTTTCTTACTCAATTGGTTTTGCACTTTTCAAAGCAGCAGAGAAGGACCGGCCACTTGAGAATAGATTGCCATGCGAGAAAATTCTTTCACGGAAATTGAGTCAATTTGTTTTTATTGTGTATCGTTGTCGGCTAGCTTAGGTATCTCAAAAAAACCCAGGCACTTCCAACAAGGTAAAAAAAAAAAAAGCCACATTACATTTTGCTGCACCAAATTTGTCTTTGAAGCACCTGTGTGTGACTGAGGACTAGCAGACTGAATTCAGTGTTCCTACCAACATCAAAAATAAGATTGCCGGTTTCAGCACAGGGTGCTTGAGACAGAGACAGAAAGAAAGCTTGAGCCATCTACCCTCTTTGTCACACTTAACAGATGGTTTCGTTCATTGAAAAAGAATCAACAGAAATTTTCTCCACGCACTAGAGCCAGAGCATAATACAAAGGGACATAGCTTAGGCTAGATTGCACTGACAAGGGGCGCAGCAGCAGGGTGGAAGAATGCCAAATTTACTTAAGGGCAGGGCCACTGAGAGGCCGAACCAACTCTACCCTGCTAGAGTGTTTGATGACCACCCTTACTGCATAAAATATAAGAGCTAAGGGAATTTATAAAAAGAACATTTGAAAACTTCTATGAAATGTTTTGTGCCTTGAGGTTTGTCCATTTGAATTGATTTCATTGAAATACTGAGTTAATTTCGAGAAAAAATTGTAAATAGGCATTTATAGGCATTATAAGCTGAAATAGGCATTTATAGGCAAAATGAACTATTGGAAAACAACTGTAGGGTCGTTGGTATGAACTTATATGAAGTCAATTTTACAATATCTTTAATAAATAACTATAGGCATTTTCCCTAACATCCGGTCTCTAATCATCATCATCATTTAGGAGCATAGGACATCAGTAAGAGCTTTGCACAATTACCAGTCCGGCTTGGTCTCTTTACTTCAGTTTCTTTAACCCATTGAAGACACGTTTAAAGCGCCAGGTAAGTTCACTGTAAACCCATTTAAATCTCCCCAGCGCTGCTCCGGCTGCAATGGGTTTTAAATCAGAATACCCAGACCATGCGTACTGCGTTCTATCGCAAATGGATTTCAGATAGTTTGTTTACTCCTGTTTTCTTTCAGTATTTTGTTGTACTTTTATGAATAGGAAAGGAATGCGGCCTGGCTACAACCCTCTTTTTTTGCAATTTAACCGTTATCTATTGTTAGTTTGAAGGCTGTGAAAGTTGACTAATATTTCAAAAACCATATTTTACTAAAATTTCTCGGTCATTATTTTTAAAGTAAACACAAATCAAAATAGATAATACTGCATATTGTAAAAATTAATTGAACTAAACATATAAAAGCATAGGCATATACATTATCAAATCATAGAAAGTTCTTGCTATATATCTTCTCAATTTATTGATAATGTAAAAAGCAATTTTTCTAGCACTTTACAAATCTCATCATTACTGGAAAACAAAGCCACAACCTTGTCATGTCGATCTTCTCCTCCCGTACCTTTATTGTATTCTAGAATACATTTAGCCTTTATGATTTTTTTCCTTGTTCTCCGTCTTTATTCTTCCATAGCTTCTAACTGGTGTCACTCATGTCGGCATTTTCGTGTTTGGATGATAATAAATAAATGTCTTTCCTACCTTTCCACTTCTATGCTAGAAGCATCCGACTAGATTATGTTGTTATCTCGCCTTTTTTTTCTTTCCAATTTGATGTTCACTAAATCCATAGACATATTTCTTCTGTTAGATTTTACTGTCCCTAATATGTCTCTCGTCTACTGAGCTCTAAAAATAAATTAGGAGAACACAATTATAATGTGTAACTTTTCTTTACGAACGGGTTTGCTAATTCTAGGACTAAACTCTCATTTGCTGTAAAATCTGCATTTTCATGTGCATCTTGTCCAGTGTTTATTTGAATCATATCCTGAAGAGTACAATTTCTAATATGTTAATCCAAATCGCGCCGTTTTATTCCATTTAGAGAGTTTGAACTGAACATGTTTCTAAAAAAGTTACATTTACAACCATGATATTCGAAAAAAAAAACATTGAAACAATATATATAGTTTTACGTAATAAATACCTAAAATATATTATTCCATAAATTATATCTATAATAAACTATACAATATACTAGGACTACATATACGCTTTATATAAACCAGCAACAAATTTTACAGATGGCGAACATATATTTTTAATCACTAAAGATAGAGCCAACTTCTTATAGTATCGGGTTTTAACACAACGAGTGTAGGTCGTGCTTGAGCTGTTTGGTCTTTCTACCTGCTCACGAGGGAGACTCGTTAAAAGTCTCCAATGGGTTAATCACCATTACTTTAAGGTGGATGGGATGTACCTGGCTCAAGCCATAGCCACCTACGTTCTTGCTACAGACCATGATTGGAATAGCAGAAGACCCGCATTGCCACCTCTACAATCAGTGGTAATATATAAACAAAACACCTCTTACGACATGTTCAGATTAAGGTAAGCTGCAAGAAGTGACATGCCCTTAATGGACTAAGCTACTCTCCTTAGTATTGTCACTAGGACAAGGCATTTAATGACCTATAAATTGGTAATAAATGCAGACTAAAAATGCATTTATGACCTAAAAAATACAAAAAATTACCAATAAAATAAAAAAATGACGAATAAGAAGTTAAGAATTACCAATAAAAATACTATTTATTAGATTAAGTACTCACTTGATTACTGAATTACATAAAATTTATCTTAACATCAAAATATTAAAAGAAAAGTAGTTAAAACATACATGTTACAGTACCTTTTATTGCAGAAAATCCATTTCAATTACACAGTGCACTTTTACAACAATTTTGAATTGTAGTTAACAATGAAAATAGGGGTAGAAGCTAGCATAAGTTCTAAGAAATTGAATAAAATTCCTAGAAGTGGGCAAGTTCATTATGCACATACCTTGAAAAAATAGAGGTAGTAATTAGCAAAACATCTACTTAATTCCAAGAAATTGCATTGACAAGGAAAAATACTGAATTATAATAAAATCTCAAATCAAATACAAATAATGTCACAGCCTTTTGGAAAAGTGTAAAAAATGCTCAAAATGATCTAAAAATTGCCAAAAAATGACCTATCCCTAGAAAAGTTAAGAAAATGCAAAAAAAAAAAATGTCCTAACGAATTGCTTTTATTTAATCCGTTTTTTAATGTCATACATTTTCATATATGCAAGCAATGTTTCAATCTTCATAAGAAAAAGATGCAAAATCATTAATTGCCGTGCCCTAATTATCAGCTTATAAAACTTATTCAATTTCATGTTTAACGTTTAAGAAGTTTCTCAAAACATGACAACATAAATTAGTGTTTCCTCCCCTCAGTGTCTGTGGAGTTGGACTTGCCCAGCCCACAGGAACAAATCAGCTTGCCTTGGACCAGCTTCCATGTATGTATTCCTCATTATACACCATGTCCCATTCAAACCTCCCACATTTTAATTAATCATAACTCTTAAAGTATACGGAATTATGAAATGAGGTTGGTATTAAAAGAAAGAGAAACTCAAAGAATTTTTGTTTTCATTGTTGCAGTTTGAATCTTTGGAGACTTGAAAGCAAGTTGATTTCCTACCAGTCGGTTGCTAGCCGAAAAGTAGTAAGTCCAGTGGTGGGGCTGCCACCTAAAGCCTCTGGACAGGCATGAAGGAGGATTAGCATTTACTCTAATCCTGATGTAACAGTTATACCGCTGTGACTCGGTCCCCAGAGCCTCGTTTGTTATAAACAGGTTGCACCACGTAAAGGTGAGGTTGGGATTTAAGTAGGAGAGGTTATTGAATGCACTTCACTACTCTTTTGTAACCAAAGAAATTCAACAATAGCCAGAGAGTTAAACATCATACCTATATCTGAATACCTCCAAGAATATAGAAACAATTGGCTAACCCATATTCAGCGCATGGATCGTCACAGAATACCAAAACAAATTCTTCACTAAATTCCTTGAGGCAGAAGATCTGTGGGTCGACCTTTTCGGAGATGGCGGGAGACCATAACGGGCCACTGGGCCTAATACTTGAAAGGACGATGATGATGATTGTTGCAGTTAATTCATCTGTCGCATGTTGGACAATAATGACATGAAACAATATGGTGGCTCCTCAGCAACAAGCACAAACTGCTTTCTGGTATGTAAAAGACCGTGTGTTTGTGACTCCAGTACAAGATCTTCATGATTTACGAACCCGTATCCTTGACACAATTGCAACAGTACCAATGGACATGTAGGACAGAACGTGGCATGAAATCGAATACAGACTTGATATTGTCTTCTTCTTCCTTCTAAGTATTAAGCCAAGGCCTGTTACGATCCTATAGAAAATTTTCCCTCCAGCGTTTCATAGTGATCTTCCGGGAAATTCTCGTATAAGACTTGAAAGCATAATAATAGTCCCTTTGATTGGTTGCTGGCCAAAGGAAGGTAAGACCAGTGATGGAGCTGCCATCTTATAGCCTCTGGTCAGGCTTTTCTGGAGAAGATAAGAAAATAAAGGAAAGAAGAAATGGAAGAAAGGAAAGACTCCCTAGCCCTCGGATGCCCTAATAGCGTCGAGGTCGAAAAAACAAGAGTTAACCAAGAGAGGTTAGATAGTAAAGTTAAAAGAGTGCAAAACACAAGTAAGTGGAAGAAATATTTTGCTCAGCTTGGGCACCTTGTGGTCGCCATCCACATATCCCCTAGATGAGGACCCCTGAGGATATTGTTCATGCTACTAATGGTGCACATATAGAGGTGTTTTAGTGTGTGGCAATGAAAATTCTTTCAGTTTCTGTTTTGTTTAATACCAACCTCATTTCATAATTCCGCATACTTGGTTAACTTTCCATAATTTTATATTTTAATACTTTGTTTGTTATGATTAATTAAAATGTGGGAGGTTTGAATGGGACACCCTGTACATTGTCAGTTCAGAAGCTCAGGTTGTCTGTGTAAACAACGTTTAAATCTCTCCCCTGATTAGATACAATATATTAGTACTTATATTAAATTTTGGGAAGTAAACATTATGAGGTATAATCATTGAAATTCATCGGAGAACATATTTTGACAACTTTCCTCATAAATTTCGTGCTTTTCACAAAACCACAGTTTCAGATGAAGTCTCATCCATCTTCAGTCAAAACTCCAACTGATGAAATACTTCTGCTGTCAAAACTTCTCTTGTAACCATCTTCTGTGCTGCCATCTATGGTTGAATTTATAAACTTCGAAATCAAATTTTGTTCGTTAGGAATATCAAAATTCATTGATCTATGATGTTTTTATTATTTATTTAACACTTCTCAATGAAAGATAAATTATATTTGAAGAGAAAAATGTTCGCCTAGACCGAGACTCGAACCCGGGACCTTTGGCTTGCCGGGCCAAATGCTCTACCAACTGAGCTACCGAGGCGAGTTACGATATAGATGCAAATTTTTCTCTTATATACGTTGTAATTCCCTCTCGCCAAATGCTTTTGAAACCATAGCTTCTATCTTTGCAAATGGCGGCTTCTTAGTTAAGAAGACATTTATTGGGAATTTAACATTACTTTATAAAGCTAGTAGGGCTTCTAATGATGCTTTTATTATTGATTGCATTTGGCGAGAGGGAATTACAACGTATATAAGAGAAAAATTTGTGCCTATATCGTAACTCGCCTCGGTAGCTCAGTTGGTAGAGCATTTGTCCCGGCAAGCCAAAGGTCCCAGGTTCGAGTCTCGGTCTAGGCGAAAATTTTTCTCTTCAAATATAATTCATTGATCTATATTTATTTTTCTGAATGTATATCTTCTCCCAAACTATCAATTCTAAAGGTTTATCCAATTGAAAATAATCTGTGAACATTTTTTGACAACTCACCTTTTAAATTTCACATTTTTGTTTTAAGAGTTTAGCTTCTCTTCCAATTTTATGATGTTCTAATAAGCTATGTGCAGCAATTGCAGATTTTCCAATTTCACAATTTTTAATATTTCTGAAATGTTCTTTAGTACGAGTTTCCAAATTCCTTTTCATTTTTCCTACATAAACTTTACTGCAATCATTACAACTTATTTGATAAATTTCAGATTTCTTACTGTCTGGGACATTGACTTTTTTATTAGTACTTAGAAGATTACCCAGACTAAATTTATTTTGAAAAAGCATTCGACACAGTCAAGAGATCAAAACACTTCAATATATTTGAAGACAGAAATATACCAAATTTACTTCTGCAGAACTTACAAAATATTTACAAAGACAACACCATAAAGATTGAATTAAATAAAATATTTTCTGAAGAAGGAATTATAAATCATGGTGTGAGACAAGGCTGCCCCCTATCCCCTATACTCTTTGTGATTTATATCAATGAAGTAATATGTTGCTGGAACAAGAAATATAAATTTGGAATAAGAATATCAGAAAATACAAAATTAAATGCCCTATTGTTTGCAGATGACCAAATAATAATGATGGAAATTCAGAAGTTAATCTGCAGAAAGGTCTGTATGAACTTAAAAAAAATACAGAAGAATATGGATTGAAGATATCTACAGAGAAAATAAAAATGATGGCATTTCAAGGTGTAGATCCTGTCAGAAGTAAAATTGTACTGGACAATAAAAATTTTGGAGCAGGTGAATAATTTTACATATCTAGGATGCAATATCTCATATGAAGAAGAAAAGGATGTAAATGCAAAAATATCTAAATTTTTAAGAATTTTAGGGTTAATAAATCCTATCTTCAAGCCACAGTTAGTCCAAAAACATTCAAGACTAAAAGTGTATAAAACACTGGCTCTTCGAACTCTTTTGTATGGTAGCAAAGTATGGACGTTGAAACAGAAGGATATACAGAGACTTAGATCTGCTGAAATGAGATACGTTCAGAGGACTGCAGGATACACACTACTAGATCATAAAAAATGAAGACATCTTAGAAGAATTACACATGGAACCTTTAGAAAACAAAATTTCTGATTATAATCAAGATGGATACAACATGTTCATCGAATGGAAGATCACAGAATACCCAAACAAATGTTAAGATATCAACCTGCAGGAAGAAGAAGACCAGGACGTCCACTCAAAAGACTTCTGGATGGTGTTTCTCTTGAGGCGGAAACAGGTCAACAAATGGCCTAAATTCGTGAATGTACTATGATGATGATGATGATTAAATTTATTTATTTATTGGTGCTAGAGTAATATTGTATGTGTACTTTTTTTTTAAATTTCTTATGCATTTCAGGATAGTAACTAACTTTCTTGATTTTTTTTATTTTCTTTGTAATTTTGTAGAGTAGTATATTCTTTAAGGGTCGAATGTTTGAACTCATTAGACAGTAAAAGGCGTTCTCTGCTGAGAAAGTTTTATTCAAACACATTTTTCTTACTCAGAAATCTATTCACGCGGTAATAATTGTAAAGCTACAAGGTACCTTAAGATCGTAGCTCAAGATATAAACTTATGTGAAAATCCCGAAGGGAACCGATGGTAACCAATGTGGTTTGAAACTTATCCAAGATGTCGGACCTTGAAGACTTCGATCATGTTTTCGGTGTATGCGGAGAAGAGGAATTTGATAGAGTCTACCAAAGAATTCAACTGGAAGAACAGGAGAATCGGCGTAATATTGCGCGTCGCAGACGTATTTGTATACGGTATTATTTGCGGGATGCAAGCATAAATGCATTCCTCTATAGCAGACGAAAATAACGGAAGTGGTTTTATCGCTGAGAATTCTGGGTAATTCGTTGCCAATATTACGAAAACATCAACATTCATGCATGACCGGTTAAGGCGGCCGTTAGTTCGATCTTTGCACTTGCTCACGGTGAGTCAGCTCACCAGTGATTGGAAGTAATTTGAGTAGAGACTAATGTATTTGCATATGACCCGTAATCAACTTGTTATCAAACTATTTAACTACTTAACCTAGCTGTGTGTAAGATAAGATAATATTCTTTATTTAACTTTCACAAGGAAAAACGCTATGAGGTTTAATTTCACCATTTTTATATTACCTCACCACATATCCTTTATACTTCTAGACTGCAGTTTTGGAGCTATATATCCATAAAGATAACTACATTAAGGCATCAGGATTCAACCATTTTGCTCACAAAGAAGCCGTATTCAACAGTTTAACACACAGATTGGTGAAATTACCTCAGCAGAGAAAAATATGAAAAAGAAAAAGAATACATAATTAAAGTAGCAATAGAAAATGTTTATGAAGAGAACATGGTACACAAGAAAATAAATAAGTTTAAAAAGCAAAAATTAATCAATGAAAGCACATTTAAAAAACAAACAGAAGACAACATAAGATTCAAAAAATTTACCTATCATCCATTTAAACACAACAAGTTCCAGAAAATTTTTAAAAGTTTAACATACGATTGGCTCAGAAGAATGAATACAGCCTAAATAAGATAATTGAAACCCCTCAGGGGTCCTCATCTAGGGGATATGTGGATGGCGACCACAAGGTGCCCAAGCTGAGCAAAACATTTCTTCCACTTACTTGTGTTTTGCACTCTTTTAACTTTACTATCTAACCTCTCTTGGTTAACTCTTGTTTTTTTCGACTCCGACGCTATTAGGGCATCCAAGGGCTAGGGAGTCTTTCCTTTCTTCCATTTCTTCTTTCCTTTATTTTCTTTTCTTCTCCAGAAAAGCCTGACCAGAGGCTATAAGATGGCAGCCCCATCACTGGTCTTGCCTTCCTTTGGCCAGCAACCAATCAAAGGGACTATTATTATGCTTTGAAGTCTTATACGAGAATTTCCCGGAAGGATCAAAACGCTGGAGGGAAAATTTTCTATAGGATCGTAACAGGCCTTGGCCTAATACTTGGAAGGAAGAAGAAGAAGAAGAAGAAACCAACAAAAATGAAAAAAATTTAAGAAGAAAAGAAATCAGGAATATATGAGATCAAATGTGACAAAATCTATATAGGAAAAACAAAAAGAAATTTAAAAACAAGATTGATAGAACATCTTAGAAATGTAAAAAGTGGATAAGTCAGCTGTAGTAGCCCATGCTTGGTCTAAAAAAACATTTAATTTGATAATCAAACTCACAGATAAACAGAAAGAACTCACATTTTTGGGAAAAAATCCACATCCAAAAAAAACAAGAAAGAAAAACTCATGAATTTCGAAACTCCCACA
Organism: Diploptera punctata; assembly: GCA_030220185.1. NCBI lineage: Eukaryota > Metazoa > Arthropoda > Insecta > Blattodea > Blaberidae > Diploptera > Diploptera punctata. The sequence continues at coordinate 737,282 of JASPKZ010006480.1, read as the reverse complement.
AATTTTGATTTGATCCAGAGTTTCATCGGTCCATCGATAGAAGGAAGAAGAAAACAGCCAAGAAATGACATAACTCCGGTCAATGAGAGGCAACTGATGATGGAGATATAGAATTAAATTAATGTTTTTATTACCTCACCTCATATCCTTTTTCTTCTAGACTGCAGTTTCGGAGCTTATCTCCATCATCAGTAGCCTCTGGTCGACCGGTGTTATGTCGTTTCTTGGCGGTTTTCTTCTTACTTCTATCGGTGGACCGATGAACCTCTGGATCAGGTCAAAATTTGCAGGAGTTTCAAAATTCATGAGTTTATCTTTCTTGTTTTTTTGGATGTGGATTTTTTCCCAAACTGTGAGTTCCTTTAGTTTATCTGTTTGTTTGATTAGGCTAGCTTCTGTATTGATTAAATGCTTTTCAGACCAAGCATGGGCTGCTACTGCTGACTTGTCCACTTCACCCTTTTTTACATTTCTAAGGTGTTCCTTCAATCTGGTTTTTAAATTTGTTTTTCCTATATAGATTTTGTCGTAAGTAAAAAAGTAAAGTGATCCCACAACAGGCCTCAGGAGGCCCTTGGGGTAGTAGGAGGTTAAGGCTCCCACTTTTTCTAGACAATCGGCACTTTATGTCAGCCGGGTTGTCAGCCCTGCGTGACGGCCGCCTTTACCCCAGAACAAGCGTCTGGTACTCATTTCAGTTAGAGGCTGAGTCGACCCCAGGACCATAGTGCCGCCAGAGGGTTTTGGTCAGTTTAAAAATCCTGACCCCAACGGGACTTGAACCCTCGACCCTCCGGCTTGTAGCTCAGTGCCTTAACCACTATGCTATGGCATGCCCCCAGATTTTGTTGTAATCCTGACATTTGATCTGATATATTCCTGATTTATATTCTTCTCCAATTTTTTTCATTTTTGTTGGTTTTAATTATCTTGTTTAGGCTGTATTCATTCTTTGGGGCCAATCGAATGTTAAACTTATTGAAAATTTTCTGGAACTTGTGGTGTTTTAAAGGATGGTAAGTGAATTTTTTTAATCTTATGTCTTCTGTTTGTTTTTTAAGTGTGCTTTCATTGATTAGTCTTTTTTTTTTTCCTTTTAAACTTATTTATTTTCTCGTGTACCATGTTTCCTTCATAACCATTTTCTATTGCTACTTTAATTATGTATTCTTTTTCTTTTTCATATTTTTCACGGTTCAGGGGTACATTCACCAATCTGTGTGTTAGGCTATTGAATACAGCTTCTTTGTGAGCGAAATGGTTGAATCCTGATGCCTTAATGTAGTTATCTTTGTGTGTGTTCTTTCTGTATATTCCAAATTCTATTTTGTTTTTTCGTTTCTAGTTAGGTTTAGATCCAAAAATGAAATTTGTCTGTCAGTTTCAGTTTCCATTGTGAATTTTACAGTTTTGCTCTGAAGGTTCAGGAGTTTTAAGGCATCTTCTATTATATCTTCAACATATCTGCGCAGTTTCCGAAAAAATCTACATCCAAAAAAAATGAAAAGGAGAAGTTAAATGAACGTTGAACTTCCCGGAGTAAATGATATGATTTCAAGATTCTTCAGTCTACCAACAGAGGGTGACTCTTCAAGACGACAAAACAACAGTCTTGAAAATACTGAGGGTAGAACTGAAGAAGAAAGTTCCAAAACCAGTCTAAGAAGAAGAAGAAGAATATGTGATAAGGTGATAAAGTTTTACTTAAATTAATTAGTTATTATAACTTCCCCATAAATGTCATGAATGGTATGCAGTCAACATACCGATCCATTGAGACGTGTAGTAGCCAACTAATGTATTACTAGGATGATGCAAGTGGGTAAATTTTGATTTTTATTCAGGCTGAAGGTTCTTCTAAGAGGTTGAAAATTTTCAGATTCAGGATCCACGACTTGTAGCCCTTCGCAGAGGACTCGTTCCTTGGATTTTTCCATCCTAAAAAATCTATTGATCCCAGCCGGGTTTGATGATATACAACAGGTAATGATGCACCAGGAGAGGCCTTGATCCTAAACTTAATGAATATTTTTATGTTAATGATGATAATGATGGCGAGATGATGTTCGGAGACCGTTTGGGCCTTATTGTTTCCTGACATTTGTCTTACAGGTGAGGAAAAACCCCCCAAAAAAAACCATCACCGAGGAAACTTGTCCTGACTGGGGATTGAACCGGGCCCACTGCATGACAAGGCAGCACACTACCTCGAGACCATAGCGGTGGACTATAAATAATATAATATAATTGATTGTTATATGCCTAGTTTGGTTCTAAAAAGAAAACACTGCAGCTTCTAGAGCATTAACAGACAAATACTCCAAGCGTGAGAGGCCTAGAAGGTACTTGGCCTACCAGCCGGCTACTGGCCTCACATCCACATGTGTTAATCACAGAGTTACACGATCATAAGCCAGTGTAGAGGTGACATGTGGTCAGCATGTCTGGTCCCCCAGCTGTTATAGCAGGTTTTCTCAACCTGGAGCCGCTACTTATTGTAGCTACCCAAATGCCTCACGATGCTGGGTGGGCACAAGTCCCATACTGGCCGAAATTCCATGAGAAAATTTTTTCCCCCATGGAGACTCGAACAAGCACAAGTCCTGTTCCCCCATGGGGACTCAAACTAGTGCAAGTCCTGCCGCTCTGCTCCAAGGCATCTTGCCTTTACCACTCGGCTACGGTAACAGACAAATAGGCATATATATATATATATATTTCTTTTTGTCTGCTAAGTGTTATGAAGGAAGATGTGTAAAACACATTTAGCATTTTTTGCATGAGAACAACGCAATTGCTTAAGTCCTTTACAATTTCCTAATATTAGTGATAGCATTAACATTTTGTTTGCTTTATGATTGTTCAGTTTTCTTGATAACATAAGATAATAGATATCTCACACAGCAGCAAGGCATAAATGTATTATTTCACAAGTGAAGATAGACCATGAAAGCCCAAGGCTTGGTCGCAGGGATCAAGAGCTCTTCGCCATTGGATCGAAAAGGAGGTAGGATTACCAGCTCTAGTCTATACGGTATTTAACATTATTCCCACATACTCATCTATAGAATGCCCATAAAATCCTGTACATTTAACAGAAAATGTTCATTTCTGATAGAGATCAGGCCTATTGCACCATTCTACTATTGCACCACACTCATTGTCTGAATTGAGAAAACTGCCACTAACTTTCACTTTTTATTGTTTAGAAGGTTGAGAACTGGTATTACAGAAGTCCATTCAATTGTTGAGATGAAATTAAGGACATGATGTTCAGACCACATTTATCTTGTCCTGCCTTTTGGGCTGGAGCAAAATCCTGCTACAAACTCCAGTATTGAATACCTTAAGGTTTCTGACTATAGTCTCGAACACACCAATTTCATTTTTTTTTTACATTTGTGTCAACCTCCTTCTCACAGAAATGAAGCTGGGTACCATTAGAATAACTTGCTTCCCTTTCGAGCCTGACCAAACATTACTACAAAGGATGATGGCCTACTTTGGAGATATTTTATCAGCTTACTGAGAATTTGAGGCATTTTCTCATAAGTAATGTCACCAGTGATTTGCAAATCTTTGTAAAATTCACGAGTCACAAACTGATGAGTGAATTTATCTAGAGGATTTTGAAATCAAGAGTGGTATTTGTTAGGACTATTTAACAAATAAAATTAAGCTGTTAACTCACAAATCATTATTTAACCCGTCAGCGTGGAGCGACGTGACGTGTACGCAAGTTGAATTCTTCACCCAATGCGGAACGACGTGACATGTACGCTAGTTACACGCACTGCTTTAAACTGTAATTATGACCTTTGTGTTTACATTAACTATTTACCGTGTATACAAATTTTATGTAGAGACTTCAAAGTTTCTATTAGTGCATATATTAACTGATTATGGCCCTGAGTAACAATTTAAAATAATTTTATATTTGCATTTATTCTTGCGGCCTCTGACATTTTTCTTAAATTTATAACTTGATAAAGGATTTCTTATAAAACTAAATTCGCCTTTTTTTTGTAGATTAGCTTGTCTATCAAATTGAATCTATTTTCAAATCTCTTCATTTTTAATAATAATGTCGCAAAATTCAGTATAAATAAAGGCCCAACAAAGTTATTTCCGATTTACGCTACAGTACAGGACCACAACAGTAAATTTCAGATATATATATATATATTATATTATTTTTGGTCTGGACATCTTACCTCAATATTAATGTTGATTTGTTCTTGGACATGTTTCAAAACAATTCTCTGTTTTATCTTCAGCTTTCCCAGACTGGTTTTATTTATGTTGCATTATGTTGCACCACCTGGATGTCGATGTCAGCTCCATCCTGTGGTTGGCCAAAGAACCTCCAAACAAGGTCACCCTCCATCGGAATATCAAAATTCATAACTCTGTTTCTGTTCTTCTGAATATAAATTTTTTCCCAAATAGTCAGCTCTTTTGTATTTTCTAACTGTTTTAATAATTTAGTGTCTGAATTTATATTATGTTTTTCAGACCAAACATGAGCAGCAACTGCAGATTTTTCAATTTCTCCATTTTTAATATTTCTTATGTGTTCTTTGGTTCTAATTTTTAGGTTTCTTTTTGTTTTCCCTATATATATCTTTTCACAACCCATGCATTCAATTTGATATATTCCTGACTTTTTATTTTTATCAGTTTTTTTAATTTTTGTTGGTTTTTATTAGTTTATTTAAACTGTAGTTATTTTTTGGTGCTAATTTAATATTAAACTTCTCAAATATATTTTGAAATTTATTATGTACCCAGGGGTGATATGTGAATTTCCTATATTTTTTCATAGGTGGTTCTTCTTTTTCAAGATTACTTCTGTTTATCATTTTTTGTTTTTTATACTTTTCTATCCTTTTATTTACCATTTTTTCATCAAACCCATTTTCTCTTGCTACTTTGATTATGTGTTTTTTCTCATGTTTGAAATCTTCTTCGTTTAAGGGTAAGTTTACCAATCTATGAGTTAAACTATTAAATGCTGCTAATTTATGTCCAATTGGATTGAACCCTGTTGATTTTATAAAATTTTCCGTATGAGTTTCTTTCCTATGAATCCTGAATTCAATTTTTCTTTTTTCTTCGTTTCTGACCAATTTAAGAAAAAAGAAAAATTGAATTCAGGATTCATAGGAAAGAAACTCATACGGAAAATTTTATAAAATCAACAGGGTTCAATCCAATTGGACATAAATTAGCAGCATTTAATAGTTTAACTCATAGATTGGTAAACTTACCCTTAAACGAAGAAGATTTCAAACATGAGAAAAAACACATAATCAAAGTAGCAAGAGAAAATGGGTTTGATGAAAAAATGGTAAATAAAAGGATAGAAAAGTATAAAAAACAAAAAATGATAAACAGAAGTAATCTTGAAAAAGAAGAACCACCTATGAAAAAATATAGGAAATTCACATATCACCCCTGGGTACATAATAAATTTCAAAATATATTTGAGAAGTTTAATATTAAATTAGCACCAAAAAATAACTACAGTTTAAATAAACTAATAAAAACCAACAAAAATGAAAAAACTGATAAAAATAAAAAGTCAGGAATATATCAAATTGAATGCATGGGTTGTGAAAAGATATATATATAGGGAAAACAAAAAGAAACCTAAAAATTAGAACCAAAGAACACATAAGAAATATTAAAAATGGAGAAATTGAAAAATCTGCAGTTGCTGCTCATGTTTGGTCTGAAAAACATAATATAAATTCAGACACTAAATTATTAAAACAGTTAGAAAATACAAACGAGCTGACTATTTGGGAAAAAATTTATATTCAGAAGAACAGAAACAGAGTTATGAATTTTGATATTCCGATGGAGGGTGACCTTGTTTGGAGGTTCTTTGGCCAACCACAGGATGGAGCTGACATCGACATCCAGGTGGTGCAACATAATGCAACATAAATAAAACCAGTCTGGGAAAGCTGAAGATAAAACAGAGAATTGTTTTGAAACATGTCCAAGAACAAATCAACATTAATATTGAGGTAAGATGTCCAGACCAAAAATAATATAATTAAAATAACCTCAAAATATAACTTCCTAAAATTAAATATTATATATATATATATTTCAAATGACGATATCCTTACATTATGGAAAGGTAGTTAGTCTACAATTCAGTCAGTATCTAAAAGGAAAGTGGTCCACTACAGACCTTAGAAGGTTCTTGGGATATTAGGAGTTTAAGGCTCCCACTTTTCTAAAGTATCGGTACTTGATGTAAGCCGAGTACTTATTTCTGTCTGACGGCCCATAACAAGCATCTGGTACTCATTTCAGTTAGAGGCTGAGTCAACCCCGGGTTCACAGTGCCGCCTGAAGGTTTGATTCAGTTTAAAAATCCTGATCCACCGGGACTCAAACCCTCGATCTTCCGGCTTGTAACATGTTAATCTTTTAAGTCCACACCTCCGGTGAGAAAATATTATAGTCATATTTCATCAAATGGTTTCAGTTTGGAAACCAGAAGAAAGGCATTGAAATTTAGGGTTGATGAAGGTCTTTTAGTACAACAGGTCTGATGTGTAGAAAGACCATTTTTTGAAGGCACACGACCTAAAATAATGTTTCAAAAGTGTTAGAAAGATACATTCGGAGAAGGCTGCCCCCCCCTACAAGAAAGAAGGTCAGCGCATAGAAGCAATGTGTTTGTAATAAACATGAACAAAGTAAACACAAGGGGAAAAAAATACACTTATTGTTGCCCGAGTGTCAAACAGCTGGTTTACATTTTGAAGATTTATCACACACACCAATTTTTGAAGTTCATTTTTTTTTAAGACCCTTCTCTTTGTGTAAATATTTCGTTTTGTTGTTAGGTATAGCCGGTTCTCTGAATTCTTCAAAGAATCCCTAGTGCAATACACTGTGTCACTTATGTGAGAAATTTAAAAAAAGGACCTATTTCAACTGTGGCACAACAACCATAAATAAGTCTGCAAAAAATGCAGAGATGTTATGTGAGAACCGTAACAAATTTAATTAATTAAATATTATATTAAGGGTTCACCATAAAGGAATTGCAAAAACATTTAAATTACTGAAGATATATCAATTTAAATGCGTTATTGGAATACTGGCACTGAACGGCTGAGTTTAAATACTGGTGAACTTCCTCCCACATCAGAGTATTCCCGGCCATTTAAATCCATCCACTCTGAAGGGTTAAATATACTTATTTTAAAATATCATCATCATCATCATCCATGCAAGTATTAGGCCGTGTGGCCTGTTACAGTCTCAAAGAGGCATTTTCCATCCAGCGCTTTTTTGGACGTCCCAGCGATCTTTTGCCTTGGGGGCAGTAACGAAGCATGGCTTCTGGAATTCTATGAGACGGCATTCGTTGGAGATGGGTTTTCCAGTTGTTCTGGTAGTTTTGTACATGGTGGAGAATGGGTTCTACATCCAAACTCTTCCATAATTTCCCCATTTCTTTTATGGTCCCACTTTGTGTAGCCTGCTGTACGGCGCATAAATCGCATCTCATTTGCTGTTATTCGGCTTTCATCTCTTCTTCGTATTGTCCATGCTTCACTACCATATCTTAATACTGGTCTTGCGAGAACCTTATAAAGTCATAACCTTGTGTTCTTCTGTACTAAAGATGGTTTCATTATACTGTTAATTATCCCCGTTGTTTTTGTAAAATTTGTGATTTTCTTTGGTATATCAGCTTCATCTTGAAATGTTAAATTATAACCCAAATAATTAAATTAGTTTACTCGTTCTAAAATTTCATCATCCAAAACAATTTTGCTAAGTATAGGGTATTTCCCACAAAAGGCCATCACTTTAGTTTTCTTTGTATTGATTTCCATATTGTACCTTTTTGCAATTATATTAAAATTGTGTGTAGAATACTGTAAATCTGTTTCTGTTGGAGCTATTAATACCAAATCATCTGCAAAAAGCAAGGAGTCAATTTTTAGGTCTCTATTAATTTGGATAGAACCGTGTCTCATCTGTTGCCAATCTTGGAGTTTTCTATCCATGTATATGATAAAGAGCAAGGGCGAGAGCCACATCCTGATTCGAACTGAAATCAAATTTGTTTGATAGGTGTATAAATTTTAAAATATGCTATTGTGGTAGATTGTTGTCAGCTAAAATTTCCAACAGTTTATTCCAATTGATTTTGTCGAAGACTTTTTTGAAGTCCACAAAAGCTAAATGTGTTTCTACATTGAACTCCCTGTGTTTTTCTATTAATAATTTCATGGAGAAATAACCATCGCACAGGATCAACCTTTATGAAAGCCATTCTGCTCTTCTCTGAGGAGGCTGTTAAGATGTTTGTATAATTTGTTCTTAATTATATTGGCGTAAATTTTGTATCCAGTATTTAGTAAGCTGATGCCTCTGTAATTTTCACAGTTTTTCTTGTCTCCTTTTTTAAATATTGGTATTACAATAGATTTTGTCCAAGTTACAGGAATGTCTCTCCCTTCTCATAGTTTATTTAAGAATGTTAGAAATCTGTCTAAAAACAGAGGATTTGCATTTTTAAATAGTTCAATACTGATACCATCCTCTCCAGGAGCTTTTTCATTAATACTTCTGATAGTTCATCCTCTGTAATCAAGTCTGTAGAGGTGTTATTGGATGATGGTAAAGTGAGAGTATTTGGAGTTTTGGTCCATAGATTTTGAAAATAATTTGACCATTGTTTGGCTGGGATGACATTAAGATTGAGATTGGCATTCGTTTCACGATTCAAATTTTTCAACATTTTGTATGTTTGTGGTGCGGGTCTAGTAATATCATTCTCTAATTGTGACACAAATTTCTCCCAATTTTTTCTACAGGTATGTCTCTTCCTGGTTTCTCTTTTCGCTATTGCTCTTGTTTTGTGGTAATTGATTGTCTTCTTCTGATTTATTTGATAAGTACTTGTGGTATGCTTCTTTTTTGCTTTGATAATTTGCACTATTCCTTCATCCCAATGTCTTATGCCATTTTTTTAACCATCTCCTTTTTGTGCCTAGGCTTTCTTTTGCAGATTGTTTTATGATGTTAGCAAGTTTACTCCATTCCTCTTCAATATTTTCGGAGACAGGGCAATCGTTCATAATGTTGTGCATTCTTGTCTTATAAAGCGAAGCTGTGCTGAGATCTCTGAGGGAGCTTACTTCGAACTTCAAATCAAATTTCTGAACTTTCTTTTTTGTTTTAATCCATCTTGGTTTCATACGTATAGTACTGACAAGAAGATAGTGATCTGATTCAATTTCTGGTCCCCGGAACACTCTTGATAGTTTTTGGTTACAAAGAATATAATCTATAATTGATCGAGAATTTCTGGTTTCTCGGGTATACTTATGACTATCTTTATGTTCATACATGGAATTCATAATTTGTACTTGATTGTAAACTGCAAAGGGTCGCATGTTTGGACGCATTAGACAGTAAAATGCCTTCTCTGCTGAGCAAGTTGTATGCTAATACGATTTTGCTTACTCAGAAATCTGTTCATGCGATAATAATAGGTTAAATTTGTAAGCTACCTGCGGAGGTAGCTTACATGAGCAACTCAAATTAAAATCCCGAAGGGAACCGACGGGAACCGATGGTAATCGATGTACTTTGCTGCTTTATCCAACATTTATCCAAGATGTCGGACCTTGAAGACTTCGATCATGTTTTCGGTATACACGGAGAAGAGGAATTTGATAGAGTCTGCCAAAGAATTCAACTGGAAGAACAGGAGAATCGGCGTAATATTGCGTGTCGCAGACGTGTTTGTATACGGTATTATTTGCGGGATGCAAGCATAAATGCATTCCTCTATAGCAGACGAAAATAACGGAAGTGGTTTTATCGCTGAGAATTCTGGGTAATTCGTTGCCAATATTATGAAAACGTCGACTCTCGTGCATGACCGATAAGTCAGCCGTTAATTCGTTCTCAGCACTTGCTCACGGTGAATCAGCTCACTAGTGATTGGAAGTAATTTGAGTAGAGAGTAATGTTCTAACATACGACCCTTAGGGTGTTTGGCCATTTCTATTTAATGTATCTTCTCCATGTCCTCCTACATAGCACTGGATTTTTCTGTTCCCTATCCTGCCATTAAAATCTCCCATGATTAAGAGCATATATGATTTATTTACATGATTGACAATTGTTTGTAATTTAGAATAGAATTTGTCATTTTCTTCTTCTTCGCCTTCCATTGGAGGATAAATTCCTATTATTGTTAAGTATCCTCGTGAGAGTTTTAGTCTTACTTGAATGATTCTTTCATTGTGGAATGTGTAATTATCCATTGATGATCTAAATTTCTTATGTATCATTAACATTACTCCGGCTCTTGCTCTTGTATTGTGATTTACTCCGCTATAAAACTGTAAATAATTTTGTGTCTCTTTCTAACCTTTTAATTTCTTTTTTGTTTTAGAAATTTCTGCACATGCAATATTCGTTTCTTTCCCAGAATGTTGTCTAATTGGTCCTCTTTATGGGAAATTCCCTGTACATTCCAGGTTGCAAATTTTAAAATATTTTCCTTCTTCCATGTCGTATCCTTATTCTCGCAAAGGTCGTCAACAGGTTGATCTGTCTGATTCATCCAAGGCTTGATTTGAGACTTGAAAGCAAATGTAAATTTTTTCGCCCAATGGGTTACTGGCCCAGAGGGGTATTATTGTGGGGTTCCCACTAATGTAGCATTTCCTCTACATTAAGGTGATGTGGTTATACCGCCAGTACTCGGTCCTCAGAGCCTCATTTGTAATAGCAGGTTGCACCACGAGCAGGTTGAGGATGAGATGTGGATAGGAGAGGTGATGAAATGCACATCACTATCCCTTGCAACCCTATTTTAAAATATAAATATTTATATATTTAATGTTAATGGTGATGTTTGAAAACGGATCAGATATGTTGGTTAGTTTCATTTCTTTATTCACTGCAACTTGATCATATTATTTATTGCCAAATAGGATTGTAATCAGTGATAACCCACTGGATCGCAATACTGTAATAATGCACCCTAGTAGAGAAAAAATTAAACACATCAAACTGTATTGATGTGTATTGATCAATTTAGAAAATTAATTGTCTGTATCATTTTGTCCTTGTGGCAATCCTCTCATGAGGAAAGTTTTATATAATAAAATTATAACCAACATTAGCAGGTTATATTTTAGTAAAAAACTCAGTAAAATTATTATTCAAAAACACAATTATTGAACACACAATTATCAAATGTGTAGTTGGAAGGAATCTGTTCATTATTTGCTATATTGAATGTATTTGTTGGAGAATCAGTCACTGCAAAATAATGCTCTGATCTGTTCAGAATATTAAAAAGGAGGAGCTTTCCATATCACAAAAGCAGGAGCTGATAAAGAGAAATTGATAAAGAGTGAGGTGAAACATGACAGTCATTTGATTGTAAAACAAAATTCATTAAAACGTGATTGGTCATTGACTCCCATTTGGGGATGAGTTAAATAGTCAATTTAAGTTATCCTCAACGGTAAAAATATTCTTATCAGTGAAGTGTCTATTGTCAGTTGTGTTTGAACTAGGAAGCTTGTATAGCATAAAGGCCAGTGTGCTGGTGCATAAAAACAGAGGTCTTGGGTTCAATTCCAGGTTCAGGCAGAAAAGTTTTTTCCTAAAAAAAATCAATCAATGTGAGTGTATAAATTTTCATGTAATATCAAAATTATATTGTTGTTTATAAGAAGGATTTTGTGTCTCATGTAAATTTTGTGTTATATCTACACATAAATGATTTTGATGGGACAACGATGATGAGAGATAATGTTGTGTGATTCCGGGTTCTGTGGCCGTGGTCCATAGTTGGTGTTGATACCAGACGTTTCGCCCTCAACTGCGGAGGGCATCTTCAGTGGCGAGTGCTTCTAGGCGTGTTTCCTGGTCGGAAGATCTACTTAGAGTGAGCTCTGCTGACGTTGTGGACGTTGTATTGATACTAGTGGTGGGAGCAGGGTGAGTGAGCGTGGCTCTTGCTGATTGGCTAATGGTCGTCTCCTTGTTGTCCCTAGTGTTGATGCATTTATTTTCTAGTGTACGGTACCAGGCCTTAGGCAATTTGATACCTTCCTCTTTTCTGTTAATATTTTCCTTATGCTTGTATATTTCTATAGCCTCTCGGTATAATCTAGGGAAATAGTAGGAAGTTGTGGCTAAAACTTGTGTATCATCGAATAGAATCTGGTGTCCATTCGTAATGGCATGTTCTGCTACAGCTGATTTATCCATTTCTCCTTGTCTGCAGTTTCTTTTATGTTCAGATAAACGGGTGGCTATACTTCTTTTCGTGGTCCCTATGTATGGTTTACCACACGAACAAGGAAGTCGATATACGCCGCAAGTGGAGAGAGGTGGCCGAGGATCCTTAGCTGAGCGAAGGCAGTCTTCTATTTTTCTTGTAGGTCTGTAAACTGTTTTTATGTTGTATTTTCGTAGGAGTTTTCCGATACGATCTGTGACTCTTTGTACATATGGTAAGTAGGCTATGCTGGTTGAGGGTGTGTTATCCATTCTGACGTGCTGTCTTCGTGGATGTAGACTTTGTTTTTTTTTTTTAGTTTCAACATGTCAAAGAGAACACACCATTTTTCTGGTCTGAGTTCTTCAACAGGACCTGAACATGAACTAATGAAATGCAGAACAAACACACAAGTTCCTGATGAAGGTAATGCATTTTCATTATTTGTTGCAGTGGCGGATTTTGCATTTTCTGTTTAATTGTGTATTATAAGTTACAAAATGTGTTAAATAAGAATGAAACACAGTTATATTTCTATCCTGACCATCTCGTGGCCCATTTTTACCAATTAATAAAAATTCCCATCTATATTTTGATAAGTAATTAGCCTATTCAAAAAGTATTCTTTTCTCAATTAAATTTGTACACTTTCCATCGACTTGAAAATATTTATTTTTTTACTGCATTACTAATTTATAAATAATAGTACAATTGTATTCTAGCAGGTATACCTGAAATACCAGGTTCATTTCCTGGTTATATTAAATAAATGTTTCTTTCAGTTTAGGGTCTGGAATGGATTCCATATATCTTTGTGAAGATGACTGACAACCAAACTTGATGTGAAAAGTAACAAAATCAATATAAGAATTTAACAAATTAAATATGGGAAAGTCCACCGCTGTGGTCTCGAGTTAGTGTGCTGCCTTTTCACGCAGCAGGCCCGGGTTTGATCCCGGTCGGGACAGTTTCTCTGGGTGAGCTTTTATCAGGGTTTTTCCTCACCTGTAAGACAAATGTCAGGAAAACTTTAAGGCCCAAACGGTCCCCGAAATCATATGGCCATCATCATCTTCCTTCACAAGTGTGGAAAGCAATGGGAAGCTACCACACCTACAATTCCCTAGTAATGCTGCAAAGGAAAGCATGAAAATGCTATGATTGCAGTGAAAGACCTGCCCTCGGGCAGAATTACTATGTATGGATGGGTGGAAATATGGGAAGGTCCCGCGCCGTAACCGAGTGGTTAAGGCAGGAAGACTTGGCGCAGAGCTAAGGGACTTGCGCTGGTTCTAGTCTCGATGGGGGAAGAAATTTTCTCATGGTATTTCGACCAACATCGTGAGGCATTTGGGTAACTACAATAAGTACCAGCTCCAGGTTAAGAAAACCAGCTGGGGGACTCGACATGCTGACCACATGTCACCCCTACACTGGCTGGATGATCATCTACCTCTGTGATTGAACATGTGGATGTGAGACCAGCAGCCGGATGGTAGGCTAAGGGCCTTCTAGACCTGTCATGCCAGGAGTTAAAAAAAATATGGGAAATAACATTATGAGGTTTTCAATTGATAAAAATTAATTAAATGAATCATATTTCTTGACCTTCAAGCACAGAAACTGCAGTTTTCAAGGGCAATCCCTCCCATCTTCTGCCATCATTAGAACTCAGAGTCGTCATTTAGTGTTTAGTTAGAATTTGCTCCACCTTCCTCATTAGTCTTGCTTCAATCAGTGTAGATTTCTATTGGATTCATACTCTTTGCACAGGATACAGCCTATTCTTTAGTCTAAATTTTGTGTGAAAATATATTTATGATGTTGTTTATTTACTTACATATTAATGACACTGAATAGAGAAATGTGAACCCTTGCACAGTATCAGATGTTCAGATCTCGGGAAAGTTTCCACTGGAATACCTCCACAGCACCAATTAGTGTTCATAATACAAGGATATGCTCACACATGCAGTGTTTAGAAAGTGAAGATGTCTTTCAGAAAATTATATATACATTTCATGAAAACCAAAGTAGGAGAAAAACAAGGCAATATCATTGTAAAAACATTTTCTAAAATGTTCTACATTTATTGTATTATTTTATTTTATTTTATTTTATTTTTTTTTTGGGTGTGCACATGTGATTATGTAAATATCGAAGAACTGCCATTGATTTATAGTTATTTATTTATTAATTAAATAAAAATAAAACAAAGTTTTATTTGATTTTCATTTTTATTATATAATTCAGTTATTTATTTAATCAAAACGTGATATTGTTAAATTTGAATCAGTTGAGGGAACCTATAACAGTTGGGAAACCTCACATGGTGACTACATGATGATCTGGATGATTGTCTAGCTCTGTGATTAACACAGGTGGATACAACGCTAGCAGCCGGCTCACAAGCGAAGAGTCTTCAAGGGCTGTCATGCCGTGGAGTGTATGAAATCTGAGCAATGATTTTGGTACATTTAATCTCACACAGTTAATTGTAGTTAATAATTGATTATTTTAATGTTCCAGGGGGAGGAGAGTCATATGAAAAGACAAGCGGCCATGCAGATAACAAAGGACCAGATTATGAGATTTACATGTCTATGTTATTGTTTATCCGCTCCAAACAACGTGCAAAATGTTTCAAACTTGCCACTAATATGGTTGGCACAGGTGCATTTGATGACATTATTCTTTGGTTTAATGACAAACAATCATTGGATGAGAAACTTTATCTTCTGCAACTCAAGCATAAAGCAAACAAATCAGTTACAGAAGGTGATCTTTGTTCTTCAGAGGGAAAGTTGAGCTTGATGAAATACTTCTGTTCATATCTTGAAGTTATGAGGAACTTTCCAAATGATACAAAAGAGTTTATTATTTATACAAATGCTCAGATTCCTATTTTGACAGATCTCAGTACTGAAACTTGTAAATTCATTAGTTCTGAAGGTAGAATTGTCACTATTCCCAAAAACAGCGTTGTGTACAAAAATGTATTTAAATGCGTGGAAGATTATTTGACAGCTCTTGAAGATGTGGAAAAACATTTCAGAGCTCCTTGTGATGTACTAAGAGGAAACATTGATTATATAAAAAACAGATTAAAGTGTTTTAAATATCTTCCAACATGCCGACGACTTTTGAAACTTACTCAGAACATTATCGAGTTTGAAGAAGAATTAAGAAAACAGATCTCAGAATGGAATTCAGAATCATGGGATGTATTTATAAATTCTCTGAAACTGTATATAGAACAACCAAGCTTGGAAAGACTTGAGAATCTGATAAATGAAGAATTGGAAGAATACTGTGGCACTTCAAAGATGTATCTTAAGTTTAAGGAAGGAATGAAAGATTGGTGGAGCAGTAAAAGTGGTCATTTTCTCACAGAAAAGTTTGCTCCATTCTGGGAGGTCATAATAAAGGACCTTGAAGTAGAGTTAACAAGTGCTATGATTAATAAGATGGATCTGGTGTCAGAACTGAACTTCCATAATATACAAGATATATCATGTACTGGAAAAGTATTGCATGTCATATGTTCGGGCAGTTCTGAATTGTCTTGTCTGAAAGTAAAACAAAGTTTGGCAAACATTAAACATCTACTGATTGATGGAAATATTCTACGACAACGTCTTAAAGAAGTAATGTTTGTGTGGAAGAATTGTGAAGCTCTTATAGTGGATTCAAGCTTACATGAGGATTCAGGAAGATCTACTGATGAAGTGATTGCTGAAGTATCTAAAATGCTGCACAATAATCCAGAGAAGAAAATTGTTTTTGTATCTGATGATGGTGATTGCTTTATTGAAAAGCTGAAATCATCATTTCACGTTGAGTCATATATAGACAAATTTAACCTTAGTCAAATGACTGATACATCACAGCAGACTATAATGAATTTCAAAGTGGAATTCCAAGGTCAACCAATGGAATTAGGAAATTTTATTAGAAATCCTGAAGTTGTAACATCAGATGTAATTATTGATCTTTTAAGAAAGAAGAACATTGAAGTGGGCTGCAAACTGCCAAAAGAAACTGATATTTATATCCCACGGATTATGGAAAGATGTGAAATAGTTTTCGAAGATATTATTTTTAATGTACCTGAAACTGACTGCATTGCTTTCTCTGGCATATCTGTTTCTGAGTTAAGAAATATTTTACCACATGATACAATAATATGTCAATTTTCAGAATTGACAGAAATTAACAAAGAGTGCAATCATTTCATTTTAGAAAAAAATTCACTATTCTCAAGATTTTGTCAACAATATAAAGACAAGAATGTTCATTGGATAGAGAAATCAGAAAATTCACTTATTTGGAAGCAATCAAATGGAGATATAAAATTTTTAATTGATTATCTCAATAAAAATTCAAAACCTAAAACATACACCAACATTCTTAATTTACTGAATAATGGTATGTCTTCAGACTTAGTGTTGCTCACTGCTGAACCAGGGATGGGAAAAACCATTGAGCTGACTCACTGGGCTCAAGTTCTGAAGGAGGAAAATCATGCCATGTGGGTAATATTGGTAAATCTCAATGATCATACTAACATCCTTACAAGAGAGAATATTACTGCACTTGAGTTATTGTATGCTGCTGGTAATATCACAACTGATTTTGGAAGAAGCATTTTTAAGCATGAATTTGATCAAGGTGGAAAAATTGTGATACTATTTGATGGATTTGATGAAATATGTCCTGATTACAAAGACAAAGTAATCAGGATTGTAAATGAAATTTCCAGCAAAAACATTAATATATGTCTGACTTCTCGCACAAATTTACAATCAACTTTAGAGTCACAATTATGTACTCTAGCATTATCTTTAAGACCTTTTACGAAAAATGACCAAATTACATTTATGAGACAGTTTTGGAAAATTAATAATACTGAAAAAGAAACAATATTTGCAGAAAAAGTTTTAAAACTGACAGCAAAATGTTTGAAATATGAAGATTTTACATTTTCTAGCATTTCTCTGCACACATATATGCTAGCTGTGATATTTGATCCATCATGCAACATATCCTTGCCTGACCACTTAGATATACTCCAACTTTACAAAGATTTTATAGATATAAAATGTCAGGTTTTCTTTGAGAAGGAAAGGTCTGATCAAAGTAATTTACATTTCAAAGAAATGAGTAGGAAAATGAGAGATACTTTGCAACAAGATCATGAAATATATGCAATTGTAGCATTTTTTACTAAAGAAGATTTTGACAGATTATCTAATTCTCGAAATCTCAAGAAAAGATATAATGAATTGGTAGAGACATTTAAGAATGGACATGAAAAAACTGGATTAATTGTTAGCATTGCAAATGACAAACCAACATTTGTACATAGAACATTTATGGAGTTCTTTGTAGCCCATTGGTTGTCTAAAAATTATGAATCTAATCGAGAATTTGTTGTAAATAAATTATTCAACATTGAATGGCAAACTGTGAGAGCATTTTTTGATAGAATTTTATGTGCAGAATTCAAGTTTCACGCAGCTATTCTCAATCAAAGTTTTTCTACAATAGAAATTTTGCTAAGGTCTGGTGAAATTGATGTAAACAACACAGATGAAGGTGGAAGAACTCCTTTACACTTAGCCATCTTGCAACAATATTCTGAAGAACAAGGAATTCAACAAAAAATTTTGAATATGCTGTTAGATTACAATGCAAACTTGAGTGTTAAGGATGATGTTTGCAAGTGGAGACCTTTGCAAATTGCAGAAACATTGGAGTCTTGGTTTGTAGTAGAAATTCTGCTTGAAAGGGGAGCAGATAGGAATGATCTTGTCTTAAGTAAAAAGAAAATAAATGATCATGAATTTGGCACATTTTTAGTATTTTTATTTAAAAATGGAATGAAGAATATTGTTAACTTCATGCTGCATTGTGGACTTGATGTCAACTATATGTTAGTTAGTTATTATTATAAGGGTATATTTCATATGCATTCAACGTTGTTGCATGCAGCTGCTTCAATGGGACAAATAGATTTAGTTCGATTATTGGTGGAAAAAGGTGGAGGACTTGAAATTGAAAATAGAGAAAAAAGGACACCTGTCATGGTGGCATGCTTAACAGGCAATTTTGAAGTTGTTAAATTTCTAAAAGCTCATGGTGCTCAAATGAATGTAATTGACACACATCAAAATACAGCATTGATACTAGCTTCACAGAGTGGTAACGTGCAATTGGTATCTTTCTTGGTACAATCAGGTTTAGATGTGAACACAAGGAATGAATTAGGACAAAATGCTTTACTAGAAGCAGCAGAACATAAGAATTGGGATATAGTTAGATTCCTAATATCCTCTGGTGCTGATATTACCTCATTCAATAAAGTTCATAATGATTCAATTGATCCCCATAAGAACTATGGTAAAACTGTATTACACTTTGCCTCTGAGCATGATGTTGAAGATATTATTGTCGATATATTGAATACAGAAATAAATATAAATGTTAAAGATGGAAATATGATGACTCCAGTACTTACAGCAGCTACATCCAAGAAATGGGAAGTTGTTAAACTTTTATTGAAAGAAGGCGCTGACCACTTGGCTACTGATATTAGTGGCAACACATTGTTACACTATGCTGCTGAATATGGTGCTACAGATATTATAAGCATTTTATTGGGATACAAGATGGATATTAACATTAGAAATAAGTACTTACAGACTCCTACACTTAGAGCAGCTTCTTATTCTGAGTGGGAAACTGTTGAACAATTATTAGAACATGGCGCTGATTACACAGCTCGTGACAACAAAGGTAACACTATAAAGCAGTATATTACTGCTGAGAGACTTGGTAGAGACATTTTCAATCACTTACCTGTAGGAAAAAATATCAATGATATAATCAATAACGTGCTAACTTCTGCAGATAAAGCAAATTTTTACAAAAATTTAGAAACTGCGACAAATTCAGTGGAATGTGGCGCTGATTATAAGGCTAGCGATGATGGAGGCAATACATTGCTGCATTATGCAGCAGAACAAGATGCTGCAACTATTATAAAACAATTACCAGATTTAGGGGAAAGTGTGAATGTCACAAACAGAGATATGGAAACTTCTGCACAGATGGCAGGTAAGATGGGTAACTCAGAAAGTATGAAGTTGTTATTAGAAAGAGGTGTTGATCGGATAACAAGCAACGGGAACACACTACTGCATTATGCTGCTGAATGTGAAACTGTGGAGATCGTAGCTCAGTTACTGGATGCAGGAATAAATGTAGACATTACAAACAAATCTATGCAGACTCCTGCACATAGAGCAGTTTTGAAAGGGAGATTAGACATTGTGAAGTTTCTATTAGAACATGGTGCTAATGCCAGTGCTTGTGATATTTGTGGCAAATCCTTGATATATTATGCTGTATTTGAGAGTACATTAGATCTTCCCAAGTTGAATTATGGAAATATTCATTATTATACAGATGTGTTTACGCATAATTCTAAAAACAGGACATCTAAGACAATAAATTGGGATATTGTAAAGTTGTTAATAGAACACGGTGCTGATAAAATGACTTCTGACAGAGATGGCAATACATTATTGCATTGTGCTGCAAACCATAGCGGCATTGATATTATAAATCAGTTATTAGATGCAGGAATATATGTAGATGTCAGGAACAGTAAAGAGCAAACTCCTTTACACTTGTCACTGTATAATGGGAAATGTGCGGTTATGAAATATTTAGTAGAGAATGGTGCTGATCTCAAGGCTTGTGACAATGAAGGCAATACATTACTCCATTCTGCAGCTAAGCATAGTGGCATAGATACTATAAAATACCTACTAGACTCTGGGATGAACATAAATGACACAAACAAAAAAAATCAGACTGTTGCACACTTGGCAGTGCATCATGAGAAATGTGAGGTTTTCAAATATTTAGTAGACAATGGTGCTGATCTCAGGCTTTGTGACAACGAAGGCAATACATTACTCCATTCTGCAGCTAAGCATGGAAGCATAGATACTATAAAATATCTACTAGATTCTGGGATGAATGTAAATGACACAAATAGAAAAATGCAGACTGCTGCATACCTCGCATGTTATCATGACAAATGTGAGGTTTTCAAATATTTAGTAGACAATGGTGCTGATCTCAGGCTTTGTGATGACAATAATGGCAATACGTTACTCCATTATGCAGCTATGTGTGGAAGCATAGATATTATAAAATATCTACTAGATTCGGGGATGAATATAAATGGCACAAATAAATTAATGCAGACTGCTGCATACTTCACATTGTATTATGACAAATGTGAGGCTTTGAAATATTTAGTAGAAAATGGTGCTGATCTCAGAATTTGTGACAAAAAAGGCAATACTTTACTCCATTGTGCAGCTTTGTGTGGAAGCATAGATATTATAAAATATCTACTAGATTCGGGGATGAATATAAATGGCACAAATAAAGATATGCAGACTGCTGCATACTTGGCATTGGATCTTGAGAATTGTGAGGTTTTGAAATATTTAGTAGACAATGGTGCTGATCTCAGGCATTGTGACAATGAAGGCAATACGTTACTCCATTCTGCAGCTTTGTGTGGAAGAATACATTTTATAAAATATCTACTAGATTCGGGGATGAATATAAATGGCACAAATAAAAAAATGCAGACTGCTGCATACTTCGCATTGGATCTTGACAGTTGTGAGGCTTTGAAATATTTAGTAGACAATGGTGCTGATCTCAGAATTTGTGACCATGAAGGCAATACGTTACTCCATTCTGCAGCTAAGCATGGAAGCATAGATACTATAAAATATCTACTAGATTCGGGGATGAATATAAATGACACAAATAAAGAAATGCAGACTGCTGCATACTTCACAATGTGTCATGGGAAATGTGAGACTTTGAAATATTTAGTAGACAATGGTGCTGATCTCAGGCTTTGTGACAATGAAGGCAATACGTTACTCCATTCTGCAGCTAAGCACGGAAGCATAGATATTATAAAATATCTTCTAGATTCGGGGTTGAATATAAATGACACAAATAAAAAAATGCAGACTGCTGCATACTTCACAATGTGTCATGGGAAATGTGAGGCTTTGAAATATTTAGTAGACAATGGTGCTGATCTCAGGCTTTGTGACAATGAAGGCAATACGTTACTCCATTGTGCGGCTTTGTATGGAAGCATAGATATTATAAAATATCTACTAGATTCGGGGATGAATATAAATGGCACAAATAAAAAAATGCAGACTGCTGCATACTTCACAATGTGTCATGGGAAATGTGAGGCTTTGAAATATTTAGTAGAAAATGGTGCTGATCTCAGGCTTTGTAACAATGAAGGCAATACGTTACTCCATTATGCAGCTTTGTATCGAAGCATAGATATTATAAAATATCTACTAGATTCGGGGATGAATATAAATGGCACAAATAAAAAAATGCAGACTGCTGCATACTTCACAATGTGTCATGGGGTAAGACTTTGAAATATTTAGTAGACAATAGTGCTGATCTCAGGCTTTGTGACAATGAAGGCAATACGTTACTCCATTCTGCAGCTTTGTATGGAAGCATAGATATTATAAAATATCTACTAGATTCGGGGATGAATATAAATGGCACAAATAAAAAAATGCAGACTGCTGCACACTTGGCAATGCATCATGGGGAATGCGATGTTATCAAATATTTAGTAGAAAATGGTGCTGATCTCAGGCTTTGTGACAATGAAGGCAATACATTACTCCATTCTGCCGCTAATTTTGAAAGCATAGATATTATAAAATATCTACTAGATTCGGGGATGAATATAAATGGCACAAATAAAAAAATGCAGACTGCTGCATACTTCACAATGTGTCATGGGAAATGTGAGACTTTGAAATATTTAGTAGACAATGGTGCTGATCTCAGGCTTTGTGACAATGAAGGCAATACGTTACTCCATTCTGCAGCTGAGCACGGAAGCATAGATATTATAAAATATCTACTAGATTCGGGGATGAATATAAATGGCACAAATAAAAAAATGCAGACTGCTGCATACTTCACAATGTGTCATGGGAAATGTGAGGCTTTGAAATATTTAGTAGAAAATGGTGCTGATCTCAGGCTTTGTGACAATGTAGGCAATACGTTACTCCATTATGCAGCTTTGTATGGAAGCATAGATATTATAAAATATCTACTAGATTCGGGGATGAATATAAATGACACAAATAAAAAAATGCAAACTGCTGCACACTTGGCAATGCATCATGGGGAATGCGATGTTATCAACTATTTAGTAGAAAATGGTGCTGATCTCAGGCTTTGTGACAATGAAGGCAATACGTTACTCCATTCTGCAGCTTTGTATGGAAGCATAGATATTATAAAATATCTACTAGATTCGGGGATGAATATAAATGGCACAAATAAAAAAATGCAGACTGCTGCATACTTCACAATGTGTCATGGGAAATGTGAGGCTTTGAAATATTTAGTAGAAAATGGTGCTGATCTCAGGCTTTGTGACAATGTAGGCAATACGTTACTCCATTCTGCAGCTTTGTATGGAAGCATAGATATTATAAAATATCTACTAGATTCGGGGATGAATATAAATGGCACAAATAAAAAAATGCAGACTGCTGCACACTTGGCAATGTGTCATGGGGAATGCGATGTTATCAACTATTTAGTAGAAAATGGTGCTGATCTCAGGCTTTGTGACAATGAAGGCAATACGTTACTCCATTCTGCAGCTTTGTGTGGAAGCATAGATATTATAAAATATCTACTAGATTCGGGGATGAATATAAATGACACAAATAAACAAATGCAGACTGCTTCATACTTCGCATTGGATCTTGACAATTGTGAGGTTTTGAAATATTTAGTAGACAATGGTGCTGATCTCAGGCTTTGTGACAATGAAGGCAATACGTTACTCCATTCTGCAGCTAAGCACGGAAGCATAGATATTATAAAATATCTATTAGATTCGGGGATGAATATAAATGACACAAATAAAAAAATGCAGACTGCTGCATACTTCGCATTGGATCTTGACAATTGTGAGGTTTTGAAATATTTAGTAGACAATGGTGCTGATCTCAGGCTTTGTGACAATGAAGGCAATACGTTACTCCATTCTGCAGCTTTGTATGGAAGCATAGATATTATAAAATATCTACTAGATTCGGGGATGAATATAAATGACACAAATAAAAAAATGCAGACTGCTGCATACTTCGCATTGGATCGTGACAATTGTGAGGTTTTGAAATATTTAGTAGACAATGGTGCTGATCTCAGGCTTTGTGACAATGAAGGCAATACGTTACTCCATTCTGCAGCTTTGTGTGGAAGCATAGATATTATAAAATATCTACTAGATTCGGGGATGAATATAAATGACACAAATAAACAAATGCAGACTGCTTCATACTTCGCATTGGATCTTGACAATTGTGAGGTTTTGAAATATTTAGTAGACAATGGTGCTGATCTCAGGCTTTGTGACAATGAAGGCAATACGTTACTCCATTCTGCAGCTAAGCACGGAAGCATAGATATTATAAAATATCTATTAGATTCGGGGATGAATATAAATGACACAAATAAAAAAATGCAGACTGCTGCATACTTCGCATTGGATCTTGACAATTGTGAGGTTTTGAAATATTTAGTAGACAATGGTGCTGATCTCAGGCTTTGTGACAATGAAGGCAATACTTTACTCCATTCTGCAGCTTTGTATGGAAGCATAGATATTATAAAATATCTACTAGATTCGGGGATGAATATAAATGACACAAATAAAAAAATGCAGACTGCTGCATATTTCGCATTGGATCTTGACAATTGTGAGGTTTTGAAATATTTAGTAGACAATGGTGCTGATCTCAGGCTTTGTGACCATGAAGGCAATACGTTACTCCATTCTGCAGCTAAGCACGGAAGCATAGATATTATAAAATATCTACTAGATTCGGGGATGAATATAAATGACACAAATAAAAGAATGCAGACTGCTGCATACTTCGCATTGGATCTTGACAATTGTGAGGTTTTGAAATATTTAGTAGACAATGGTGCTGATCTCAGGCTTTGTGACAATGAAGGCAATACGTTACTCCATTCTGCAGCTTTGTATGGAAGCATAGATATTATAAAATATCTACTAGATTCGGGGATGAATATAAATGACACAAATAAAAAAATGCAGACTGCTGCATACTTCGCATTGGATCATGACAATTGTGAGGTTTTGAAATATTTAGTAGACAATGGTGCTGATCTCAGGCTTTGTGACAATGAAGGCAATACTTTACTCCATTGTGCAGCTTTGTGTGGAAACATAGATATTATAAAATATCTACTACATTCGGGGATGAATATAAATGACACAAATAAAAAAATGCAGACTGCTGCATACTTCGCATTGGATCTTGACAATTGTGAGGTTTTGAAATATTTAGTAGACAATGGTGCTGATCTCAGGCTTTGAGACAATGAAGGCAATACGTTACTCCATTCTGCAGCTAAGCACGGAAGCATAGATATTATAAAATATCTTCTAGATTCGGGGTTGAATATCAATGACACAAATAAAAAAATGCAGACTGCTGCATACTTCGCATTGGATCTTGACAATTGTGAGGTTTTGAAATATTTAGTAGACAATGGTGCTGATCTCAGGTTTTGTGACAATGAAGGCAATACGTTACTCCATTCTGCAGCTTTGTATGGAAGCATAGATATTATAAAATATCTACTAGATTCGGGGATGAATATAAATGACACAAATAAAAAAATGCAGACTGCTGCATACTTCACAATTTGTCGTGGGAAATGTGAGGCTTTGAAATATTTAGTAGACAATGGTGCTGATCTCAGGCTTTGTGACAATGAAGGCAATACTTTACTCCATTGTGCAGCTTTGTATGGACGCATAGATATTATAAAATATCTACTAAATTCGGGGATGAATATAAATGACACAAATAAAAAAATGCAGACTGCTGCATACTTTGCATTGGATCTTGACAATTGTGAGGTTTTGAAATATTTGGTAGACAATGGTGCTGATCTCAGGCTTTGTGACAATGAAGGTAATACGTTACTCCATTCTGCAGCTAAGCACGGAAGCATAGATATTATAAAATATCTACTAGATTCGGGGATGAATATAAATGGCACAAATAAAAAAATGCAGACTGCTGCATACTTCGCATTGTATTATGACAATTGTGAGGCTTTGAAATATTTAGTAGAAGATGGTGCTGATCTCAGGCTTTGTGACAATGTAGGCAATACGTTACTCCATTAAGCAGCTTTGTGTGGAAGCATAGATATTATAATATCTACTAGATTCGGGGATGAATATAAATGACACAAATAAAAAAATGCAGAATGCAGCATAATTCACAATGTGTCATGGGAAATGTGAGGCTTTGAAATATTTAGTAGACAATGGTGCTGATCTCAGGCTTTGTGACAATGAAGGCAATATGTTACTCCATTCTGCAGCTAAGCACGGAAGCATAGATATTATAAAATATCTACTAGATTCGGGGATGAATATAAATGACACAAATAAAAAAATGGAGACTGCTGCATACTTCACAATGTGTCATGGGAAATGTGAGGCTTTGAAATATTTAGTAGACAATGGTGCTGATCTCAGGCATTGTGACAATGAAGGCAATACGTTACTCCATTCTGCAGCTTTGTATGGAAGCATAGATATTATAAAATATCTACTAGATTCGGGGATGAATGTAAATGGCACAAATAAAAAAATGCAGACTGCTGCATACTTCACAATGTGTCATGGGAAATGTGAGACTTTGAAATATTTAGTAGAAAATGGTGCTGATCTCAGGCTTTGTGACAATGAAGGCAATACATTACTCCATTCTGCCGCTTGTTTTGAAAGCATAGATATTATAAAATATCTACTAGATTCGGGGATGAATATAAATGGCACAAATAAAAAAATGCAGACTGCTGCATACTTCACAATGTGTCATGGGAAATGTGAGACTTTGAAATATTTAGTAGACAATGGTGCTGATCTCAGGCTTTGTGACAATGAAGGCAATACATTACTCCATTCTGCCGCTAGTTTTGAAAGCATAGATATTATAAAATATCTACTAGATTCGGGGATGAATATAAATGGCACAAATAAAAAAATGCAGACTGCTGCATACTTCGCATTGGATCTTGACAATTGTGAGGTTTTGAAATATTTAGTAGACAATGGTGCTGATCTCAGGCTTTGTGACAATGAAGGCAATACATTACTCCATTCTGCCGCTAGTTTTGAAAGCATAGATATTATAAAATATCTACTAGATTCGGGGATGAATATAAATGGCACAAATAAAAAAATGCAGACTGCTGCATACTTCGCATTGGATCTTGACAATTGTGAGGTTTTGAAATATTTAGTAGACAATGGTGCTGATCTCAGGCTTTGTGACAATGAAGGCAATACGTTACTCCATTCTGCAGCTTTGTATGGAAGCATAGATATTATAAAATATCTACTAGATTCGGGGATGAATATAAATGACACAAATAAAAAAATGCAGACTGCTGCATACTTCACAATGTGTCATGGGAAATGTGAGTTTTGAAATATTTAGTAGACAATGGTGCTGATCTCAGGCTTTGTGACAATGAAGGCAATACGTTACTCCATTCTGCAGCTTTGTATGGAAGCATAGATATTATAAAATATCTACTATATTCGGGGATGAATATAAATGACACAAATAAAAAAAATGCAGAATGCAGCATACTTCGCATTGTATCATGAGAAATGTGAGGTTTTGAATATTTAGTAGAAAATGGGGCTGATCTCAAGGTTTGTGACAACGAAGGCAATACGTTAATCCATTCTGCAGCAAAGCACAGAAGCATAGATATTATAAGAGAGTTACAAGCAGGCCGTCGAGAAGAGCGGACGTGTTTTTGTTAGAGTGGTTGAAGTGTGCAGGGGACAAAGCATTATGGAAGAAGTTAGGAAGCTGATTGAAACATTGTCAACTGAAGTGAAAGAGGGGTTTGAAAAGTGCAATGTGGGGGAAAAAATTTGTGATATTGAGACGAACATGCATCGGATGGAGGACAGATTGAAATGGCTGGTATCTAAATTAGACTATCTTGAAAAGAGAGTTGCCGTAATAATATTGTGATATATGGAGTGCATGAAGAAGACAGGGAGAGCTGGGAGGAAACTGAACATATAGTTAAAAGAGTAGTGGCGCAAATCGGGATTGATTTGGTGGACAGTGATATTGAAAGAGCGCACAGAGTAGGTCGTTGGAATAGTGGAAAGAGACCGATTGTATGCTAATTATCACACTACAAAATAAAATGTTGGATCCTTAGAGACAGTAAATATCTTAAAGGGACCGGTATTAATATTGCCGAAGACTTTAGTGAGAAGGTGCGCCGCGAAAGGGACTTTCTTAAGCGACACATGCTCGAGGCGAGGAGGCAGGGCTGCCATGCAATCCTGCAATTTAATAAATTGATTATAAATGGATGAATCTGGAGCACGGAACAACTACAAAATATGGACAACTCTGAAAATGAATTTGAAGAGGTCATTGACAGCGAGTCCCCAAAACCAACAGGGGACGCTACAACAGCAGGTGGTCTCCTTACAGCAGAGGAGGGAGAAAATTCTACACGAGAGGAAGAGAGAGAGAGTACTACGATACTAACTCCGAGGGATACAGCAAACTTTCAGCACAAAACAGCCGACCGCAAAAAGAATACCCCACCTCTTATCTTTTAATTCAAATGCGTGTAGTCTCTCTTATGGGATATTGCTATTCACTGTATACTACCATTAACCTTGGTGGTAAATGTTTTTCATATATTATAAATGATTCAATTATATGTTTAGTGTAACATCTAACTTTACTAAGAAAGTGGCATTGCTAATGTTAAAGATTATATTAAATAATGTCTTTAAGTATGGTGAGTGATAGGTTTTCTATAATTTACTGCTGTTATGACAGAATTTCATATATAATGGTTGGAAATTAACAAATATTTTCTTGGTTTTACTTTAGCCATAAAGATTATGGTAGTTATTCTTATAGGTCTAAGTAAATATAATTTAGATGATGCAAAAAATATATAATTAACCAATTTTTAAGAAAACTGCATTTAAATTTTTATAAATCGATATTCTTCTTTGTTTTCATTCCTATTCCTTACATTTAAAATACAGATGTATGTTTGAGGTTGAAAAAATACAATGATGCCTTCCTTTATACAATTGTTTGGTTGCTGTACTTAGGCCATCCCTTGCACTACTTACATCAATTTTGCACATATGCCCATATTTCCTGTGTTTTCTAATATAACCCCTAATCCTCATAGATTTAAATGTAGGCATAAAAGTGTCAAATGTTGTGTAAGAATAGGCATGAAAAAAATGGCTGAACAATTGAATAAAATTTGCCCTACAGCCCCACTTGGCTATACTTTTAGAGTGGTTATTAAATATATGTTGTTACGCGAGCGCGTCTGTTAAGCCCCTGCGTAATGATAGCGTTACGTTCACTATTGTTTAGTGGTCTTTGGCCCGAGCGGTTGGCCTTGGTTTTGGAGGAAGAGTTCTACAATTAAACATGTTAAATCACAGTAAACGAAAAATTAACATCATTTATTAAAATAAAGTCAAACATGAAGATATATTAATAGCACATAAAACAGTTATTTAAAAACAGCTGAAATCGCCACATTGTCAAACGTCAAAAATATTCAAAGTATTAAAATGCTAGAATTCAGAGAGAAAACAATCATATTAAAATATTCAAAAGAATCAACTTTGGTCATTATTCTAAGTTCTTTGGACCATTGGGTCCTTTAATTAAATGTATGAATGTAAAATGACCATTTAATGAAAGTAAAGAAAGATGTCTTACCCATGTAGAGCTGCCTTGTCCCAGGGGGAACCGAACCCTTCGGTCCCCCCACACCGTTCTCTCTTTGGGTAAAAATTCGTCTGAGTTTTTTAATATGATAAACTTCAAATTTCTAATTGGGGAAATTTGGGGGGTGGAAAGTTAGCTTTTTCCCTTCAATACTTGTGGGGTTTTTTCCATCGGTTTTCACTACTTACTCTGTCACATTATCTAGTTCAAAACCTTCAGCTATGTCAAAATGGAAACTTTTGTCCAATTTCTCTTCTTGCAACTCCATCAACCCTTATCTAATGTGGACATCTCTGATCGTTCTGACTAAATAAATGTTGATATGACTTTACAAATCCTTGAATCTTGTGACATGGGTTTTGATCCAGGATATAAAACCTTATAGATTTTTACTAGCTTTTTTTATGGAGTTAAAAACAAGGGTTCCCTTAGAGAAAGACTAAATTGTTATTTCAATGCGGTTATTTATCTCCTAATTTCTGATATAATAAACAAACATATATGTATATCCTTTATCGGTTTTTTATAGTATTTATTATTCTGGTAGTTAGGCCCTAGTGTAGGCGTAACATTCCCCCCCCTAAATAAGACTGTAGGGTTGAAAAACCGAAAGTCTTTTTTCCTTCTAGGATATCTCTCGCCTCTCGGGGGATTTGTCCTGACAATTATCTTATTAACTCAACTTTAAGTGGGAGTGGAACTGACGTCATCAATTGGCGATTCCATCTGTCCTGGAAGTATTTTGTTCTCATCCTAAGAGGTTAGATCGTTTTTTATTTTACTTGTAAATTGCCCCGGACACCTTTAATTGCGTCGGAATATCGGTAAGATCAGTTTACTTAGTGAGAACACTATACTAAAAGAAAACAAAAATCACAATATAGCAAGCAAAATAGCAAGCCTTCGCGGCTTTAATACAATGTGCCTAGGCACGTATCCACAAAAAATAATGTTTATTGCTGAAAAAAAAAACAAAAAATATCGATTATATAAAAGAAATATTTTCACTAAAATTCTTCTCGTCTTCGTTCTTCTTTGTTTAAACCTTCTGTGGTTTCTTTTGAACGACGCACCTTCACTGTCATTCATTTCCGATGCACTGAATCACATTTCGTTACTTTTGTTAGGCACTGCGACGGTTTCTTTTTTTTTTTTTGTTATTCACTTTGACGGTTCGATTTTGTGAACCGGATCACTTGTTAAAAGAAAAATATTATCAGAACTGTGGTGTCTGCTGGGGCTAGCTTGGAGGATGCGATGTTCTAATGCTCGAGTTCGTTGTTCATTTTCAGCTGCCGTTGGTCCAGGTAGGCCTTTGATTTAGTTAGGCCTTGTTTCTTTGAACAAAACCCAGTTAGGTCCAAGGAGAACTTGTGAAAGGTTTGATAGGAATTAATCTTGATGTGGAGTTTGTTTTCTTGACTCTTCTATAGAAAAATTTTGGAATGTAGGATGTTAGGCCAAGGTTTGGCGTTGGAGAAAGTCATTATTATGTTTTATAATTGCCTGGGTTTGTTCTTTACTGCTAATGAGGTGTTTGCCTCAGTTGATTGCGAGTCTGGACATTCACCCTTCTTATGCTCCGACACGAGATGTGTAGATGGTCCTGGTAGCTGCCCTGCGTCCTTAGATGTACAGGGTATGGTTGGTCCTTGCAGCGTTATGCTGCCCCTCGTCCTCAGATGTATAGGTGTGGTTGGTCCTTGCAGCGTTATGCTGCCCCTCATCATGTGGTGTCGTGGTGGTGGCCGCAGGTCCAGGCGTGAAGCTGCAATCTTATGGCATTCATTAAAACTTGGGAGGATAACTTTAAACATCGTTTGTGGGATTGGTGGTTATCCCGTACTACATGGGTCTGCATCCTCTTTATCATTCCTGGTCATTTTATGTTTAGTCTACTTCATTGTATATTAGACGTCCTGGCTTTAGATCTCATTGTTATCTATATGTATCGTTTAGTTTGGTGCACCCATGTTCCTATTTGTCCTTTATAGCTAGCCTCAAGTTGTAAAGGAAATGCTCTTATGTTTTTGGCCTTATGATTTTTCACGAATCATTTACGCCCTTATTGCAATTCAGGTTTTACTAGGTTCAAAAATTGTCAGTATCTCACCGTATTTTACCGCCGGTTTTCAAACTTTCCCTTGTTTGGATAAAATGTCAAATTTTGCTTTTCCCTCTCTAGAGTCCTGGGTTCGATCGAGTGTGCTCGCCTACACATAAATCGCTAGGGCTTTAGGATGTAACTACTACTTAGTACGATTATGTAACCTGAATTCCGTATATCATTCCCTCGTGAGGTCCTGATTGTGAGAGCATTTCCTTTCTTCTATCCGGGATGCGTTCTGTGCATCTTAATTCTCTCGCTTCTACTCTGCCTGTCGATTTCCCGTGTTACAGCCTACAGAGTTAACTTATTAAAAATGCATCTTGGTGTCTTAGATTCTCTCGTTCCTAATCTGTCTGTCGAATTCTCGTGTTACAGCCTACATAGTTAATATAATAAAAAAAATGCGTCTAAATGGTGTTGTTTCCTTAAGTCCTTCCGAATTCGTTCGCAATATTTCCTTACGCCCTTCCTGATTCGTTCGCAATATTTCCTTACGCCCTTCCTGATTCGTTCGCAATATCTCATCTGGTTTCTTGAATTTCTGTATTTAATTTTCTTTTCATAACTCCCGATTATGCGTGGACTTTATTCCGTGTCTTGGGTCCCCATCTCACCTATGGGTTTAACCTCTCCCTTTATCATTTCTTATTAATTTTCATTTACGTTTTTGAGTTAGTTTCTGGTCTCCTACGTGTAGACTTATTCCCTATCTTACATATGGTTTTAACCTCTAAGTTCATGTCCAACCCTATGTGTTTAACTTCTAATTTCGTGCACTTCCTCAAGTGTTTAACTTTTACTTTCTTGTATTATCCTTAGGTGTTTAACCCCTAATTTTCTGTAATACCTTATGTGTTTAACCTCTAATTTTCTGTAATACCTTATGTGTTTAACCTCTAATTTCCTGTGTACAACCCTATGTGTTTAACCCCTAATTTCCTGTAGTACCTTATGTGTTTAACCTCTAACTTCTGTGATACTACCTTAGGTGGTTATCCTCTAATTTTGTGTACCCTTTATGAACTTAACCTCTCATTCCATATATTCCTTATGTGTTTAAACTCTAGTTTCTTGTATTTCTTATGCGTTTAACCTCTCATTTTCATGTACCCGTATGTGTTTAACTTCTAGTTTCCCGAGATCTCCTTTTATGTATTACCGTATGTGTTTAGCCCCTAATCTCCCGAGATCTCCTTTTATGTATTACCGTATGTGTTTAACTTCTTTTCCTACTTTCTTGTATTACTTATGTGTTTAACCTCTCTTCCTACTTTCTTGTCTTACTTATGTGTTTAACCTCTCTTCCTACTTTCTTGTATTACTTATGTGTTTAACCTCTCTTCCTACTTTCTTGTCTTACTTATGTGTTTAACCTCTGTTTGTATGTAATATTCCTACTTAGGTCAATCTATCTCTCTTGGCTCTATTCGTCGATCGCACAATCGTATATACATGTTTTTCCCTTAGTATTTTCATCTAGTGTCTCAACGTTTCTGACGTCCCTGACTATTATTCGTTGTCCCTTCGTTATGACCATTTCCATGTGTGCGTACGACTTTTCTTCGCGGTTTTCCTGGCATCATTTTCGACTCTGGATAGACCCCTGCTATCTCTTTTCTTTTGTCTCTCCTTAGTAAGCCTGTTGGTGCCTCAACGTCCGCTTCTGCATCCAGAAGGGAATTAAATCCTATCCTCCCAGACGGGGTCCGTCTCTTGCTCACCTCACTTCCTAACTTCGGGTTCATTAGAAACTCTGTTGGTTCCTCAACGTCCGCTACTGCATCCAGAAGGGAATTAAATCCTATCCTCCCAGACGGGGTCAGTCTCTTGCTAACCTCAGTTCCTAATCCCGGCTATGTATCCTTGGGGTGGGTTAGCCAATTCACCTTGCACGACCATGAAGACCAAGAATGGGCTCGACCTCCGACAACGGTGACTCGGTTATCCCTTGCACGACCACGAAGTGGAGACCGGGATGCTCCCATCTTCGTCAACAGTGACTCGGTTCCTTCCTAACCCCACCCCTCTCATCTTCGCGACTCCTGTCTCGCTATTTCTCCTGTCGGGTGAGTCAGCGAATTCCTCTTGCACGACCATGAAGACCAGGAATGGGCTCGACCTCCGACAACGGTGACTCGGTTATCCCTTGCACGACCACGAAGTGGAGGCCGGGATGCTCCCATCCTATCAACAGTGACTCGGTTCCTTCCTGACCCCACCCCTCTCATCCTGCTGCCTCAGGATCTTATTTCGACATTAACCTTAGAGAGAGCCTTTTTGAACTCATGGACGCCGCTTCATCGGAAAAGTGGATTTTATCCTAATCTTTTTTATGGGGATCCCCTATCGCCATCATCCCTCTCTAAACCCGGGTATCATGACAGTTTTCCGTGGGTCTCTTTGCCCGTAATTGTATTGTGCTTTCATTTGTTTCTATGTTTCCTTGTTTCCTCTTAATTTCCTTTATTATTAATTCTCCGATGCCTATCATTCCCTAAACAACGATGTTCCATATGGTCCCTAACGTCAGTGCCAAGCCGGCAAGGTTTTATGGCTAGTGCCCCAAGATCATTTTGGAGTTCTCTGTCTCTAGATCATGTCATAACGGGGGTGCCCCACCTTCCGACTTGCACCTACCTAGCTTGTTGGTGAAGTGTTCAGGCAACTCGCCAAATTTTCGAGGCCAAAACCTCTCCAAAAGGGTCCTTAGTCCTTCCCAACTTGTATCTCTGTGTGCGATTATGTAAAATTTCATCTCTGGTGTGTATATCTAACGTTACCTAGCCTAGATTGACCTAAGTTGTAGCCTATCCTTTTATCATCCCTCGTAGGCCTAAATATGAAGAGTCTTAAGCGATCTAGTTTTTATCTATTATCGTAATAAGTCATATCCCATATGTGTGTGTGTCTACTACTCGACCGGTCACTAGTCCTAACTGACATGGAACAAGGCTCGCAGTACAAAAGAGTCTAGGCGCCCTTAGGCCCTCCAAACTTTACGAAGCCAGTCCATCTCAGCAGGATCCATTGCCTGCAGAGTGTATTATTTGTTGTGTCATACTTAGTAATATTATTTTGTGTAACCCCTGGGTTCCCATTTTGAAATTCCACCCTCTACTAGATCGGATAAAACACCTCACAGATTGCCAAGTATCCTAAATTTCGCCTTTCATATTTTAAGTGCATTATTCAATGCATTGTAATTCCTACTAAGTTTCCATGCCCCTCTTCCGTTCTCTTTCAACATAAGTCTTATTTTTGGTAGTTCGCTCTTATTTCATTATTATTATTATTATTATTATTATTATTATTATTATTATTATTATTATTATTGTTATTATTATTGTGGTTTAGTAATTTACCGTGAATTATTATTATTATTATCGTTATTATTATTATTATGATTATTATTATTATCATTGTTAGTTATAAATTTACTGAGTTTTATTATTATCATTATCTTTAGTATTATTATTATCATTATTTACTTTCCTGGTGATTTATTATTATTATGTTTTTTACTAAGTTTCAGGATCTTCATTAATATTAATAGTTTTATTTCTCACGTGGATATCATAACTAGTCTCTAGCATCCTATCCTTGAGGGTTATTCGTCGATGTCTGTTTGTCAAGTATCCTAATTTTCACCCAAAAAAAACCATGATACAGCCGAAAAGAAAATATTTCTGGGAATAAGTCTATCCTTCCTTTTATCACTTCTGTAAGCATCTTGGTTTTACCTCCCCTCCTTAATCCTCACTAGCGGAGCTCTATGATTCTGCCCAATCTCCGTTCTCCTCTTCCATTCGAGCTCTCTTATTTATACAGAATCTCCATTCTTTTGTTTCCGAAACCTAAATCTGAATTACGGATCAAGCGAGTCCTCCCTTAATTGCGCTAGCTTCCTGGACGTTACTTTTGATTTATTTGACTCATGATTTAGAACCGTCTCACATTGTAGTCGAAATTTTCACAGAATGCGCCCGCCGGCATTGTTGTAAATCTCTCAACACCGCATGAGAGGTTAATATAAATTTATTTTAAGTTATTATTTTACCTGAAGTTAGGTCGTCTTCCTTTCTATGAGTCTGATGTTATTTCCCTTGGGGAGGTGGGTGGTCCCTATGTTGCTATATTTGTTCGATTTCTCTCTAATTCATCCTAGGTTCCTCCATGCCTCTTTTCCATTCTCCTGTTTTCGAAACTAGAATCTACATCCCTCATTAGTAGCGTTCTCATTTTCTTTAATTGTGTTAATTCTCCATTCCCCTCTTTGCTCGAGTTCTCGTTTATTTCTCCTACGTCTCCCTGCCCTTTGTTCGTTCTCTCGGTTTTCAAATGTAAAATCCCTTTGATTGCTAATATATGCCACTTTATTTTTCTGTGACTGTCATGGGTTTTTTACGTAGTTATTTATTTGAAATACGCTTCCCGATGGCAAGAAAAGGAATAATATTTATTTCCCTGTAAATGCACATAGTATAAATTGTTCATATTCCTAACGTATTCGTATTTTGAAGTCCCTATCTATGTGGTTAATCTAAACTTTCACCCAAAATAAACACATTCCAGACTCTGCTGAAATCTACAGCTATGTGACCTCCTAAGACTCTCAGTCTTCGTGCACGTAGGAAAGACGTGTCTCAAAATAAAAATATCTCTCAAGATGGCGATTTTTCAATTTTCCACGCTGGTGAGTTCATATTTATTATTCAGAAAACTCCCATTTTCTTGAGCGCTCGCTAATATTATTATTATTTTTATTTGTCGTCCAATCTCTTCCATTATCTCGCATTATGAATGTATGATTTGTACCCGACTTCGTGTGTTGATTATTATTTTAGTGTGTGTTTTATTATTATTAATTTTAAATCACGCAGCTAGTAGTTCCCTCTGTTTTATGTCTACTCTCGATTTTTAACTGAAAACGCTCCTAAATATAATACGGTGCTCGCCATACCATCATATAACCCAGAATACATTTCCAGCGTAAATCGGTATTATTTGCCTCATGCCCTGCCTTGTCAATGTCGCACGGTAGGCGGTTGTAACTTTAATCGGGTTTAAAATTTCTTTGATATATTTAGTATGAGTATTTATTTCTACTAGCATAGTGGTTAAAGTACTACGCTACAAGCCGAAAAGTCGGGGGTTCAAGTCCCGGTGTGTTTTTAGGATTTTTAACCTGATCTGAACCCTCTGGCGGCACTACGGCCCTGGGGTCGATTCAGCCTCTAACTGAAATGAGTACCAGACTCTTGTTCTGGGGAAAGGGCGGCCGTCACGCAGGGCTGATAACCCGGCTGACATTAAGTGCTGATTGTCTAAAAATATTGGGAGCCCTAACATTTCCGTTACCTCAAGATCTCCGGTAGGGGTGATATGTTAGGTTAAATGTTACTTTATTTTTCACTGTTATTACTCTATTTACAAATCCTCTGATTTTTATGTTTTCCAACTCCCTAATTATTTTCCTGCTAGTTTTCGGTTATTCTTTTTCGTAATTAAATTTTTATAGTCTTATTATTAGAATAATT
Source organism: Diploptera punctata (assembly GCA_030220185.1). NCBI lineage: Eukaryota > Metazoa > Arthropoda > Insecta > Blattodea > Blaberidae > Diploptera > Diploptera punctata. The sequence goes on along the minus strand of JASPKZ010006480.1, from coordinate 700,367 downwards.
GTTAATTTACTTTCCCAATATAAATCATTCATTGCAAGTTATAATGCGGTTCCTTGAGCCTTACGTGGCCAAGATTAATTTCCAGTGTGGATGCACGAGTTGTTACATGGGGACTTAAATATCAATCGATTTATTTTTCTTGTATTTATGTCAATAATATTTTTTGATTATTAGCCCGAATATGAGTAGAATTTTATTTGATTGAGATGGATCGGGACTTAGTTTCCTACGGGGTGGCTGTAATTTTTAATATAGACTCCGTTAGAAGGCTCTGTAGTCATCGTGGCCCTTTTGAAAAACAAAACAAAATATAATAGACGTTAGCCAACTTCCTAGTTTTTTTTATCCTAACAACAAACTACCTAGTTAATAAACCATAAATTAATTTTTCGTATCCTATCTCTATCCATGATTCAGTAAGATATCCAAGATCGTGTTTTTACGTGAATATATATAAAAAAAATGAATGTTTACATAGTACCAATCGTATTTAGTGCATTAGTGGCGTAAGTATAAGATGTGTCCGCCATCTTGTTTGCTTTAATTTATTACCCTTTTCCAAAAATTATAAAAATTTCAATATAACAAAAAAAAATTCCCATCTAGTGCGTGTAAAGCAACCTATGATCCCTTGGGCTTATCTCTCGTGGTGATGCTTTCAGAAATGATTTATGTATACATGTGATCGTGCCACGTCTTACCGATAGACGACATAATAAAATATTGTCATTATACACGTACAATTATTAGCATTGGATGAGATATTGCCACACAACAAACAAAAAAACTAAAATTATAACACTCTACAAATATTCAAAAAAAAGAAATATCATAACCTAGGTTAACAACAACAAAAAATATCCTCTAACTGAAACAACACCAAATTAATTCATAAACCTTATATGTATCAAAAACAAGTTCTAAAATGAACATAACATATAACATAGCCTAGAAAAAAATAATGTATATATAAATATCTGCCTATTAAGAAAATAACACCAAAAAAAAATCAACACCACCAAATTGTCTTATATCCAAAAAGTTTACCCATTGTAAAAAAACCTTAATTATGCCTAGAAAATAAAACAATTATTGAAAAAAACATCAATACCAAAAAAATATAACCTAAAAAACAGCGATATATCCAAACTTTACCCATTGTCTATAAAAACCCAAAATTAGAAAAAAAAAATAAAATAAAATAACCTAAAGCCAGTTATTAATAATAATGTCCCAAAGTTGAAGCTTTTCTGGTTTCTCTCTGTTTTAAAAGACATAGTTTATTCATTAGTACCGAAAGTGACTCTGATTGAAAAAAAACATGTAGATTTTTACTGTATACGAATTGAAGGTTAATTTTGTGGTTTAAGGTTCGTTTCTTTATCCGTGAATATAATAGAACATTATTTTCACGAATATACCACCAAGCTGCCATCCAGTTGTTACGCGAGCGCGTCTGTTAAGCCCCTGCGTAATGATAGCGTTACGTTCACTATTGTTTAGTGGTCTTTGGCCCGAGCGGTTGGCCTTGGTTTTGGAGGAAGAGTTCTACAATTAAACATGTTAAATCACAGTAAACGAAAAATTAACATCATTTATTAAAATAAAGTCAAACATGAAGATATATTAATAGCACATAAAACAGTTATTTAAAAACAGCTGAAATCGCCACATTGTCAAACGTCAAAAATATTCAAAGTATTAAAATGCTAGAATTCAGAGAGAAAACAATCATATTAAAATATTCAAAAGAATCAACTTTGGTCATTATTCTAAGTTCTTTGGACCATTGGGTCCTTTAATTAAATGTATGAATGTAAAATGACCATTTAATGAAAGTAAAGAAAGATGTCTTACCCATGTAGAGCTGCCTTGTCCCAGGGGGAACCGAACCCTTCGGTCCCCCCACACCGTTCTCTCTTTGGGTAAAAATTCGCGAGTTTTTATATGATAAACTTCAAATTTCTAATTGGGGAAATTTGGGTGGAAAGTTAGCTTTTTCCCTTCAATACATGTGGGGTTTTTTCCATCGGTTTTCACTTACTCTTTCACATGATCTAGTTCAAAACCTTCATCTATGTCAAAATGGAAACTTTGGTCCACTTTCTCTTCTTGCAACTCCATTCACCCTTATCTAATGTGGACATCTCTGATCTTTCTGACTAAATAATGTTGATATGACTTTACATCCTGGAATCTTGTGACATGGTTTTGATCCAGGATATAAAACCTTATAGATTTTTACTAGCTTTTTTATATTTAAAAGGTCCTTTGAGAAAAGACTAAATTGTATTTCAATGCGGTTATTTATTTCCTAATTTCTGATATAATAAACAAACATATATGTATATCCTTTATCGGTTTTTTATAGTATTTATTATTCTGGTAGTTAGGCCCTAGTGTAAGCGTAACATATATGAAGGGTCCAGGGGAAAAAGATGAATGTCACATTAAACTCAAACTGAGATAAATGAATTTTAAGTTTTGAAACGCTATATCATTTATAATATTGTTTACAGCATTTTGAAATAAATATATTATGGGAGGCATTATATTGGGTTATAAATGGTCTAACAACTCATCCAACAATGTAAACCTCAAGTAAACTTATTTTATATTGTTGTCTCTTAGTACACAACTTACAGGGAAAGAAAGATGAAGTTCCATTTTTTTAGCAAAAAAGGACAAATATAAATGTCCATTTTTCCACAAATAATGCAGAACACTATTATTTATGTCAGAGCAAAGACTATTAACAAACACTTTACAAATTACACAACTATTTAAACAATGCAACATGGTACCAAAACAGTTGGTTGATGATTACTATGAAATATTCACTTTTTTTTTAATTTTTGTAAGTCCTTGCATTTTTTATATGTCTAGTGGTTCATTGTATTAGGAAAAGCATAATATTTGATACCTCTTAATATAATAATATACAAGTTAATCTAACAATGTAAAGTACTAGGACTCTTCTTGCATGAAACTTTCTAAGTGCACAATTTATAGAGGAGGAAATGAACTTTTCTCTTTTACACAAAATGCAAAAAATTCACAGTTTGTAAAGCACTATTATTAAAGTTAAAGTAAAAATGAGTCAATTCTCAAGTTACAGAAACCTATGAACACAACCTTAGTTGGCTGGTATTTTGCAAGAAGGTTGTCACAGAACTTATGTGCAGATTTTTCACAGAACTTTTTTAAATCCTGTAGGTCCTTAAATTTTTCGTGAGAAATGGGTAGTGGTCCATCATAGCTTCTTGGTGGATGCAGAAATTCTCCTTCTGTAAATGTTTTTGAAAATTTCTCTTGTGCTTTGTAAGTGTTATAACACTAGACGTCCATGCGCCATTGTACGTCGTTCGATGTGCGGCTAGTTGGGGCTGAGTGTGATCAATCTTAAGTTCACATATTGGTCTTGTAGGAAATGAACATTTTGGTTTAAAGAAAGTATCAAAATGTTTTCCCCAGCTTCTGAACAAACTTTCGTCACATTCTTCCACAATAAAAGGACTTGGTTTCTGTCTTGCAGCTCCGATGTGGTCTCTCCAATGTGCAGGAACTTCCGCTCTATTTCTTTGATTAATAAGAGCCATGTTTCAATCGCATTCCATGTAGGAATGGCTCTGATCGGATATACTACAGTGATGGTTTCCAAACGCTTTCGAACATGGACAAGATAGTAAAAAAATCTTATTGCTGTATAGGTCTTATTCTGTCCACAACAAGAATCACAAAAGAATGTCAAATGTTCAACTTCATCCCCAAGAACGTGAAAAATAAAATGATATAACATTGACACAACATCATCTGCACCTTTCTTCCCTACAGACTCGTCATAAGTGTAAAATACTGACTTACTAAGAACATGGACATTAAACAAGTAAAATGATAACTGTCGTTTATAATATACATCATTTGTACGAACATTAGGCAATTTTAAATTCTTTAGAAAGTCAAAACAAACAGCTTCATGTGAAGTGATTTTCTGAGTTAACAGGCGAACTTGGCGTTTTCTTGAGAAGAAATATTCTGCTCTTCGTAAGTGGAATTATTGTTCTGTGCTGAGGCCTTTTACCTCTAAATTTACTTTACGTACCTCTTCAGGTATTGTTGAATTTGATAGTGTAGTTTCAAGATCTATCTTTTTAGCTTTGATCTCATCACACACGCTGCATGTATCGGTACGCAGGTAACCAAAGGAGATGTTGTATTATTTGTTGAAGATGTGATGGTAAGTTTCATAAGATACAGGATTTGCAGGGTTCATTTCCAAGTACATGGCATGAAGCTTCTTTACATTCAATTCTTCTGGTAAATAAGTACGTTGGCTGTCATGAAGACTGTAATGAGATGTTCTGCCTTTAAGTGATTGAATATAAGAATGAATGGCAATCTCAGTTTCCTGATTTAATTTATTTGGTCTAATATTGTGTGTACCACGTCCATCTTTACCAACAGAACCTGTTAGAACTAATTTGGTCTGAATACGTCTTGCTGTTACACTATGAAGGCCTTGTAACAAACAGGTACCTCAATCAAATCACTGTCTCTAACAATGCGCACTTTATAACTGTAGGAGTGTGAGTGTAAATTTGCATCATCCTGGTTCTTCCTTGGTCTTCTTCGCGAAACAAAGTTAACGTTTATGAGTCCTCCTAGGTAGGTGTTTTGGGCATAATAATTATCCATGGCATTAAATTTCAAAATTAAGTTATTTCTCTCTCTTGATGTTATCACTTCAAAACTTTTCAAACGAGAACAGTGGCAATCTGGTCCGGTCTCATGAGAACTGCACAATATTTTTTTCTTAACGTCACTCATCCTTCCAAGCCTGGGTCTCTTCTTCGGCAGCCTTGTATTATCTCCCACTTCTGCTTCACTATGATTAATACAATGTTAACTCCTTCAAAGCTGCACAGAAACTAGAAATAACAGAACTGTGACAATGGTGAAAAGAAAATATTTATACAACAATGGTGTTCATAAAGTAATATATCCATTGTTGCTCTATGTTTCCTTTTCAGCCAACATTGTGTCAATAATTCTTTATACACATCTATTGAGATTTAATGGACTCTCATTGTTTTTCCCCTGAAAAAGTGGACCTTCATCATTTTTTCCCTGTACACATTATTTTCAAAGCCTTATAAAACGTAACCCATAGCTTCTTTAAACAGTTTTTGCCTTTTAAATGTTACTAGGGAACAGTACAAACACTAAGAATATGAAACCTCAGTTTTTGTGATTTTGTGACATTCATCGTTTTTCACCTGGACCCTTCATATGTTATGTGATGATGAAGGAGCAAGATATGCATCACATAGGGAATTTGCAGGAGTGTTATTTTAATATAATAAAATGATATCAAGTTGTGTCCAACTCAGAGTCATATCGAGAGATTAGATTAAACCCCTATATTATAGAGATCTGTAAATAACAACGGTGCAGCCGACTACATCTGATAAACGAAATGGATGAGATGAAAATGGGGAAAGGTGGAATGAAATTGTGGTAGGGGAAAATGGGAGAAACCCCGAAAGAACCTGCCGTAGCTCCGTTTCCTCCACTACAAATCCACATATAGTGACCGAGACTCTAATAAAGTTAAAAAAGCTACTTTTACTAAAACACAAATTAATAAGATTAAACTAATAATAAATATTATAAATAAGGTTCTCCAGACACCAGCAGTGAGAGGCGAGCGTCTAATCGCTTGCGTCACGCAGTCGCCTGATATTTTAATAATTAAAAAAATACCTCAGGGGTCCTCATCTAGGGGATATGTGGATGGCGACCACAAGGTGCCCAAGCTGTGCAAAACATTTCTTCCACTTACTTGTGTTTTGCTCTCTTTTAACTTTACTATCTAACCTCTCTTGGTTAACTCTTGTTTTTTCGACCCCGACGCTATTAGGGCATCCGAGGGCTAGGGAGTCTTTCCTTTCTTCCATTTATTCTTTCCTTTATTTTCTTTTCTTCTCCAGAAAAGCCTAACCAGAGGCTATAAGATGGCAGCCCCATCACTGGTCTTGCCTTCCTTTGGCCAGCAACCAATCGAAGGGACTATTATTATGCTTTCAAGTCTTATACGAGAATTTCCCGGAAGGATCAAACTAAATTTTCTATAGGATCATAACAGGCCTTGGCCTAATACTTAGAAGGAAGAAGAAAAAAATACAAATTTTCTCGTTACAATAATATTTTATTTTAAACAATCTATTCGTCCATTTCATTAATTACATACATTAAAATAAATCGTAAATTCTGTATATCCCTATTAGTATTATGATTAATTTCAAGAGCATCGCGTAGTAATATGAGTAATGAGCCAATGAACAAATTTAAATTTGGCGGTATAGCTGCATGTAGCGGTTCATTCAACAAACTCCTTAAATTTTCGCTGCAAATGGCAGCCATTTTTGCTAGAGCACTTTATTGCCCGCTGAATGTGCCCAATCTGTTACTCATCATTAGAGACTGGATTTTAAACAGAACACCCTTTTTGAATTTAGAATTATAATATAAAATTATACACCTTTTAGATCCGTCTCTTCAACCATTGAAACATGAAGTTACTGTAGGCCTTTCGGGACTAGTCCCATCATCAGCAGAAGGTACATCTGCAAACACTGACTTTGACTGTAAGACTGGCTGATCCGTTATAACTTTAAAGAGTGGGTGTGTTCTTGTTTAATATCAGGTCATTGTAGGTCTGATTAAATATTTCCAATTCCTCCAGTACATTGATTCTATTCGATTACCTTTGTGCATAAGTGTCAGTGTATTATTGATGTCCAGCATGCGGTGTCCTGCCTGAATTATATGTTTTGCAAAGCTTGATTTATCTCTTGCATAAATAAAATTCTTGAAATGTTGTTTATATCTGATGCTAAAACTTCTCCTTGGTTCTTCTAACTAACTCACTGGCACTATTGAACTCATAGGTTCATGGCCGCGCGGACGTAAGCTCTCCATACATCCCTATCCTGAGCTAATGTTTTCCAATCATCCCCTGTATAATCAAATTCCCACAAATCATAGTTAATGTTATTCTCCCACCTCATTCTTAGTCTACCAAGTGGACGTTTCCCCTCTGGTTTTCCTACAAGAAGCTTCCATGCACATCTTTCACTCCCCATTCGTGCCACATGTCTTGCCCATGGCTTCTACAAGACTTAACTGCTCTTATTATATCTGGCTTCCTATAAAGACCATGTAATTCACTGTTATGCAGTCTTCTCCATTCACCTGTCTGTTCATCTCTCTTTGGTCCAAAAATTTTCCTAAGAACTTTATTCTCAAATACTTGTAATCTCCTTTCCTCCCTTAAAGTAAGAGTCCATGTTTCGCACCCATATAATATAACTAAGAGAATAATAGTTTTATATATTTTCAGTCTAACGTTTTTTGAAAGGAGTTGGGAAGTCAAAAGTTTCTGCAATACATAATAGCACGCATTTCCAGAATTGAGCCTATGTTTAATTTCTTTGTGCATATCATTCCTGTTCGTGATTATTGTTCCTAGGTATTTGAATTCAGCCACTTCCTCAAAATTTTCTTCATTTGTCATTAGCTCTCCATTTCCATTATATAATGTATTTCTGTGTGTTCTTCAGATATAAAATTTGTTACAGTCTTTGCCCGTTGGTTTATATACAACTTTGTTATTGAATTTGTTATTTTCTTCAATGCTATTATTTATTACTTTGTTTAATTTGTTATTAGTTTTAAATGCTAATTTTATGTTTTTGTCACTTGTTTTTATTGTGTTACCCAATTTGAATCTTTCTTTCCCCGTATAAGTGAGTGTTATCCAAGTTTTAATGTATTCATCAGATTCCTTTTCAAGTTTAGTTATGCTAGAAATTAATAATACACTATGATGATCTTGAAGAAGATTTCCAGACTGTAGAACGTGGTCGTGAGGCTTGTAGTTCCCCGACGTTTCGCCAGAGACTGCGTCTGGCATCCTCAAGGGTTGTCTTGAGACTGGCAATTCTGTCCACTGTCTGTCCTATTTATACGTTCACCGTGGTGTTTTCGTAATCAATCAGAAGGCAGGTATAACTTACGAACACATTGCGGTGATCGTATAAATAGGACAGACAGTGGACAGAATTGCCAGTCTCAAGACAACCCTTGAGGATGCCAGACGTAGTCTCTGACGAAACGTCGGGGAACTACAGGCCTCATGACCACGGTCTACAGCCCAAAAATCTTCTTCAAGATCATCATAGCAAGTCCGGCCGTGAAAGTCTACGTCAATACATTGACTAGTATGGACAAACATAATGATCCGAATAGAATCAACGTACAGGAGGAATTGGAAGTATTGTTTGTTTGTTTTCGAATGGCGAGATTTGATGCGTAAGTCATTTTCTCTCTGGTTTCCCAGTACAAGCAAACAAGATTGTTAGAGTGTCTTGCAGTTGGATTTAAAGCTGGACAGAGTAGAAGGTGGTGTTTGTCCAAGATTAGATCCGGGACTTTGTACATGATACATTTGTCTGTGTATTCTGTGGAGATGGTGAGCCAGGCAGTCATGTCCCGACATCGCTACTGCTTCCTTGCAGCCTTTATATTTTACTTCTGTGTATAGTTCATCTATTTTTTCCAATGATTTCTCTCTGGCTGTTGCAGTGTTTTCTTTCAGGTTTTCCATTTGGAATGATTTCTTGATTTCTTCGATCTTTCTGTGTAGGTTTGATTTGGGGTGGGTTGTTATCTGTATTTTGATACCCTTTTTGGCAAGTCCATCAGCTATTTCATTGCCAACTATTCCGATGTGTGAGGGTATCCACTGGAAGGCTATTAATTTGTTCTGGTTGTTCATGTATTTTAGAAGTGTAGGATGGTTTCATTTTCTGGTGTTTGGTTGGAGGTTATTGCTTGTATAGCGGCCTTTGGAAATGGAAATATTTAAACAGACCTACAATGATTAAAATTCATCGGAGAACATATTGTTTAAACAACTCACCTCATAGGATTCATGCTTCCATGATATCGCGATTTCAAACATAGTCATGTTCATCATCAGCCATAACTCCGACTTTAAACAATATGTTCTCCGATGAATTTGAATGATTATACCTCATAATGTTTACTTCCCAACATTAATTAAATATAGACCTACAATGACCTGCTATTAAACGAGAACTTGCCCAGTACTTCAAACCCACTCTTTAAAATTATAATGTACCAGCCAGTGGATGCAGATGCACTTTCTGCTGATGATGGCCTACAGCAACTTCATGTTTCAACGGTTGAGCAGACGGACCTAAAAGGTGTATAATTTTGTATTACAATTATAAATTGTGAAAAACACCTTCGCGGAGTTTATAATGAGTATTAATAATGATGAATACATTTTCTTTCACTCAAAAGCCTCAGGTTAGATTCCCAACACTGGATTATTTTAGACCAGCATCATGGTCTTGTGGTCAGCTTCTCACTACAGTTCATGAGATCCCAAATTCAATTCTTGCTCAGATCACAGGAATTTTTTCTTAAAGAAAATTATTCAATATTGCAATACACAATAGTAATAGCACATATTGCACATGTCCATCCTTGAGAATATCAACAAAAGTGTAATATCTGGGTATTATAATAGACCAATATTTAAGATATGACAAACACATTTCCTTGCTGTGTAACAAACTACATAAAACTATATTTGAAGAGAATTTTTTTTTTCGCCTAGACCGGGACTCGAACCCGGGACCCTTGGCTTTCCGGGCCAAGTGCTCTACTAACTGAGCTACCGAGGCACTTGGCCTGGAAAGCCAAGGGTCCCGGGTTCGAGTCCCGGTCTAGGCGAAAATTTTTCTCTTCAAATATAATTTATCTTTCATTGAGAAATGTTAAATCAATAATAAATACGTAAAACTATTCACAAATTTATCATCTTTCGATCATATTTACCAATGTATGTATTGCGAACTGTTTACTTACCTCTGGTTCAATCAATAATCCATTACGGAATATTAGGTTGGGGTGGAAGCGCAAATTCTATCCTTTCTCCCTTAACATTACTACAAAAATGAATCATAAAAATCTGCTTGCAGAAACCTTTAGATTAACTAACTCACTGGCACTATCGAACCCTTAGGTTCATGGCCGGGCGGACATAAGTTCTCCACACATCCCTATCCTGAGCCAATATTTTCCAATCATCCCCTGTATAATCTACTTCCCTCTAATCGTAGTTAATGTTATTCTCCCACCTCATTCTTGGTCTACCAACTGGGTGATTTCTCTGGTTTTCCTACAGGTAGCTTCCATGCACATCTCTGATTCACCATTCGTGCCACATGTCCTGCCCATCGCAGTCTACAAGACTTAACTGTTCTATAAAGACCATGTAATTCACTGTTAAGCAGTCTTCTCCATTCACCTGTCTGTTCATCTCTCTTTGCTCCAAAAATTTTCCTAAGAACTTTATTCTCAAATACTCATAATCTCCTTTCCTCCCTTAAAGTAAGAGTCCATGTTTCGCACCCATATAATATAACTGGTAGAATAATAGTTTTATATATTTTCAGTTTAATGTTTTTTGAAAGCAGTTGGGGCAACAGTCCTTGTAATGCGTAATAGCATGCGTTTCCAGAATTGAGCCTATGTTTAATTTCTTTGTGCATCTCATTCCTGTTTGTGTTTATTGTTCCTAGGTATTTGAATTCAGCCACTCCCTCAAAATTTCCCTCATTTGTCATTAACTGTCCATTTCCATTATATAATGTATTTCTATGTGTGACCATATATTTAGTTTTATCGATATTTACTTCCAGTTCCAATTTCTTAGTGTTACTCAGTAGTGTGTGTGTGTTGGCCTTTAGTAGATTACCCTACAAATTTAATTTATTTAGAATTCAATGTGCCAAATATTAAACAAATATTCAAACATACATTGCTTACTTATTTTCATAAGTATGAAAACAAATTTAAACAGCACAATCAAAGTTTTTACAGCACCAGACAAAATACTATTTTTCTCTTCAAATATAATTTATCCTTCTATGAGAAGTGTTAAATTGTCAAAATACTACTCCTTTGCTACATGTTCCAAAATTTTATACAACTGCTGGATCTAAACATAGTAGATATCTAGGACCCAAATTATATAATGAATTAATTAGATCCAATCCAGAACTAAGTAAGCTAAACACAGCTAGTTTTAAAAAAGCAATTAATTAATTAATTAAGTGGAAAAAATTAATCACTTGAACACGTTAAAATAATAAATACAAAGCATCTATTTTTGTTTATTATTGTAACATAATATATTACTAATTACTTTATTTTGTATTATTTGTTTAGTCTATAACATTATATAGTTTATATTATTTTATATAAATCATTCTCCATTGCATTAATTCTTTTGTTAGAATAAGTTTTACTCCCAATACATTATTATTTTTTTTATTTGTACCTGTCAACTTATGTAAATAATGAAACTGGCAAATTAAATTAATGTTTTTATTACCTCACCTCATATCCTTTTTCTTCTATACTGCAGTTTTGGAGCTTATCTCCATCGTCAGTAGCCTCTGGTCGACCGGTGTTATGTCGTTTCTTGGCGGTTTCCTTCTTACTTCTCTGTGAAAGTTAAATAAATGAATCTGGCCCCTAACTTTAAATATATATACTCTGTTTGTATTATTCATGTAACTGAACTGCACCCGAGCATGAGTACTTGCTCATTCGGGTGTCAATACTGTATATAACATCTATTTGTAAATAAAATTTATTCTTATTTTTATTTCTTAGAGAGTCAATCACTGCAAAATAATGCTCTGACCTATTAAGAATGTTAAAAAGGAGGAGCTTCTTTTAATATGATAAACTTAAGTTGATAAATTTGAGGTGAAACACGGCTGTAATTGGTTGAAAAACAAAATTAATTGAAACGTGATTGGACATTGACTCCCATTTGGGGCATGAGTTGAATAGTCAGATAAAATGCAGAGAATGTGAGAAACTCTACACAGGAAAAACAAAGAGAAATTTGAAAACCAGAGTGAAAGAGCATCTCAGGAATGTCAAGAATGGGGAAGTAAAAAAACTGGAATAGCAGCCCATACATGGTCAGGAAAAATCTTATTGAATGAAAGGCTTAATTACACTGGTGCACATGATTTTTGTCCATGAGTACCAATAGTTGTACTTAATGCAGTTTTTTATCGTGTTTTCAAAATGTATTCAGAATTTCTCCATCACCCACAGTTTTTTTATTTCAGTTTCAATTAATGGATTTAAATAATTATTTTTTTAATAAACTTTTCATCCATTTATCCATTGTAAAATAAAACCAAATGAGCTAACTCAGGAGATTTCAGCTATGGAAAAGAGATATCAAGGCAAATGGAATCCTAATATGCTGGTCGATTATTGTTGGACCATCAAGAGGGATGCTCCACAGGGGAAATATAGCAGAAAATCGTCATTTCTTACTTTCTAGGTAAGTCCAAATGTTCGAATATTGTGTAGTTACGAATGTAGAAAATATTAAATTGTTTGAAATTATAATAAATGCCTGTTTCTCGGAAACCTTGTGTGATGGAGAAAAACCGATATCATATTTGAATTCAGGAGAAAAAAATACTATCAGAATCACATTTTTCTTTCGGAGACAAAAATAAAGTTTCTTTTCTACTGCACAGTGTAATTATAACAAATAGAAAAACCCAAGGAACTCACAGTTTGCGAAAAAACCTACTTCCAAAAAAATGAAAAGGAGAAGTTAAATGAGCGTTGAACTTCCCGGAGAAAATTATTTGATTTCAAGATTCTTCAGTCAACCAACAGAGGGTGACTCTTCAAGACGACAAAACAATGGTCTTGAAAATACTGAGGACAGAACTGAAGAACAAAGTTCCAAAACCAGTCTAAGAAGAAGAAGAATATGTGATAAGGTGATAAAATTTTACTTAAATTAATTAGTTATGCTTAGTTCCCCATAGATGTCATGAATGGTATTGTGAACATAACGACCCAATGAGACATCTAGTAGCCAATTAAGGTATTACTAGGATGATAGAAGTCACTAAATTTTGCTTTTTATTCAGGCTTAAGGTTCTTCTTAAGAGGCTGAAAATTTTCAGATTCAGGACCCATGACTAGAAGTCCTTCCCAGGGGACTTGTTCCTTGGATTTTTCCATTCTAAAAAATCTATTGACCCCAGCCAGGTTTGAAGCTGTGACCCTTGGAACCAGAGGCAAGGAACATAGCCACTAGTCCACTGCAGCCAACATATATGTATATTAGGGTTATAACTGTTTGGACTTTTGTGAAATAAAATATTTCCTGTGCAATGAATGGGTGAACTTTTGCTTAGAACCATTGAAAAAGGCCTTCATTTCACTGAGCCTCAAGAAAAGGTCATCCCAATAGTATATTGCAATACAAGTGAGGTAAGCATTTGTTACTGATCAAGAAAAAGTTTTTTCAATTTTCAAGATCTGTTCCGTGCTTACCTCATGTGTATTACATACTATTTTTTGGTCGATGTGACTAATATTTATTAAATACAGTAATAAATGAATTAAAATATTGGTTGGATGTAAGTGGATTCTATGAGAAAGAAACATTTGGTGATCGTTGCTATGTAGCTTTTCATTTGTTTTATTATAAGCAAGGATTGTTGGCTGTGGAGACATTTTTATATGTAGTACCGTGATTAGAATTTGTTTGATAATTTTATTATGGAAGGAGTCGTGGTAGATAGAAGCCTGGAGAGTGGGATGTTCTGCATTAATTCCGGAAAAGTCTAGTTAGTATACAATACATTCAAGAAATGTTTTGTTTAACTTTCCCAACGTGTGATAACATATCAGCATTGTGTTTTCTTTTGTTTGAATTGCAACCAGGATAGATGTGGCAACGTTGACTTACTTCAGTAATAACAGTATTGGTTAGAATAAGAAATTAGTCACATCGACCAAAAATGTATTTATATAAAGTAAAGTAAAGTGATCCCACTACAGGCCTCAGGAGGCCCTTGGGGTACTGGGAGGTTAAAGCTTCCACTTTTTTAGACAATCGATGCTTGATGTCAGCTCTATGTGACGACTGAATTTACCCCCAGAACAAGCATCTGGTACTCATTTCCGTTAGAGGCTGAGTCGACCCCAGGACCATAGTGCCGCCAGAAGGTTTGGGTCAGTTTAAAAATCCTGACCCTACTGGGACTCTAACCCTTGACCTTCCGGCTTGTAGCGCAGTGCTTTAATCACTATGCTACAGCGTTCCCCCCAAATATATTTATATATCAATATTTAATATTGATTTAGGAGTGACCTCTTCTTGAACCTCAGTGTAATGAAGGCCGTTTACAATGGTTCTAAGCAAAAGTTCACCCATTCATTGCACAGGAAATATTTTATTTCACAAAGGTCCAAAAAGTTATAAACCTAATATATAATTATATATACACATACTTTTTTTTTCAATCCTACCACGTTGTCATTTCGACATTCTGGTATTCTCTCCACGCATGGCATAATAGTACCCACTTCTGAGGTTGGGACACCTGGAAGGCGGAGTTACGCTGCCCTGATGATATACAATAGGTGATGATGATGGAATTGATGCACCAGGAGAGGCCTTAATCCTAAACTTAATGAATATTTTTATGATAATGATGGCCAGATGATGTTCGGGGACCATTTGGGCCTTAATGTTTCCTGACATTTGTCTTACAGGTGAGGAAAAACCCCCCAAAAAAACCATCACCGAGGAAACTTGTCCTGACTGGGGATTGAACCGGGCCCACTGCATGACAAGGCAGCACACTACCTCGAGACCATAGCGGTGGACTATAAATAATATAATATAATTGATTGTTATATGCCAAGTTTGGTTCTAAAAAGAAAACACTGCAGCTTCTAGAGCATTAACAGACAAATACTCCAAGCGTGAGAGGCCTACCAGCCGGCTACTGGCCTCACATCCACATGTGTTAATCACAGAGTTACACGATCATAAGCCAGTGTAGAGGTGACATGTGGTTAGCATGTCTGGTCCCCCAGCTGTTATAGCTGGTTTGCTCAACCTGGAGTTGCTACTTATTGCAGCTACCCAAATGCCTCACTATGCTGGATGGGCACAAGTCCCATACTGGCCGAAATTTCATGAGAAAAAATTTCTTCCTCCATGGAGACTCGAACCAGCGCAAGTCCTGTAGCTCTGTTCCAAGGCATATTGTCTTAACCACTCGGCTACGATAACAGACAAATAGGCATATATATATATATATATATATATATATTTCTTTTTGTCTGCTAAGTGTTATGAAGGAAGATGTGTAAAACACATTTAGAATTTTTCTCATGAGAACAACGCAATAGCATTAACATTAAGTCTTTTTTTGTTTGTTTTATGAGTTTTCTTGATAAGATAAGGTAATGGAATCTCACATAGCAGCAAGGCATAAATGTATTATTTCACAGGTGAAGATAGACCATGAAAGCCCAAGGCTTGGTCGCAGGGATCAAAAACTCTTCGCCATTGGATCGAAAAGGAGGTAGGATTACCAGCTCTAATCTATACGGTATTTAACATTAATCCCACATACTCATCTATAGAATGCCCATAAAATCCTGTACATTAAACACAAAATGTTCATTTCTGATAGAGATCAGACCTATTGCATCATTCTACTATTGCACCACACTCATTGTCTCAATTGAGAAAACTGCCACTAACTTTCGCATTTTATTGTTTAGATGGTTGAGAACTCGCATTACAGAAGGCCATTCAATTGTTAAGATGAAATTAACGACATGACCTTCAAACCACATTTATCTTGTCCTGCCTTTTGGGCTGCAGCAAAATCCTGCTACAAACTCCAGTATTGAATACCTTAAGGTTTCTGACTATAGTCTCCAACACACCAATTTCATTTTTTTTTTACATTTGTGTCAACCTCCTCCTCACAGAAATGAAGCTGGGTACCATTAGAATAAGTTACTTCCCTTTGAGCCTGACCAAACATTACTACAAAGGATGATGGCCTACTTTGGAGATATTTTATCAGCTTACTGAGAATTTGAGGCATTTTCTCATAAGTAATGTCACGAGTGATTTCCAAATCTTTGTAAAATTCACGAGTCACAAACTGATGAGTGAATTTATCTAGAGGATTTTGAAATCAAGAGTGGTATTTGTTAGGACTATTTAACAAATAAAATCAAGTGTTAACTCACAAATCATTATTTAAATATACTTATTTTAAAATATCATCGTCATCATCCATGCAAGTATTAGGCCGTGTGGCCTGTTACGGTCTCAAAGAGGCATTTTCCATCCAGCGCTTTTTTGGACGTCCCAGCGATCTTTTGCCTTGGGGGTAGTAATGAAGCATGGCTTCTGGAATTTGTTGGAGAGTCAGTCACTGCAAAATAATGCTCTGACCTGTTTGGAATTTTAAAAAGTAGGAGCTTTCTATATCACAAAAGTAGGAGCTGGTAAACAGAAATTGATAAAGAGTGAGGTGAAACACGACAGTCATTTGATTGTAAAACAAAATTCATTAAAGCATGATTGGTCATTGATCCTATTTGGGGCGTGAGTTAAATAGTCAATTTAAGTTATCCTCAATGATAAAAAATTTCTTATCAATTAAGTGTCTATTGTCAGTTGTCTTTAAACTCGGAAGGTTGTATAGCATAAAGCCAGTGTGCTGGTGCATAAAAACAGAGGTCTTGGGTTCTATTCCAGTTCTGGCAGAAAAGTTTTCTCCTCAAAAAAGGATCATTCAATGTGAGTGTATAAATCTGCATGTAATATCAAAATTATATTGTTGTTTATAAGAAGGATTTTGTGTGTCGTGTAAATTTTGTGTTATATCTACACATAACCGATTTTGAAGGAAAACGATGATGAGAGACTTTGTTTTGTTTTTTAGTTTCAACATGTCAAAGATAATACATAATTTTTCTGGTCCGAGTTCTTCAACAGGACCTGCACATGAACTAATGAAATTTACAACAAACACACAAGTTTCTGATGAAGGTAATGCATTTTTATTATTTGTTGCAGTGGTGGATTTTACATTTTCTGTTTAATTATACGTTACAAAATGTGTTAAATAAGAATGAAACACAGTTATATTTCTATGCTGACCATCTCGTGGCCCATTTTTACCAATTAATAAAAATTAATAAAAGTCCCCATCTATATTTTGAGAAGTAATTAGCCTTTTTAAAAAATATTCTTTTCCCAATTAAATTTTTACACTTTCCATCGACATGAAAATATTTTTTTTTTACTGCATTACTAATTTATAAATAATAGTATATTATAAATAATAGTACAATTGTATTCTAGCAGGTATACCAGAAATATCAGGTTCATTTCCTGGTTATATGAAACAAATGTTTAATCAATTGAGTTGGTATTTACTTGATGAAAATCCATATCTATTAATTAAATAAAAATGAAATGTAGTTTTATTTGATTTTCATATTTATTATATAATTCAGTGACAGCTGTTTCAGTACACTGTACCTTTTAATTTGAAGAGAAAAATTTTCGCCTAGACCGGGACTCGAACCCGGGACCCTTGGCTTTCCGGGCCAAGTGCTCTACCAACTGAGCTACCGAGGCGAGTTACGATCCAGACGCAAATTTTTCTCTTATATACGTTGTAATTCCCTATCGCCAAATGCTTTTGAAACCATTGTTTCTATCTTTGCAAATGGCGGCTTCTTAGTTAAGAAGACATTTATTGGGAATTTAACATTACTTTATAAAGCTAGTAAGGCTTCTAATGATGTTTTTATTATTGATTTAACATTTCTCAATGAAAGATAAATTTAATTTGAAGAGAAAAATGTTAAATTCCCAATAAATGTCTTCTTAACTAAGAAGCCGCCATTTGCAAAGATAGAAACAATGGTTTCAAAAGCATTTGGCGATAGGGAATTACAACGTATATAAGAGAAAAATTTGCGTCTGGATCGTAACTCGCCTCGGTAGCTCAGTTGGTAGAGCACTTGGCCCGGAAAGCCAAGGGTCCCGGGTTCGAGTCCCGGTCTAGGCGAAAATTTTTCTCTTCAAATTAAATTTATCTTTCATTGAGAAATGTTAAATCAATAATAAAAACATCATTAGAAGCCTTACTAGCTTTATAAAGTAATGTTAAATTCCCAATAAATGTCTTCTTAACTAAGAAGCCGCCATTTGCAAAGATAGAAACAATGGTTTCAAAAGCATTTGGCGATAGGGAATTACAACGTATATAAGAGAAAAATTTGCGTCTGGATCGTAACTCGCCTCGGTAGCTCAGTTGGTAGAGCACTTGGCCCGGAAAGCCAAGGGTCCCGGGTTCGAGTCCCGGTCTAGGCGAAAATTTTTCTCTTCAAATTAAATTTATCTTTCATTGAGAAATGTTAAATCAATAATAAAAACAACACTGTACCTTCTTCAGACATGTTAACAAATTATGAATTGTGTTATTATATTACATTTCAACTGATCTAAGCAACAATACAACAATATTTTTTTAAATTTAACAAAGGGGATTCATTCAAATCAAGTTGAGAATTTAAGAGTCTGTGTCTGTTACTACTTTTCAATTTATTTATTTCTACAGCCTCCAAAAGATCTAACTTCTTACCCTTATCACAAATATGTAAAATTTCAAAATTTGGATCTAAACATGATTAAATTGGAATAGGTGGTTAGCATATTTTGAATATTATAAATTTCTGTTATATGCTCTCATGTGTTCCTTTATCCGAGAGATAAAAGGTCTACCAGTTTGTCCTATATAGACATTGTCACATGTGCCACACTTCAATTTATATACACCTGATAACATGAGAGCATATAACAGAAATTTAGAAAATTCAAAATATGCTACCCACCTATTACAATTTAATCATTGTATCGATCCAAATTTTGAAATTTTACATGTTTGTGATAAGGGTAAGAAGTTACATCTTTTGGAGGCTGTAGAAATAAATAAATTTAAAAGTAGTAAAAAACTGTTAAATTCTCAACTTGATTTGAATGAATCCCCTTTGTTAAATTTAAATAAATATTGTTGTATTGTTGCTTAGATCAGTTGGAACACAATTCATAATTTGTTAACATGTCTGAAGAAGGTACAGTGTACCGAAACAGCAGTCACTGAATTATATAATAAATATGAAAATAAAATAAAACTATGTTTTATTTTATTTAATTAATAAATAAATGTTTCTTTCAGTTTAGGGTCTGGAATGGATACCACATATCTTTGTGAGGATGACTGACAACCAAACTTGATGTGAAGAGTAACAAAATTAATATAAGAATTTAACAAATGAAATATGGGAAAGTCCACTGCTGTGGTCTCGAGGTAGCGTGCTGCCTTGTCACGCAGCAGGCCCGGGTTTGATCCCGGTCGGGGCAGTTTTTCTGGGTGAGGTTTTATCGGGGTTTACCCTCACCTGTAAGACAAATGTCAGGAAAACTTTAAGGCCCAAACGGTCCCCAAAATCATATGGCCATCATCATCATCATCAACCTTCACCAGTGTGGAAAGCAACAGGAAGCTACCACACCTACAATTCCCTAGTAATGCTGCAAAGGAAAGCATGAAAATGCTATGATTGCAATGAAAGACCTGCCCTCGGTTAGAATTACTGTGGATGGATGGATGGAAATATGGGAAAGTCCCGCACCGTAGCCGAGTGGTTAAGGCAGGAGGCCTTGGTGCAGAGCAACGGTTCTTGTGCTGGTTCTAGTCTCCATGGGGGAAGAAATTTTCTCATGGTATTTCGACCAGTATAGGACCGGTGCCCACCCAGAATCACGAGGCATTTGGGTAGCTACAATAAGTAGCAGCTTCAGGTTGAGAAACCAGTTGGGGACTCGACATGCTGACCACATGTCACCCCTACACTGGCTGGATGATCATCTACCTCTGTGATTGTACATGTGGATGTGAGGCCAGTAGCCAGCTGGTAGGCTAAGGGTCTTCTAGACCTGTCGCGCCAGGAGTTTAAAAAATATGGGAAATAACATTATGAGGTTTTCAATCGATAAAAATTAATTAAATGAATCATAACTCTTGACCTTCAAGCACAGAAACTGCAGTTTTCAAGGGGAATCCCTCCCATCTTCTGCCATCATTACAACTCAGAGTCGTCATTTAGTGTTTAGTTAGAATTTGCTCCACCTTCCTCATTAATCTTGCTTCAATCAGTGTAGATTTCTATTGGATTCATACTCTTTCCACAGGATACAGCCTATTCTTTAGTCTAAATTTTGTGTGAAAATATATTTATGACATTGTTTATTTACTTACATATTAACGACACTGAATAGAGAAATGTGAACCCTTGCACAGTATCAGATGTTCAGATCTCGGGAAAGTTTCCACTGGAATACCTCCACAGCACCAATTAGTGTTCATAATACAAGGATATGCTCACACATACAAAAGTGAAGATGTCTTTCAGAAAATTATATATACACTTCATGAAAACCAAATTAGGAGAAAAACAAGGCATAATCATTGTAAAAACATTTTCTAAAATGTTCTACATTTATTGTATTAATTTTTTTTTTTTGGGTGTGCACATGTGATTATGTAAATATCCAAGAACTGTCATTGTTTTACAGTTACTGTATATGTCAGCAGATAAGACGATAGTTGAATCATAAAAAAAAACAAAATCCAGAGTTGTCTTATAGGACAGATACAAAAAAAATTAGATTGAAATTTATATAAATTAAAACAGATTTAGTAAATCCTCATGAGTACAGCTACTATCAAACCAGTCCTGAAAACATCCGGTTATTCAATTCTTTTGCAGTCTGTTTTGTGTAGTAAATAAACATGGATTTTATTGCTTATATTGCGTTGTTTCTTTTAATTATTAATACAGTGGTGTTATTATTATTATTATTATTATTATTATTATCATCATCATCATCATCGTCCTTTCAAGTATTAGGCCCAGTGGCCCGTTACGGTCTCCTGCCATCTCCAAAAATTATTATTATTATTATTATTATGCATGATGCAAAGGGCACTGTATAACATTTAAATATGTGGATAACTTATATCTTTATTAATTAAATAAAAATAAAACATAGTTTTATTTGATTTTCATATTTATTATATAATTCAGTGACAGCTGTTTCAGTACACTGTACCTTCTTCAGACATGTTAACAAATTATGAATTGTGTTCCAACTGATCTAAGCAACAATACAACAATATTTATTTAAGTTTTTAAATTTCAGAGCATATAACAGAAATTTAGAAAATTCAAAATATGCTAACCACCTATTTCAATTTAATCATTGTTTCGATCCAAATTTTGAAATTTTACATATTTGAGATAAGGGTAAGAAGTTAGATCTTTTGGAGGCTGTAGAAATTAATAAATTTAAAAGTAGTAAAAAACTGTTAAATTCTCAACTTGATTTGAATGAATCACCTTTGTTAAATTAAAAAATTTAAATAAATATTGTTGTATTGTTGCTTAGATCAGTTGGAACACAATTCATAATTTGTTAACATGTCTGAAGAAGGTACAGTGTACCGATACAGTTGTCACTGAATTATATAATAAATATGAAAATCAAATAAAACTACGTTTTATTTTTATTTAATTAATAAATATGGATTTTCATCAAGTAAACACCAACTCAATTGATTATTATATCTTTAGGTTTGACAGTAGCGTAACAAGAAATTTCTCATGCTGCAAGTCTTCCTTCCTTATCATAACAATCTCCTTTCCCCTCTATTGGCTTCCATGCGACAGGTCTCATCTCTTGTGCTAGTACAACTTACCGAAAGTGTAGCAGTGTTGCCGGTTGAATGAAAATAAAATGTATTTATTTATCATAATGAGTGGTTAAAATATTAATAATATATAATATAAAATTTAATTTTAAAAATTACAAATACGGTATTTTTTACGCTATACAGTAAGCTATAATGATCGCTGATCTAAACTAAATTCATAGGCCGTTGATAGTTTGGGGGTCGTCTTATAGGACAGATATGTGCTAAAACTATAAAATTTGACAAAAATCTATACCTCGTCTTATCTTAAACTCACCTTATCTGCAGAGATCTATGGTATTTATTTATTCAAAACTTGAGATTGTTAAATTTCAATCAGTTGAGGGAACCCACAAAGGCTGGGAAATCTCACATGGTGACTACATGTCACCCGACACTGGCTATCTCTGTGATTAACCCATGTAGATGTGAGGCTAGCAGCCGGCTCACAAGCCAAGGGTCTTCAAGGGTTGTCATGCCATGGAGTGTATGAAATCAGAGCAATGATTTTGATACATTTATGCTCACACGTAATTAATTATTGATTATTTTAATGTTCCAGGACGAAAAGAGTCATATAAAAAGACAAGCGGCCATGCAGATGTGACAGGACAACATTACGAGATTTACATGTCTATGTTATTGTTTATCCGCTCCAAACAACGTGCAAAATGTTTCAAACTTGCCACTAATATGGTTGGCACAGGTGCATTTGATGACATTATTCTTTGGTTTAATGACAAACAATCAATGGTTGAGAAACTTTATCTTCTGCAACTCAAGCATAAAGCAACTGAACGAGTTACACAACGTAAAATTTGTTCTTCAGAGGGAAAGTTGAGCTTGATAAAATACTTCTGTTCATATCTTGAAGTTATGAGGAACTTTCCAAATGATACTAAAGAGTTTATTATTTATACAAATGCTCAGACTTCTATTTTGACAGATCTCAGTACTGAACCTTCTAATTTGATTAGTTCTGAAGGTAAAATTGTCTCTTTTCCCAAAAACAGTGTTGTGTACAAAAATGTATTTAAAAACGTGGAAGATTATTTGAGAGCTCTTGAAGACGTGGAAAAACATTGCAGAGCTCCTTGTGATGTACAAAGAGAAAACATTTATTATATAAAAAACAGATTAAAGAATTTTGAATATCTTCCAACATGCAAACGACTTTTGGAACTTACTCAGAACATTATCGAGTTTGAAGAAGAATTAAGAAAACAGATCTCAGAATGGAATTCAGAATCATGGGATGCATTTATGAATTCTCTGAAACTGTATACAAAACAACCAAGCTTGGAAAAACTTGATAAATTGATAAATGAAGCATTGGAAGAATACTGTGGCACTTCAAACATGTATCTTAAGTTTAAGGAAGGAATGACAGATTGGTGGAGCAGTAAAAGAGGTTATTTTCTCACAGAAAAGTATGCTCCAGTCTGGGAGGTCATAGTAAAGGACCTTGAAGTAGAGTTAACAAGTGCTATGATTAATAAGATGGCTCTGGTGTCAGAACTGAAGTTCCATAATTTACAAGATATATCATCTACTGGAAAAGTATTGCATGTTATATGTTCAGGCAGTTCTGAATTATCTTGTCTGAAAGTAAAACAAAGTTTGGCAAATATTAAACATCTACTGATTGATGGAAATATTCTACGACAACGTCTTAGAGAAGTAATGTTTGTGTGGAAGAATTGTGAAGCTCTTATAGTGGATACAAGCTTACATGAGGATTCAGGAAGATCTACTGATGAAGTGATTGCTGAATTATCTAAAATGCTGCACAATAATCCAGAGAAGAAAATTGTTTTTGTATCGGATGATGGTGATTGCTTTATTGAAAAGCTGAAATCATCTTTTCACGTTGAGTCATATGTAGACAAATTTAATCTTAGTCAAATGACTGATATATCACAGCAGACTATAATGAATTTCACAGTGGAATTCCAAGGTCGATCAATGGAATTAGGAAATTTTATTAGAAATCCTGAAGTTGTAACATCAGATGTAATTATTGATCTTTTAAGAAAGAAGAACATTGAAGTGGGCTGCAAACTGCCAAAAGAACCAGATATTTATATCCCACGGATTATGGAAAGATGTGAAACAGTTCTCGAAGATATTATTTCTAATGTACCTGAAACTGACTGCATTGCTTTCTCTGGCATATCTGTTTCTGAGTTAAGAAATATTTTACCACATGATACAATAATAGTTCAATTTTCAGAATTGACAGAAATTAACAAAGAGTGCAAACATTTCATTTTAGATAAAAATTCACTATTCTCTAGATTTTGTCAACAATATAAAGACAAGAATGTTCATTGGATAGAGAAATCAGCAAATTCACTTATTTGGAAGCAATCATATGGAGATATAAAATTTATAATTGATTATCTGAATAAAAATTCAAAACCTAAAACATACACTAACATTCTTAATTTACTGAATAATGGTATGTCTTCAGACTTAGTGTTGCTCACTGGTGAACCAGGGATGGGAAAAACCACTGAGCTGACTCACTGGGCTCAAGTTCTGAAGGAGAAAAATCATGCCATGTGGGTAATATTGGTAAATCTCAATGATCATACTAACATCCTTACAAAAGAGAACATTACTGCACTTGAGTTATTGTATGCTGCTGGTAATATCACAACTGATTTTGGAAAAAGCATTTTTAAGCATGAATTTGATCAAGGTGGAAAAATTGTGATACTATTTGATGGATTCGATGAAATATGTCCTGATTACAAAGACAAAGTAATCAGGATTGTAAATGAAATTTCCAGCAAAAACATTAATATATGTCTGACTTCTCGCACAAATTTACAATCAAGTTTAGAGTCACAATTATGTACTCTAGCATTATCTTTAAGACCTTTTACGAAAAATGACCAAATTACATTTATGAGACAGTTTTGGAAAATTAATAATACTGAAAAAGAAACAATATTTGCAGAAAAAGTTTTAAAACTGACAGCAAAATGTTTGAAATATGAAGATCATACATTTTCTAGCATTTCTCTGCACACATATATGCTAGCTGTGATATTTGATCCATCACGCAACATATCCTTGCCTGACCACTTAGATATACTCCAACTTTACAAAGATTTTATAGATATAAAATGTCAGGTTTTCTTTGAGAAGGAAAGGCCTGATCAAAGTAATTTACATTTCAAAGAAATGAGTAGGAAAATGAGAGATACTTTGCAACAAGATCATGAAATATATGCAATTGTAGCATTTTTTACTAAAGAAGATTTTGACAGATTATCTAATTCTCGAAATCTCAAGAAAAGATATAATGAATTGGTAGAGACATTTAAGAATGGACATGAAAAAACTGGGTTAATTGTTAGCATTGCGAATGACAAACCAACATTTGTACATAGAACATTTATGGAGTTCTTTGTAGCCCATTGGTTGTCTAAAAATTATGAATCTAATCGAGAATTTGTTGTAAATAAATTATTTAACATTGAATGGCAAACTGTGAGAGCATTTTTTGATAGAATTTTATGTGCAGAATTCAAGTTACACACAGCTATTCTCAATCAAGATATTTCTGCAATAGAAATTTTGCTAAGGTCTGGTGAAATTGATATAAATAACACAGATGAAGGTGGACGAACTCCTTTACACTTAGCCATCTTGCAAGAGAATTCTGAAGAACAAGGAATTCAACAAGAAATTTTGAATATGCTGTTAGATTACAATGCAAACTTGAATGTTAAAGATGATGTTTGCAAGTGGAGCCCTTTGCAAATTGCAGAAAAATTGGAATCTTGGTTTGTAATAGAAATTCTGCTTGAGAGGGGAGCAGATAGCAATGACTTTGTCTTAAGTGAAATGAAAATAAATCATTTTCTATTTGACACATTATTATTATTTTTATGTAAAAATGGAATGAAGAATATTGTTAACTTCATACTGCGTTGTGTGGTTGATGTCAACTATAGGTTGTATAACGTTTTTTATTCCAAGAATGATATTCATTTTAATTCAACGTTGTTGCATACAGCTGCTTCAATGGGACAAATAGATTTAGTTCGATTATTGGTGGAAAAAGGTGGAGGACTTGAAATTGAAAATACAGAAAAAAGGACACCTGTCATGGTGGCATGCTTAACAGGCAATTTTGAAGTTGTTAAATTTCTAAAAGCTTGTGGTGCTCAAATGAATGTAATTGACAGATATCAAAATACAGCGTTGATACTAGCTTCACAGGGTGGTAATGTGGAATTGGTATCCTTCCTGATACAGTCAGGTTTAGATGTGAACACAAGGAATGAATTAGGACAAAATGCTGTACTAAAAGCAGCAGAACATAAGAATTGGGATACAGTTAGATTCCTAATATCCTCTGGTGCTGATGTTACCGCATTCAGTAATGCTCAAAATTCTTCAATTTATCCCTTTGAGAAAAATAAGAACTATGGTAAAACTGTATTACACTTTGCCTCTCTGCATGGTGTTGAAGATATTATTGTCGATCTATTGAATATGGAGATAAACATAAATGTTAAAGATGGAAATATGATGACTCCAGCACACACAGCAGCTAGATCCAAGAAATGGGAAGTTGTTAAACTTTTATTGAAAGAAGGCACTGACCACTTGGCTACTGATATTAGTGGCAACACATTGTTACACTATGCTGCTCAATATGGTGCTACAGATATTATAAGCATTTTATTGGGATACAAGATGGATATTAACATTATAAATGAAAACTTACAGACTCCTGCACTTAGAGCAGCTTCTTATTTTAAGTGGGAAACTGTTAAACAATTATTAGAACATGGTGCTGATTGCACAGCTCGTGACAAAAAAGGTGACACTATACTGCACTATGCTGCTCAGAAAGGTGCTAAAAATATTATAAGAATTTTATTGGGTCACAAGATGGATATTAACATTAAAAATAAATACTTACAGACTCCTGCACATCTAGCAGCTTCTTATTTTAAGTGGGAAACTGTTAAACAATTATTAGAACATGGCGCTGATTGCACAGCTCGTGACAACGATGGTGACACTATACTGCATTATGCTGCTCAGAAAGGTGCTAAAAATATTATAAGCATTTTATTGGGTCACAAGATGGATGTTAACATTAAAAATAAATACTTACAGACTCCTGCACATCGAGCAGCTTCTAATCTTGAGTGGGAAACTGTTAAACAATTATTAGAACATGGTGCTGATTGCACAGCTTGTGACAACAAAGGTGACACTATACTGCACTATGCTGCTCGGGAAGGTGCTACAGGCATTATAAATCACTTACTAGCTATAGGAATAAATATCAATGCTAGAAACAACAACAAGCAAACTCCTGCACATAAAGCAGTATTTTATAAAAATTTTGAATTTGCGACATATTTACTGGAATGTGGCGCTGATTATAAGGCTATCGATGATGAAGGCAATACATTGCTGCATTATGCAGCAGAACTAGATGCTACAACTATTATAAAACAATTACTAGATTTAGGGGCAAGTGTGAATGTCACAAACAAAAACATGGAGACTTCTGCACACAAGGCAGGTAAGAAGGGTAACTCAGAAAGTATGAAGCTTTTATTAGAAAGAGGTGTTGATCGGATAGCAAGTGACAGTGACGAGAACACACTACTGCATTATGCTGCTGAATGTGGGACTGTGGCGATCGTAGCTCGGATACTGGATGCAGGAATAAATGTAGACATTACAAACAAATATATGCAGACTCCTGCACATAGAGCAGTTTTGAAAGGGAGACTAGACATTGTAAAGTTTCTATTAGAACATGGTGCTAATGCCAATGCATGTGATATTTGTGGCAACACCTTGATATGTTATGCTGGATTTGAGTGTATATTAGATCTTCCCGACTTGAATGAAGAAAATAATATTATTACATATAATCCTAAATACACGGGATCTGAGACAATGAATTGGGATATTGTAAAGTTGTTAATAGAACATGGTGCTGATAAAATGACTTGTGACAGAGATGGCGATACTTTATTGCATTATGCTATAGAGCAGGGTGGCATTGACATTATAAATCAGTTATTACGTGCAGGAATACATGTAGATGTCAGGAATGATATTATGCAGACTCCTTTACACTTGGCAGTGCTACAGAGGAATTGCGAGGTTATCAAATATTTAGTAGAAAAAGGTGCTGATCTCAAGACTTGTGACAATGAAGGCAATACGTTACTCCATTTTGCAGCTGAGTTCAAAAGCATGGATACTATAAAATACCTACTAGACTCTGGGGTGAATACAAATGTCACAAATAATCAAATGGAGACTGCTGCACATGTGGCAATTTATTTGGATAGAATAGAAAGTATGAAACTATTACTGAAATGTGGCACTGACATAACAGTTATTGACAATAACGGAGATACATTGTTACATTATGCTGCAAAACACAGTGCTGCAAACATTGTAACCCTGTTAATTGAACAAGGGATAGATGTAAATGTTAGGAACAAGAAAAATAAAACTCCTGGACATGCAGCGTGCTTCAACTGGCGACCAGATATAGTAAAATGTTTACATGAACATGGGGCAGACCTCGAGGCCCAAGATAATGATGGTAATACTTTGCTCCATTATGCTGTTGATGATGATAATTCAGATACTGTAATGTATTTACTAAGGACAGGAGTCAATATAAATGTCGTAAATAATGAGAATCAGACTGCGGCAGATATAGCATCTGCTCGTGGGAGATCAAACATTTTAAAATTGTTAGAATCTGTTACTCATCATTAGAAACTAGATTTTAAAGAGAACACCCATTTTCAGTTTAGAATTATAATATAAAATTACATACCTTTTAGGTCTGTCTCCTCAACCGTTGAAACATGAAGTTACTGTAGGCCTTTTGGGACTAGTCCCATCATCAGCAGAAGATACATCTGCAAACACTGACTTTGAATATAAGACTGACTGATCCGTTATAACTTTAAAGACTGGGTGTGTTCTCGTTTAATAGCAGGTCATTGTTGGTCTGTTTAAATATTTCCAATTTCTCCAGTAAGTTGATTCTATTCGCATTTTTATTTTAAAATCATTAGGAAGTTATATTATGAAGTTTAATTTAATATTTGAGTTTGTATTCTTTAACATTCTTACCTCATATGTTTATTTAATTAACAGAATAAACATATGAGGTAAAGAATGCTAAAGAATACAAACTCAAATATCTATTCGGATTATTTTCTTTGTGCATAGTAGTCCAGCATGTGGTGTCCTGCCTGAATTATATGTTTTTGCAAAGCTTGATTTATCTCTTGCATAAATAAAATCCTTGAAATATTGATTATATCTGATGCTAAAACTTCTCCTTGGTTCTTGAGATATAAAATTTGTTACAGTCTTTGCACGTTAGTTTATATACACCTTCGTTATTGAATTTGTTATTTTTCTTCAATGCTATTATTGATTATATTGTTTAATTTTGTTATTAGTTTTAAATGCTATTTTTATGTTTTTGTCACTTGTTTTTATTATGTTACACAATTTCAATTTTTATGCTAGAAATTAATAATACACTATGTTGAGCTTGAAGAAGATTTTTGGGCTGTAGACCATGGTTGTGAGGCTTGTAGTTCTCTGATGTTTCGCCAGAGACTACATCTGGCATCCTCAAGGGTTGTCTTGAGACTGGTAATTCTGTCCACTGTCTGTCCTATTTATACGTTCAGCGCGATGTTTTCGTAATCAATCAGAAGGCAGATATAACTTACGAACACATCGCGTTGATCATATAAATAGGACAGACAGTGGACAGAATTGCCAGTCTCAAGACAACCCTTGAGGATGCCAGACGAAATCTCTGGCGAAACGTCGGGGAACTACAAGCCTCACGACCACGGTCTACAGCCCGAAAATCTTCTTCAAGATCATCATAGCAACTCCGGCCGTGAAAGTCTACGTCAATACATTGACTAGTATGGGCAAACATAATGATCCGAATAGAATCAACGTACTGGAGGAATTGGAAATATTGTTTGTTTGTTTTCGAATGGCGGGATTTGATGTGTAAGTCATTTTCTCTCTGGCTTCCCAGTACAATCGAACAAGATTGTTAGAGTGTCTTGCAGTTGGATTTAAAGCTGGACAGACTAGAAGGTGGTGTTTGTCCAAGATTAGATCCGGGACTTTGTACATGATACATTTGTCTGTGTATTCTGTGGAGATGGTGAGCCAGGCAGTCATGTCCCGACATCGCTACTGCTTCCTTGCAGCCTTTATATTTTATTTCTGTGCATAGTTCATCTACTTTTTCCATAAGTAAATATTTTTAGTTAGTAGTTAATCTTTGAGCTGGAGATTTAAAAGGTAGGTTTTTGGGTGAAATTTTAATTTTAATTTATTTCTAAGTAATTTTGATGAGACTATGAAATCTAATTAATAAACTAGGATTAGATACCCTATTATTTATGAATTAAAAATTTATACTGGAGTAGTAATAGTTATGATTTCCCTCTGGCTGTTGCAGTGTTTTCTTTCAGGTTTTCCATTTGGAATGATTTCTTTGATTTTCTGTGTAGGTTTGATTTGTGATGGGTTGTTATCTGTATTTTGGTACCCTTTTTTGGCAAGTCCATCAGCAATTTCATTGCCAACTATTTAGATGTGTGAGGATATCCACTGGAAGGCTATTAATTTGTTCTGGTTGTTCATGTATTGTAGAAGTATAGGATGGTTTCATTTTCTGGTGTTTGGTTGGAGGTTATTGCTTGTATAGCAGTCTTTGTAATTGGAAATATTTAAACAGACCAACTGTATTGTATTCATAACTTGTAATCATTTATATATATATTGTAATTTAAATTTAAGACTATTTTTTTGTTTGTATTTTTTTAAACCTGGTTGAGTGGTAGACAAGGCCTTAAGGCCTTAACTCTGCCAGGTAAAATAAAGCTATTATTATTATTATTAAAATAAAGCTATTATTATTATTAATGACCTGCTATTAAACGAGAACTTGCCCAGTACTTCAAACCCACTCTTTAAAGGTATAATGGACCAGCCAGTGGATGCAGATGCACTTTCTGCTGATAATAGAACTAGTGCAGAAAGGCCTACAGTAACTTCATGTTTCAATGGTTGAGCAGACGGATCTAAAAGGTGTATAATTTTGTATCACAATTATAGCACTCCATGTCATATACCATCTTCACTTCTCGCAACTGGAATTCTCTACCACAAGAAATAAGGGGCTGCTGGACATTGGCATCTTTTAAAAGAAATCTAAATTTATATTTGCTCTAACCTCGACTTCATCATTACCCAGTGTAAGGTATATATATTAATTGGTGTTTCCCGTATAATGTATCATATTTATACTATTATTATTATGATTATATTAATATTATTATTATTATTATTATTATTATTATTATTATTATTATTATTATTATTATCGTAAGAATTATTGTTGTTATCATCTTATAATATGTTGTTTGTACATGAAATTTACATTGCTACATTTAGGGTCGAATGTTTGAACGCATTAGACAGTAAAAGGCGTTCTCTGCTGATAAAGTTTTATTCAAACACATTTTTCTTACTCAGAAATCTATTCACGCGGTAATAATTGTAAGCTACCTGACAAGGTACCTTAAGATCGTAGCTCAAGATATAAAAGGTAAAGTGATCCCACAACAGGCCTCAGGAGGCCTTTGGGGTAGTAGGAGGTTAAGGCTCCCACTTTTTCTAGA
Source organism: Diploptera punctata (assembly GCA_030220185.1). Taxonomy (NCBI): domain Eukaryota; kingdom Metazoa; phylum Arthropoda; class Insecta; order Blattodea; family Blaberidae; genus Diploptera; species Diploptera punctata. The sequence goes on along the minus strand of JASPKZ010006480.1, from coordinate 668,830 downwards.
CAATCGGCACTTGATGTCAGCCGGGTTGTCAGCCCTGCGTGACGGCCGCCTTTACCCCAGAACAAGCGTCTGGTACTCATTTCAGTTAGAGGCTGAGTCGACCCCAGGGCCATAGTGCCGCCAGAGGGTTTGGGTCAGTTTAAAAATCCTGACCCCAACGGGACTTGAACCCTCGACCCTCCGGCTTGTAGCTCAGTGCTTTAACCACTACGCTACGGCGTGCCCTCTCAAGATATAAACTTATGTGAAAATCCCGAAGGGAACCGATGGTAACCGATGTAGTTTGAAACTTATCCAAGATGTCGGACCTTGAAGACTTCAATCATGTTTTCGGTATACGCAGAGAAGAGGAATTTGATAGTCTACCAAAGAATTCAACTGGAAGAACAGGAGAATCGGCGTAATATTGCACGTCGCAGACGTGTTTGTATACGGTATTATTTGCGGGATGCAAGCATAAATGCATTCCTCTATAGCAGACGAAAATAACGGAAGTGGTTTTATCGCTGAGAATTCTGGGTAATTCGTTGCCAATATTACGAAAACGTCAACATTCATGCATGACCGGTAAGGCGGCCGTTAATTCGATCTCAGCTCACCAGTGATTGGAAGTAATTTGAGTAGAGACTAATGTATTTGCATACGACCCTTAATGTATCTTTAACTGTTTATAATTAGTATAGTGTATATCTATATTTGTCAAATATTTATTTGTATTTGTGCTGGTTGAGTGGAAGAGAAGGCCTTATGGCCTTAACTCTGCCAGAATAAATAAAACATTATTATTATTATAAATTGTGAAACAACACCTCAGCGGAGTTTATAATAAATCTTCTTCTTCTTCTTCTTCCTTCCAAGTATTAGGCCAAGGCCTGTTACGATCCTATAGAAAATTTTCCCTCCAGCTTCTTCCGGAAAATTCTCGTATAAGACTTGAAAGCATAATAATAGTCCCTTCGATTGGTTGCTGGCCAAAGGAAGGCAAGACCAGTGATGGGGCTGCCATCTTATAGCCTCTGGTCAGGCTTTTCTGGAGAAGAAAAGAAAATAAAGGAAAGAAGAAATGGAAGAAAGGAAAGACTCCCTAGCCCTCGGATGCCCTAATAGTGTCGGGGTCGAAAAAACAAGAGTTAACCAAGAGAGGTTAGATAGTAAAGTTAAAAAAGTGCAAAACACAAGTAAGTGGAAGAAATGTTTTGCTCGGCTTGGGCACCTTGTGGTAGCCATCCACATATCCCCTAGATGAGGACCCCTGAGAGATATCTTAATAATGATGAATACCTTTTCTTTCACTCAGAAGCCTCAGGTTAGATTCCCAACACTGGAATATTTTAGACCAGCATCATGGTCTTGTGGCCAGCTTCTCACTACAGTTCATGAGATCCCAGATTCAATTCATGCTCAGACCACAGGAATTTTTTCTTAAAGAAAATTATTCCTGTGCTTGACAATGGTCTGAAATTTAGGTTAATTTTATGTTTAAAGACTTTTCTGGTGTTTTGTTATTATTTATCACCCAAGTATTAGATCACATCATCTTTGTATTTTGCTTAGTCTGTATTTTAATATCTTAAAATTGTAATATGTATGTAATTTTTTGTATAATTTTACTATTCGCTGGTTGAGTGGAAGAGAAGGCCTTATGGCCTTAACTCTGCCAGCTAAAATAAAGCATTATTATTATTATTATTATTATTATTATTATTATTATTATTATTATTATTATTATTATTATTATTATTATTATTATTATTATTATAAGAGGTGTTGGCTTCTGTGGGCTAGTGGTCATGTTCCTTCCTTCTAGTCGTGGGTTCAAATCCAGCCAGGTTCGATGAATTATTAGGATGTAAAATTTCATGGGAGAAGTCCTGCAGGAGGGACTTATGCCATGGGACCTGACTCTGAAAATGTTTGGGCTTGTAAAAGAACCTCAAGTCTGGATAAAAGAACCTTTAGGCAAAATTTTAAATGACCTTCATCCATCTGAGTAATATCTTAGTTTCTTACTAGATGCAACCTCGAGGCAATGTACTAACCACATGTCTCTTGGTGACTTCTGTGGGAAAATAAGCATAATTAAATAATTATATTAAATTAATGTTGGGAAGTAAGCATTATGAGGTATAATCATTTAAATTGATCGGAGAACATTTTTTTGAAAACTTACCTCATAAATTTTGTGTTTTTCATGAGACCGTAGTTTCAGACGTAATTGCATCCATCGTCAGCCACAATTCCGACTGATGAAATTCTTCGGCCATCAACTCTTCTATTGTCACCATCTTCAGCACTGCCATCTGTGGTTGAATTTATAAACTTCAAAATCAAATTTTGTTCATTAGGAATATATACATTCAGAAAAATAAATATAAGGCAAAACATGTGTGAAGAAGGTACAGTGTACCGAAACAGCTGTCACTGAATTATATCTTAATAAATATGAAAATCAAATAAAACTACATTTTATTTTTATTTAATTAATGAATTTTGATATTCCTAACAAACAAAATTTGATTTTGAAGTTTCAACCATGGATGGCAGCACTGAAGATGATGACAATAGAAGAGTTGACAGATGAAGAATTTCATCAGTCGGAGTTGTGGCTGAAGATGAACATGATTCCATTTGAAACTACGATCTCATGAAAAACACGAAATATATGAGGCGAGTTTTCAAGAAAATGTTCTCTGATGAATATCAGTAATTAGATAAGTCTGGTTAAAAAATTTCTCACTAGAGGAGCACCATGTGCCAATGTGGTATGAATGGCAATCAATAATTTTAATACCATAGGAATAATGTAATTCCACCTTTCAGGCACCCGAACCTCAGAAGTGGGTTACAATTCTGTCAATATCAGGAGAGGAGTCAGAAATGCCATTAGAGAACCTGGTGGTATCGGACAAAAAACAAACTTTTGTATATAATACTGAATATGAAATAATAAATATAAGAGTTTGTAACTCTTTGAAATACTCAAGATTTATTAAATTAACATTGGGAAGCTAAAGCTATTACTGTGATAGAAATAAGTAAATTAATAAACACAATTAAATTATTGTAAATCAATGGTAAAGAATAAACATTTTTTTTTAACCGGGAATCGAACCCCAAACCTTTAGCTTTCCGTGCTAATGATCAGACCACTGAGCTAATCCAGGCTTCATTCCCATCCAAGCAACAATCCTTCCTTTACCTTACTCTACTGGCCCCACATTCAATTGCAATGAATCATCATTCACAAATACACAGTGAATGGCTTCTACCTGAAGAAGACATGAAGGGACTCCACACAGCTATAGCATTATTTATTAAATTAATATTGGGAAGCTAAAGCTATTACTGTGATAGAAATAAGTAAATTAATAAACACAATTAAATTATTGTAAATCAATGGTAAAGAGAACAATTTTTTGCTTGTTTTTATCACCCATCTTTTTCCTGTTTTGATGTATGATTTCTTTTTAGCCACATAGATCTCTATTGCCCCTTTTTTGACTGTATTTTACATACTGTGAGGTTAGAACCATAGGATTCTATCTGGCTTTTTAAAATTCATTTTAGGAGAGAAATATAAAGAACTAAAACAATTATATTTGAAGAGAAAAATTTTCGCCTAGACCGGGACTCGAACCCGGGACCCTTGGCTTTCCGGGCCAAGTGCTCTACCAACTGAGCTACCGAGGCGAGTTACGATCTAGACGCAAATTTTTCTCTTATGTACGTTGTAATTCCCTCGCGCCAAATGCTTGAAACCATAGCTTCTATCTTTGCAAATGGCGGCTTCTTAGTTAAGAAGACATTTATTGGGAATTTAACACTACTTTATAGCCAGTAGGGCTTCTATTGACGATTTTTATTATTAATTTAACACTTCTCATAGAAGGATAAATTATATTTGAAGAGAAAAATTTTCTCTTCAAATATAATTTATCCTTCTATGAGAAGTGTTAAATTAATAATAAAAATCGTCAATAGAAGCCCTACTGGCTATAAAGTAGTGTTAAATTCCCAATAAATGTCTTCTTAACTAAGAAGCCGCCATTTGCAAAGATAGAAGCTATGGTTTCAAGCATTTGGCGCGAGGGAATTACAACGTACATAAGAGAAAAATTTGCGTCTAGATCGTAACTCGCCTCGGTAGCTCAGTTGGTAGAGCACTTGGCCCGGAAAGCCAAGGGTCCCGGGTTCGAGTCCCGGTCTAGGCGAAAATTTTTCTCTTCAAATATAATTTATCCTTCTATGAGAAGTGTTAAATTAATAATAAAAATCGTCAACTAAAACAATGCTTTTAAAATTTTTTATGAAACACCATTGATGTCACTATGTAAAACTTAAGGTAAGATGGTAGGCCAAAATTTAAAAAAAAAAATGTTTTTTCATAATTAAATTGTCTGTTATTTTCTGTACATTATTTTTTACTGAACGCCAATTATAAGTGTGTTAATTAATTCTTTTTAAACTTGACAGCTGTCAGATTGTAATACTTATAAGATATAAGTTGGTAAGAGGCACTCGAAAGAGCAATAAGTTATAAGTTTATGAGTTGGTTCAGTGATCCTGTCCATATTCTGCATTGTTTGTAATGGTATCGCTCACACTTTTGGTCGCATATCTTGCATTCACATGAATCACTCGGTTGGTGGAATTTTGTATTTTTGCACATTTTGTGATGATATCCGTGTGTTGCTAAGCCTATGATTCTGTGCCTTTGTGGTTGGTTACTTCCAGTCCACTCTCTGTTTACCATGGCATCTGAGGCGTAGAAATCTTCGTCGATCTCTTTTTTTCGATGACTTTCTTATATGGCTCCGTTGCTGGCAGTAGTATCCTTTGCCTCAGGTCCTCTAGGAAGAAGGTTTCTCTGGCTAGCATATAGGCCATTCTATTTGGTGTGTATTTGCTTGCACCTAATGCCTTTTTGGTGAATCTTGGTTTTATTTTTTCCAACCTCTCCAAATCGCTGGTCGATAGTTTCTCCCATATCAGTTCTATCCCGTAGGTGACGATCAGGGTGATAACTGATGCGAATAATTTCATGGCTGTGACTAATTTTAACGATGTGATGTCTTTGATACTGCACATAGCTCTTATAGCTGCTGCTGCTCTCTCCTGCACATGTGCGCTGCAGTGTTATGCCTAAATATCTGAATTTGTTGACCATTCTTATCGGTTCTTCTCCTAGTTTTAGATTATCACTTGCCGCTGTTCTTCCTCCTTTCTTGAAAACCATTTGTACGGTCTTGTTGCTGTTTATCTTGAACTCATTTTCCATAGCCCATCGTTGTATCCCATCTATGCCTTTTTGCAATTCTTCTTTGTTTTCTGCCCCAATGGCCATGTCGTCCGCATACATTACCAGCGTGGTCCCGTTCGTTGCTTTCCCAATGTCAGCCGTCATTATGTTAAATAGTAGCGGGCTGATGGGGTCTCCTTGTAGTATCCCATTAGTTTGCATAACCTCGTCTGATGCCACAACCTCATCTGTTATTTGTAATTTTTAACCTTGTTTTCTCAAAAATGAAAATTTTCGAACATTTGCCCCATTATCTCAGGAACTATTAGAGATATTTATATGAGATTTTTACAGGCAGTAAACCTAGTTGCACTATAGCTGTGGAACCACAATCATGATGTTCTCTTGTACAGATCCTCATTTATGATTTTCAAAAGTATTTTTAAATAAAAAAAAGACTAGTGGCAAAAAAATTACATAGAACGTGAATATTTAGATACAAGTTTGACTGAGGTTCAGTGGTCTTTACAAACCTCATTTAATTTGCTGTAAAAATTTCATTACAATCCATCTAGTAGTTCCTGTGAAAATGTGTCTCAAATTCCCATGTTTTAACATTGATGGGATAGGGCCTACCGTCTCACCTTAAAAATATAAAATCTGTGCCTGAGATCTGAGTCGTCCTCAACTAGGTAAGATGTTTAAAATACTTGAAGTCTTTCAGAAGAATATATGTTCCATCTTCAGCTTTTAAAACCATTTTAAAAATTTAATAAATATTTAACACCTTTAATAATTAAATTAATGTTTTTATTACCTCACCTCATATCCTTTTTCTTCTATACTGCAGTTTCGGAGCTTATCTCCATCGTCAGTAGCCTCTGGTCGACCGGTGTTATGTCATTTCTTGGCGGTTTCCTTCTTACTTCTATCGGTGGACCGATGAACCTCTGGATCAGGTCAAAATTTGCGGGAGTTTCAAAATTCATGAGTTTGTCTTTTTTGTTTTTTTGGATATGGATTTTTTCCCAGACTGTGATAAACTAAAGGAACTCACAGTCTGGGAAAAAATCCATATCCAAAAAAACAAAAAAGACAAACTCATGAATTTTGAAACTCCCGCAAATTTTGACCTGATCCAGAGGTTCATCGGTCCACCGATAGAAGTAAGAAGGAAACCGCCAAGAAATGACATAACACCGGTCGACCAGAGGCTACTGACGATGGAGATAAGCTCCGAAACTGCAGTATAGAAGAAAAAGGATATGAGGTGAGGTAATAAAAACATTAATTTAATTATTAAATTAAACCTCATAGTGTTCTTTCCCTGTGAAAGTTAAATATTTAACACCTTTATTTTATTTTTTGCACTATGTAACTAATATTGTATACTTACTGGTATTGTTGGTGTGCATCGTAATTTGACATTCCTGCATACAATCTTGGTTTGCTATGAAAACAAAAGAAATATCAATACTTTAAAAATGACCAAAAGCACTAGTGTGGTAAGTAAATACATTTATTTTGAAATATTGGTAGTGATACTGCAATTTGTATTAATTCATCACATTCAGCTTTCCACGTCTCTTCTATTTCATCGTCACTGCACACATCGTCTAAAACTTTCTCTATAATCAGAAATAAATCCCAAATCAAATTGGTTTTAACAAATATAAGATGGCGATATGACCAACAATATTTATTATATCTCCATAGCAACACATATAGCCGATTCACCTTCTGAAACATACTAAGATGTTGAATGTAGTAGTAGTAGTAGTAGTAGTAGTAGTATTCAAATGTCCTGAAGCTCTTGATTTGTCATCATTCGCTTGTGGGCTTCCCAATAATATTTTCTTTCGAAAGTATATTGAACATCTTTTGTAGTTCATTTTGCACGGCCCAGAGTACACCTGCTAGTATTACCAGCGGAGGCGAACTACATTACACTCGTTTTTTATAAATATTTAGGAGAAAAGAAATGAAGAGATCCCCTAGGCCTCAAGTACTCTAATACCATCGGGTTCGAAGAAAACAAGAGTTCAGTCAAGGGAGACTGGATAGGAAAGTTGAAAGAGGGAATTGGTATATGAAAGGAATAAATACCAATTTAGATATAAGAAACGAAAGAAGGAGCAAAACACAAGTAAGTAAGGTAAAGTGATCCCACAACAGGCCTCAGGAGGCCTTTGGGGTAGTAGGAGGTTAAGGCTCCCACTTTTTCTAGACAATCGGCACTTGATGTCAGCCGGGTTGTCAGCCCTGCGTGACGGCCGCCTGAGTCGACCCCAGGGCCATAGTGCCGCCAGAGGATTTGGGTCAGTTTAAAAATCCTGACCCCAACGGGACTTGAACCCTCGACCCTCCGGCTTGTAGCCCAGTGCCTTAACCACTACGCTATGGCATGCCCCCTCTTTTGCCAGTAATTATCCAAACTGCCATCTGGTGTTCTTTTGAAAGAATTATTTTCTAAACTGCCATCTGGTGTTCTTTTGAAGGAATCATTTTTTAAACTGCCATCTGTTGTATTTTTTAAGAACTTTGTAATTTTCTAGAACCATGAACTTCGAGATTCTAGACAAACCGAGCTTGATTACAAAGTTCTTAAAAAATACAACAGATGGCAGTTTGGATAATTACTGGCAAAAGAAAAAATTGACAGTCGTGAAAACAGCTGAGGATGGTGACGATGGTCGCTGATACTGCAGTGCTGTGTTTAAAAAAACATAGAAGTATGAGGTAAGAAGAATTCACGATTCATTTAATTCTTAAGGTAAAATTATTAAACAGTTAGAAAAATCTAAGGAACTCACAATTTGGGAGAAAATTTACATGTGCAAGGATAAAAAAAAATCATGACTTTTGAAATTCCCGTTGAAAGAGAAAAAAAATTAGATTTGTTAGTTCATTGATCAGCCAACAGAGGGAGCAGAAATCAACTTGCAGGATGGACAACTGCAAGGCAACAGTTGTAATGCATCGAGAATGTTGTACAGAAGCGACGATACTGGTCTGCATTAAAATGAAGAAATATGAGGTGAGTCAAAATATACAACTTTTTTTTTTACTGTGGTCTCGGGGAAGCTTCATATGTAGTGAATGTAACATAGGGAAATATTCTATTTGCATAGGGTAAACTTTAATTTAAGTGATTGATTATATGTTAGTAGTCTGAGCGTATATTTTCCTCTTCAAATATAATGTTAGTAGTAGGTTTATGCTGATGGAAGATTTTCCAGTGAGATCTGAATAACGACCCTCTAAAACCATTAGGTGTAGGAGTTCACCTGAAGTGAAAATTTAAAAATTGCCCTAGCTGTCACATTTTTCGATGTTACAACGAAACTCAGTATACTGTATTAAAATAAACCGAGGTAGGTATTATCAAAAATGAGCGAAATCCGACAATTAGAAGTGGAGGTTTACTTGAAACCCAAAATTAGAAACTGTTTAAACGACTGGACCGATTTTGATGAAATGTTTTGTGTGTGTTTAAGTCGGTCCCTGGATGATTTAGATTCACAATTGGACTCGGTAGTTGACGCTGTGATCGGGTTAAGGAATTCTTTATGTCAGATGTGTAGTCATCTGCATTATCGACATATTCCGCGCGAAAACAATGTGACATCATGCATGCTTCTTGAGCCACAACAGACGGTAGTGAGAAGTTTTATAGCGAACTTATTGAATAACATCTAATTACGTCTTAATTAATGCATTTTATGGTAAAAGTAATTGTTTTTTTCGTCCGGCCATAACACGAGAATTGAACGTTCGGGCAGGACACATCTGCCGGATCTGCTAGTATATTATATATTTAACTGTGTCAATATATACAAACAAGTTCAAAATCGAAACTTACTTTGTGTTTCAATGTTTCACAAAAATTGGTTTTTGAAATAAAGCAATCTTTATTATTATTCTTTCGAATTAACCGCCATTAGTTAATTTGTTCCCTATTATCGTGAATTGATCAGTGAGAATTCTTCGATGGTTCACTGCGTTGAACCTCTATGAATATGACATGAACCTCTATGTCTGTGAATGTGCTGCTTTGGTTTTTAAAATGGCTGCTATGTTATAAATAAACAGTCTATTTACTTGTGTCAATTTAGTGGAATATAACGCCTAGAAGTATGGCAATGTCAAATCTTTATTCAAAAATAGCCCCGAAACCTGTGAAACGTTTTCAGGATAACATATCTGTGTCACAAACAAATGCGTGGGTGAATGGTAAGTTTCTAATTTTGAGGGCTATCGGGGTTTGTTAAAATGGTAAATGACATAATGGACAAACTTTTAATATGTTTCTGTAAAACTATTTTGACACAATTTCAAAAGGTAGTTATAGATAAATATTCATAATAAAATTGTCATTAAGCAGATTCTTCCCATTGTCCCGCAAAGGCTGTTACATTGAATAATATTGTGTTATGATTTATGACAGTTGTGTCATAAGATGTCTTCTGACTAGGACTAACTCACTGGCACTATCGAACCCATAGGTTCATGGCCGCGCGTACATAAGCTCTCCATACATCCCTCTCCTGAGCTAATGTTTTCCAATCATCCCCTGTATTTACTTCTCTTAAATCATACTTAATGTTATTCTCCCACCTCATTCTTGGTCTACCAACCAGACTTTTCCCTCTGATTTTCCTACAAAAAGCTTCCATGCATCACTTTCATTCAGTACTTTTATTGAAGACAAACTATATCTTTAACAATTCAGATTTATTGATATTAAGTGTGCAGTTATAAATTGAAGAATTATTTTTTATTCTTGTAACTGTCATTGCAAGATATCTGAATTATTCAATGTTAATTAGCTGAATTGGTTCATTTTATGCTTTGCTACAAAGTTAAGTTGCTTTTAAATGACCAGCTTCGTGGCATTGTGGTAAGAAATTTTTGGCTACAGTTCATGAAGTTCCAGGTTCAATTCCTGGCCAGAGCCAGATATTTTTCCTGCTCAGCTATGAATCTTGAAATGGTTCACACCTGAACTTTCAAATAATGTGCTTTGTGCATTTTCATATAACATTTTTATGATATTGTTGCTATATACTTTTGGAGAAACCACACCTTATGCCTCACCACAAATTTTTCTAATATTACAGTATATAGTGCGCATGCTCAAGGTTCATGAACTTGCTCCATAGATGGCAGGACTATCTCTGCAGTCGGTATGACCAACCTTTGCAAGCTTTTAAAAATGGATGTTCACTAATACATAGGCCTAATTTGTAAATCTAATAAAGTAAATAATTTACATATTATTTGAATAAGTTGGATTTTATACGAAGGGCAGCAAGAATTTCAAGAAGAGAAAAAATTAAGAACTCAGTTATAAGGGTGAAAATGAAGATTGAAGACACTATTTTAGATTATATTAAAACTCAGCAATTAAGATGGTACGGACATGTCCAGCGAATGGAAGAGGATCGACTACCAAAATCTGTTTTGGAACGGAAACCTGAGGGAAGACGAGGCAGAGGAAGACCTAAAATCTCCTGGAGTCAGGGAATATGTTTATACATGAAGGAGAAACATCTACAACCAGGAGATTGGATGGACCGACAAAATTGGCTATTAGGAATCGGACGATGTCAAAGACGTTAATCAACTGATGATCTAACTATTTCAATAAGTTTAAAATAATTCAGTATACACTAACTTACCTCTTCTTAGCCTAAGAAAATAAAAATGTATTAGTGTAATTTCTTATCCAATGAACTGTAAACCTATTGGTGAACACTAACTTACCCATTTTGACATCCAAACTTCCCCATTTTGCTCACCTAACTATCTCACTGGCATTATACAACCTGTAAAATCATGGCTGCACTGATATAAGCACATAAGGAAAAATTGGCTAATCTGTTCAAACAGTGACGTAGGTGGACTCTTGGACATAGAATATCCCTGAACCTTGCAGACATTCTTCTTTTTCTTCTAACCAAGTCTTAGGCCTATAGGCCTGTTACAATCTCACTGATGAATTTTGTATCCAGCGTTTCCTTGGATGGCCCAGAGATCTCTTACCTGTTGGACAATAACGAAGCATGGCCCTGGGAACTCTATCTGAACTCATTCGTTGCAAATGATTCATCCAGTTGTTCTGGTGTCTATGTATGTATTCGATGACCGATTCTAAACGTAGTCCCTTCAAGATATCATCATTGCATTTGTGATCCCATTTGGTATATCCTGCTGTATGTCTTATGAATCTCATCTCACTAGAAGTTATCCTGCTCTCTTCTCCTTTCCTCAAAGTCCATGCCTCACTGCCATAGCAATGTGCAGGTCTTGCTAAGGTTTTGTATAACCGTACTCTGGTATTTCTCTGGACAAGCGAAGGTTTCATTACTGAATTTATTATTCCCATAGTTTAATTAAAATTAATAATTTTATTTGCTATGTCTATTTCATCGGCACAAAGAGTAGGGTGCGTGTAGGCAAACAGTGTTTGGACACTTTTGAAATCCAGAATGGCTTGAAGCAAGGAGATGCACTAGCTCCTCTACTATTTAATTTTGTACTAGAGCATGCCATTAAATCTTTAGAGAATGAGGAAGGCTTACAACTGAATGGTATTAATAAGCTGTTAGTTTATGCTGATGATGTAGTACTATTGGCCAATAGCGAGGAGAAACTAAAGGCCAACCCACACACACTACTGAGTAACACTAAGAAATTAGGACTGGAAATAAATATCAATAAAACTAAATATATGGTCACCCGTAGAAATACATTATATAATGGAAATGGACAGCTAATGACAAATGAGGGAAATTTTGAGGAAGTGGCTGAATTCAAATATCTAGGAGCAATGATCACAAATAGGAATGAGATGCACAAAGAAATTAAACATAGGCTCAATTCTGGAAATGCGTGCTATTATGCATTGCAGAGACTCTTGATGTCCCAACTCCTTTCAAACAACGTTAAACAGAAAATATATAAAACTATTATTCTACCAGTTATATTATATGGGTGTGAAACATGGACTCTTACTTTAAGGGAGGAAAGGAGATTACAAGTATTTGAGAATAAAGTACTTAGGAAAATTTTTGGACCAGAGAAATGAACAGACAGGTGAATGGAGAAGACTACATAACAATGAACTACATGGTCTTTATAGGAAGCCAGATGTAATAAGAATAGTTAAGTCTCGTAGACTGCAATGGGCAGGACATGTTGCACGTACGGGGAATGAAAGACTTGCATGGAAGCTTCTTGTAGGAAAGCCAGAGGGAAAATGCACAGTTGGTAGACCAAGAATGAGGTGGGAGAATAATATTAACTATGATTTGAGGAAAGTAGATTATACATGGAAATGATTGAAAAGCATTATCTCGGGATAGGGGTGTATGGAGAGCTTATGTCTGCATGTCCATGAACTTATGGGTTTGATAGTACCAGTGAGTAAGTAAGTAAGTATGTCTGTTTCATCAAAACAATTGTGTTTTGAAACATGTTCAAGAACAAATCAACATTAATATTGAGGTAAGATGATCAGACTAAAAATAATATAATTAAAATAATCTCAAAATATCACTTCCTAAAGTTAAATATGAATGTTTTTATTTGCAGCGGAGGCACCAAACAATGGAGGGTTGTCTCTATCACCTCCTCACAGTGTATCGCAGAGGGAAAGCATGCAGATCACGCAGCCTGCCAGCGCCCCTACATCTCCCTTGGCATCACCCAACTTAAACAGCACTTCTTTCAACCTCACATGCCTCAGCCAGTCTACTGTGGATCCCAACTGGCAAGCATCGAAGCCAACTGTTCGAGAAAGGAATGCCGCCATGTTCAATAATGAGCTTATGGCTGATATCCGTTTTGTTGTTGGAAGTGCAGGTAAAAGACAATCACTTAATTGAAAGAAAAATACTGCTCATGTTCAGGGGTCTGCATCTCAATAGTCTGAATCATTGAAATTCATCGGAGAATATTTTTTGGCAACTCACCTCATAGATTTATATATTAAATTTGGGAATTTTTAACATTATGAGGTTCAATTAATAATAATTAAATGAATCGTGATTTTTTCTTACCTCATACATCTATGTTTCTTTAAACACAGCACTGCAGTATCGGCGACCCTTTGTCGTCATCGTCAGCTGTTTTCACGACTGTCAATTTTTTCTCCTTTTTGCCGGTAATTATCTAGACTGCCATCTGGTGTTCTTTTGATGGCAGTTTGAAGAGGAATTCCTTCAAAAGAACACCAGATGGCAGTCTAGATAATTACCGGCAAAAAGGAGAAAAAATTGACAGTCGTGAAAACAGCTGACGATGACGACAAAGGGTCGCCGATACTGCAGTGCTGTGTTTAAAGAAACATAGATGTATGAGGTAAGAAAAAATCACGATTCATTTAATTATCACCTCATAGATTTCATCTTTTTCATGACTATTTAACTCATGCCCCAAATGGGAGTCAGTGACCAATCACATTACAATGATTTTTTATTTACAACCAATCACAGTCATATTTCGCCTAGAATTTACCAACTAAAGTTTATCATAAGTAATGCCACGAGTGATTTCCAATTTATCTAGAGAATTTGGAAATCAAGTGTGGCATTTGTTAGGACTATTTAACGAATAAAATTAAGCTGTTTAATCACAAATCATTATTTGAATATAGTTACCGGTGTTTTAAAATATTTATATAGTTAATGTAAACGGCGATGTTTGAAAACAAATGAGACGATTGGTATGCTTCATTTGCTTCTTTTGTTCATCACTGCAACCAGATCATATTACTTAATGCCAAAGGAACGCAATATTGTAAGAATGCAATCTAGTGGAGAAAAAATGAAACACATCAAACTGTATATTAATTCATTTCTGATGGCCTATGATAATTATATTTTTCTGGAATGTTATTACCTGGGAAAAAATACATTTAAGAAAGTGCAAACAGTGGTTTCTTTTTTTTGTGGTATAACCTATGAGGTGAGTTGTTTAAACAAAATGTTCTCCGATGAATATTAATGATTATACCTCATAATGCTTACTTCCCAACATTAATTTAATATATAGCTTAAGAATTAAATGAATCGTGAATTCTTCTTACCTCATACTTCTATGTTTTTTTAAACACAGCACTGCAGTATCAGCGACCTTCGTCACCATCCTCAGCTGTTTTCATGACTTTTATATCTTTTTTATTAATATAACAATTATGAGGCCTAAGTGGATAGGACATGTGAATAGAATGGAGGAAAATACAGCCCCTTATTCAGGGTTTTGTTAATCAACCACAGAGCAAAAGAGGAAGATGTGTACAATGGTATTAGGAAACGTAAAATCACAAGGTGGAATGTAAGATCTAAGTTCAGAGACAACTGGAGGAGACGAAGATCTGCATTTGACTATAGTGGTATTTAAAAAATTGATGTGTCATCTGGCCCCTGAATAATGATAAGAGTAGAAAATATTCTCTATTTGCTGCAAAGGGATGTTTGACCCCTCTTAATTTTAGCAATCCAGCAGAAAACCGTTGCATGCAAAGGAATAAGGTCTTCAAATGCTTGTGTGAGTTGTTTAAAAGTTTATGACTCATTTAACCTTTTGACCGCCGAGTTTCCATTTTGCCAGCTGGACTGTGGGTGCCAGGTTTTTTAAATTTAAAGTACTATGCCATACTATATAATATAAACCTTTATAGAGTATAATTAACTGTCTACATGCCATGCTAAACTCACTATTATACATTTATTTGAAGGTTAGGCGGTGTTGCTTCCACTTGTAAAGATCCCAGGTTCGAATTCAACACAGTGTCTTCATTGAAATTTGTTTTCACTATCACTAAAACATTTGTCCTATTGCATTATCACTAAACACTTATAATATTCAAATTGTTGGACATTTTTTATGGTCCTGGGTTCGAATCCATTCCAGTCAAACAGCTGTTCTATGCCACATGTTTCGTCTGGTACGACACACCCACCACTGTCACTCACACCCTGTTCATTTAGGTCTACATCACTTGCTTTATTATTCACAGGCTTAGATTGTAATAATATTCTCTTAGAAACAGGACAACTATCACATTCGTCAAACGAATAACCATTTGATGAACTGTTACCGTCACTCTCATCTTCTGATAAAACTGACACAATAAACTTGCGTATTGTATTTTTGTCAACTTCGAGACATGAATCACTGTGTTTCACAGCACGACCTACCCCTTGGTCAGGTATCTTTTCAACTAAAAATAAAATAAATAAAGAGAAAATCCTGAACTTGCAATGTTCCATAGCCCAAAAAAAAAAAATAGCCTTGAAACATGAATGTACACCCTCCTTTAGAAAACGCATTTACAACTAGTCTGTACCGTTATTCTGTAAGGGATGTGCAAAGTATTGCTAAGAAAGGATGTACAAACACAGCACGAAAAATAATGTTAGTTTGTTGAAGTAAAAACTTCAGGAAAAAAATATTTAAAATAATAAGATTGAAAACCGGAGCTTGCCAGGCGTGGCATACCGCTGTACACACACTTTCACCGGCACATGCCGGGCATGGCGTTCAAAAGGTTAAATCATATATTGTCAGACCTACGGATATGTGCCCCTTCAGCGCTGCATCGTTCTTAGAAAAGTTAATGCCTGCACTCACTCCATTCTATGTGTTTCCCTCTCACCATGTCAAACAGCAGCCACAGTAACATTCCGAGTAGGGATATTGCCAAACAATGTCATTGATGTATTGACTTAGGCTTTTACGGCCGGAGTTGCTATGATGAACTTGAAGAAGATTTCTGGGCTGTTGGCCGTGGTCTCGAGGCTTGAAATTCCCTGACGTTTCGCCAGAGACTGCATCTGGCAAAATGTCGGGGAACTTCAATCTTCGAGACCATGGCCTACAGCCTGGAAATCTTCTTCAAGATCTTAATGTCATGAATCTTTATTTTTTTATTTATCTGTTTTTTTAATGCCCCAGGTTGTCATTTCTACATTTCTGTTATTCTCTCCTGGCATTGGATTAATTGTAACCCTCTTCTGAAGTTGGGGCACCTAGCAGGCAGGGTTACATTACCCCGATGATATGATGGATGATAAATGATAATGAAGCACCAGGAGAGTTCTTAACCTAAATTCCAGACCATGGGCAACCACAGGAATTATTTCCTCTAAGGAAAAATTCCTGTGGTTTGACCAGGAATCGAATCCGGGACCTCATGAACAGTAGTCAGAAATGCTGACCACTAGCTCATGAGGCTGGTCTGGTAGTTTTTCTGGGTGAGGTTTTTATCGGGGTTTTTTCCTCACCTGTAAGACAAATGTCAGGAAAACTTTAAGGTCCAAATGGTCCCCGAAATCATATGGCCATCATCATTATCATCATCATCCTTCACTGGTGTGGAAAGTAACGGGAGCCACCACACCTACAATTCCCTAGTAAAGCTGCAAGCATAACATGAAAATGCTATGATTGCAGTGAAGGACCTGCCTTTGGGCAGAATTACTATGGATGGATCACCACTCAGTACTACAGTATTCATGTTGAGTTGACAACACTGGACTGCAAGTGCAAATAATTTGTCCCCCAAGATGGCTCAATATTGAGAGTAGTGGGAGGGGCAAAAGAAAAGAGAGGGATAGGAATGCAGGGAGGGAAATGATTTACCGAGGCAGAAAAGGATTTAGTGTTCGGTTCACATATCTTACAGGGGCACAGTCCGTTGGTTGGACAATAAAATCATAGAATGATAATAATGCTTCCTCTCACGACTTCGTAAAGCTATTGTTCAGAGACAACTGAAAGAAGTATTTTGTATTGTTTATTTTTTATTATTTCACTCACCTCATACTTCATAATTTATAGCAGACCCAGGGTTTCTTCACGTAATTTGTGACATTGTCAATGCTGCGTCACGTTCACAACTGAGTATTTTGTGCCTGTTATGGTTTCGATGACCAAGGTTTGGGCTTTTAAGTGGTATATTAGTCTATTACCTTCCTGTCTCCTTAGGGTCGTATCTGTGAACACATTAGACTGTAAAAGTCATTCTTTGCTGAGAAAGTTGCATTCAAAGAAGTTTTTGCATACTCAAAAGTCTGTTCATGTGATAATAATTGTCGAAATTCCTAAGCTACCTGGCAAGATGACTTTGCAGAGAATGAATCGTGAGCAACCCGATGGGAACCGATGTACTATAAAACCTTGCTGCTTTATCCAAGATGTCGGACCTTGAAGACTTCAATCATGTTTTTGGTATACGCGGAGAAGAAGAATTTGATAGAGTCTACTAAAGAATTCAACTGGAAGAACAGGAGAATCGGCGTAATATCGCGCGATGCAGACGTCGTCGTATACGGTTTTATTTGCGGGATACAAGCGTAAATGCGTTCCTCTAGCAGACAAAAATAACGGAAGTGGTTTTATCGCTGAGAAGTCTGGGTAATTTCTTGCCAATATTACGAAAAAAACTACTTTCATGCATGACCAATCAGCGACTCGCTAATTCGAACCTTGCACATTCTGACGGAAAAGTCAACTCACCAGAGACTAATGTTTTTGCATGCGGCCCTTAGTGTTTGGTTCACATATCTTACAGGGGCACAGTCTGTTGGTCGGACAATAAAATCATAGAATGATAATGCTTCCTCTCACGATTTCATAAAACTATTGCTCAGAGACAACTGAAAGAAGTCTTTCGTGCCTGTTATGGTTTCGATGACCAAGGTTTGGGCTTTCAAGTGGTATATTAGTCTATTACCTTCCTGTCAACTTACTCTTGTGTAACTTAACTGCTGAATCTCATAATGTCATTTATGGTTCCCTAGCTTTATTACAATTAAACATTGTTTATTACAATTGAACATTGTGAGTTGATGAAGTACAGAGTGATTCAGAAATATGGCTATATATTTGATTGCATTTTGTGACGAAAATATTATTATTAAAGGAAATATAATGTTATCATTGGAAAGGGAATCCTTCAAATTACAACAATAGAACAAAACAAAACAAATCACTGCTCATGTGCACCTTGGCGGGTTGATTTTTGTGGGCTAGCGTCGAATGCCTTCACAATTTTCATCGTTGTTTCTGCATCCTTGCTAATGCGAGGCCTTCCAGGAAGTTTGATTTTCTGCATCCTTTCCGTTTCCAACAGTCGTTTTCTTCACTTCCCCACAGTCGACGGCTGCAATGCTACGTTAAACTCACGTCTTGCCCGTCTTGCGGCCTCACAATCATTAGCATACGTTACTGCCCATGCAGCAATTGTAATTTGCAACACCATTTTGACTAATGACATAAGTTCTACACTGTTTTGTTTTATTCCATTGTTGTAATTTGAATAATTGCCTTTCCAACGGTAATTTCATATTTCCTGTAATGGTAATATTTTCATCACACAACGCGATCAGACGTATAGCCATATTTATGATTCACCCCGTACATATAAGTTAGGTGTTGAGACTTGGATGTAACTAATACAAAATGTTTGTGTGTAGGCCATACACAGTCCATACCAGCACATAAATACGTGCTGGCTACAGGAAGTTCAGTATTTTATGCCATGTTCTATGGAGGTTTGGCAGAAAACAAAGAAGAAATTGAAGTTCCTGACGTAGAACCTTCAGCATTCTTGACACTTTTAAAGTAAGTATTTATATTTAACAAAACTCAAGGGAAGTGACACCATGAGATATATTATCAATAGAATATAAATATTATATTTGAAAAGAAACATATACGCCTAGACTGGGGTTTGAACCCAGGACCTTTGACTTTCTATGTCAATGCTCTATCCAAGTGAGCTACCTAGGCCTCCAATCTAAACGCGTATTTTTCTCTTCTACATAGTTAATTTCCTAACCCCAAATGCTACGAGCCATTGCTATGATTTTTGCAAATGGCGGTTCCTTTGTTAAGAACACTTTTTATTGGGAATTTAAACATTACTTATAAAGTCAGTAAAAGTCAAGTGATCCCACAATAGGTCCGGAGGCCCTTGGGGTAGTAGGAGGTTAAGGCTCCCACTTTTTCTAGACAATCGGCACTTGATGTCAGCCCTGCGTGACGGCCACCTTTATCCCCAGAACAAGTGTCTGGTACTCATTTCCGTTAGAGGCTGAGTCGACCCCAGGGCCATAGTGCCGTCAGAGGGTTGAGTGCTTCTTTTAATGTTCATATTATTCGTTTTTAAATATCTTAATGATGGACAAATTTTATTTGAAAAGAAAAATATATGCCTAGACTAGGGTTTGAACGCAGGACCTTTGACTCTCTATGTCAATGCTCTATCCAATATGCATTTAGATTGGAGGCCTAGATAGCTCACTTGGATAGAGCTTTGACATAGAGAGTCAAAGGTCCTGGGTTCAAACCCCAGTCTAGGCGTATATTTTTCTTTTCATATATAATTTGTACATCATTAAGATCTTTAAAAACGAATAATATTAACATTAAAAGAAGCACTACTGGCTTTATAAGTAATGTTTAAATTCCCAATAAAAAGTCTTCTTAACAAAGGAGCCGCCATTTGCAAACATCGTAGCAACGGCTCGTATCATTTGGGGTTAGGGAATTAACTATCTAGAAGAGAAAAATTCGCATTTAGATTGGAGGCCTAGGTAGCTCACTTGGATAGAGCATTGACATAGATAGTCAAAGGTCCTGGGTTCAAACACCAGTCTAGGCGTATATTTTTCTTTTCAATTATAATTTGTCCATCATTAAGATGTTTAAAAACAAATAATATGAACAGAATATAAATATGTTTAACTTCCGATTGAGGGTCTTTCCACTTTTCAGCGGTTGCCCTTTTACCAGCCGGCTGCTGGCCCTTCACATCCACATGTGTCAATCACAGAGGTAGATGATCAACAGCCAGTGTAGGGGTGACATGTGGTTAGCATGTCGAGTCCCCCAGCCGTTATAGCTGGTTCCTCAACCTGGAGCCGCTACTTATTGTAGCTACCCAATTGCCTCACGATGCTGGGTGGGCACCGGTCCCATACTGGCCGAAATACCATGAGAAAATTTCTTCCCCCATGCAGACTCGAACCAGCGCAAGTCCTGTAGCTCTGCGCCAACGCTTCCTACCTTAACCGCTCGGCTACGGCGTGGGACATATGTTTAACTTAAGAAAGAAAAATTAATGCTTGAACTGGGACTTGAATCCAGGATCTTTAATTCTGTACATCAGTGCGATACCAATTACGCCATTCGAGCACCGATAAGAACATCAACATTTCTTTCCACTTACACAATTCTCGTTCGTACGACCCTGAGTGGACATGAGTTGAGGATATTATTATAATGTACTATTCTAATGTACTATTCTAATCAATGGTTTAGTTGTGTGGTGATGCTTGAAAAGCTGAAATGTTCAGGGTTCGATTCCTGGTTCAGCAAAATTTTTTCTCTTTACCATTGATTACGGTATTTAAGTTACGTACATTAATTTATAATTACAAAAAAAATAATCGTTATTTCAGTCAAAACATAAATTTATTGTGTTGACGTTTCAATCTCCTGTTGTGAGATTATTTTCAAGACATGGTTGTTTATAAATTTATTGTACATAAACAATATGTCTTGAAACTAATCTCACAACAGGAGATTGAAACGTCGACACAATAAATTTATGTTTTGACTGAGATAACGTTTATTTTTTTTTTTGTAATTATAATATTAATTATTCTCAGTGAAAAAATAATTTTTAAAAAAGTCTACATTAATTTACTTATTTAAATTATAGTAATAGCTTTAGCTGCTTAAAATTAATTTAATAAATAATGCTATAGCATTGTGGAGTTTCTTCACGTCTTCTTAACCCATTGGCTTATACAGATGGCTCCCAGCCGGCTGATCAAGTGAAGCCCATTCTTACACAGACGGCTGTGAGCCGGACTGAGCAGCTGTAGCTTCTTCTTAGTGTTTCTTTAGTTTTGTCAATAGATGGCATCACATATTATATACCGTTGGAAAGCTGAGAGAATGATCTATTCAGTGGTGTACAACAAAATTGATTTCTCTCGATAGATCGCGAGTTATAAGCCATTGTTTTTCAAAGAAGCTAATTTTCTTAAAATTAAATGGTAAATATGGGTGCAACAATGGTGGAGGAAAATATTAATAAGCCAATGGGTTAATGTACAAGCCATTCATTGTGTTTTTGTGAATGATGATCCATTGCATTTGAATGTGGGACCAGTAGAGTAAGATACAGGAAGGATTTATGCTTGGATGGGAATGTAGTCTGAATTTAGCTCAGTTGTCAGAGCGTCAGCATGGAAATCTGAAGGTTCGGGGTTCGAATCCCAGTTCAGGCAAACATTTTTCTCCTTACAATTGATTAGAAAAGTTTTTATTCTCTTCAGTGTTAAAAAGCAGCATTCAAATTCTTAGAAGTCTTGGGAGTGGTTTATCAGAATTTTAGCAACTTCATTATTCAACTTTCACAGGGAAAGAACACTATGAGGTTTAATTTAAGAATGAAATTAATGTTTTTATTACCTCACCTCATATCCTTTTTCTTCTAGACTGCAGTTTCGGAGCTTATTTCCATCATCAGTAGCCTCTGGTTGACCGATGTTACATCGTTTCTTCTTGGTAAGAAGAAAACCGCCAAGAAACGACATAACACTGGTCGACCAGAGGCTACTGAAGATGGAGATAAGCTCCGAAACTGCAGTCTAAAGAAAGAAGGATATGAGGTGAGGTAATAAAATCATTAATTTCATTCTTAACTTACTTCAGTCCCGCACCGGAGCCGAGCGGTTAAGGCAGGAAGCCTTGGTGCAGAGCTACGGGACTTGTGCTGGTTCAAGTCTCCATGGGGGAAAGAAATTTTCTCATGGTATTTCGACCAGTATGGGACCGGTGCCCACCCAGCATTGTGAGGCAATTGGGTAGCTACAATAAGTAGCGGCTCCAGGTTGAGGAACCAGCTATAACGGCTGGGGGACTCGACATGCTAACCACATGTCACTCCTACACTGGCTGTTGATCATCTACCTCTGTGATTGACACATGTGGATGTGAAGGGCCAGCAGCCGGCTGGTAAAACGGCAACCGCTGAAAAGTGGAAAGACCCTCAATCGGAACTTACTTCATACTTTCACATTAGGTCTCTTGTAAATTGTTTTTTATTATGACCCCCAATAAGCTTATTGTCCCAGCCGTTGTTTTGAATTCATGTGTAGCGTAAATAGTAGAATTTCTGTGTGAAGAATACTGCGACATAAATCACTCCTAACACCCAGGTTTTAAAAAGGGAAGCAAGGATGCATGCGTACAAAAATCAATGAAGATTAGTTCTGTCCAAATTGCAGATTTGCAACTCTCGTGCTTTATGGTTTGAAACAAGTAAACTTCACAGCTCCATCTATATTGGAAATAACATGATAAGAGCTTGTGCAGATAAGAATAAGTTATTTTAAAACTGGTGGTTTTGCAAATCTGCATCATCCTGTAAAAACTGCCCCTGATCCATAGTTTTTATTAGCAATTCCTTTAAACCCTCTTTTTTTGTACTGGACTTAGGGAATTTTGTTGTTGCAGGTATTTGTATTGTGACGAGATACATCTGGAAGCTGATACAGTGTTGGCAACACTGTATGTTGCAAAGAAGTATATAGTGCCACATCTAGCCAGAGCTTGTGTCAATTACTTGGAAACAAGTTTGACGGCAAAAAACGCATGTCTCTTACTAAGTCAGTCTCGACTATTTGAGGAGCCGGAGTTAATGCAGAGGTGTTGGGAAGTGATAGATGCCCAGGTATGTCAAAATCTGAATCAACAATAATAAGCCCTTTTTGATGTTATATTCATATAATAATACTTTCCAATATTTATATATTAAATTTGGGAATTTTTAACATTATGAGCTTCAATTAATAAGAATTAAATGAATCATGATTTCTTCTTACCTCATACTTCCATGTTTTTTTAAACACAGCACTGCAGTATCGGCGACCATCGTCAGCTGTTTTCACGACTGTCATTTTTTTCTTTTGCCGATAATTATCCAAACTGCCATCTGGTGTTCCTTTGAAGGAATTACTCTCCAAACTGCCATTTGGTGTTCTTTTAATTCAATCATTTTCTAAACTGCCATCTGTTGTATTTTTTAAGAACTTTGTATTCAAGCTCGATTCGTCCGGAATCTCGAAGTTCATGGTTCTAGTATGGTTTTTTTGAATATATATTTTTTCCCAAACTGTTAAATCCAAAGGTTTAGATAGATGTTTCAAAAGTTTTGCTTCTTTGCAACAAGATATATATAGGAAAAACAAAAAGGAACTTGGAAACTCGTAAAAAAAGAACACTTCAGAAACATAAAGAATGGAGAAATTGAAAAATCAGCTATAGCAGCACATAGTTTATTAGAGCATCATAGGATTGAAAAAGAAGCAAAACTTTTGAAACATCTATCTAAACCTTTGGATTTAACAGTTTGGGAAAAAATATATATTAAAAAAAACCATACTAGAACCACGAACTTCGAGATTCTGGACAACCGAGCTTGATTACAAAGTTCTTCAAAAATACTACAGATAGCAGTTTAGAAAATGATTCATTCAAAAGAACAGAGTTCTTCAAAAATACAATAGATAGCAGTTTAGAAAATAATTCATTCAAAAGAACACCAGATGGCAGTTTGAAGAATAATTCCTTAGAAGGAACACCGGATGGCAGTTTGGAAAAACCTTTACAATTATCAGTTTGGGAGAAGTTATATTATTCAGAAGAACCTCATAATGTTATTTCCCATATTTAACTATAATAACCGTCTCTTTCTAAAACTGTTAACTCATGTTGTGTGTTTTTTTGAAGGCTGAGATGGCATTACGCTCGGAAGGGTTTGTAGATATAGACATACATACTCTGGAGTCGGTGCTGGCACGGGAAACTCTCAACTGCAAGGAGATGCATTTATTTGAGGCAGCTTTAAACTGGGCAGCCGCTGAGTGTGGCCGGCGGGATATTGAAGCCACACCACAGAACAAGCGCAATGTGCTTGGAAGTGCATTATACCTGGTGAGAATTCCAACCATGAGTTTAGAAGAGTTTGCTAATGGAGCTGCCCAGCTGGGGATTCTAACTCCTCAAGAAACCATCAACATCTTCTTGCACTTTACAGCTCACAACAAACCACAGCTCAGCTACCCCATCAAGTCACGCACTGGCCTTAAACCTCAGGTAACAATATCCCTTTCTTATTTTTATTTTATTTTATTTACAGATTTTTTTTTATTAGTAGCAATATTCCACAATACAGTGTTTTTTAACATATTCCAATACTGTTATTTTAACACAGTTCCAATAATGGATCATATGGCCCGGCGAACGTCATATAGCCTTTAAATATTTTTACGTTAATTTTTCCGATGTTTTAATAGTTATCTGCTATTCGGGGCAGAAACAAATCCAACAAACCAAAGATCATAAAAATTGGTCCAGCCGTTCTTGAGTTATAAATAGTGTAACTAATCCGACTTTGTTTTATATATATATAGAAGTCCCGGCCACGTGTTGCTGTGGCTAAGGTATACGTTAAATTATGTTGTAGTAAACTAAGTGACAAATCTAAATCAGAAAGTTTTTGTTTTACACAATTTTTTAGTTCTGGTTCGTTAACTACACCCGGTATAAATATGGGTGGTGGTTTATGTGGAAGTGGTTTTGTTGATTGAGATGAATTTATGTTGTTGCATTCTCAGTATCATCCATAAGTGTATCATAAGGATTGTATACATTTATTGATGGAATATTTTGAGGAGGCTTGCTGATTTCATTATACTTTCGTTTTTTTCTAAGAACTTGCTGGCAGTTTGGATTCTCATCATCATCAAGAAGTCTCTGTATAGTAATATCATCTTGTGATATATTATAGTCATCTTGTTTTTCATTTAATTAAGGCATGGAGATTGTTTCTGTAATATTAGGCATATTATTATAACTAACAAACTTACTTACAATTCTGTTATTCCGTTCCTTAGGACCTTCATATGTTTTTAAATTGACATTCTTCTTAAATGTAAGATTTATGTCACATAGGCCTATACCAATTTGTGGAAATTCACTTGATATCTTATCATTCATGGTCTCTAGAACTGATTCGCCATATTGTTCAATGTCCCTTCTCGGTCCAGTTAAATTTAAATTAAGTTGCTGTCTTTCAGCCAGATTACTTAAAACTAATACTTACACATGAAATTAATATTATTATCAATATATTGAAAATAAAATAAACACAAACACACTTAAATTATGAAATAATCAATATTTGTAATTCAATTGAAATTTGCAGTTGCAACAAAAAGTACATCCATCTGGTTAAATAATAAACCAATTACCTTACATGGCCATCTGTTAGAATCGTATGGAACTCACAGATAATTACACCGCCATCTGTTAGAATCGTATGGAACTCGCAGATAATTATAACTCTTTGTTAAATAATAAACACACAATTTGCAATAAAAAAAATAATGCGACTATAAATTTAGTTATAAACTTCCCTAAGTCTCAAGTTGGATCAAACTGCACACAGTGTGCAATATTTTATTAAAATCGGTTCAGTAGTTTAGGATTCCATCGCGGACAAACAACGTGACACGTAATTTTTATATATTAAGATAATGATATTGTGAAAAGAAAAATGAATTAATAGTGAGTGGAGAACATATTTTTAACGACTCACCTCATATAATTTCAAATTTCTTTGATACCAGTGGTTTCAGACAATATCTTGTCCCTCAATTTCGTGTCTGATACTGCCAGTATCAAAGAAATTTGAAATTATATGAGGTGAGTTGTTAAAAATATGTTCTCCACTCACTATTAATGATATAACCTCATAATGTTTACTTCCCAATATTAATTTAAATAGAAAAATTAATATCTGAACCAGGAATCGAATCGTGGATCTCTAGTTCTCCAGACTAGTGTGCAGCCCACTACACCATTCCAGACCTGGCACAAACATTAACAATTCTTTCCACTTATACAAATCTATAATTCTCGTTTCGTCTGCTGTCAGGTAGGTGTCACAACCATCGCCAATGGCCTGACAGCGGACGAAACGAGAATTATAGATTTGTATATGTGGAAAGAATTGTTAATGTTTGTGCCAGGTCTGGAATGGTGTAGTGGGCTGCACACTACTCTGGAGAACTAGAGGTCCACGGTTCGATTTCTGGTTCAGACATTAATTTTTCTTTTCACAATATCATTATAATATTATAATACAGTGTTTCTCCTTCAACCCAAAGTGATTTGTCGCCAGAGGTTCCTTTCTAAAGCACCTTCTTCCCACAAATGTTTAGCTTCTGTGCTTCTCACTCCATCTATCCAACGTTCTCTAGGTCTGCATCTTTCACTTCTTCCATTAGCTTTCCAATCAAGGATCTTCTTTTGTATTCTATCTTCTTCCATTCTTATGAGGAGTTTTTAAGTCTCCCATCGGGCGCCTCCCCAGGTGGTGGTTATGGGAATGCTTCCCAGATATGGGTGATATCGGTAGCATGCTACCTTGTCAAGCAGCGGACCCGGGTTAGATTCCCGGTTGGGACAAGCTCCTGGGTGAGGTTGTTTTTGGGGCTTTTCCTCACCTATAAGACAAATGTCAGGAAGTTTAGGGCCCAACGGTCCCTGAAAATCATCCTGCCATCATCATCCTTCACCGGTGTGGAAAGCAACGGGAAGCTACCACACCTACAATTCCCTAGTGAAGCTGCAAAGCATAGCATGAAAATGCTATGATTGCAGTGAAAGACCTGCCCTTGTGCAGAATTACTATGGATGGAAGGATACTGTATTTATTACATAATTTGTGTTTTTTATTACATATTAGTGTACATATCTTCTTCTTCCTTCCAAGTATTAGGCCAAGGCCTGTTACGATCCTATAGAAAATTTTCCCTTATGGGAAATTCTCATATAAGACTTGAAAGCATAATAATAGTCCCTTCGATTGGTTGCTAGCCAAAGGAAGGCAAGACCAGTGATGGGGCTGCCATCTTATAGCCTCTGGTCAGGCTTTTCTGAAGAAAAGAAAATAAAGGAAAGAATAAATGGAAGAAAGGAAGGACTCCCTAGCCCTCGGATGCCCTAATAGCGTCGGGGTCGAAAAAAACAAGAGTTAACCAAGAGAGGTTAGATAGTAAAACCTTGTCAAGCAGCGGACCCGGGTTAGATTCCCGGTTGGGACAAGCTCCTGGGTGAGGTTGTTTTTGGGGCTTTTCCTCACCTATAAGACAAATGTCAGGAAGTTTAGGGCCCAACGGTCCCTGAAAATCATCCTGCCATCATCATCCTTCACCGGTGTGGAAAGCAACGGGAAGCTACCACACCTACAATTCCCTAGTGAAGCTGCAAAGCATAGCATGAAAATGCTATGATTGCAGTGAAAGACCTGCCCTTGTGCAGAATTACTATGGATGGAAGGATACTGTATTTATTACATAATTTGTGTTTTTTATTACATATTAGTGTACATATTTCATAGGTAATACTGCATAAAATTCCGGCCTCTATTTATTATGACATTCACATTACATTTGAAGAGTAAAATATATACATAAATCAGGATTTCAACTCAATATCTCTGGCATTCTTCTTTTTTTCTTCTTCCTTCCAAGTATTAGGCCAAGGCCTGTTACGATCCTATAGGAAATTTTCCCTCCAGCGTTTCATAGGACGGCCCAGAGATCTTCGTCCTCTTGGTATATAATTATAAACAGCTTTGGGGATCCGATTTGAACTCATTCTTTCAAGATGGTGTTTCCAATTTAGTTGGTACTGTTTAATATATTCCAAAATTGGCGTAGTCTTCAATTCTTTTAAGATATCGGTGTTCCTTTTCCAATCCCATCTGGTGTAACCCTCTGTTCTGTGCATGAATCTCATTTCACAAGCCGTTATTCTGCTTTCATGTTGTCTTTTTAGTGTCCATGCTTCACTACCATAGGTCAACACTGGTCTAACCAAAGTGTTATATAAATGTAATCTGGTGTTTTTTGTACAAGAGATGGTTTCATAACTTGATTAATAATTCCCAAACTTTTATTAAACTAGTAATTTTTTCAGGGATATCCTTTTCACCCCAGATAGAGAGATAATATCCAAGATATTTAAATTGATTACATCTGATGTTTTTATTATTAATTTATCTTTCAGTGAGAAATGTTAAATTAATAATAAAAACATCATTAGAAGCCTTACTAGCTTTATAAAGTAATGTTAAATTCCCAATAAATGTCTTCTTAACTAAGAAGCCGCCATTTGCAAAGATAGAAGCAATGGTTTCAAAAGCATTTGGTGAGAGGGAATTACAACGTATATAAGAGAAAAATTTGCGTGTAGATCGCAACTCGCCTCGGTAGCTCAGTTGGTAGAGCATTTGGCCCGGCAAGCCAAAGGTCCCGGGTTCGAGTCTCGGTCTAGGCGAAAATTTTTCTCTTCAACTATTGATTACATCTCTCTAAAATTTTATTCCGGAGACAGATTTTACTTTGTATGGGGTCCTTCCCATCAAATGCCATAATTTTAGTTTTGTTAATTGATAATTCCATATTAAATTTGGCACCTATTTTTGCAAATTCCGAAAATAATTAATTTTATAATTTACAGGTGTGTCATCGATTCCAGTCTTGTGCATATCGGAGCAACCAATGGCGTTATCGAGGACGCTGTGATAGCATACAGTTCAGCGTAGACAAGAGGATTTTCGTGGTGGGGTTTGGTTTGTATGGATCTTCAGGAGGAGCTGCTGATTACAATGTTAAAATTGAGCTAAAACGTCTCGGTCGTATCATGGCCGAAAACAACACAAAGTTTTTTTCCGATGGATCAAGCAATACTTTCCACGTTTATTTCGAACATCCTATTCAAATAGAGCCGGAGTCATTCTACACAGCATCTGCAATTCTCGACGGCAGCGAGTTGAGTTATTTTGGACAGGAAGGCATGAGTGAAGTGACCGTCGGTTGTGTTACGTTTCAGTTTCAGTGTTCGTCTGAAAGCACTAATGGGACAGGAGTTCAGGGAGGACAGATTCCTGAACTGATATTCTACGGTCCTACTCCGGTTCTAGACGAACACTAATACTCGCAAGTTTGTTTTTTTACAATCAAACCTCTGTACAAATCAATGTATATTGACCAAGGTCTCTTGATTCTTTGAGCTAGGTTCACGCTCCCATGCTCATGTGGAGAGTTAAAAATTGTTAATATTTGTATCATTGTCTGAATGGTGTAATTGGACAGCACACTCGTACGGAGAACGAGAAATCCAAGTTCAAATCCCGGTCCAAACATTAATTTTTCTGATGTTTTTATTATTGATTTAACATTTCTCAATGAAAGATAAATTATATTTGAAGAGAAAAATTTTCGCCTAGACCGGGACTCGAACCCGGGACCCTTGGCTTTCCGGGCCAAGTGCTCTACCAACTGAGCTACCGAGGCGAGTTACGATCCAGATGCAAATTTTTCTCTTATATACGTTGTAATTCCCTATCGCCAAATGCTTTTGAAACCATTGCTTCTATCTTTGCAAATGGCGGCTTCTAGTTAAGAAGACATTTATTGGGAATATAACATTACTTTATAAAGCTAGTAAGGCTTCTAATGATGTTTTTATTATTGATTTAACATTTCTCAATGAAAGATAAATTATATTTGAAGAGAAAAATTTTTTATAAAGTAATGTTATATTCCCAATAAATGTCTTCTTAACTAAGAAGCCGCCATTTGCAAAGATAGAAGCAATGGTTTGAAAAGCATTTGGCGATAGGGAATTACAACGTATATAAGAGAAAAATTTGCATCTGCATCGTAACTCGCCTCGGTAGCTCAGTTGGTAGAGCACTTGGCCCGGAAAGCCAAGGGTCCCGGGTTCGAGTCCCGGTCTAGGCGAAAATTTTTCTCTTCAAATATGATTTATTAATTTTTCTTTCTTAAATTAGATTCTATCCAGGATTGGAAACTGTTATTTTAAATAAATAAACGTTGAAGAAAAGCAAAACCAGATGTTTACTCAGAGGGTAAAGGCAGCAATCATGCAGGGCTTATTGATCATGGCAATTGTCTAAAAAAAAGATGGGAGCCTTAATCTCGTACTACCCCCAAGGACAATGATGCTCTAGGGATTAAGTTCATTATCTCCGGGAATGATTGGAAAACATTAGCTCAGGATAGGGATATCCGAGCGGCCATGAACCTACGGGTTCGATAGTGCCAGTGAGTTAGTTAGTCTCTGGTTGTAGGTCTAAACCGGCCATGGGTCAATGGATTTTTAGAATGGAGAAATCCTCCTTGAATGGCTTTAAGAAATGTTTTCTCATCTTCACAACTGGGCTCCTTAAGTGTCATACCCTCCATTCCTGGAAATACATTTTATGATTTTGTGAACCCCATAAAATAATTCATAATTTTTTGTATTATATTTTGTGTGATATGTTATAAGTAGGGCAAGGCATTTAATGACCTATAAATTGGTAATAAATGCAAAATAAAAAATGCATTTATGACCTAAAAAAATACAAAAAATTAGTAATAAAATAAAAAAAGATGAATAAAAAGTTATGAATCACCAATAAAAATACTATTTATTAGATTAAGTACTCACTTGATTACTGAATTACATAAAATTTAACTTAACATCAAAATATTAAAAGAAAAGTATTTAAAAATACATGTTACAGTACCTTTTATTGCAGAAAATCCATTTCAATTACACAGTGCACTTTTACAGCAATTTTGAATTGCAGTTAACAATCAGAATAAGGGTAGAAGCTAGCAGAGCTCTAAGAAATTGAATAAAATTCCTAGAAGTGGGCAAGTTCATTATGCACATACCTTGAAAAATAGGGGTAGTAGTTGGCAAAACATCTACTTAATTCCAAGAAACTGTATTGACAAGGAAAAATACTGAATTATAATAAAAATCTCAAATCAAATACAAATAATGTCACGGAGTAAAAAATGCTCAAAATGACCTAAAAATTGCCAAAAAATGACCTATCCCTAAAAAAGTTAAAAAAATTCCCTAACGAAATGCTTTTATTTAATCCATTTTTTAATGCCGTACATTTTCATATATGCAAGCAATGTTTCAAACTTATATTAAGAAAAGATAAAAAATTGTCAATAGCCTTTGCCGTAGTTATAAGAAAGAGAGTACTTCCTTTTATATATTATTTTTAGTCTGAACATCTTACCACAATATTAATGTTGATTTGTTCTTGAACATGTTTCAAAACAATTCTGTTTTATCGTCAGCTTGTCCAGACAGGTTTTATTTATGTTGCATTATGTTGCACAACATAAAAAAAACTACAGTTTAAATAAACTAATAAAAACCGACAAAAATTAAAAAAAACTGATAAAAATAAAAAGTCAGGAATATATAAAATTGAATGCATGGGTTGTGAAAAGAGATATATATATATATATATATATATATAGGAAAACAAAAATAAACCTAAAAATTAGAACCAATGAACACATAAGAAATATTAAAAATGGGGAAATAGAAAAAATCTGCAGTTGCTGCTCATGTTTGGTCTGAAAAACATAATATAAATTCAGACACTAAATTATTAAAACAGTTAGAAAATACAAAAGAGCTGACTATTTGGGAAAAAATTTATATTCAGAAGAACAGAAACAGAGTTATGAATTTTGATATACCGATGGAGCGTGACCTTGTTTGGAGGTTCTTTGGCCAACCATAGGATGGAGCTGACATCGACATCCAGGTTGTGCAACATAAATAAAACCAGTCTGGACAAGCTGACGATAAAACAGAATTGTTTTGAAACATGTCCAAGAACAAATCAACATTAATATTGAGGTAAGATGCCCAGACTAAAAATAATATAATTAAAATAACCTCAAAATATCACTTCCTAAAATGAAATATTAGTACTTCCTTTTGTTGCTAAAATACAAAATGGGGGTGAGAGAGACTTAAAAAAATCATGTTTGCTTTGGAAAGGGATTTAGATGGCCACTGTTGTACCAATGACCAGCTAACTGTATATGCAATGTCTCTTAGGAGTACAGTCCTGAGATTAATTTTATTAAATAGTACAGTATGAGATAAAATGTATTTATTTAGAAACACAAAATATGAAATTTTAAATTGCCATTCTTTGCAAATTCTCTTCTCTAACTTCTCAGTCCTGGACTCTTACTTTAAGGGAGGAAAGGAGATTATGAGTACTTGAGAATATAGTCCGATCCGATTGAGGGTCTTTCCACTTTTCAGCGGTTGCCCTTTTACCAGCCGGCTGCTGGCCCTTCACATCCACATGTGTCAATCACAGAGGTAGATGATCAACAGCCAGTGTAGGGGTGACATGTGGTTAGCATGTCGAGTCCCCCAGCCGTTATAGCTGGTTCCTCAACCTGGGGCCGCTACTTATTGTAGCTACCCAATTGCCTCACGATGCTGGGTGGGCACCGGTCCCATACTGGCCGAAATACCATGAGAAAATTTCTTCCCCCATGGAGATTCGAACTAGCACAAGTCCCGTAGCTCTGCGCCAACGCTTCCTACCTTAACCGCTCGGCTACGGCGAGAATATAGTACTTAGTAAAATGTTTGGACTAAAGAGAGATGACAGACTGGTGAATGGAGAAGACTACAAAACAATGAACTGCATGGCCTTTATCCATCCATAGTAATTCTGCCCAAAGGCAGCTCTTTCACTGCAATCATAGCATTTTCATGCTATGCTTGCAGCTTTACTAGAGAATTGTAGGTGTGGTAGCTTCCCGTTGCTTTCCACACCGGTGAAGGATGATGATGATGATAATGATAAGGATGATGATGGCCACATGATTTCGGGGACCGTTTGGGCCTTAAAGTTTTCCTGACATTTGTAGTACAGGTGAGGAAAAACCCCGATAAAAACCTCACCCAGAAAAACTGCCCCAACCAGGGATCGAACCCAGGTCCGCTGCGTGACAAGGCAGCACGCTACCTCGAGACCACAGCGATGGACAGGAAGCCAGATATAATAAGAACAGTTAAGTCCCGTAGACTGTGATGGGCAGGACATGTGGCACGAATGGGGAATGAAAGACATGCATGGAAGCTTCTTGTAGGAAAACCAGAAGGAAAACGCCCAGTTGGTAGACCAAGAATAAGGTGGGAGAATAACATTAACTATGATTTGAGGGAAGTAGATTATACAGGGAATGATTGGAAAGCATTTTAGCTCAGGATAGGGATGTATGGAGAGCTTATGTCCGCGCGGCCATGAACCTACGGGTTCGATAGTGTCAGTGAGTAAGTAAGAGTAAGTAACTTATCAGTCCACAGTTTGGGAAACAATAATATAGAAGATTTACAGAGTTGCTTAAAGAATAATTTATTCATATTAAATAATACAGAGGTTTGACTGCATGTGATTATTTATCCTACAATTAATGGTGATTGTAGCACAGATGGCTACTTGCGTAACTAAATGGAACAAAAATGGACAAATTACTGTAGATTGTGTGAGAGGTCTTAACATCAATATTAACTAATTATATTATTTTTAGTCTGGACATCTTACCTCAATATTAATGTTGATTTGTTCTTGGACATGTTTCAAAACAATTCTGTTTTATCGTCAGCTTTCCCATACTGGTTTTATTTATGTTGCACAACCTGGATGTCGATGTCAGCTCCATCCTGTGGTTGGCCAAAGAACCTCCAAACAAGGTCACACTCCATCAGAATATCAAAATTCATAACTCTGTTTCTGTTCTTCTGAATATAAATTTTTTCCCAAATAGTCAGCTCGTTTGTATTTTCTAACTGTTTTAATAATTTAGTGTCTGCATTGATATTATGTTTTTCAGACCAAACATGAGCAGCAACTGCAGATTTTTCAATTTCTCCATTTTTAATATTTCTTATGTGTTCTTTGGTTCTAATTTTTAGGTTTCTTTTTGTTTTCCCTATATATATCTTTTCACAACCCATGCATTCAATTTGATATATTCCTGACTTTTTATTTTTATCAGTTTTTTCATTTGTTGGTTTTTATTAGTTTATTTAAACTGTAGTTATTTTTGGTGCTAATTTAATATTAAACTTCTCAAATATATTTTGAAATTTATTATGTACCCAGGGGTGATATGTGAATTTCCTATATTTGTTCATAGGTGGTTCTTCTTTTTCAAGATTACTTCTGTTTATCATTTTTTGTTTTTTATACTTTTCTATCCTTTTATGTACCATTTTTTCATCAAACCCATTTTCTCTTGCTACTTTGATTATGTGTTTTTTCTCATGTTTGAAATCTTCTTCGTTTAAGGGTAAGTTTACCAATCTATGAGTTAAACTATTAAATGCTGCTAATTTATGTCCAATTGGATTGAACCCTGTTGATTTTATAATTGGACATAAATTAGCAGCATTTAATAGTTTAACTCATAGATTGGTAAACTTACCCTTAAACGAAGAAGATTTCAAACATGAGAAAAAACACATAATCAAAGTAGCAAGAGAAAATGGGTTTGATGAAAAAATGGTACATAAAAGGATAGAAAAGTATAAAA
Source organism: Diploptera punctata (assembly GCA_030220185.1). NCBI lineage: Eukaryota > Metazoa > Arthropoda > Insecta > Blattodea > Blaberidae > Diploptera > Diploptera punctata. The sequence continues at coordinate 634,045 of JASPKZ010006480.1, read as the reverse complement.
AACAAAAAATGATAAACAGAAGTAATCTTGAAAAAGAAGAACCACCTATGAACAAATATAGGAAATTCACATATCACCCCTGGGTACATAATAAATTTCAAAATATATTTGAGAAGTTTAATATTAAATTAGCACCAAAAAATAACTACAGTTTAAATAAACTAATAAAAACCAACAAAAATGAAAAAACTGATAAAAATAAAAAGTCAGGAATATATCAAATTGAATGCATGGGTTGTGAAAAGATATATATAGGGAAAACAAAAAGAAACCTAAAAATTAGAACCAAAGAACACATAAGAAATATTAAAAATGGAGAAATTGAAAAATCTGCAGTTGCTGCTCATGTTTGGTCTGAAAAACATAATATCAATTCAGACACTAAATTATTAAAACAGTTAGAAAATACAAACGAGCTGACTATTTGGGAAAAAATTTATATTCAGAAGAACAGAACAGAGTTATGAATTTTGATATTCCGATGGAGGGTGACCTTGTTTGGAGGTTCTTTGGCCAACCACAGGATGGAGCTGACATCGACATCCAGGTTGTGCAACATAATGCAACATAAATAAAACCAGTATGGGAAAGCTGACGATAAAACAGAATTGTTTTGAAACATGTCCAAGAACAAATCAACATTAATATTGAGGTAAGATGTCCAGACTAAAAATAATATAATTAAAATAACCTCAAAATATAACTTCCTAAAATTAAACATCAATATTAACACTCGAAGTCTTCTACCAGATGCAAGGAAACTCAGGAAACAACTAAGAGACAAAGAAGCAGTTCTCTGGAGTCAACTTCCTCATAAAGGAAAAGGCATTGTTCTCTATTGTGAATATACACCAGCAAATCAATGGATTCTCGATCATCAGGGATTGTCTTGTTCTGAATGGAGAGAAACGATTAAAATGCAAGCCAATGTATCAGCAGTGCATTCTTTGCCAGGCAGATCTAGGGACGATACCCTCTGTAGACGTCGCAGAGAGTACGAAACCCTTGCACATAACCTTGGGGCTTGTCCGTCTGGAGAATCACTGAGAAACATTTGGCACCACACTATTCAAAACATGATGGCAGAAGCCTTGCAAGATTATGGATACACAGTTTATGAGGAAGCATTTGGGGTTAGGGAATTAACTATGTATAAGAGAAAAATACGCGTTTAGATTGGAGGCCTAGGTAGCTCAGATGAAAGAGCATTGACATAGAGAGTCAAAGGTCCTGGGTTCAAACCCCAGTCTAGGCGTATATTTTTCTTTTCAAATATAACCCAGCCTAGCTTTAAAATATTCTACCTAGCAGAATTACTAGACTATCATAAGTTGGCAGCATGTGATATAATGAAAAAGAATTGCAATAGTTGGCCCATTCCAACAAGTATACGTAATCAACTGTGCTACAATTGCCCTAGTTAATTTAATTTCTGGAGAAGTGTTTGACATTCCATCAGTGATACCTACATGATATTTGAAGAGGAAATTAAGTTAATTTGTGAAGAGCAGTTAGTCTGTACATTGCAAGTATAAAGTCATGCCTTGTACATAGAGCAATTAAAATGGTGTTTCTTTGCATAAGCAAAAATAGATGTTGTAATTATTTTTAGTGAAACTTCAGTGTCTGTAAAGTGTAAATTACTTCTTGAGAGTCATTAAAAGTAGATTAGAATCCAATCAGAAGACTGAATTGGTAAGTAAAAAAGAAATTTATTAATAGTGAGCGGAGAACATATTTTTAATGACTCACCACATATAATTTCAAATTTCTTTGATACTGGTAGTTTCAGACAATATCTTGTCACTCTTTAGTCATGGCTTCCACTCAAATTACTGAAGCCATGACTGAAGTGGGACAAGATAGTCTGAAACCACAGGTATCAAAGAAATTTGAAATTATATGAGGTGAGTCATTAAAAATATGTTCTCCACTCACTATTAATGATATAACCTCATAATGTTTACTTCCCAATATTAATTTTAATATAAAAAATAAATTTGGGGCACTGCGTAGCGTAGTGGTTAAGGCACTGAGCTACAAGCCGGAGGGTCGAGGGTTCAAGTCCCGTTGGGGTCAGGATTTTTAAACTCACCCAAACCCTCCGGCGGCACTATGGCCCTGGGGTCGACTCAGCCTCTAGCGGAAATGAGTACCGGATGCTTGTTTTGGGGGTAAAGGCGGCCATCATGCACGGCTGACAACCCGGCTGACATAAAGTGCCGATTGTCTAGAAAAAGTGGGAGCCTTAACCTTCTACTACCCCAAGGGCCTCCGGGCCTGTTGTGGGATCACTTTACTCTACTATAAAAAATAAATTTATTTAACTTTCACAGGGAAAAAACACTATGAGGTTTAATTTAAGAATTAAATTAATAATTTTATTACCTCACCTCATATTCTTTTTCTTCTAGACTGCAGTTTCGGAGCTTATCTCCATCATCAGTAGCCTCTCGTCGACCGGTGTTATGTCGTCTCTTGGCAGTTTTCTTCTTCCTTCTATTTGTGGACTAATGAACCTCTGGATCAAATCAAAATTTGCAGGAATTTCGAAATGCATGAGTTTTTCCTACCATATATATAATTTTAACTATTTTCTTAGTGCTTATAAATGCTTATTTTGCAGGAAACATTTTTGTGTGCTTATTTTATGATTTTTAATTCATCATCATCAACAACAACAAGGATTAAGCCCAGTGGCCTGTTCTGATCTCATTATAGGTCGAATTGGTCCTTCCATCTCTTCAATGGTCTTCCCAACATTCTTCTCCCTTTTAGTTTATAATTATACATTCTTCTTGGTATACGCTGTTCATTCATTCGTAATACGTGCTGAAGATAAGTATTTTTATAATATTTTATTCTTTCACAGAGATTAAATATATTAAGTTCTGTTCTTATATCTTCGTATTTCCTTTTATCGGTCCTTTGGTATCCTGCTATTGCTCTCAACATCTTCATTTCAGCAGCCTCTATTTGTTTACTATCTGCCTTTGTTAATGTTGAGGTTTCACATCCACAGATAAGAGATGGAACTGCCAATACTTTGTAAAACTTCAAAATAGTTTATTTTCTAGTCTTATTCAATAAAGTGTGTTTAATTGTGCCACATAGATAATTGAATCGTATTTTAGTGTGTTTGTATGCCGCAATGGACAAACTGACGAAAAAGGAAATACGGAAAGATCTGCGAGAGTACCGCACAACCATAACTAGGCAAATAATAGAAACCTCCAAATCGATAAGAAAAGCAAAGAGGGAAAGAAATGGTGACAAACAATGGATGCTAGGAATTAAGAACCAAGCAGGAGGCCGCAACACATTAAGAACAGATATAATCCAGTCAGCCACAGATTTCTATAAATCCCTATATACAAGCTCCCTAACAACCCAGGCAACAAATCACATAGGCATATTCGATGCTAAACTCGAAAACCACGTCGACACCTTTCCCCCAGTACTGGCCAGCGAAATTAGAACTGCAATAGATGAAATGAAAAATGGCAAAAACACCCGGAGAGGATGGAATATACAACGAATTGCTAAAAACTGGCTTCAGATCAAATACTACCATCACTCACAAACATCTTTAACAAAATTCTGCAGACAGAAGAGATACCCGAGCAATGGAAATCAAGCACAATCATTCTTCTCCACAAGAAAGGCACAAAAGATGACATGAATAATTACCGACCCATAAACCTGATGTCCAGTCTATACAAACTATTTTCAAAAGTGCTAACAAGAAGACTAACAAAAGTCCTGGACGAAAAACCAGCCAACAGAACAAGCCGGATTCCGCTCAGGCTTTAGTACAACAGACCATCTCCAAGCAATTAACCAAATAATAGAAAAGACAGTCGAATACCACCATACATTATATCTAGCATTCGTCGACTACAAACAAGGCAATTCGACTCAGTAGAACATTCAAGTGTCCTCCAGGCATTACACACACAAGGAATCGAACACAAGTACATCCGCGTTCTGGATAAGATCTACAGCCAAAGCTATGCCAAGGTGAAGACAGAAATTGTGGGACAACCATTCAGTCTCAAAAGAGGAGTACGACAAGGCGACCCAATTTCTCCTAAACTTTTTACATGCGTGCTTGAAGACATATTTCGAAAACTAAACTGGAACAAGAAATACGGAGTTAAATATAAACGGGAGCAGGCTATCCAACTTAAGATTTGCTGACGACGTGGTATTGTTCGCCAGATCCCCTAAACAACTCCAATCAATGCTACAAGAGCTCTCAGAAACTAGCAAAATTGCAGGCCTTTCGATGAACAAAAGCAAGACACAAATTATGTCTAATGGTCCGGAAAACCCAATCAAAGTCGATGGAATGGATCTTCAATATGTAAGCGAGCGAGTACATATACTTAGGACAACTACTCTCCTTCCATCAGAAAGTAGAGAAGGAAATAAGCAGAAGAATAACTCTCGCCTGGAAGGCGTTCTGGTCACTGAAATTTATACTGCTGGACAAGTCACTCAACCGGAAACTCAAAATGGAAACACTACAAACCTGTGTTCTTCCAACACTGTTATATGGCTGCCAAACTTGGAATCTTACTGCCAAACTGAAGTACACACTCCAAGTATGCCAAAGGAAAATGGAGAGGAAAATCTTAGGCATAACTCTGAAGGACAGAATCTCGAATACAACACTTCAAGCGATATCCTCAACAACTGATCCCGCACAACAAGCCATCAGGAAAAAATGGAAGTGGGGAGGCCACGTTGCAAGAATACAGGACGACAGGTGGACAATAAAAACAACCATGTGGGACCCGTACACAGGCAAGAGACAGCGCGGAAGACCAAGACGACGATGGGCTGACATCTTCAAAGAACGAGCAGGGGCGCAATGGTCCAGAGTCGCCAGATGCAGGAAAAGATGGAGAATGATGGAGAGCCAACTGTGTATTAAGTAATCACAGAACAGACAGTGTATACAAACCAAGTGCTACATCCAAGTCAACTTCTCACCACGGAGTAGCTCACCGGGTGACACTCTCAAATAGAGCTTAACCCCTGTACAGGGAGGCCTTTGCCCTAAAGGGACATATCAGGCTTTATTTATTATTATATTATTATATCTAAATTTCTGTCATTGCCTAAATGACATCCCAAATAATTTTTAATTAAAACAGCATATTTTATACAAAACTGTTGTTTTAAAAATGCATATTTCACCCCTAGTTGTCATTTATCAGTGATTACCTTTTTTATTAGCTAATGAAAGATTAAGTTAAATCAAATACATAAGAAATCAATGTTAGGGTGTGAAAGGAGGTACATCCAGGATGTTGTGAAATAATTCTGTGTAGTTATAATTAAATGAGAGAGAAACTTAGATTTCCTTCTGAGCTTCTGCAGTTGGACAGATTAGTTGATTATTATGTTTTGTTGGAATGATGTTACGTGGATGGATGGTGAATCCCCAAGTTCCGACCTGCAGAGTGTTAGGTCTGTGCTGGCAGGATACCAGCGCTCTGTTACCATTTGTAGGTAAGTAAGTGAACCACACTATGCTACTGCTACCATTTGTGGGGGTTACGAAACCCAAAACCACGCTTCTACTACCATTTGTGGGTTTAGAAAGCAAACCACACTCAGCGTAACACTGGTCCGGGATCGGGCTTTATAAATTGCTGTATTTATTAATGTGGTCCTGATATTCAAAGAAGTTATCTGAAAGAAAGCAGCTTGCCTCGGGCCCATGAAAGGCAGCTATTAATTCATCTTTCTTTCCCAGATGAACATATATACATATATAGATACAAATTATTAAAAGCATACAGTGAGTGATTTTTGTATAGGAGAGTGAACAACTACTTATACTTGAATAATAACAGAGGGGCGTTGTTTAAAAAAGATAACCTTTTAATATAAACAAGTTGGTTTTAAATAAAACAATAAATTAATAACAAAAGATGATTCTTGATCAAACGACCAAGCATAGCGGTAGAAATAACGGAATAAATAACATACCATACATAATACCACACTCACACACGTGTCCAAGCTTTAGGAATCACTTCTTCCGTACATTGCTGGACTAACTCAAAACAGACCTCTTCTCGGCCTCAATCAACTTGTCTATATAGACCACCATATTAACCTTCCAGTCGCATGGTGAGCTGGAACTGGATTCCACCTTTGAATCCGTCTTTAAATAACCCAAACGCCGGTTGCTAGGCTGATCGAATGATAATGTTCGGTAAGAGTACGCTGCATATAAAGGTTCGCAAGTAGAGGGGACATGCGCCGTAGAGATGCGCGGCAGAAAGGATGAAAAGGGGAGGGGTAGGCACAAGGAACACAGGACATTGGCATATTTCATAAATGTTCTGTAGTAGGGAGGAGAACAAAGATACCATACTGAACCGCAGAAAGGCACTTTCGGTTCAGGTCAATAAGGTGTGTGTGATGGCTCGTCGTCGTAATTGAATTAAGGAATGCCACCCACTAAAACATCTCAATTAGCATTCTTAATATGTAAACAAGTTTGGAAAAAATATTTTCAGCGAGGATATTTTGTTTGATGTATAAAAAATAAATAATAGTTTTAAAAAACTAAAAGAACACGCTTTATTAGAAAACTAAAAAATGAAAAATAATTTTAATTTCCAATACGCTTGGGATAAAATAAAGTGGTCAACAAAAAATCATCTCCAACACATATAGAATAAAATTAGAGTTATCAACAAAAAGAAAATAATTTTACCATCAAAAGCGTGGGGTGCTCTATATCAATTAATATACTTGATAATAAGCAGATATTGGTAAAAGTAAGCTCTCTAAGAAGAAAATGTAAAAATCATAAAAAGCACCCCATGCTTTTGATGGTAAAATTATTTTATTTTTGTTGATAACTCTAATTTTATTCTATATGTGTTGGAGATGATTTTTTTGTTGACCACTTTATTTTATCCCAAGCGTATTGGAAATTAAAATTATTTTTCATTTTTTAGTTTTCTAATAAAGCGTATTCTTTTAGTTTTTTAAAACTATTATTTATTTTTTATTTTTTAGTTTTAATATTTTACAGAAAAAGATAAAAATGTAAATATCTTTAAATTCGATACTCTTTTAGTATGAGCTAAAAGTAATACTCTTCTATAAAAACCCCACCCAGCCGGATTTGAACCAGCGACGTATGGATTACTGAAATTATATACCACTAAGAGTTCACTGCTCTACCAACTGAGCTCTTACAACGATTGACTAAAAACTTGACAAGTCCGCAACCTATTATACCAGTTTTCATTTTTTTTGATTTTCGGATGATTCTGGCCAGGATTTTAGAAACAAAATATGAAATTATTGTATTGTCACGGGCCCTCTACACGTATACAAAGTTTCAAGTCAATCCAATGTTTCTAAGTGGGTGAAAATCGCATTGAAAGATTCCATTACATAGATACAAAAACACTTTTTTTGATTTTCTGATGATTATGGCCAGGATTTTAGAAAATAAATATGAAATTATTTTATTGTCACGGGTCCTCTACAAGGATACAAAGTTTCAAGTCGATCCAATGATTTTAAGTGGGTGAAAATCGCGTTGAAAGATTCCGTTACATAGATAGATAGATACAGGTCAAACTAATATAAAGTGTGTGAAAAGGAGTTTCTGCAAATCAAAAAATAAGACATTATGCAGCATATAAATAAAATGCGGCATGAAGAGAGTTATAAGATTGTATCTGAGTTAAATATCTAACTTAAATCAAAATAATTATTTATTTGATGGAAAAACATCTTTAATTAATTTCTATCGTATTACGGATATAAAAGAGGAAGTATTTTTTTTAAAGCCAAAAAGGATAAGCAGATACTTTAGGAGGATTTATTTCCATAACTGATTAAAGACTTGGGTGAACAATAAATTGATTCTATACATTTTAATATATTACTAATATCTTCAACATCTATAAAGATAATGAAATCTCTGTTAAACAAGATGGCAAATTATCTTCTTGGGAAAAGATCAACACTGGAGTAAGACAGGGATGTGGACTTTCACCGGTGCTTTTCATTATACATATGAATAAATTAATAAACGAATGGAGGAAAACACAACGAGGATATATACCCATCGGTAGGAACCTCAAACTCGATGCTTCTTTTTTGCAGACGATTTAGCTCTTCTGGCACTTTCCAAAAATGATTTGCAACGATCAATTTATAATTTACAAAAAAATAGGTGCCAAATTTAATGTGGAAATATCATTTAACAAAACTAAAATTATGGCATTTTATGGGAAGGACCCCATACAAAATAATATCTGTCTCCAGAATAAAATTTTAGAGAGATCTAATTAATTTAAATATCTTGGATATTATCTCTCTATTTGGGATAAAAAGGATATCCCTGAAAAAATTACTAGTTATAATAAAAGTTCAGGATTTATTAATCAAATTATAAAACCATTATATTTGAAGAGAAAATTTTTTGCCTAGACCGGGACTCGAACCCGGGACCCTTGGCTTTCTGGGCCAAGTGCTCTACCAACTGAGCTACCGAGGCGAGTTGCGATCTAGGCGCAAATTTTTCTCTTATGTACGTTGTAATTCCCTTGCGCCAAATGCTTGAAACCATAGCTTCTATCTTTGCAAATGGCGGCTTCGTAGTTAAGAAGACATTTATTGGGAATTTAACACTACTTTATAGCCAGTAGGGCTTCTATTGACGATTTTATTATTAATTTAACACTTCTCATCGAAGGATAAATTATATTTGAAGAGAAAAATTTTCGCCTAGACCGGGACTCGATATATATAAATATAATTTATCCTTCGATGAGAAGTGTTAAATTAATAATAAAATCGTCTATAAAACCATTCCTTGCCCAAAAAAACACCAGATTACGTTTATATAACACTCTGCCTAGACCAGTGTTGACCTATGGTAGTGAAGCATGGACACTAAAAAGACAACATGAAAGCAGAATAACGGCTTGTGAAATGAGATTCTTGCGCAGATCAGCGGGTTACACCAGATGGGATCAGAAAAGGAACACCGATATCTTAAAAGAATTGAAGACTACGCCAATTTTGGAATATATTAAACAGTACCAACTAAATTGGAAACACCATCTTGAAAGAATGAGTCAAATCGGATCCCCAAAGCTGTTTATAATTATATACCAAGAGGACGAAGATCACTGGGCCATCCTATGAAACGCTGGAGGGAAAATTTTCTATAGGATTGTAACAGGCCTTGGCCTAATACTTGGAAGGAAGAAGAAGAAAAAGACGTTTTAATTCTTCACTGACAGACAGAGGAGCTTCAGACTGGAAAAAGTGACCTTCTTTGTATAGTGTAACAGCCTTCAATAAGGTAAGAGTTCTGTGAAACAATTTATCATCATATTTGTTTATTCATAGTTAAATATGGGAAATAACATGTTCTTAATTCAATGAACGAGTCACTTCTTATCTTACCTCATAGTTTGTTTTTTTAAACATGGGAACTGTAGTTTTCAAGAGAAGTCCCTTTTATCTTCAGCTGACGTTATGACTACTGGATTTTTGTTGGAATCTTCATCTATAAAGTTGCCATCTGGTGTTGATCGGATGAACCTCGAGATCAGGTCCCTTTTTTTTTTTTTTTTTTTCAATTTTGAAATTCCTGTTGAATGGGATCTGGTCTCGAGGTTCACCAGATCAACACAAGATGGTAACATTATAGATGAAGATTCTAATGAAAATCCAGTAGTCATAATGCCGGCTGAAGATAAGAGGGACTCCTCTTGAAAACTGCAGTTCCCGTGTTTAAAAAACATGAAGTGTGAGGCAAGATAATGTATGACCTATTCAGAATGTTAAAATGGAGGTGCTTTCTTTATTATGGAGCGATTCCATGAAAATGTCATACCGAGGTGAAAATTTTGAAACTGACACAGGAATAATTTTGTTGATGTAATATATATCTGCAAATATCAAATTTTATAATTCTATAAGAACATGTTTCAAATGTGCATTATTTTAATCTAATAATAGCGGTAGAACTTGTCATATTCCAAACCTGAAAAAATATGCAAAATTTTACCAATTTCTTGTTTAATGATTTTGTCGAATGAATTCGTTTTATTTCACAAAATATTTTTCTAAACCATGCTTTGGTCCTCCTTGGTTGTAAATGAAACAATATTAATTGGATTCTAATACTCTATATACCTTAAATGTGTCCTATAGTTGTTAACTGTAAGTTATGGTCAGTTAGTCACAGAAAACGGATAAAAATTACTGTACACAACATAATAATTGATGGATTAAAATTTCCTTTTAAATTGTACGTTATCGGTACACGACAAAAAAGTATTGATGACATTTTCTTGTAAAGTCATTATTTTTCCCGCTGGAGTCCCGTGACTGACTGACTTTTTGTCCCCTCATTTATATTGCTAATACGCATGATGCAATCAGTTGCTTGCTGGACTCCGCTGTGTATTAACATAAACATGGTTTAGGAAATCTGGTAGACTGTTCATTACGAGGGCTACACGATGGCTATCTTGGATTTTCGAATCAGCTAAAACCTAACTAACCTAACATAACCCAACAAAATTTTGGAAATTTCAAAACCCTGCAAAAATACAATCTAATAGGAGTGTCCGGGATTTATAGTGCAAAAAATCCGGTCTAAATCCAAAATTGAGTTTTCCAAGGTTTGTTTTTCTAAAAAATGCCAAAATTTTCGAAAATTCAAAAACTGCAAAATTACTATTTAGAGGTAGAGGGTTGAAATTATGCATACATACGTCTTAAAACATACATTTCTAATTGTATATCTTGGATTCTCGATAGACGTTGAATTAAATATACTTATGAGGCGAAGCGCTAAAATACAGGATAGAAAACAGCAGGTTAAATTTGATTTTTTATTTTACCACGTCTACAGTTTTGTAGTTAGAGCTATGAAACTTTGCATGCACATTGCTGCTTCGGTGGTCTATTTTTTTATATTTTTGTTTGGTTTGTAGCTTTAACAGCTAGTGTGAAAAAAAATTATATTCACTTATTTTCTAAAAATTCACCACCCCCGCAATTGTACATATGGCGGGTTGTAATTATGCATACATACGTCTTAAAACATACACTTCTAATTGTATATCTTGGGTTCTGGATAGACCTTGAATTAAAAATACTTATGGGGCAAAGTGCTAAAATACGGGATAAAAAAGCCAATTATATTTGATTTATTCCTTTTTATTTTACCATGCCCACAGTTTTATACTTAGAGTAATGAAATGTTGCATGTCGATAGCAGCGTTAGTGCTCTATATTTGGTAGTTTTATTAGATATGCAGCTTTTAACAGTTATTATGAAGAAAATTAATATATACTTATTTTGAAATAATTCACAACCCCTACAAGTTAACAGGTAGAGGGTTAAAACTGAGCATACATACGCTTCTAGGCATACCCTTAACAACGCATATCTAGGATTCTCGATAGACATTGAATTAAATAAGTTATTGAATAAGATTTTGATATTTTGGGGTAATATGTGGTACTTTTGTTTTATAAGACCACGCCTACAGATTTGTACCCAGAGCTATGAACTTTGCATGCCGATAGCTGCCTAGGCGTTCTATTTTTTGGTATTTTTCTTTCGTATGTAGCTTTAACAGTTAGTATTAAAAAAAAATGATATATACTTATTATCAAATAATTCACCCCCGCCACAATTTTACAGATATAAGAACAAAAATTTGTATACATACATTTCATGACCAGTGCTACAAGATGGCTATCTCAGATTTTAGAATAAGCTAAAACATAACTTACCTAACCTAACGCTTATTTTTGGGGAAAAAATCCAAGCCTCGGAATAAAATAACTCGATTTTCAAAAAGTTTTGACTTAGACCGGATTTTTTGCATTATATATCGCGGACACATCCTCTAGATTCAATTTTTTAAGTTTTCGAAAATTTTGTAATTTTTGGGAAAATATCCTAGATTATAGCCTTGGAAAAAAATAACGATTTTCAATTTTTTTTTAGACTTAGACCGGATTTATTGCATTATATATCCCGGACACACCTACTAGATTGCATTTTTGCAGTTTTTGAAATTTTCAAAATTTTGAAGTTTTTTTTTTTGGAAAAACACCAAGACTATAGCCTTGCAAAACTCAATTTTGAAATTTTGGATTTAGACCGGATTTTTTACATTATAAATCCATGACACATATACTAGATTGCATTTTTGCAGTTTTTGAAATTTCCAAAATTTTGACGATTTTCGGAACAACGCCAACACAATAGCCTTGGAAAACTCAATTTTAGATTTAGACCGGATTTTTTGCATTATAAATCCCGGACACAGCCTCTAGATAGTATTCTTGCAGTTTTTGAATTTTCGAAAATTTTGACTTTTTTGGAAAAACAGTAAGACTATAACCTTGGAAAACTCAATTTTGGAATTAGATCGGATTGTTTGCATTATAAATCCCGGATACACCCTCTAGATAGTATTTTCGCAGTTTTTTAATTTTCGAAAATTTTGACTTTTTTTTTGGAAAAAACAGTAAGACTATAACCTAGGAAAACACAATTTTGGAATTAGACCGAATTCTTTGCGTTATAAATATCGGACACAGTCTCTGGATAGTAATTTTGCAGTTTTTGAATTTTCGAAAATTTTGACATTTTTTCGAAAAACAGACTATAACCTAGGAAAACTCATTTTTGGATTTAGACCGGATTGTTTGCATTATAAATCCCAGATACACCCTCTAGATAGTATTTTTGCAGTTTTTGAATTTTCGAAAATTTTGACATTTTTTGCAGTGTTACATTGAAACCTTGGAAAACTCAATTTTGGAATTAGACCGGATTTTCTGCATTATAAATCCCGGACACAGTCTCTATATAGTATTTTTGCAGTTTTTGAATTACCGAAAATTTTGACATTTTTTGCAGTGTTACATTGAAACCTTGGAAAACTCAATTTTGGAATTAGACCGGATTTTTTGCATTATAAATCACGGATACACCCTCTAGATAGTATTTTCGCAGTTTTTGAATTTTCGAAAATTTCGACATTTTTTCGAAAAAACAGACTATAACCTAGGAAAACTCATTTTTGGATTTAGACCGGATTTTTTGCATTATAAATCCCGGATACACCCTCTAGATAGTATTTTTGCAGTTTTTGAATTTTCGAAAATTTTGACATTTTTTTGGAAAAACAGTAAGACTATTTTGACATTTTTGACCTAGGAAAACTCAATTTTGAAATATTGTATTTAGGCCGGATTTTTTGCATTGTAAATCCCGGACACAGTCTCTAGATAGTAATTTTGCAGTTTTTGAATTTTCGAAAATTTTGACATTTTTTGGAAAAACAGTAAGACTATAACCTTGGAAAACTCAATTTTGAAATTTTGGATTTAGACCGGATTTTTTGCATTATAAATCCCGGATACAGTCTCTAGATAGTATTTTTGCAGTTTTTGAATTTTCGAAAATTTTGACTTTTTTTGGAAAAACAGTAAGACTATTACATTGGAAAACTCAATTTTGAAATTTTGGATTTAGACCGGATTTTTTGCATTATAAATTCCGGATACACCCTCTAGATCGTATTTTTGTAGTTTTTGAGTTTTCGAAAATTTTGACATTTTTTTGTAAAAACAGTAAGACTATATCCTTGGAAAACTCAATTTTGAAATGTTGGATTTAGACCAGATTTTTTGCATTATAAATCCCGGACACAGTCTCTGGATAGTAATTTTGCAGTTTTTGAATTTTCGAAAATTTTGACTTTTTTTGGTAAAACTCAATTTAACCTAGGAAAACTCATTTTTGGATTTAGACCGGATTGTTTGCATTATAAATCCCAGATACACCCTCTAGATAGTATTTTTGCAGTTTTTGAATTTTCGAAAATTTTGACATTTTTTGCAGTGTTACATTGAAACCTTGGAAAACTCAATTTTGGAATTAGACCGGATTTTCTGCATTATAAATCCCGGACACAGTCTCTAGATAGTATTTTTGCAGTTTTTGAATTACCGAAAATTTTGACATTTTTTGCAGTGTTACATTGAAACCTTGGAAAACTCAATTTTGGAATTAGACCGGATTTTTTGCATTATAAATCACGGATACAGCCTCTAGATAGTATTTTCGCAGTTTTTTAATTTTCGAAAATTTTGACATTTTTTCGAAAAACAGACTATAACCTAGGAAAACTCAATTTTGAATTTTTAGATTTAGACCGGTTTTTTTGCATTATAAATCCCGGATACACCCTCTAGATAGTATTTTTGCAGTTTTTTAATTTTCGAAAATTTTGACATTTTTTGGAAAAACAGTAAGACTATAACCTTGGAAAACTCAATTTTGAAATGTTGGATTTAGACCGGATTTTTTGCATTATAAATCCCGGACACAGTCTCTAGATAGTATTTTTGCAGATTTGAATTTTCGAAAATTTTGACATTTTTTGGGAAAACAGTACGTCTATTTTGACATTTTTGACCTAGGAAAACTCAATTTTGGATTTAGACCGGATTTTTTTAATTAAAAATCCCGGACACAGTCTCTTGATAGAAATTTGCAGTTTTTGAATTTTCGAAAATGTTGACATTTTTTGGAAAAACAGTAAGACTATAACCTTCCATCCATAGTAATTCCGCCCAAAGGCAGCTCCTTCACTGCAGTCATAGCATTTTCATGCTATGCTTGCAGCTTTACTAAGGAATTGTAGGTGTGGTAGCTTCCCGTTGCTTTCCACACCGGTGAAGGATGATGATAATGATGGCCATATGATTTCGGGGACCGTTTGGGCCTTAAAGTTTTCCTGATTTCGGGGACCGTTTGGGCCTTAAAGTTTTCCTGACATTTGTCTTACAGGTGAGGAAAAACCCCGATAAAAAACCTCACCCAGAAAAACTGCCCCGACCAGGGATCGAACCTGGACCCACTGCGTGACAAGGCAGCACGCTACCTCGAGACCACAGCGGTGGACCTACTATAACCTTGGAAAACTCAATTTTGAAATGTTGGATTTAGGCCGGATTTTTTGCATTATAAATCCCGGACACAGTCTCTAGATAGTAATTTTACAGTTTTAGAATTTTCGAAAATTTTGACATTTTTCGGACAAACAGTAAGACATAACCTAGGAAAAGTCAATTTTGAAATTTTGTATTTAGACCGATTTTTTTGCATTATAAGTCCTGGACACAGTCTCTAAATAGTATTTTTGAAGTTTTTGAATTTTCGAAAATTTTGACATTTTTTGGAAAAACAGACTATTTTGACATTTTTGATCTAGGAAATCTCAATTTTGAAGTTTTGGATTTAGACCGGATTTTTTGCATTGTAAATCCCGGACACAGTCTCTAGATAGTATTTTTGCAGTTTTTGAATTTTCGAAAATTTTGACATTTTTTGGACAAACAGTAAGACTAGGCCTATAACCTAGGAAAACTCAATTTTGAAATTTTGTATTTAGACCGGATTTTTTGCATTATAAATCCCGGACACAGTATCTAGATAATATTTTTGAATTTCGAAAATTTTGACATTTTTTGGACAAACAGTAAGACTATAACCTAGGAAAACTCAATTTTGGATTTAGACTGGATTTTTTGCATTATGCTGATAGAGACAGAACAGATGCATCAAAATTTAAAACCCATAAATAGGGATTCAATGTGACATGACACGAGTGTTCTCTTGAGTGTATACCACACCAGGAGTTTTACTATAAATTTAAGCATGATTTTTAATCGTATGAAAATTATAATATATATATATATATATATATATATATAAAGTTTTTCTGTATGCATGTATATATATATATATATATATATATATATATATATATTAAAGTTTTCTTGGGTTTTCCGCGATTTGGATTCAAGTTCGGCCTCCGGCCACTGATTCCGGCGTTTCGGCATGATCCCACATGCCATTATCAAGGAATGATAAGTTCGAGTCACAGGTTTAGGTCTCATATAATTAAACACACAGAATTTTCGCTGTGGTCCGTTTCCGAAGACGTACACCCATCCAAGGTTACATAAGAACTAAACCTTGGATTGTGTTCGTCTTCGGAAACGGACCACAGCGAAAACTTATGTGTTTAATTATATAAGACCTAAACCTGTGACTCGAACTTATCATTCCTTGATAATGACATGTGGGATCATGCCGGAACGTCGGAATCAGTTGGCCGAACTTGAATCCAAGACGCGGAAAACCCAAGAAAACTTTCTTATATATATATATATATATATATATATATATAATATATATATATATATATAACATTTTGTATAATCCGGAAATCTGTCTAATGCGAACAAATATCGGTCCCGGTGAAATAATAGTAATTTCACATGTATTTATTTTGTATAAAACGGAATCTGTCCAACGCGAAAACGGAAGAATATTTATACACAATTCATTAAAAAAATATATAAAGCTGAAAGACAGAGAGATAAATAAGTTAGTTTCCACTTCATTAAATTTCCGTTAGGCCAAAAAACAACAAGGAATGATTCCTGTCGCCGGGTGTATTACAGATTCTGCCTGTACCGGTAACTGAAATTTTATTTCGGCCTCACTGCACACCCGTAATGCGAACTACAGATACCTGTCTTACAAATAACCATTGCACTGTAAAATCTTAAATCAGTTTAAGTTCTGAGACCGATATTTCACAGGTAGCGTTCCGAATTTTCGGAATAAAGATGGCTAAAACGTATGTATCATTCTCATTAAACGAAAACTGAAAGTGATTGAAGGTAAATCTCCAAATTTCAGGACCGATGCTCCAAAGTCAAGCTCTTGCTAAGTCCGTGGGAAATAACGATTTCAAGGCATCTTCAGGTTGGCTGGACAGTTTTAAAAGATGACGCAATGTAATGTGGAATGATATTTGCTAGGAATCAAATAATGTGGACGAAAATGTAGTTAGTGAGCGAACACCACCGAAACTGCATACTTTAATTTCAGGATACGCGCCTAAGAGACATTTTTAACGCTGACGAAACGGCACTCTTTTTTTTTTATAACGTACAGGAGGTAGGTGTTGCCAAACTCATAATAACGGTAGGCTATTTGTTTGTTTAGGGAGGGGTGGAGGGGGAAGATTTAGCAGTACTTTTTCCAAATTTGTGTACTATACATTTAAAAAACATAGTTTTTCTTTTACGGCTTGCAAACTGGTTTTATAAGTAAAATATGAGAGTCGATACGACACTTTCACACAGGATAGTACAGATCCGCACGAGCTCAGTGACAAGTGGTAACTGTTTTTTTTCTTTAAGAGGGGGTGGCTTGGACGGCTACAAGTTACAACTATGTACCTGCTGTGTTGCATACTTCAGTTTTATTTAAGGATTTCTCTCAAGAAAATGCTGTTAAAATGGTAACCCAGTTCCGTATTCCAAACACACAGTAACTTCCTGGGTTGAATCTGACTGTAGTATATGTCACTTTCCAAAGGCAGCGGAACTACAATTAATTCAAGGTACGTAAAAAGAAATAACGGTACTCTATAATCTAAGATTAATACGTTTCAGTTTTTATAATGCGGAATTTTGTCTAATGTGGAAAAAAATTGGTCCCATGCAATTCCGTTTTGAGCACGTTTTACTGTATATCCATCCATAGTAATTCTGCCTGAGGTAGGTCTTTCACTGCAATCATAGCATTTTCATGCTATGCTTTGCAGCTTTACTAGGGAATTGTAGGTGTGGTAGCTTCCCGTTGCTTTCCACACCGGTGAAGGATGATGATAATGATAAGGAGGAGGATGATGATGATGGCCATATGATTTCGGGGACCGTTTGGGCCTTAAAGTTTTCCTGACATTTATTTGTCTTACAGGTGAGGAAAAACCCGATAAAAACCTCACCCAGAAAAACTGTCCCGCCCGGGGATCGAACCTGGGCCCGCTGCGTGTGTGTATATATATATAAAGAAAAACATAGGAAATATGTTATTGTAATTATTCAACATGGCAAATGAACTAATTCTTTTAAAAAATAAATAAATTTTATATGTTGTGCAATGCTTGCATATGTCTTCAGGGATACCAATAACGAAGTACATCGATAAAAATATTGTGTGTTAGTCCAGTTTTTAACCTAATTTTTAATTATAACTTGATAATAAAATAAGTAATTATGTATTGTGTGTATAGTTATATAACGTAAAAAATATATTTTAGTAATATTTAGTATTAAATATTGTCTAAATATTAAATTGCTATTTTTAATTTAAAATGTTATGTTTCCTATCTGACCACAATATCACCAATACTTCGGTTCTCTATGACCAATACATCCTTATTATTATTACCCAAGAAATAAACATGTCTCCATAATTAATTTCAAAGGAGCATTTTATCAAAATTAATTAAGTAGGAGTGTATAAATAAAATATCAGATTGTTAAAAGCGTAATGTGTTGTGAAATATTTTTTGATAACTTAGTAATAGCATTTAAAAAATCTGGAGCATGGATTAATTAAGTCTTTATTTTACATGCTATGACGTCATTTGCCATAGAATAAGTTATCAAGAATTTGCAATAATTTCTTCACCATTTTAAATTTCGATCATTCGAGTTATGCGATTTGGTAGGAGATGTAAGTTCTGTAAGTATACTCTACAATTTTTTCTTCCGTTGTCTTTAATTACGAATATATAATTTAAATATATCTTCTTCGTAGTAAAATATTTGTTTAGGGATTAAAAGACAAACATCTAGATAAATTCTGGTGGAATAAATCAAGTGACTACAAGAATTTGCGATCTGGTACAATTAATACGTAGCTTTTAGTTTTTTGACATTGGAAAATTTTAAACACAATTACCTTTGCAGAACTTCAGAGGACGACGTTCTATGACAACATTCTTATGCAACTGTTATACTTTTACTTCTTTTATTAACATTTGGTACTATTTTAAACATTTTGCAACGATTTGCAATGCTTAAGATAGTACTAAATATTAGAAGTATGTAGTGCAACAGTGACATGAGAATGTTGTATAGAACGTTATAGTTCAGTAGAGATAATTATTTTTTAACATTTTAGACTACGTAGATTAAAACTTTACATCTAATTTGGTTGATTTTGTGTGTTTTTATTTCTTAGCTGCAATATGTAAGGATGCAAAGAAAATGACACTGAGCACATGGCTCTTCATTGGTTGGAAGAATGGGCGTGGTCGTTCTGTCAAGTAAGTCTTTCGATAAAGTTTTTCTACTTTTAGTGATCAGAATAATATTTTTCTTAGTTCTTATTTCTGTAAACTTTTAACATATAATATTCCGTCTTTATTTCTTTGCTATTCTAGTACAAATGACAGTCCAT
The DNA here is from genome assembly GCA_030220185.1 of Diploptera punctata. NCBI lineage: Eukaryota > Metazoa > Arthropoda > Insecta > Blattodea > Blaberidae > Diploptera > Diploptera punctata. The sequence continues at coordinate 614,676 of JASPKZ010006480.1, read as the reverse complement.
GAACGTTGGAGTAACACTTAATTTATAGTACATATACAAAATGGACAACTGTAAGGTTAGGTTGAGTTATTTTTGGGTTTAACTTTAGAATATATCATTCTATGATTTTCCATACAAACATTCTTATAACATTGTTGCACTACATACCTTTACCATTTTTACTAATATTTCGCAATGTTTTAAATATTTTACAATTTATAAACATTTATCTATGTTTGCAAATTTATGGGATTTATATCTAAATGATTTTTTCAAGTTCTACAGAATCGCAGTGCACATGCCTGAATGCTTAATCTTACTTCACCAGATGGCATGATATATCTGTAAAATCGGTGTGGCCAACATTTGCAATTAATTCCAAAGCATATTTAAAGAAATTTAGGCTCAACTGCACTTTTACTAGCACAAGATTTTTGTTATATTATTGTAAATTATAGCTCTTCTTTTGTATTTACTAACATTATTTAATATTTTAAACTTTTTCAAACGATTATTATAACATTATTAGACAGTTTTGAAGTATTTATTTAAATATGCAAATCACAATATTATGACATTGTTAGAAATATTGTGATGCTGTTATTTTCTCCATAGAGTATATTACTTAGTCTATGATTTTTCTATCGCTGTTTTGGGTTATCGCTAGTTGGATCAGCATTAGGGAGCGATAAGTAAGTGTACACCCATTTTTAATAAACGTTTGGTAATTTTAATATTATTTATATATTTTTTAACATAGATTTGGGGATTTATTGCAAATATTGGTCATTTAAATTCCATAGCGACAGATAGTAATCGAGGATGATAATCAATATGTGGTTCGATTGTGGGTTATCGGTGGCTCTACAAACTCTGACGCATGTGCACTGTTATTCTATAGGACTTCGAAAATATTTCACGCTAGTTTAAGTGCAGTTTTTCTGAAATTTATTTCATTTTATTAGGTTCTGATGGGACAAGTTAATTATATAATATGCTTAACTAATGCATGTTATTTATTTTGTTAGGTTAGGAAGAGGGAAGTTGTTGCATATCGATTTGTTATAAACATGTTTGGGAATTTATTGTCAAGGTTGGTAAATCAGTTTATTTACAGATGTCCTGCCATCTAGTGGAAGTTATATTAAGCATTTGTTCATGTGCACTGCAATTCTGTAATATTTTGAAGAATTCATTGAGTAGGTGAACGTCAAATACCCCTAAAGTTTGGCTCAACAGTACATTACCTTTCCCTTCATTTTCCATAGTATATTCTTGTAATACTGTTATTCTACATACTTCTTCTGTCTTTACCAACATTTTAAACTATTTCAACGGTAGTTATAACTTCTTTTACAATTTTTAGGTATTTATTTATTTACGAGAAACATAGTAACGTTATGACATTTTTAGACAATATTGTGAAACTCCGGGAAAAAGTCAGTTATATGGCGGACACAAATTCTTCCAAGTTCCACAGAATTGCAGTGCGCATGCATGAGTTGCTGTAATCGTTAATATAGCCTCCGGTAGATGGCTCTGCAGTTGGCATTACCAACTTTGGGAATAGATTCCCAAAAGCAAAAAAAAAAAAATGGACATAAACTAACTTTCCATTTCCTAACTAAAGAAAACAATTTACATGCTTATTATTTATTCTCAAATGCTTAAAAAATGGACGTAAACCAACTTCCCATTTCCTAACCTAACAAAACAATTTACATGCGTACTATTTAATAAACTATAAACTAATTTTACATACGCTAACACTAAATATGGTTTGAAATTATTTTCAAATGGTGGCAACGTTGGAACAACATAGGAAAGTAGCAAGTAATGTATCCACGATCATGTTTTATGTAAATATATAAATATAAAATATTGTAAAGGAAGCTTGAAGATCGTTGCAAAATGTTTAAAACAGTACAAAACGTTTACAAGTGTTTAGTGCTTCAGTGGCATAAGAATGTAAGTGTAGAATTGTGACTGGCAAATAACGTACCTTACCCAAACTCAGCAGAAATTTTCTCTCCTCTTCCAATGTTGCCACCATCAACAGCTTATTCACACACATTTTTGTTAGGTTAGTACTATTTTGTTAGTGTTAGTTCACATCAGATTAGTGTACACTTCAGTAAATAATTCTTCTTCTTCTTCTTTACTTCACGGGCTAGGCAAAATGCCTGTTCTGTCTCACAGTTGTTCTGTCCATCTTTTCACTGGCCTTCCTACATTCCCCTTGAACCTCTTGGCTTGTAGTTAAATGCTGCTTTTGGTAATCTTGTTACGTTCATTCTTTCTACACGTCCAAACCATTTGGCTCAACTGCACTTCTACTAGCGCATAATTTTTCTGTTATATTGTTGTAAACTATAACTTTTGTTCTGTACTTACCATCATTTTCTAATATTTTAAAACGTTTTAAAACAATTTTTATAACATTATTAGACAATTTTAAAGTATTTATTTAAATACGCAAATCACAATATTATGAGACTGTTAGACTGTTGATGCTAACTGCTATTTTCTCCACAGAGTATATTACTTAGTCTATGATTTTTCTATCGCTGTTTTGGGTTATCGCTGGTTGGATCAGCATTAGGGAGTGATAAGTAAGTGTCACCCATTTTTAATAAACGTTTGGTAACTCACTATGATGTTTGTGGGTTATCATTGCTACTTCTAGCTGCTACCGTGTATCCGCAGTTCTTTGCAGTTTTGAGATAGTGTAAGTGCAGTTTTTCCAACCATTTTTCTCTATATCCTTTGATTTTATCATTTAATGGATATATATTTAACTCTGTTCTTATATCTTCATTTTTTAACCGATCCATTCTTGTGTAGCCTTTTGTTCTTCTAAGGAAGTTCATTTGTACGCTTTGTATTCTACTTTGTATTTTTTGGTCATTACCCAAGTTTTGCTCCCATAAAGTAATGCAGGAACTGCCAATGTTTTATAAAACTTCAATCTAGTATCTCTTCTTGTTTTGTTCTTATTGTTTTATGTATAGTTCCACGTAACATTTGAAATCTTGACAGTTTCACTTTTACGTCTGTTTCAGTTTTTGTGTTTATAGTAAAATTACAACCCAAATAATTCAAATTTGTTGCTTGTTCCAGAGGTTTGTTGTTTATTATGATTTTTGATCCTATATGTTCACTTCCCCAAATATATGGTCACATGTAGGAATTCATTATATAATGGAAATGGGCAGCTAATGACAAATGAGGGAAATTTTGAGGAAGTGGCTGAATTCAAATACCTAGGAACAATAATCACAAATAGGAATGAGATGCACAAAGAAATTAAACATAGGCTCAATTCTGGAAATGTGTGCTATTATGCATTGCAGAGACTCTTGATGTCCCAACTCCTTTCAAAAAACGTTAAACTGAAAATATATAAAACTATTATTCTACCAGTTATATTATATGGGTGCGAAACATGGACTCTTACTTTAAGGGAGGAAAGGAGATTACAAGTATTTGAGAATAAAGTACTTAGGAAAATTTTGGACCAAAGAGAGATGAACAGACAGGAGAATGGAGAAGACTACATAACAATGAACTACATGGTCTTTATAGGAAGCCAGATATAATAAGAACAGTCAAGTCTCGTAGACTGCGATGGGCAGGACATGTTGCACGTATGGTGAATGAAAGACTTGCATGGAAGGTTCTTGTAGGAAAGCCAGAGGGAAAACGCCCAGTTGGTAGACCAAGAATGAGGTGGGAGAATAACATTAACTATGATTTGAGGGAAGTAGATTATACAGGGAATGATTGGAAAGTATTAGCTCAGGATAGGGATGTATGGAGAGCGTATGTCCGTGCGGCCATGAACCTATGGGTTCGATAGTGCCAGTGAGTAAGTAAGTATATGTTCACTTCCCCAAAATGCCATTATTTTCGTTTCTTCCTTTGATATTTTAAAATTATATTCTTGGCATAACTGATTTAATTGATGTAAAGAGTGCTGCAGATTATTTTAATTTTCTTCAATAATAACCACATCGTCAGCATACATTAAAATATTTAATATTTTAAAATGGTCCATTCTTATACCTATATTAACATTAGTTTTCCAATTTTGGATGATGTCATTAATATATAAATAAAAAAGGGTGTTAAACTACACCCTCTATTTATTAAAATTGGTTCGGTCTTTGATGTGCCTATATTCATTATAATTTGAGATTTTTCATATAAACTTTTTATCACATAAATTAATTTTGTTGGGTAGCCATGTATTTCCATAATTTTCCATAACATATCTCTATCAACACGATCAAATGCCTTCTCAGTAAATAATATGCATGTAATTTATTTTGTTGGATTAGGAAGGGAGAAGTTAGTGTACATTCATTTCTAATAAATATTTGGGAATTTATTTCGAAGGTTGGTCATGCAGCACATGCTGCCATCTAGCGACAACTCTATAAACTTTTTGTAGGACTTCAGAGATATGTGGTTCCATCTAGCGACTGCTCTATAAACTCATATGCTTGCACACTGATATTCTGCAGAACTTAGAAAACAGGCTCAACTGCACTTCTACTAGCGCTTGATTTTTCAGTTATATTGTTGTAAACTATAGCTCTTTTCTGTATTTACTAAACATTATATATTATTTTAAACTTTTTCAAACAATTTGTATAATATTATTAGACAATTTTGAAGTATTTATTTAAATATGCAAATCACAATATTATGACACTGTTAGACAATATTGTGATGCTAACTGCTATTTTCTCTACAGAGTATATTACTTAGTCTATGATTTTTCAATCACTGTTTTGGGTTATCGCTGGTTGGATCAGCGTTAGGGAGTGATAAGTAAGTTACACACATTTTTAATAAACATTTGGTAATTTTAATATTATTTATATATATTTTTTAACGTAGATTTGGGGATTTATTGCAAATATTGGTCATTTAAATTTTATAGTGATGAATAGTAATCGAGGATGATAATTGATATGTGGTTCAATTGTGGGTTATTGCTGGCTCTATAAACTCTGGAAAAATGGTACTTTATCTTGCCCAATATATTTTCTGGAAAAACTACACTTAAATGTTTATTAAAAATGGGTGTACACTTACTTATCACTCCCTAACGCTGATCCAACCAGCGATAACCCAAAACAGCGATAGAAAAATCATAGACTAAGTAATATACTCTGGAGAAAATAGCAGTTAGCATCACAATATTGTCTAACAGTGTCATAATATTGTGATTTGCATATTCAAATAAATACTTAAAAATTGTCTAATAATGTTATAAAAATTGTTTGAAAAAGTTTAAAATATTAAATAATGTTATTAAATACAGAAGAAGAGCTATAGTTTACAACAATATAACTGAAAAATCAAGCACTAGTAGAAGTGCAGTTGAGCCCATTCTTCTTTGTTCTAGTTGATTAGGTGAAATTATATCATTATAAGATTCATTTTCATTAGTAACAATACTAGAAAAATCACATATTATATCCAATATTAAGTAATACACATAAGCATATTTGGAAAGACACAAAAAATATATTGGTAAAACATTGGTGGAATCTGTTGCAATGTATGGAAGTGAGATATGGACAATTAATAAGTACTACAAGAATAGACTAATAGCTCTAGAAATGGATTATTTACGGAGAAGTGCCAGAAAGTCTAGATTAGAACATGTCACAAATAAGGAAATTAGAAACATAATGGAAGCAGAAGAAAGCATAATTGAAAGAATTGAGGAGAAGGAATTAAAGTGGTTAGGACATGTCTTAAGAATGGAAGATGAGCGATGGCCAAAGCAACTATATGAATGGCATCCGAACAGAAAGAAGAAAAGAGGGAGACCAAGGTTAACATGGAAGGAAAACATGAAGACAGTAATGCAAGCTAGAGGGCTAAGCATCGAAGATGCCCAAGACCGTAGGCTTTGGAGGTTTGGCACTGGAAGACGGCAACAGCTGTAAAAACCCGAAGATAGAGAGAGATAGAGAAGTAATACACACACACACACACATATATATATAAGAAAAATAAATGCCTGGATGGGATTTGAACCCGGACCTCTGAGTTGATATCTCAGTGCACTGCCAGTTATCCTACCAGATGAATCCAGAACAACCATTTATTTTTCTTATACATATTCTCTATTAATACCAAATGTAGTGGGAACTATATGTGTGTGTGTGTGTGTGTGTGTGTGTGTGTGTGTGTGAATATATATATCGATGGTGGGCAATGTAAACCTCATAACTCCATTTTTGTAAATTTTGCAGGAGGAACAAATAACTGTTTTAAATAATTATGAAGATTGATACAGCAATAGTTGCCACATATTTACTATGAAATACAAGTCAAGTTATTAATAAATTTGAAGTCCGTGTTCTCAACAGGTTATGCATCACATATTTCTGTGCTGCCTACTGGAGTTATGTGGTTTTCAATGACTGGTGGAGTTACGAGGTTTACATTGCCTACCATCGGTATATCATTATTCACATATTGTTAAAAAAGATTTTTTAAACTATAATTATAACATTATCCTGCCATCTGTTTTTTGGGCGTTCAGCTGTTCCGGTGCATATTGGTTACCATTTGTATATTCTTCTTACAAGCTTGTCTTCCTGCATTATAAAATAACATTATGCCCGAATAAAGATACCTCTGAATAAAAATGTACCGACCTTCATCTTCCTTTAAGGGTCAAATGTTTGAACGCATTAGACAGTAAAAGGTGTTCTCTGCTGAGAAAGTTTTATCCAAATACATTTTGCTTACTCAGAAATCTATTCATGCAGTAATAATTGTTAGCTACCTGACGAGGTACCTTAAGATCGTAGCTCAAGATAGAAACTTCGTGAAAATCCCGAAGGGAACCGATGTAGTTTGAAACCTTTGCAGCTTTATTCAAGATGTCGGACCTTGAAGACTTCGATCATGTTTTTGGTATACGCGGAGAAGAGGAATTTGATAGAGTCTACCAAAGAATTCAGCTGGAAGAACAGGAGAATCGGCGTAATATTGCACGACACAGATGTCGTTGTATATGGTATTATTTGCAGGAAGCAAGCGTAAATGCGTTCCTCTATAGCAGACGAAAATACCGGAAGTGGTTTTATCGCTGAGAATTCTGGGTAATTCGTTGCCAATATTACAAAAACGTCAACTTTCATGCATGACCGGTAAGTCGGCCGTTAATTCGATCTCAGCAATTGCTCATGGTGAATCAGCTCACCAGTGATTGGAAGTAATTTGAGTAGAGACTAATGTATTTGCATGCGGCAATGGTTGCCTACTAGATGCCTCATTGTGTCGATACGTTGACCACATACCATTCATGACATCTGTAGGGAAACAAGTGTAACTAAATTAACTTGGTCTAGTAACTCCTAACAAAGGAGAGGTTAAGGCACAACGTTGTACTATTCTACCATTGTAGATTAAGCTTTGTACTGTTGAAATAAGAAGAAGAATACAAGTGAGGTGAGGTGATAAAATTTTACTTAAATTCTGTAATGTACTTTATTTTTGTAGGTGTGAAGATGGCTTGGAGTAGGAGTTAAATTCTTCATTTGAAAAAAGAAATTGCTAGCATCTGGTGCACAAGATGGGAAAAGGTAGGCGTTGGAATTTTTATTTATTCTTAATGTAATATATTTAGATATTTAGGTAATTTATAAGTTAAATATGGGAAATAACATTATGAGGTTCTTAATTCAATGAATAAATGAGTCACTTCTTATCTTACCTCATATTTTATAGTAATATAATGTACAAAATAGTTACCTTGTAGGTCCGTCTCCTCAACTTAAGTTATTTGTACAAAATTCTCACAACCAAGTCAGTGCTTCAACAAGGGTCAACAAGTACAGACCCAATGCATTCTGCTGATGATGGGACTAGTCCTGAAAGGCCTACAGGGTTTTAAAATAACTTAAGTTGAGGAGATGGACCTACAAGGTAACTATTTTATAGTTTTTAACCGTACATTATATTACTGTGAATTAATACCTCAACGGAAAGTTACCATGAATTTTACTAGTATCGACTCATATTTCATGTTTTTTTTTTCAAACACAGGAACTGCAGTTTTCAAGAGGAGATCTCTCTCATCCTCAGCCGATGTTATGACTACCGGATTTTCATTTGAATCTTCATCTATAATGTTGCCATCTGGTGCTGATTTGATGAACTTTGAGATCAGGTGCTGTTCACCAGGAATTTCAAAATTCATGGATCTAAATTTGTTCTTTTGAATATATATCTTTTCCCAAACTGTCAATTCCAAAGGTTTTTTCCAAATGTTTCAAAAATTTAGCCTCTTTTTTAATTTTGTGACTCTCCAACAAACTATGTGCTGCAATAGCTGATTTTTCAATTTTGCCATTTTTAATATTCCTAAAGTGTTCCTTAGTGCAGGTGTCCAAATTCCTTTTTGTTGGAAAAGTTCATCAAATCAGCAGCAGATGGCTACATTATAGATGAAGATTCAAACGAAAATTTGGTAATCATAATATCAGCTGAGGATGAGAGGTACTCCTTTTGAAAACTGCAGTTCCCATGTTTAAAAAACATGAAATATGAGGTAAGGTAAGAAGTGACTCATTCATTCATTGAATTTAGATAATTTACTAGATGATAATGGTCCTTTATGGTGAAATTAAATGTTTCTTACCTCTCCTCATATAAATTTTCTAAGTTGATCGCGATTTCGAGACTATAACTGTCTCATCCTCAGAATTTTGTTGGCGACTGGTGATATGTCGATCGGAAGAAACTCTTCTTCTTCCCTCTGTTGACAAGAAGAGTTTCTTCCGATCGACATAACACCAGTCGCCAACAAAGTTCTGAGGATGAGACAGTTATAGTCTCGAAATCGCGATCAACTTAGAAAATTTATATGAGGAGAGGTAAGAAACATTTAATTTCACCATAAATTAAACCTCATAGTGATTAATTCCTATAAAAGTTAAAAATGGTCCTTTATGCTGGTTTTGGTCTAACATATAAACACTTACCAGAATTCACTTAAGTCATCTGACAATAAAAAGTAAAAATTGCAACACAGATAGCTTATAATATTGAACCAAGACAAAAGACGGTCTGAAGTCTTACTTCTCATTATGAATTTAAAGGAATACCTATAAACTTAATATTAACATAGAATACTTGTCAATATTTCAGTTCGCTATATTAAAAAAATAGTTTTGGAATCCTTGGGAGTTAACCTACTTTGACTCTGCTGCTACAATGGTAGCTCACATTTCAGTGAAGCCACAGTCTGAATTGCACTGACTCACCCACTTCATTGCTATTTTGCTGTATGGGTTTGAGTGTGCCATATGGACAAGCCTGTACCACATTGAGGGCCCAGAATGCACGCTTTAAGTGCAAATGCACACAGTTTTGGCAGTAGAAGTAGTATCTTAATTCTCACATTCTCTAAAAATGTATTAAGTCATCAAACTTTTTTTCGGCTTTCCCCCACTTATAGGTTTGCCGTCTTCAGTTTCCATTTATCTCTATCACTCCAATCTTCCTCTTCCAAATTCCAATCATCCATTATTGTTCTGACATAGTAGGTTTTCCATTTCCATCTTGGTCTGCCACGTATATTTCTTCCAGGGGGTGACCATTGGTATATATTTATTGGCCATCTTTCATTTTCCATTCTTTGTACATGGCCATACCATTTAAGTGTTTGATTTTCAATCCTCTTAACAACAGATGCGGTGACATTCATTTCTCTCCAAAGGAATTCATTTCTTATTTTATCCTGTCTTGTTTTTTGGAGGCTTCTCCTAAAATAATCAAATTCAACTGTTGTAATTTTATTTTTGTAATTCTGTCAAAGACCAAGTTTCACTTCCATATGACAAAATATTCTGTATTATGCTCTTATAAATTTTCATTTTAGTTTCCTTTGTAATATTTTTGTTCCAAATTACTCCATGTAATGTCTTAGTTGCATTTTTTGCCATTGCAATTTTAGTCTGTACATCTCTCTCACAGGTGCCTAAACTTGTAATTATTGACCCAAGATATTTAAAAAATTCAGATTTTTTTTATTTTCCCTGTTTTGAGTATGAGGTCATCCACTTCCTTTCCCAAACACATATATTCTGTTTTCTGTAAATTTATATTCAGTCCCCATTTTTTATATTCTTCCATTAGTTTATTTATCATATATTTCATATCATCTTCATCCCCTGCAAAAAGTCATCAAACTTACCTCGATTAAATTATTAATTTATATTATTAGGAAATACATGAATATTAATACATTTGAATTTTAGTGTAATGTATGACTATTGTAGCATAATATGCAAATTACAAGCTATATGTTACAAAATAATTTGATTCTTTTTTGATTATCTTTATTGGCCTTTTGTGGAAAATCCCCAATACCAAGCAAAATTTGTTTAAATAACAAAATTTTAGAGAGAGTTAATGAGTTTACTTATTTGGGATATAAACTCTCTTTTGTTAAAAATTTGGATTTATAAGAGAAAATTGTGAAATCAATGGGAATCATTAATAGAGTATTAAAATCTTCATTAGTGCAAAAATCAACTTGTACTTGTCTTTATCAAATAATGGCTCGACTAGTCCTATGTTATGGGAGTGAAGCGTGGACTATAAGGAGGACGAGAGATGAAAGCAGACTAACAGCTTGTGAGATGAGATTTATGCGCCGAACAGCTGGCTACACCAAATGGGATCGAAAGAAAAATGTAGAAATCCTTCAAGAACTTAATGTGTCACCAATACTGGACTACATCTCCAGATATCAGCTAAACTGGAAGGAATATGTCTCAAGAATGGCTAGGATCCCCAAGGCAATAATGAACTACTGTCCAAATGGGAAATAGTCACTTGGTCGATCTATGAAAAGATGGCACGTAAACCGCATTCTCAGGCCGTAACAGTTCTTCTAGGACTAATACCTGGCAGGATTATGATGATATTTCATGCAGCCAACTTCTTCCTTTTTAGAATGACATATAATGATATATTTTGATCCTACTAAAGTAATTGTTTTTGGAGCATATTGTTTTGGGATTTAACAAACAGAAAACAACTGATACTTTAATATATTTGTATTTATTGCCTTAAGTTAGTTATTAGGTTAAGTTCCGTTAAGTTACAAAAGTTATCGTAATTTTTGGATCCTCTATCCCAGTGAAATTTAAGACATCACTTTAAGGCCACTTAAAAAAATCCTGGTCCCATCAGGATTTGAACTCGCAATCCTCTGGCTTGTAGCTGCTGTAAACAACTATGCTACAGCTTGATGTAATTTTCAATTAGTGCACAGAATTTATATTGCATATTGACATGTTTTATTATTATTATAGAATTTTATTTTGTCATATTCGTATTAATAATAGTTAATAAGTGGCTCCATGGTGCAAGCAAGAGACTCGTGTCTCTCACCATTGGGGTCCCGAGATCAAGTCTCGGTCACTCTATGTGGGTTTCGTGGTGGACAAAATGGGGTTTTCTCCCATTTTCCCCTGCCACAATTTCATTCCACTATTTCTCCATACTTGTCCCATCCATTTCATTCATCTGCCCCTGTGATGGTACGTCATGCGTGATTGGCCGGCACCCTTGTCACTCACAGACCTCTATATTGGGGCTTCATCTCATCTCACCCGACCCTGAGTTGGACACGAGTTGAAGATATTTTTTTATTTAATAATAATGAGTAATGCATAATGGTGGACTAGTGTTATGCTCCTTGCCTCTGATCCCGAGGGTCACGGGCTGAAAGCTGGCCAGAGTCGATGGATTTTTTTAGGATGGTAAAATCCAAGGAGCAAATTTTCCTGGATGGACTTTAAGCCTTGCATCCCGAGTCTGAAGATTTTGAAGCTCATAAAAGATCCTTAAGCCTGAATAAAAAGACCTCTAAGCAAAATTTACTGACCTCAATATACTAGTAATACCTTAGTTGCCTGCTATAGATGTCTCATTGAATCGGTATGTTGACCATATGCCATTCATGACATCTATGGGCAACTAAATTAGCTTGGTCTAGTAACTCCTAACAAAGGAGAGGCTGTGGCTCAACATTTTGTTTGTTTTATTTTGCAAATGCCCCGGGTTGTCTTTCGACATTCCTGGTGTTCTCTCCTGGCATGGCGTACTTGTTGTAACCCACTTCTGAGGTTGGGGTGTCTGGAAGGTGGGGGTTACGTTGCCCCAATGATATGATGGGTGATGATAATGGGGCACCAGAGGAGAGTTCCTAATCCTATGCTAAATCTAAGATGAATATGAATGATGGTGATTGCGATGGCCATATGATTTCGGGGACCGTTTGGGCCTTAAAATTTTCCTGACATTTGTCTTACAGGTGAGGAAAAACTCCGATAAAAAAACCTCACCCAGAAAAACTGTCCCGACCGGGGATCGAACCCGGGCCCGCAGCGTGACAAGGCAGCATGCTACTCCGAGACGACAGCAGTGGACTAAAATAGTGATATGCCATTATAGATAGAATGCATAATGTCTTGTACTCCATCTGTAGTTTGAACAATCAAGTTCAGCTTTATGACTCCAGTTTTCTGTGTACGTAGCTTAAATATATGTAGGATTTTATGTTACGCTGTGCAATATTTGTTCCTGTTGATCTAAGAAGAACTTTTAAAAAATATTTATATTGGCTTTATTGTTTATTATAATAAAGAATAAAGCTATGCAATTTATTTTATTTATAAATTGCATAGTTAAGAATCAAATGAATCATGAATTCTTCTTACCTCATACTTCTATTATTTTTTAACACAGCACTGCAGTATCGGCGACCATTGTTACCATCATCAGCTGTTTTCACGACTGTCAATTATTTCTTTTGTCAGTAATTATCCAAACTGCCATCTGGTGTTCTTTTGAAGGAGTCATTTTCTGAACTGCCATCTGTTGTATTTTTGAAGAACTCTGTAATCAAGCTTGGTTCATCCGGAATCTCGAAGTCCAAGCTTGATTACAAAGTTCTTCAAAAATACAACAGATGGAAGTTTAGAAAATGGTTCCTCAAAAGAACACTAGATGGCAGTTTGGATAATTACCAGCAAAAGAAAAATTTGACAGTCGTGAAAACAGCTGATGATGGTGATGATGGTCGCTGATACTGCAGTGTTGTGTTTAAAAAAAACATAGAAGTATGAGGTGAGAAGAATTCACGATTCATTTGATTGTTATCAATAAAACATCATCATCATCATCTGGTATCATGGCAGTTGCCGCCGTCTTCCGGAAACCAAACGCCATTCCTGTCTGTTCATCCATTGATCTTCCTCCATTCCTCTGATATTCATAGCTGCTTGTACCCCTTCTATCGAAGTTTTCTTCGGTCTTCCTCTCTTCCTCCTTTCCATTGGGATCCATTCCATAATGATTTTTGGCAATCTTTGCTCTGGCATTCATTTGACATGACCATACCACTGCAATCTTTTCTTTTCTATGATGTCTATGATGTCCGGCTCCTCTTGTACACCCATAATTTCCCTTATTTCTTTATTTCGTATTCTATCCATTCTAGATTTTCCAGCTGATCTTCTTAAAACATCCATTTCTGTACTTAAAATTCTTTTCATTTCCCTGGTAGGAATTTGCCAGACTTCAGCACCATATGTTAAAATGCTCTGAATTATGGTTTGATATATTTGTAATTTTCTATTTTTTGTAATATTTTTGCTCCACCAAACAGAGTTTAAAGCATTTATTGCTTGTTTTGTTTGTGCGATTCTATTTTTAATTTCCACTGTGTTATTGCCTGAATGGTCTAATTTTGTTCCTAAATTAGTGCATTCAATACTAGGTTTTAGTTCTTCTCCATTGTTGAAATTTATATTTTCCATTTCTTCTCCTATACACAGGTATTTAGTTTTCTCAATGTTTATATAAAGTCCCCATTTTTCATATTCTTCTCATAATGTTAAAAATTCCCCAATTTATTATATTAAATTGCATAGTGTTTACACAAATGATACAATAACGTTATAAATGCGATGAATGGTTCAGGGAATGTTAACTTCAAGAATGGGTTTTATTTTAGACAGAGTGTAGTTGTTGAGTGTGGAACCCAGGGAACAATAAGAGTAGAGGCATATCTCATGCACAAACGCATACACATGCAGGCGCACACACACACACACACACACACACACACACACACACACACACACACACACACACATAAAGTAGATATATTTTGAGGATTAAATGCCAATTTTTTTCTCATTTTTCTCTTGTAATATTATTATTAACTGACTTATATTGAGAAATTGGAAACTTCACAGTGAGAATTTATATAACATATGTTGTAAATTTATCGGCATTATTAAAATTTAAGGAATTGAGATGAGCAGGTCACATACTTCATATTTTTAAGTACTTTTAACAATTGTCCATTTAATTAAATAAAAATAAAGCTTAGAGTTTTATGTGATTTTCATATTTATTAAAATATAATTTAGTTACAGCTGTTTCGGTACTTTGTACCTTCTTCAGACATGATAACAAATTGTTTATTAATTTTTACTGCTTTATTTTGAGAATTTTTTCTTATCGAAATAGAATATTGGCCATTGTTTGGGACTGGTGCTCTCACAGCATTCTAATGATTTTTGATAGCAGCTCCAGATTGATAAAACAACTAGGTGAATCTGACATGTTGGCTTTATGTACTACTTTTTCTTCTTCTTCTGCTTCATGAAATTAGGCCTTTTGACCTGTTTTCACATCAAGTGGGATTTAATGAATCCTCGCATGTATTATTTTTTAAATTTATTTATTTAGCCTGGTGGAGTTAAGACCATGTGGCCTTCTCTTCCACTCACCAGGACAAACATGTTACATTAGAATGTAGCAACCACAAATAACTCTAATATTAACTGTTAAATTCACAATGTATCCAATGAATTGGTTTAATTTATTTAATCATTTTAATAAAAACGAGAAGAGGTTACTTATATATTTTTTTAGAATTTCACAATTTACTTAATCACAGTTAGACACCATTTTGTTTTCAGTGTGGTTTTCCACATATAAATAACTGATACCAGAAATAAGTGTTTTGCCAATTTAAGTGTTAAATAGAAAATTAAATTTTATCAATAAGGTAATATCTATAAGATTAAGAATGATAATACAACAATGTTCATGATAATTAAAATTAAGACTAAAACCAATAATAAAATGTGTACAAACAAGATCAAATAAATGGTTTGGTAATCTGTCACTATCTAATGCATATAAAAAACAGAAAAATAATGAAATAGAGAAAAATAATTTGTTGCTTATATAATATTTGAAACAAAGAAATGAAAATATATCACCCCTTACTGGCTTGATAGCACAAGTGGATGTGTGAACAGCTTGCTTGTAGCCCAAGAGTATTCTAGGCATGTAATATCGTGTATGAAAAGAATATGTTGAAGTGATGCATAGTTTAACATTTCACCACTAATAAACCATTATTAATATTTTTAAAACAATAAATTAATTAATTTAATAGCTCCAAAAAATTTGAGATTACTCTTATCAAAAATAAATATTAATTAACCGTGATACACAAGGTACAAAAATAAATTGAACTTTTAAAATAATTAACTATTATCCATTTGCTTATTGGGAAAAACAATGTTAAATTTAACCGATAATGTGATTGTATTTTGAAAGTAGATTTGGAATATTCAAAAGAATGTGATAAGGTTAAAGATTTTGCTTGGGTCCAGAAAATAAATATATTCCTTCTTAAGATGACAATAAACTAATAATGTTGAGTGATTCCGGGTTATGTGGCCGTGGTCCATAGTTGGTGTTGATACCAGACGTTTCGCCCTCAACTGCGGAGGGCATCTTCAGTGGCGAGTGCTTCTAGGCGTGTTTCCTGGTCGGAAGATCTACTTAGACCAGGAAACACGCCTAGAAGCACTCGCCACTGAAGATGCCCTCCGCAGTTGAGGGCGAAACGTCTGGTATCAACACCAACTATGGACCACGGCCACATAACCCGGAATCACTCAACATTATGATTACCGGCCGTGAAAGCCTGCATTCAACTAATAAACTAATAACTTTATACAAAAAAATCCATTACAGAAATTTAAAGGTGTTTTTTATCTTTAGGTATGAAACTGATAGAAATAATTTATTTATTTATTTAATGCAGAGATGTTTAATTGATGTCAGCAAATGGTGATACTATGATGGTTTTATGAATCCTTAAATAATACATTTATGATTAAAGGTTATTATTTTTACAATGAAAATCTATTGTTATACTATAATAAATTTAAAAAAATAAGGTGTATTAATGAAACAATCTAAAAAATTAATTCCTTACAAAATGAAAATTAATTATATATATATGGACATGAATAAACATAAAAAAATAAATACATGAAATATATTTCAATGATAGAAGTTATATTATTTAAAAGTTGATCATTTAATCTCTGACCACCTGGTATCTGTCCACAAAATATCATATAGATTTAAAATTTAATCAATGAAGCTGGTTACAGAATATATAGATTTAAATATATAATTTAAAAAAAACATGAATTTGACAATTTAAAAAAAAGTTAATGAGCAATTGATGGTTGCCAGAGCTGAAGAGAATATAAGGAAAATATTTGAATGTATATATCTGATAAGCAATGAAAAGAAAATATGAAAAGTTGATAGAAAAACTAAATTTATAGGGTACATATATAAAGAAATTTAGTTCCCATGTGTATGAACAAAATAGAAAATACGTTAATAAACCAATTTATATTGATAGTTTATCATGAACAAATTTGTTTTAGGCCATGTGGCCTGTACGGTAAACCTAGCGAAGATGGTCTTGATCTTTCCACCGATGTTTTGGTCTTCCTTGGTCCCTATGTCCAGTTGGGATAATATTGATAGTTAAATATGAGAAATAACATTATGAGGTTATTGGTCGAGTATCTTACATATATCTAAATCGTTTATATATAATTTTCACTAATATTATTGAAATATGGTAAGAATATATTAAAAAATAAGTTTTATTCTGGCAGAGTTATGGTCTCTGCCAAACAGTAAGAATATACAAAATACAGTTTATATATATATATATATATATATAGATATTATAAATATATTTTTGACATTTGGCAATGAAGGCAAATATGATATGAAAAGAAAAATGAATGCTTGAGTCGGGATTCGAACTCGAGTCTCTAAAGTCTGTACCTTTAGCGCTCTAACCAACTGAGCTACTCAAGAATTCCAATACAAGCATACAATTTTCTTATACATGTAGTATTCTCAATTCACACAAGAGGTAGCTGAAATTGTTCCAACTGCCATCTCGCGGCTAACGTAACAGTTAAGCAAATTTTTTTTAAAGAGAATATTTACTTTATAGCAGTAACGCTTTTATATATAGATATTATAAATATATTTTTGACATTTGGCAATGAAGGCAAATTTCAGCTACCTCTTGTGTGAATTGAGAATACTACATGTATAAGAAAATTGTATGCTTGTATTGGAATTCTTGAGTAGCTCAGTTGGTTAGAGCGCTAAAGGTACAGACTTTAGAGACTCGAGTTCGAATCCCGACTCAAGCATTCATTTTTCTTTTCATATCATATATATATATATATATATATATATATATAAAATACCTTGTTCGCTTGTACTGGGAAGCCAGAGAGAAAATGACTTAAGCGTCAAATCTCGCCATTAGAAAACAACAACAACAATAAATAAAAAAAACAAAATGCAAAAAAAAAAAAATTGGATTAATATAATCTTTGTCTTGTACATTAAACTTAATAACAATAATAATAATAATAACAATAAAGATAACAATAATAATAACTATAATGATAATGATAATAGTTTTATTCTGGGAGAGTTAAGGCCAGAATGAGAATATACAAAACAGATATATATATATATAATATACAAATTAAAATAAATTAAAAACAAAACATGAATAAAATACAGGCCTTCTCTTTTTACATTACACATATTAATATAATAATAATAATAATAATAATGATAATGTTTTATTCCAACTGGAGGAATAAAGGATGTAACTAGTGAAGTAAGATATAAAAAAAATGCATTTATGCACTGCAATTTAAATTTAAAAATGTTAAATATTACAAACACTAAATTGGTGTTAAAAGTAATTATTTTTAATGCTTATAATAGTTACAAACACATGTTGAAATAATTTGTGTTTATCAAGTAACTTAAGATGATAAAAAGTGACAGTTCAGTGGATAGAGCTTTCAGAAATGTGAATTTTGGTTAAAAAAAGATGATTGATTGAAAGATCTTTATTTATATTGGTCCTGAATTATAATAGCGGGAAATTAGATAGTGAAAGAAGTTTGAGATATGTTGTGATACAGTATGTTTAATATTTCATTGATTTGAGATGTGTATACTGATATTTTTACAAGTTTATAGATGCGAATAGCAAATGTTGAGGTAGATCAGGAACTGGCTGGTAGGCCATGGACCTTCTAGCCCAGCACAACATGGAGTAGTAATAAAGAAGCATTTAATTCCTTTCTAGTAAAATTAGAATAAGTGATATAAAAGGTATTTTCAAAAAAAGGAAACATAATTTTTTGGAGCTTTTTATAATAAAAAATTACAAATAGCAGATACATGTTTAGTTGAAAAAATTTTCAAGGAAAAAGGAATGGTTTATAAAAGATGGAATGGAATATCTAAGATAAAACTATTTTTTATAAAATTATCATGCTTGGAATATTTTATAAACCAAAATAACAACTACAAACATATATATAATTTAGAAATTTTCAGGGAAGAAGGGTGTTGTATAAAATTTAATAAAAAAATATAAATATTTAGAATATTTTAGAAATAAGAAATACGAAAAGAAGGTATATATATTTAGTTGAAGTTTCAAGGTAAAAGATTGATTAAATATTTGCGAAAGTTGGAGATAAAATAAGAGGATAAAAGGTATTTTTTTAAAAAGAGACAATTGAATGTTTTATAAACAGGTATATTATTATTATTTGACTTCCTTAAAATCTAAGGTTGTCGTTACAGATAAAGTTTAACAGGACACAAGAAAACAATGTGCAAATGATGATGATAATAATAATAATGCTTTATTTTAGCTGGCAGAGTTAAGGCCATAAGGAAAAGTTAAAAAAAACATTCTAAAATATAATTCATAATTAAAAGAAATTAGATAAAAATATATAATAAGATAAAGTGAAAGTACAATAAATTCTACGCCTTGTCTTTCACTCAACCAGCGAATAGCATACAAAAATTACATACATATTACAATTTAAAGATATTATTAAAATACAGACTAAACAAAATACAATGATGATGTAATCTAATACTAGCTAATACTAACAAAAACATAGAATATAATAAAATTAAAATGATATAAAATAAAGTAAGTAGCTTCCTAGATGATTATTAATGGAATGCTCTATATAGTTGTTATGCAGTTAATGTTTTCATTGTGTGGAACTTAAGATATCAGTTAATTTGTATTTAAATAATGATAGCGATTGACAGTCCCTGACATGACTGGGAAGTGAGTTCCATGCTCTAGTCATAGATATTGTGTAAGATTCAGAGTACAGACATGTCCTGTGCTGTGGTATCAAAAGTAAAGAAGAGTCTTGTGATCTTGTTCCTAAATTGTGATGAGTCGATAAATTTTGAAAACATGTTGTTAAATAACTTGATATTAAATATAATAAATATAAAACATCAGTGGAGTCAGAAAATACATAAACATCTAATTACATTTATCTTAATGAAATGATCTATCTCTGCTAATGAATTACTTGAGAAAGTTTCAAGGAAAAAGGCAATAAAATATTTGTAAAAGTTTGAAATGATAAAATAAGTAGGATTTTTTTTAAAAAGGACACATAATTATATTATTTTATAAACAGGAAATACAAAAAAAGCAGATATGTATATTATATATTTTTTCAGGTGTTAATTTTTTTCATGTAATATTTGGCCTTCATTGCTAAATGTCAAAATTTAACAATATCAAAAGAAATTGTTACTGCTATAAAGTAAATATTAAAAATGCTTTCTTGTTATAGAAGCCATCAGATGGCACTGCAATTGATGTCCCACTGATTCTCATGATAGGGAATTGTATATAAGGAAAAAAGATTGTTTGGACTGGGAATTTGAGTAGCGAAGTTGGTATCACTCTAACGTATAAAGTTAGAGATCTATGTTGAGTGATTCCGGGTTCTGTGGCCGTGGTCCATAGTTGGTGTTGATACCAGACGTTTCGCCCTCAACTGCGGAGGGCATCTTCAGTGGCGAGTGCTTCTAGGCGTGTTTCCTGGTCGGAAGCTCTACTCTAAGAGCTTCCGACCAGGAAACACGCCTAGAAGCACTCGCCACTGAAGATGCCCTCCGCAGTTGAGGGCGAAACGTCTGGTATCAACACCAACTATGGACCACGGCCACAGAACCCGGAATCACTCAACATTATGATTACCGGCCGTGAAAGCCTGCATTCAACTATTAGAGATCTATGATTTAAATTCTGATTTAGGTGTTAAATTTTCTTTTCATGTAATGTGTATGTTATTGATAACATTTCAAAGAAAAGGGCGATGAAATATTTGAAAAATTTAAGACAAAATAAATAAGATAAAAGGTTTTTGGAAAAACTGCACTTAAACTAGTGTAAAATATTTTCAAAGTCCTATAGAACAACTGTGCGCATGCGCCAGAGTTTATAGAGCCAGCGATAACCCACAATCGAACCACATATCAATTATCATCCTCGATTACTATCCGTCGCTATGAAATTTACATGACCAATATTTGCAATAAATCCTCAAATCTATGTTAAAAAAATATGAATAATATTAAAATTACCAAACATTTATTAAAAATCACTCCTTAATGCTGATCCAACCAGCGATAACCCAAAACAGCAATAGAAAAATCATAGACTAAGTAATATACTCTGTGGAGAAAATAGCAGTTAGCATCACAATATTGTGTAACAGTGTCATAATATTGTGATTTGCATATTTAAATAAATACTTGAAAATTGTCTAATAATGTTATAAAAATTGTTTGAAAAAGTTAAAAATATTAAATAATGTTAATAAATAGAGAAGAAGAGCTATAGTTTACAACAATATAACTGAAAAATCAAGCGCTAGTAGAAGTGCAGTTGAACCAGGTTTTTTTTTAAGGTATATACCTAATTTATATTATTTTTTGTCTGGACATCTTACCTCAATATTAATGTTGATTTGTTCTTGGACATGTTTCAAAACAATTCTGTTTTATCGTCAGCTTTCCCAGACTGGTTTTATTTATGTTGCACAACCTGGATGTCGATGTCAGCTCCATCCTGTGGTTGGCCACAGAACCTCCAAACAAGGTCACGTTCCATCGGAATATCAAAATTCATAACTCTCTGTTCTTCTGAATAAAAATTTTTTCCAAATAGTCAGCTCTTTTGTATTTTCTAACTGTTTTAATAATTTAGTGTCTGAATTTATATTATGTTTTTCAGACCAAACATGAGCAGCAACTGCAGATTTTTCAATTTCCCCATTTTTAATATTTCTTATGTGTTCTTTGGTTCAAATTTTTAGGTTTCTTTTTGTTTTTCCTATATATATCTTTTCACAACCCATGCATCCAATTTGATATATTCCTGACTTTTTATTTTTATCAGTTTTTTCATTTTTGTTGGGGAAATTGAAAAATCTGCAGTTGCTGCTCATGTTTGGTCTGAAAAACATAATATAAATTCAGACACTAAAATTATTAAAACAGTTAGAAAATACAAAAGAGCTGACTATTTGGGAAAAAAATTTATATTCAGAAGAACAGAAACAGAGTTATGAATTTTGATATTCCGATGGAGGGTGACCTTGTTTGGAGGTTCTTTGGCCAACCACAGGATGGAGCTGACATCGACATCCAGGTGGTGCAACATAATGCAACATAAATAAAACCAGTCTGGGAAAGCTGACAATAAAACAGAATTTTTTGAAACATGTTCAAGAACAAATCAACATTAATATTGAGGTAAGATGTCCAGACAAAAAATAATATAATTAAAATAACCTCAAAATTTAACTTCCTTAAATTAAATATTAATTATATACTTAATTTAGTTAATTTGTGTTTTTAATAAACAAGAAACACATGTATGTATTTAGTTGACAAAGTTTTAAGAAAGAAAAGTGTTCAGAATGAATAAATTAGATAAAATATATTTTTGGAAATTAATTTAGACCTAATTGACATATTTCATGAACAAAGAATTACAAAAAAAAGTGTATATTTAATTGGGAAAGTTAGAAAAATGGTACTTCTCACAATCTTGTGATAAACAATTGTATGGAAATTGTCATATTGAACTTGGAGACGTTTCTGATTTATAAACTAGAAAGCATAGAAGGCCGTTCTACAAATAATTTCAAATAAATTATACTATACAGTATGTAACTTATTCCCATTTTATTAATATTCTTTATTAAACATTTAATTCTGTAAAAGCATTTTGAAATGCCACACAAGATGACAATTCCATTGTTATTGCTGTGAATTACTCAAAAGTGAAGTTTCCAATTTTTATCATAAAATTTAATTTTTCTTTTTAAATTGAAATTTATAGTTCATGTAATATAGTTTCCTTTTTTCTGGTAAATGGAAGAAATTTATGTATTCATAGTTAAATATGGAAAATAACATTAGATAGATCATCGGTTGATTAATGTCTTTGACATCGTCTGATTCGTAATAGCCAGTTTTGTCGGTCCATCGAATCTCCTGGTTGTAGATGTTTCTCCTTCATGTATAAACATATTCCCTGACTCCAGGAGGTTTTAGGTCTTCCTCTGCTTTGTCTTCCCTCAGGTTTCCATTCCAAAACAGATTTTGGTAGTCGATCCTCTTCCATTCGCTGGACATGTCCGTACCATCTTAATTGCTGAGTTTTAATATAACCTAAAATAGTGTCTTCAATCTTCATTTTCTCCCTTACAACTGAGTTCCTAATTTTTTCTCTTCTTGAAATTCTTGCGGCCCTTCGTATAAAATAAATTTCCGTTGCCAAAATGTACTTATTTGTTTTTGTTGTTAATGGCCAAAGTTCTGCTCCATAAGTAATGATGCTTTTTAGAGATAAACCGGTCAGATTAAAAGGAAGACGAATCAAGCTATGGAAGCGAACTCTGCTAATTGGAACATGGAACGTACAAGGCATAAGGAATAAAATGGAAAATAACATTGAGGTTCTTAATTTGTAAATTGAGTCATTTTTTATATCTTACCTCATATTTTGTGTTGCTTTAAACATGGGAACTAGTTTTCAAGAGAACCTCTCCCTCATTTTCAACCGACATTTCATAATGTTCCCGTGTTTACAGAAACATAAAATATGAGGTAAGATGTAAAAAATGACTCATTAATTTACGAAATTTATGTATGTTTTATACTAAAACATAGGAGGTAAATGTTGAATTTTTTTGGGCCAAGAGTGTTCTAGGCCAGTTGTGCCATGGAATTGTAGCAGATATTCTAACCTTGTATTAGATAACCTATAATATGGTGGTATCCTATGGTAGATTTGGTGTTATTCCATTAGTTTGCAGGCTTTCTAGCGTAGCTGGACAATATTCTTCTTGTTGGGGTTGAATTTACAACATTATTTTATGTGGGTTTCATCCATTAATAAGTAACATTTGATTGTATTGTAAGCCCATGTTTCCCTTAACAGTGATTTAGGCGCTCTCCCCCTACAGGGAAGAATTTGAACCATACTAATTTAGTTACTTGTTTTCGTATAGATGTCATTTTTTGAGTGGTTTGTGGTCAGCGTTCTGCCTCATACTGACATCTAGGAAACCAAGGTAGTACTAGGACGGGAAAATTTGGTAAATTTTGCCTTTTCATTTAGGCTTAAGGATTTTTTACGAGCCTGAAAATCTTCAGACTCGGGACCCATGGCTTAAAGTCCCTCCCGGAGGACTTGCTCCTTGGATTTTTCCGTCCTAAAAAATCCATCGACCCCGGCAGGTTTGAACCTGCGACCCTTGGGACCAGAGGCAAGGAGCATAACCACTAGTCCGCCGCGGCCAACATTTGATGCAGATGGAAAGAAAGTGGGCTGTCAAACTAGTGTTTGTCAGTGAAGTAAAGTAGAGTGTTCCCACTACAGGCCTCGGGAGGCCCTTGGGGTAGTAGGATGTTAAGGCTCCCACTTTTCTAGACAATCAGCATTTGATGTTAGCTGGGTTGTCAGCCCTGCGTGACGGCTGCCTTTACCCCCAGAACAAGCATCTGGTATTCATTTCAGTTAGAGGCTGAGTCGACCCCAGGGTCATGATGCTCCAGAAGGTTTGGGTCAGTTTAAAAATCCTGACCCCACCAGGACTTGAACCCTCGACCTTCTGGTTTGTAGCGCACTGCCCTTTGTCAGTGGCCAATGGCAATAGTACAACAACGTTGTTTATTTATTTTTGTTTTGATGTCGTTGGTCGAATAACAAGAATTATTAATTAAAGCTGCAAAGGGTGGGTATCCCAATAGGCAACAGATTTTTGCTGACATTACAATTTGCTGATGATCAACTGGTTTTAGATCAAGACAAATTTGATATGGAATTCATGATAAAAAGGTTGAAAAACACATATGAATCATAGGGTCTCACAGTAAATTTACAAAAATACAGAATATTTGGCAATAAATAGCAATTGAGTAGCAAAATAATATCATCATTAAATTCTATATGAAAATGAAAGATGGCCAAAAAATATATACCAATGGTCACCCCCTGGAAGAAATAAACTTGGCAGACCAAGATGGAAATGGAAAACCTACATCAGAACCATAATGGATGATAGGAATTTGGAAGAGGGAGATTGGAATGATAGAGATAAATGGAAACTGAAAACGGCAAACCTACAAGTGGGGGAAAGCCGAAGAAGAAGAAATTGTATATGGTGGGATAAGCAGCTTTGTAAATACACAAAGAAATATATTGGTAAAACATTGGTGGAATCTGTTGCAATATATGGAAGTGAGGTATGGACAATCAATAAGTGCTACAAGAATAATCTAATACCTCTAGAAATGGGTATTTTTTTCCCCTCTTGTTTTCATGTCCCTATTTCGTTCCCCATTTATCGCACATGTCCTACCCATTACAGTCTGTCTTAACTGTTCTTATTACATATGGTTTTCTATAAAGATCATGTAGCTCTTGTTATGTAGTTTTCTCCATTCACTTGTCTGTCTCTTTTTGGTCCAAAAATTTTCTTAGAACTTTATTGTCAAATATGATTAACCTTTTCTCTTCTGTTAAAGTAAGAGACCATATTTCGGATCCATATAACTGGGAGAACAGCAGTTTATATATTTTCAGTTGAACGATTTTTGAGAAATATTGTACCTTCCATCTATATACTGCTATGCCTATTGTAATTTAATTCTTAACAATAACAGAAAAAATAAGAAAAAGAAGAAAAGAAAAAAGTTGTATATTTTGGTTGAGAATACCGGTGTATATAATAGAAACAATCATCATCACCACTCCAGGGTTTAGGCAATTGCCCGTTCCGACTTCATAATGCATCAGCCCAACGTCTTCTAGGTCTTCCAACATCACGCCTTCCTCTTGCTTGATAATTTCTTGCTAACAATGGATATCTCTCCTTACTCATTCCATCCATGCGATCAATCCATTTCTGTCTGTAATTCGTGACTTTATCCAATAAAGGCTGTACTTTCAATTCTTCTCTTATATCCTCATTTCTTATTCTATCAAGTCTTGTACATCCTTTTACTTGTCTTAGGAACCTCATCTCCGTCGTCTTTATTCTATCCTTCTGTCTTTTCACTGGAGCCCAAGTTTCACACCCATACAATATTGTGGGAACCGCCATAACATTATACAATTTTATCTTGGTTTCTTTTCTAATTTTATTTTTGAATGTTGTCTGTATTGTTCCACACACCATCTGAAATTAATTTATTTTGGAGTCAATATCTCTTTCCACATTGTAGCCAACATCACAGCCCAAATATTTGAAACTAGACACCTGTTCTATACTTTGATTTTCTAAAATAATTTTGGATCTCACTGGATCTCTTCCTCTAAAAGCCATGGTCTTTGTTTTCCTTACAGAAATCTTTAGATCGTATAATTTACATATTTCATTTAATGCATGCATTGGTTTCTGTAAGTCGTCTTCATTTTTCTGTATTATGATTACATCGTCAGCAAATAGAAGATTATTTATGCACACTTTATTATCCATTCTTATTCCTGGATTCACTAAAATTAGAAACAATCCCGAAATAAATAAAAGAAAAACAATAACATATGCTATACAAAATGGACAAATATAAGATTAGGGTGAGTTTATTTGGTCACCTTTTTTTAGTTTAAGACTTATGCGACTTGTTTTAACTTTTAGTGTAATTCTGTTATTTTAGGTTATTTCTATCAACTACTCATTCATTTTTGAAATATTTTCCATTCTTTTAGAAAGAAAAATGTAATTAATCAGTTCAAGATTTGCATTTGCTACAATAGTTTGTGCATTTTTGGCCTTTTATTTTTTCCTCGAATTATCAAAGCCTATGCTTTGTATTAGACAAAAACCTCATAATGGACCTCTGAGATCATTATTTATTTAATTCAACTTTTTTTTTATTTAGCAGATTTGGTTTCACATCTTACTTCTTCCAATTAATATGTCATTAACATTCACATCTGTCACTCCAGTCTCCAGTGTTCAATCTCTATTCTCTCGTGCTGCATAAAACACTATCAATCCAAAATGTAAAGTAAAATTCTTTACAGCTCACCTCATATCCTGTGTTCATTGTAGATCAGTTTTGTAACCTAAACAGTTCCATCTTCAGTAAATAATAGGAGTTAGATATGCACGACTCACCTCATATCTGTAGCTTTTTTGAAGACCGGGTTTGGATGCTCTAACATCATTATCAATTTGTACTAATTTCAGAGTTAGGAAGAATTGATAATGATGTTAAAACATCGAAAGGGTCCAGTGACACATAAACTGACGAACTTCCCTAGGAATAACTACTTATTTTAGGAATTCTCACTATGAGGTATATTCATTAAGGTAGAATATGTTTATCACTCACCTCATATTGTTCTTCTTATTTGATTATAAACTAGTTTCAGAACATAGTTTCTGTTCCATCCTCAGTATCATCACGACCGTTGTTCTGTCGTCTTGAAGAGTTGTCCTTCTCTCCTTCCATTGGCTGACTGAAAAACCTCGAAACCAGGTCATTCTCACCGGGAATTTCAAAGTTCATTAATTTCTTCTTTTCGCTCTTTTGAATGAACTTTGAAATTCCCGGTGAGAATGACCTGGTTTCGAGGTTTTTCAGTCAGCCAATGGAAGGAGAGGACAACTCTTAAAGACGACGGAACAACGGTCGTGATGATACTGAGGATGGAACAGAAACTATGTTCCAAAACTAGTTTATAATCAAATAAGAAGAACAATATGAGGTGAGTGATAAACATATTCTACCTTAATTAAATTCCCTAAGAATTTTATCTCGTATCTTTGGACTTGCCCTTGCACATTTTACACAGCCGTGCTTTAGACAATAATAAGTTACTGCACTGTCAACATATATTGTTATGGTAGTTCAGAAGAGATAAAAGTCCGTAAATTTCACGGTAAGTAATTATTTGGTTAATTTTTTTTTCTATTTCTATTAAATATTTTCTATACGTTCATATCATGAAAATAATATATGAACTTACTGTACTAATTTATAATTTTTGTCTGGTACTGTATGTTATCAGATGACATCAAACTCGAAGGTGCTGATGAAAATATTTTTACTGAAGCAGAGATAATTGCACAATTGGGATTTTCATTCTGCAGTTTTGGAAATTCTACCAGGATAAAAAGAAGTAAGTATGCCAATGCAAGATCAGATATAGAATGACAAAACTGAGCTGTTTCATCTAATATTCTCAGGAATTTTCTTTTTGATATCTAAAAGTAAATCATTTTGTTAACTGAAGGAAGTATGTACATTATCTTTGTCTCCTTCAGTGTGTAATTTTATTAAATATTTTTTTATAGTTAGATTCATCAGTCTGTATCCCAGAGGAAAACATGGCAAAATTAAACTCTATAACAAAAGAAAATGAGCAAGGGGACTATTCTGTCAGAGATTTAATATCTAAAGAGAGTAAGTACCAGTGTGTTTTGTAATAAACGGGCTTCCAATATAAAGCCGGACCGGCCTTACGGAGTTTCACCCGGCATGCAGTGCTGTAATCTTCCTCCTGAAATTCACCCTGCCTGCCACCCGTCCTTGAACTGTTTGTTACCTTATAGAAAATGCTGGAAATGTTGTTCTCCCGCAGTTAAACAGGCATTATACCGAGTAAACACATTTAGATTGACACGCTGTAGTTCGGGCATTGTCAAGTTTCTGATTTCCATTTCTTATGTTGTTCTTCAGTTCTTCCAATGTGTGCGGATTTGTTTTGTACACTTTGTCTTTTAGGCTATCCCACAAATTTTTGCCAATTTCGTCTAATTTTTCTTCGGCGGAAATTCCTCGCGAACGCGACGAGCTGATTCGTATTTATAATAACATTTACACACACAAATGCGCTGCTCTAATGTCAGCTGACGTCTCATCTTGTTGAACGATAGTAAACTGACTAGTTCAAGGACGAGCGGCTGGCAGAGTGAAATGCGGACGAGGAGAGAGCACTGCCTGATGGGTGAAATCCCGTGAGGCCGGTCTGGGTTTATATTGGAAGCCCGGTATTTCAATGCCCTAATGTTTACATAACCATCAACCATATTCCTAATGTTCATTGTTAACACAATTGAGGTTATGTAATACAATGTTATAAATAATAATATAGTACCTTTCATTTTATCTGTCTTCCTCAATTAGAATTGATTTTTTATTCAAAAAAACTTTATTAAATTATTAATCATGAAGACCTTTCAAAAACATGTTTTGTCCTTGACATGCTAATTGGTACTGATGTCTGCAAATATATTATACACTTGACATGCTAATTGGTACTGATGTCTGCAAATATTTTATACAATGGGTTCAGGTCTATGGGTGTGTTCTCATTAATAATGTTTAGCATCGTTAGCTAGGGTGGGCTCAAAAAACTCATTTTTTTTACTTTGAAGTTGTAATGGCGCGGAAAAGTTATGAATTATATAGCTAAAAAAAAAGAAGAAAAATATATCAAAATCGGTTGACATCTACCGGTCGCGCAAAGGCTCTAAAGTTTGACAAAACTTCATTTTTGAGATTATTTCTTTAATATTTTAATTAGATGTTTTCGTAATGTAACAGTTTGTAACATCTTCAAATAGAGCGTAAAAACATTGTGTTTTAATTTGGTTTAGATCAGTTGATATCTTCCGGTCGCACATAAGCTCCAGAATTTCACAGAATAATGAACAAGTTATATTTTTACGCATTTTTGGTGTTTGATAAATAACTTCCAGCGTATTGATTGTCAGATCCCACAGATAGACATAAACGTGCTTAGCAAAGATCACCAATACCTACTTGATATTAAAAAAAAAGAAATAATTGCAAAAATGAAGTTTTTTCATATTTTGCCAAACTTCAGAGCCTTTGTGCGACCGGAAGATGTCAACCGATCAAAAAAAATTTTTTTTTAGCTATATAATTTGCAACTTTTCCGCGCTATTACAACTTCAAAATAAAAAAAATTACCTTTTTCGGCCCACACTATTGTTAGCATCTTAGAAAATATGGGAATTTTAAAAGAGGCAAGGAATATAAACATTATGGATGAGAACACACCCACAGACCTGAACCCATTGTATAAAATTATTTGCCAACATCAGTATCAATTAGCATGCTGAGGATGAAACATGTTTTTGAAAGGCCTTCCTGATTAATAATTTAACAAGGTTTTTTGATTAAAAATATTCAAATTGAGGAAGATAGGTAGAATAAATGGTACTATATTATTATTTATAACATTTTATACATATAACAAATAAAATTCTGGTTAATATTTAATTTTAGGAAGTTATATTTTGAGGTTATTTTAATTATATTATTTAGTCTGGACATCTTACCTCAATATTAATGTTGATTTGTTCTTGAACATGTTTCAAAACAATTCTGTTTTATCGTCAGCTTTTCCAGACTGGTTTTATTTATGTTGCATTATGTTGCACACCCTGGATGTCGATGTCAGCTCCATCCTGTGGTTGGCCAAAGAACCTCCAAACAAGGTCATGCTCCATCGGTATATCAAAATTCATAACTCTGTTTTTGTTCTTCTGAATATAGATTTTTTCCCAAATAGTCAGCTCTTTTGTGTTTTCTAACTGTTTTAATAATTTAGTGTCTGAATTTATATTATGTTTTTCAGACCAAACATGAGCAGCAACTGCAGATTTTTCTATTTCCCCATTTTTAATATTTCTTATGTGTTTTTTGGTTCTAATTTTTAGGTTTCTTTTTGTTTTTCCTATATATATCTTTTCACAACCCATGCATTCAATTTGATATATTCCTGACTATTTATTTTTATCAGTTTTTTCATTTTTGTTGGTTTTTATTAGTTTATTTAAACTGTAGTTATTTTTTGGTGCTAATTTAATATTAAACTTCTGAAATATCTTTTGAAATATGTTATGTATCCAAGGGTGATATGTGAATTTCCTATATTTTTTCATAGGTGGTTGTTCTTTTTCGAGAGTTGCTTAAAAAATCCAAGTTGTAAACAAAGTTTCAATTACCATCTGTGAGGTAGTTTTTAATTAAATCATATTTTAATTATTATAGATAAATTATTAAATTCAAAAGTTCAGTTTGTCATTATCTTCGATTATTTTTATTTATTTATAGATTCATCTGTATCTCCTTGAGGAAAAGAAACTGAAAGTGAAGAAACAGTTGAAAGTGAATTCTTTGGTGACTTTAAATGAATCTAGAAAAAGAAAGAAGAAACCTGTAAAGGTGGAACGGAAAAATCATGTAAATCAAAAGTTGAGAATGGAAGGAAAAGCCTACGTTGGATATAGAAGAACTAAAGAATGCAAGGTTAAGGAAGTCGTTCAGAGTGAAGAAAGAAAACAGGGGGTAACATGCTAACCAGAAATGTGTGAAAAATCACAATTAAGAGAATGCAACATCATTAATGAAGAAGAAAGGAAAACTATATTTCGAGAATTCTGGGAAAAAATGTTGTGGGATCAACAGAGGGTTTACATTACAGTACTTGTAGATAGTATTCTCAGGAAGTGACCCAGTTCTGGAGAATCAAGACTTAAGGGGACTTTGTCATCTACAAGTGAATGATATGAGAAAAATTTCTGCAAAAATATGTTTTTAGGGTCATATCTGTGAATGCATTAGACTGTAAAAGTCATTCTCTGCTGAGAGTGTTGCATCCAAAGATGTTTTTGCATACTCAAAAATCTGTTCATGTGATAATAATTGTCGAAATTCCTAAGCTACCTGGCGAGGTGACTTTGCAGAGAACAAATCATGAGCAACCCGATGGGAACCGATGTACTTTAAAACATTGTTGCTTTATCCAAGATGTCAGACTTCGATCATGTTTTTGGTATGTGTGGAGAAGAGGAATTGATAGTCTACCAAAGAATTAAACTGGAAGAACAGGAGAATCGGCTTAATATCGTGCGATACAGACGTCGTCGTATATGGTATTATTTCCAGGACGTAAGCGTTGATGCATTCCTCTAGCAGATGAAAATAACAGAAGTGGTTTTATTGCTGAGAAATCTGGGTTGAATGGACTAAAGTGTACTGCCTCGGTACAAAGCAACACTCTCTTTTGATTCTACAAGAGGGATGCAATTTTGACCAGTATATGGGACTGGTTTCCACCCAGAATTGTGGATAGCTGCATAAAGTTACAATTTTGGGTGAGAACAGAAGAGAATCCTTAATAAATTAAAATAAACCTGAATCATGTCAGAAAATTATAAAGAAGAAGTAGGTATATATTAGTCGTTCAAAATATCTCTGCAGGCGGAAGAATTGCGAAGCTTTCTTTGTTGCTACACGTGACGTCATCTAAGGCAGTGTTCACTGTCAGTGTCCCACGTCCCGTCCCCCTCTGCACTCCTAGATAGCAGTGTCACGTGTTCTATTCCTGCATAAACACGACTGCAGTGCCCTCCGTCAACAACTGCACTTACTCCTTGAACGGGTAATAGCATAGAATGTCTTATTTGTACATTATGTTGAGCCTCAGAAGATGTAACTATTTTTGACTTCATATTGCAGGTATATCTTGCATTTTAGAGACCATAAACTTTATTTCCACCATCATTAATATAAAGCCTGAAAGAATAAAGCCAGAATGAATCCCTCTTTTTGGTTGTTTGAGCAGTAGGAATTACTGCTTTACTTTCACTTCTTTCCCTACTGTTTCTTGCAGGGACAATTAATATTAATCGTAATGAAGAAAAATGAAACCATAGAAATATTTTTTATATACCCATTCTTCTTTTCAGACATATTTTATCCTTTGTATAAACACTAGTTCTCTTTTCGATCGCCTCATGATCTTTTCTTTTCGATCGCATCATTGTCTTTTCTATACAATCGCCCCATTGTCTTTCCTATCCGATTGCCCCATTGTCTTTTCTATCCGATCGCCCCATTGTCTTTTCTATCCGATCGCCCCATTGTCTTTTCTATTCGATCGCCCCATTGTCTTTTCTATCCGATCGCCCCATTGTCTTTTCTATCCGATCGCCCCATTGTCTTTTCTATCCGATTGCCCCATTGTCTTTTCTATCCGATCGCCCCATTGTCTTTTCTATCCGATCGCCCCATTGTCTTTTCTATCCGATCGCCCCATTGTCTTTTCTATCCGATCGCCCCATTGTCTTTTCTATCCGATCGCCCCATTGTCTTTTCTATCCGATCGCCCCATTGTCTTTTCTATCCGATCGCCCCATTGTCTTTTCTATCCGATCGCCCCATTGTCTTTTCTATCCGATCGCCCCATTGTCTTTTCTATCCGATCGCCCCATTGTCTTTTCTATCCGATCCCCCATTGTCTTTTCTATCCGATCGCCCATTGTCTTTTCTATCCGATCGCCCCATTGTCT
This sequence comes from Diploptera punctata, assembly GCA_030220185.1. NCBI lineage: Eukaryota > Metazoa > Arthropoda > Insecta > Blattodea > Blaberidae > Diploptera > Diploptera punctata. The sequence goes on along the minus strand of JASPKZ010006480.1, from coordinate 581,521 downwards.
TTTCTATCCGATCGCCCCATTGTCTTTTCTATCCGATCGCCCCATTGTCTTTTCTATCCGATCGCCCCATTGTCTTTTCTATCCGATCGCCCCATTGTCTTTTCTATCCGATCGCCCCATTGTCTTTTCTATCCGATCGCCCCATTGTCTTTTCTATCCGATCGCCCCATTGTCTTTTCTATCCGATCGCCCCATTGTCTTTTCTATTCGATCGCCCCATTGTCTTTTCTATCCGATCGCCCCATTGTCTTTTCTATCCGATCGCCCCATTGTCTTTTCTATCCGATCGCCCCATTGTCTTTTCTATCCGATCGCCCCATTGTCTTTTCTATCCGATCGCCCCATTGTCTTTTCTATCCGATCGCCCCATTGTCTTTTCTATCCGATCGCCCCATTGTCTTTTCTATCCGATCGCCCCATTGTCTTTTCTATCCGATCGCCCCATTGTCTTTTCTATCCGATCGCCCCATTGTCTTTTCTATCCGATCGCCCCATTGTCTTTTCTATTCGATCGCCCCATTGTCTTTTATTTTCGATCGCCCCATTGTCTTTTCTATCCGATCGCCCCATTGTCTTTTCTATCCGATCGCCCCATTGTCTTTTCTATCCGATCGCCCCATTGTCTTTTCTATTCGATCGCCCCATTGTCTTTTATTTTCGATCGCCCCATTGTCTTTTCTATCCGATCGCCCCATTGTCTTTTCTATTCGATCGCCCCATTGTCTTTTCTATCCGATCGCCCCATTGTCTTTTCTATCCGATCGCCCCATTGTCTTTTCTATCCGATCGCCCCATTGTCTTTTCTATTCGATCGCCCCATTGTCTTTTTATTTCGATCGCCCCATTGTCTTTTCTATCCGATCGCCCCATTGTCTTTTCTATCCGATCGCCCCATTGTCTTTTCTATCCGATCGCCCCATTGTCTTTTCTATCCGATCGCCCCATTGTCTTTTCTATTCGATCGCCCCATTGTCTTTTATTTTCGATCGCCCCATTGTCTTTTCTATCCGATCGCCCCATTGTCTTTTCTATTCGATCGCCCCATTGTCTTTTCTATCCGATCGCCCCATTGTCTTTTCTATCCGATCGCCCCATTGTCTTTTCTATCCGATCGCCCCATTGTCTTTTCTATCCGATCGCCCCATTGTCTTTTCTATTCGATCGCCCCATTGTCTTTTATTTTCGATCGCCCCATTGTCTTTTCTATCCGATCGCCCCATTGTCTTTTTCTATCCGATCGCCCCATTGTCTTTTCTATCCGATCGCCCCATTGTCTTTTCTATTCGATCGCCCCATTGTCTTTTCTATCCGATCGCCCCATTGTCTTTTCTATCCGATCGCCCCATTGTCTTTTCTATCCGATCGCCCCATTGTCTTTTCTATCCGATCGCCCCATTGTCTTTTCTATCCGATCGCCCCATTGTCTTTTCTATCCGATCGCCCCATTGTCTTTTCTATCCGATCGCCCCATTGTCTTTTCTATCCGATCGCCCCATTGTCTTTTCTATCCGATCGCCCCATTGTCTTTTCTATCCGATCGCCCCATTGTCTTTTCTATCCGATCGCCCCATTGTCTTTTCTATCCGATCGCCCCATTGTCTTTTCTATTCGATCGCCCCATTGTCTTTTATTTTCGATCGCCCCATTGTCTTTTCTATCCGATCGCCCCATTGTCTTTTCTATCCGATCGCCCCATTGTCTTTTCTATCCGATCGCCCCATTGTCTTTTCTATTCGATCGCCCCATTGTCTTTTATTTTCGATCGCCCCATTGTCTTTTCTATCCGATCGCCCCATTGTCTTTTCTATTCGATCGCCCCATTGTCTTTTCTATCCGATCGCCCCATTGTCTTTTCTATCCGATCGCCCCATTGTCTTTTCTTTTCGATCGCCCCATTGTCTTTTCTATCCGATCGCCCCATTGTCTTTTCTATCCGATCGCCCCATTGTCTTTTCTATTCGATCGCCCCATTGTCTTTTCTATCCGATCGCCCCATTGTCTTTTATTTTCGATCGCCCCATTGTCTTTTTTTTTCGATCGCCTCGTTGTCCTTTTTTTTTTCGATCGCCTCGTCTCTTTTTTTCGATCGCCTCGTCTCTTTTTTCGATCGCCTCGTTGCCTTTTTTTTTTGATCGCCTCGTTGCCTCTTTTTTTATCGCTTCGTTGTCTCTTTTTTTCGATCGCCTGGTTGTCTCTTTTTTCGATCGCCTCGTTGTCTCTTTTTTTCGATCGCCTGGCTGTCTCTTTTTTCGATCGCCCCGTTTTCTATCTTTTTTCGATCGCCTCGTTGCCTCTTTTTTTTATCGCCTCGTTGCCTCTTTTTTTCGATCGCCTGGTTGTCTCTTTTTTTCGATCGCCTCGTTGTCTCTTTTTTCGATCGCCTCGTTCTCTTTTTTTTCGATCGCCTCGTTCTCTTTTTTTTCGATCGCCTCGTTCTCTTTTTTTTCGATCGCCTCGTCTCTTTTTTTCGATCGCCTCGTTGTCTCTTTTTTTTTCGATCGCCTCGTTGCCTCTTTTTTTATCGCCTCGTTGTCTCTTTTTTTCGATCGCCTGGTTGTCTCTTTTTTCGATCGCCTCGTTGTCTCTTTTTTTTCGATCGCCTGGCTGTCTCTTTTTTCGATCGCCCCGTTTTCTCTCTTTTTTCGATCGCCTCGTTGTCTCTTTTTTCGATCGCCTCGTTCTCTTTTTTTTCGATCGCCTCGTTCTCTTTTTTTCGATCGCCTCGTTGTCTCTTTTTTTTTCGATCGCCTCGTTGCCTCTTTTTTTATCGCCTCGTTGTCTCTTTTTTTTTTCGATCGCCTCGTTGTCTCTTTTTTTTTTCGATCGCCTCGTTGTCTCTTTTTTTTTCGATCGCCTCGTTGCTCTCTTTTTTTTCGATCGCCTCCGTTGCCTCTTTTTTTTCGATCGCCTCGTTGCCGTCTTCTTTTTTTCGATCGCCTCGTTGCCCCCTCTTTTTTTCGATCGCCTCGTTGCTCTCTTTTTTTTTTCGATCGCCTCGTTGCCTCTTTTTTTCGATCGCCTCGTTGTCCTCTTTTTTCGATCGCCTCGTTGTCTCTTTTTTTTCGATCGCCTCGTTGTCTCTTTTTTTTTTCGATCGCCTCGTTGCCTCTTTTTTTCGATCGCCTCGTTGCCTCTTTTTTCGATCGCCTCGTTGCCTCTTTTTTTTATCGCCTCGTTGCCTCTTTTTTTTCGATCGCCTGGTTGTCTCTTTTTTCGATCGCCTCGTTGTCTCTTTTTTTTCGATCGCCTCGTTGTCTCTTTTTTTTTTCGATCGCCTCGTTGCCTCTTTTTTTCGATCGCCTCGTTGCCTCTTTTTTCGATCGCCTCGTTGCCTCTTTTTTTTATCGCCTCGTTGCCTCTTTTTTTCGATCGCCTCGTTGTCTCTTTTTTTCGATCGCCTCGTTGCCTCTTTTTTTCGATCGCCTCGTTGTCTCTTTTTTCGATCGCCTCGTTCTCTTTTTTTCGATCGCCTCGTTGTCTCTTTTTTCGATCGCCTCGTTCTCTTTTTTTTCGATCGCCTCGTCTCTTTTTTTCGATCGCCTCGTTCTCTTTTTTTTCGATCGCCTCGTTCTCTTTTTTTTCGATCGCCTCGTTCTCTTTTTTTCGATCGCCTCGTTGTCTCTTTTTTTTCGATCGCCTCGTTGCCTCTTTTTTTATCGCCTCGTTGTCTCTTTTTTTTCGATCGCCTGGTTGTCTCTTTTTTCGATCGCCTCGTTGTCTCTTTTTTTTTTCGATCGCCTGGTTGCCTCTTTTTTCGATCGCCTCGTTGCCTCTTTTTTTTTGATCGCCTCGTTGCCTCTTTTTTTTTTTGATCGCCTCGTTGTCTCTTTTTTTTCGACCGCCTCGTTGTCTTTTCTTCGAACGCCTCGTATTTTATTCGATCGCCTCGTTGCCTCTTTTTTCGATCGCCTCGTTGCCTCTTTTTTTTTTTTGATCGCCTCGTTGCCTCTTTTTTTTTGATCGCCTCGTTGTCTCTTTTTTTTCGACCGCCTCGTTGTCTTTTCTTCGAACGCCTCGTATTTTATTCGATCGTCTCGTTGTCTTTTTTTTTTCGACCGCCTCGTTCTCTCTTTTCTTCGATCGCCTTGTTGTCTCTTTTCTTCGACCGCCTTGTTGTCTCTTTTCTTCGATCGCCTTGTTGTCTCTTTTCTTCGACCGCCTCATTGCCTTTTCGACCGCCTCATTCCTTTCGACCGCCTCATTGCCTTTTCGACCGCCTCATTGCCTTTTCGACCGCCTCATTGCCTTTTCGACCGCCTCATTGCCTTTTCGACCGCCTCATTGCCTTTTCGACCGCCTCATTGCCTTTTCGACCGCCTCATTGCCTTTTCGACCGCCTCATTGCCTTTTCGACCGCCTCATTGCCTTTATTCAGATTTATTTCTCACATTTCTATATTGCATTGTTACTCGTCATTTTGTTGGAGTCATCACTTTTTCCTTCTGATAAATTTGCATTTTTTTCCCCCCAAATTTATGAACCAAACTGAAATATCTATTTTTCTCATTTGAAAATTTAGGAAATGTACTACAATATACAGGCATTGTAACATTGAGTATCCATGTTATTTCATTTCACACTGGGGTTTTGAAGAAAAACACATTAACTTTGCTAACACATTACTAACATTTTAACACAACATATTAATATTTTGATACATTATGTGGGTGGGATTGTGTGATATGTGAAATGAACATGGCATACTGTATTTTTTTCATTCAAATATATTCCCTGGTATCCAGTTTTATCTTTTTAATTTTTGTTTCAATTTTCTGTTCTCTATCACCTTGCATACTCCATTTCGCGATTTCACTTGGTTTTGTTTCACATTTCACTTAAATTTTCTTCACGGTCTATATTTTGAGTCTCATTTCACTTGATTTTGTTTTCTCATTTTACTTCATATTTTCTTTAGAGTGTATATTTTCAGTCTTATTTCACCCTGAAATTTCTCACCACTCCAGATCCCATCCTTCCCATTTCTCATCTTCTTGACTGTGAAATTTCTCATCCTCTTGACTGTGGAATTTTTCGTTCCCTCCACTTTGCAATTTCTCGTTCCCTCCACTTTGGAATTTATCGTCCCCTCCACTTTGGAATTTCTCGTCCCCTCCACTTTGGAATTTCTCGTCCCCTCCACTTTGGAATTTCTCGTCCCCTCCACTTTGGAATTTCTCGTCCCCTCCACTTTGGAATTTCTCGTCCCCTCCACTTTGGATTTTCCGTCCCTGGCCATTTTGGAATTTGTCGCCCCGTAGCCGTTTAGGAATTTATCGCCCCGTAGCCGTGTAGGAATTTGTCGCCCCGTAGCCGTTTAGGAATTTGTCGCCCCCTAGCCGTTTAGGAATTTGTCGCCCCCTAGCCGTTTAGGAATTTGTCGCCCCCTAGCCGTTTAGGAATTTGTCGCCCCCTAGCCGTTTAGGAATTTGTCGCCCCTAGCCGTTTAGGAATTTGTCGCCCCCTAGCCGTGTAGGAATTTGTCGCCCCCTAGCGATTTAGGAATTTGTCGCCCCCTAGCCGTTTAGGAATTTGTCGCCCCTCTAGCCGTTTAGGAATTTGTCGCCCCCGTAGCCGTTTAGGAATTTGTCGTCCCCTAGCCGTTTAGGAATTTGTCGCCCCCTAGCCGTTTAGGAATTTGTCGCCCCCTAGCCGTTTAGGAATTTGTCGCCCCCTAGCCGTTTAGGAATTTATCGCCCCCTAGCCGTTTAGGAATTTGTTGTCCCCTAGCCATTTAGGAATTTGTTGCCTCCCCACTCTAAAATTTCTTTCTTAAATACTACACAGAATGTTCAATTATGAGGAAAAGAAATTGGTTAGGTTATGGCTAAGAAGAAACCAAGAAAAAATGCCAGGTAAAAAGAATATAGTTCTACAACATGAAAATAAAAGGCTGGTAGGTAGTCACAAAGACAAAGGACATGTATAATTAGTATAATTCAGATTTAATGTTTCTGTTAGTGTAGTAACTTAGTTTAATGGCGCAGGTGTTGGCAGCTGGTCACCAAGGAGTGCTGTATGCTTGTTGAGTCTGGCAGTACATGATCAGTGAAGAGAGAGTAATAAAAACATTTATGTATGATATTATAAAGGAAATATTACAGTATTCACAGAGTTTTTACCACCATTTCAATAAACCGTGGCAAACTTAATGTATAATGGTAACTCAGACCTACAAAAAAAGTTGTTGCCCTGGATATCTCAGCAAATTTCTATGTTGTCAAGTGCACATATATTCATGAAAGTGCTGAATGTGCTCTAGTTTTTATGATTTTTTGCATATCTTATATCTTAAACAGTAAATGGCTTGTTACTAATAAAATTTATGTTTCAAGTCATGATTTGATTTCTGTGCATTTTTTCGTGTATACAAACATCACGTGCTCCCCACCCTCACACCACTCACTCTGCACATCGGCCATGATCTCAGTTATTTGACAAAATTAAAGTACTCATGACGTCTATCTGAATATGATAAAACAATTCGTCAAAGCGTTGGACAAGAAAGGAAAATGTTTCAAATACATTTGTAGAGAAAAAAAAAAAAAAAAAAAAAAAAAAAAAATATCCTAAGCTTAGTATGTAAAAGTTAAAAGGCGGAATATTTGATGGTCCTAAAATTCGGCAATTGATGAAAGATGCAAATTTTATCAAAGTTATGACTGTTCTGGAAAGTGAAGCTTGGAAGGGTTTTGTATTGGTAATAGAAAATTCCCTAGGTAACTATAAAGCACCAAATTATAAAGAAATTGTGCCAAACATGTTGATAAGCTTTAAGATTCTGGGAGCAAATATGAGTATGAAGTTAACTCTTTCTCCACAGTCAGCTGGATAGATTTTTAGAAAGAAAAATCACGTTCAAACCGGGAGTTGAACCCCGGACGTCTGTACTTCAGTGTGGTAACTGTTATACCATTCAAACTTCCGAAAGGAACGTCAAATTTTTTTCCACTTATACAATTAATTCTGTTTTCATGTGAAGGCCGATAGCCATCGCTATCAACAATGCCATGTGATGACTCCATTTAGAAGTATGAGGGCGTATCGGAAAGTAACGGACAATAATTTTTTTCTGCCTTGGTATTGCAGCTAGAATGTTGAAATTTCACAGAGATATAGTTTGAATTTTTCACTACAGATGGTATTTTTTTTTTTCCTCAGGTGCACCTCTTGCGAGAGAAGCTTGAACTATGCAACAAAGATGGCGTGCATGCTACAGTCGTCCACAGGGCGGATCGGAAAGTAATGCACAATAATCTTTTTTTAAAAAGTTTAATAGTAAAAAAAGGAAAAAAATCACAAATGAACTTACATCTTTTACCTACTTTTCGACATAGTCACCAACTTTCTCAACACATTTTTCCCACCGTGTTACCAGTTTCAATATGCCCTGTTCGTAGAAGTCCATTTGGTTGGAGTGTAGCCATCTGATTTCACTTCCACATCTGTCTCAAAGTGTTTGCCGGCCAGGAATCACTAAGGTTCACGCGTTCCTCTTGGAAGAATGTGCACCACCTGGAGACATTGCTACGGTCCATACAATCATCCCCATACACGCCACGCATGTCCCTGTGAATTTCACTGGGTTTATGCCCTTTGGCCCACAAAAAACGAACAACACTTCTCTGTTCCTCACAGGTGGACGACTGTAGCATGCGCGCCATCTTTGTTGCATAGTTCAAGCTTCTCTCGCAAGAGGTGCACCTCAGAAAAAAATACCATCTGTAGTGAAAACTTAAAACTATATCTCTGTGAAATTTCAACATTCTAGCTGCAATACCAAGGCAGAAAAAATTATTGTGCGTTACTTTCCGATCCGCCCTCGTATTATTATTGAGAATTTAAACATTAATTTTTAAGCGGTTAAAGGTACATATTTTGATGTTATATTTAAAATTAACATGTTCCAGAATTGGATATGATTTTAGAATGAAAAAATTATGTTCGAACCGGGAGTTGAACCCTGGACCTCTTACTCTGTACATCAGTGTGGTAACCATTACGCCATTCTAACTTCTGATAGGAACATTAAATTTCTTTGTACTTATATAATTAATTCTCCTTTCATCCAAAGGTTACTGCACTGACGTACAGATTCAGAGGTCCAGGGTTACACTCCTGGTTTGAATGTAATTTTTTTTTTTTAAATAAAACTATATCCAATTGTGGAACATGTTAATGTAAGATGTAACATGTAAACACATTGACGATTTTATTATTAATTTAACACTTCTCATTGAAGGATAAATTATATTTGAAGAGAAAATTTTTTGCCTAGACTGGGACTCGAACCCGGGACCCTTGGCTTTCCGGGCCAAGTGCTCTACCAACTGAGCTACTGAGGCGAGTTATGATCTAGACGCAAATTTTTCTCTTATGTACGTTGTAATTCCCTCGCGCCAAATGCTTGAAACCATAGCTTCTATCTTTGCAAATGGCGGCTTCTTAGTTAAGAAGACATTTATTGGGAACTTAACACTACTTTATAGCCAGTAGGGCTTCTATTGACAATTTTATTATTAATTTAACACTTCTCATTGAAGGATAAATTATATAGGCAAAAATTTTTCTCTTCAAATATAATGTAAACACATGTTTTCTAGGTTTACATCCAGTGCTTGAGGTGGGATGGAATCCTGGATGTTTTAACACCATTGTTAAATGTTGTCTTTATACTTTTAACCTATAGTTTAGTCATGTTAATTTGATATATTTGATACTAGAAATAATGGGAACTTGTATTTATAGGAGCTTCCTTAAAGAAGGTATAAAAAACCTATGTACTGTATGTAGGACATTTTTTAAAAACATTTTTACAAATAAAATTGTGTACAGACGGTTCCAAGAATTTTGATATAGTAAATTATTACCACCCCATATTATATTGTCAGTTGACTGATGACATTTTGCTACTTATGTTGACTGGGTACAAGATTAACCACCCTGGTTCTTTTTTTTTTCATTCCACATCAAGCAGTGTGTATATATATTGTGGAAAGCAACGGGAAGCTACCACACCTACACAATTCCCTAGTAAAGCTGCAAGCATAGCATGAAAATGCTATGATTGAAGTAAAGGACCTGCCTTCGGGCAGAATTACCATGGATGGATATATATATATATATATATATATATATAAGAAAACAATATACATAAGAAAAAATATATATAAGAAAAGAATATATATATATATATAAGGAAAACATAATATATATATATATATATATATATATATATATATATATAAGAAAAAAACAATATATGTAAGAAAAAAATATATATAAGAAAAATAAGTGTTTGAATTGGATTTGCCTGGTGGTGTAATGGATAACATGCTGGGGTACCGACCCAGAGATCTGGGTTCGAATCCCATTTGGGCATTTATTTTTCTTGTCATATATATATGTATATAATTTACATTTCATGTATTAATATTGAAAATTGTTACATTGTACAAACATTTCTTGTTAGTCATAGCAATGACTATTTATCATTTGGTTATGTTGAAATTTCCTTAGGAATCGTGGATATGGACATATGGTTTACAGATAGATGTCAGTTCTGTTCATTTGGAAGAGGAGAGAATTTTATGAGATATCTGCATTTATGATTGCTGTTTACATAGCACACAAATTAAAATTGTGACTTATGACCAGCTGGTCTGATGTCCCCATGCCAACATGGACCCCGACTGCACACCTGATAGTAGGAAAGGACAATTAAGTTATTGTTTATCCACATTTAAACCCTTCCGTATGGTGTGAATATATTAAATTTGCTGTCATCTGTAAAGAAAACTTTGTTCCAGAATGGAGAATCCAGATTTTGATATCATTTAGCAAATGCTTATCTATTCATAGTTAAATATGGGAAATAACATTATGAGGTTCTTAATTTGTAAATTAATGAGTCATCTTTTAACATCTTACCTCATATTTTATGTTTCTTCAAACACAGAAACTAGTTTTCGAGAGAAGGATCTCTCTCATTTTGAACTGACATTATGACTGAAAACTAGTTCCCGTGTTTGAAGAAACAAAATATGAGGTAAGATGTTAAAAAATGACTCATTAATTTATGAAATGCTCATCTTTTCATTATTTTCATTCATGTTGTATTTTATGTCAGCTGTTGGATATAGATATAGTATCACAGTAGTTAACATATATCTATATTTGAAATTATGTTTCAGTGCAAAAGTAATCGTAGGTGCAGTTATTCTTCTTGGATTTTCCTCTACAGTTATGATATTTGTTTAAACACATACAGTGATAAGATTTAATTTAAAATGTTTTATATCTCAACTCATTTGCAGTTTTCTAATTATACCGGTTTCAAAGCTTTGGCAGTTTCATTTTCAGTAATTTCTTGTTGATCAGGAGAACAGCTTCTTCCTCCCTCTGTTGGTGGATCGATGAACCTCTGGATCAAATCAGAATCCCTGGGAATTTTGAAGTTCACAAAAAAAAAAAAAAAAGAAAACTCATGAACTTTGAAATTCTTGGGGATTTTGACTTGATCCGTAGGTTAATTGATCCACCAACAGAGGGAAGAAGGAGCAGTTCTTCTGATTGACATAGCATTGGTTGACAATAAATAACTTAAGATGAAGCTGCCAACTGGTATAATTAGAAGGCTCGATATAAGGTGAGGATAAAATTAATATAATAAATTTGGGAATTTTTAACCATATGAGGTTTAATTCATAGGAAATAAATGAATTGTGATTTCTTCTTACCTCATACTTCTATGGTTTTTTTTAAACACTGCAGTGCTGCATTTAAAAAAAAAACATAGAAGTATGAGGTAAGAAGAAATCACAAATCATTTATTTCTTATGAGGTATAAAATGTTTCAATTTACATCTAAAATTAAACCTCACAGTGATTATTTTTCCTATGAAAGTTGAAAGTTGATATTTGGTTGGTGAGTTGTAGGATAATTTGTGAAAGATCTTGAATTTCCATATTTTTCAATAATTACTTGAATTGTTGATTGAAGCCTGTTGACAATTTGTAAAATTTTTGATAGGCTGTTACACTGAGTAACTGAGTATGTAACCTTACAATGAGTTTTGTTACATCTTGTGTCGTTACTGATGTCCAGTGCTACAGTACGCTTTTGATTGGTACTGAATCAATAGCACAAATGAACCGTACCTTGTGAATGCAGGAAGTAGAGAAGCAGGGTTGAAAACATTTTAGTGCATGAGAATTGCCATCTGTTCGTAGACTTATGACTGCTTAATTTCTTCTTCTTCTTCCTTCCAAGTATTAGGCCAAGGCCTGTTACGATCCTATAGAAAATTTTCCCTCCAGAACCAGGGAATTCTGATATAAGACTTTAAAGCATAATAGTAGTCCCTTCGATTGGTTGCTGGCCAAAGGAAGGCAAGACCAGTGATGGGGCTGCCATCTTATAGCCTCTGGTCAGGCTTTTCTGGAGAAGAAAATAAAATAAAGGAAAGAAGAAAGGGAAGACTCCCTAGCCCTTGGATGTCCTAATAGCGTCGTGGTTGAAAAACAAGAGATAACGAAGAGAGGTTAGATAGTAAAGTTAAAAGAGTGCAAAACACAAGTAAGTGGAAGAAATGTTTTGCTCAGCTTGGGCACCTTGTGGTCGCCATCCGCAAATCCCCTAGATGGGGACCTCTGAGGTCCTGCTTAATTTCATTAAAATCAAAATTATATTTTTATAAACTCTACTAATTTTATAATAATTTGATGTTAGGATCTTAAATGACCTGAAAAAATGTTTAATTTTGATTATTTTCTTTGAATATATTAAGTGTGCAATCATTGTATGTAGATCTTATTTAAGGGAGGACCTACACCTTTGAGGGAAAAAAAAGGTAATTTTTCAATTTATTTTGTTTTATATAGATTGTAACATCATCTTTAAATTATAATTTATAATGATATTGTGAAATGTGATCCATTGTTGGAAGTGTGTTAAAGAAACAGTATTGGAAAATGTTAAATAACATCTTTAAATTATAAGAATTAAATTAATTGTGATTATTTACAATACAGTGCTGTATTTAAAGAAATATAGAAGTATGAGGTAAGAAAGAATCATGATTAATTTAATTCTTATGAATTGAACCTCATAATGTTAAAAATTCCCAAATTTAATATATAATCTTTAAGTTAGTGAAATAATTTCATTGATATAGCTATTACTTTTTGAGTTATGTTTAAAAATGTGCAATGCTGTGACTTCAGTGAGCCCTTCAATTTTTAGAAGGTACCTACATCTTCGGGAAGTTTATAGCTCGTTTTCCATAACTTAATCTTTACAGTACGGTTTCCCTGATAACTCCCAAAGTTTTCAAGATTTTGAGGTGAAATTTTGCATGTATATGTAGTGAACAGAGATGAACAAAATCTACTACAATTAGTCATGTACCTATTATATATTATTTTTAAAAACATATTTTTAATGCAAATTTTAACAAAAATGAGTATACATAAATTTAAAATGAAAAATAAAATATTTACACTGTATATAATTAAACAATTGTAGTATGTTTTGTAGCTACAACGTTAATGAGTAAAAGAAAACAAGAATTATTAAAATATATTGAAATTTAGGAAAATAATCAGGGAAACTGCAAGACAATGCAACATTTTGAATATTTAATCAACCATAACGACTGAAGTTAGATTGTACTTAAGTACACAAACATGCTCACGTTGTAATGTAGATATCACATACCAAATGCCATTTTTGTAACCATTTATGTATGTTGCTGACAAAAAAGAATTGAAATATGCCATATTTGTAATGGCTAAAGGTGTAGGTCCCCTCTTAAATGGGCAATTTTTTTTTTTGTGTGATTCAAGAGTTTTGATTATTGTTGATCAGGATTTGATTAATTTATGCTGTCAATTTTTGTATATTTTCCTATCATATTAAAATTTTAGCTGGGTAGAAAGGTAATTAAAAAAAAAGATATGTGACCATTTGGAAGACCAAGATTGAAATGGATACAAAATGTATAAGAAAACCCACAGGGAAGAAGAAGAGTAAACTGCTGGGTAATTTGGAGGGTAATTTGAATTATCCATATGGTAAAAGTTGATGTTGTATAGAAGAAGAAGAAGAAGAAAGGCACATTTCCTGTGTTATTGTAGTACCTTTGTTTGCTAGGCTCTGTAGAGGAGAGGGATCAATTGTAAAGTTGTAAGCCGTAAATATTGATGCAAGAACTTTTGGTATCCCATGGTTTTTATTAACATATTTTTATTAACATATTTTTATTAACATATTTTTATTAACATATTTTTATTAACATATTTTTATTAACATATTTTTATTAACATATTTTTATTAACATATTTTTATTAACATATTTTTATTAACATATTTTTATTAACATATTTTTATTAACATATTTTTATTAACATATTTTTATTAACATATTTTTATTAACATATTTTTATTAACATATTTTTATTAACATATTTTTATTAACATATTTTTATTAACATATTTTTATTAACATATTTTTATTAACATATTTTATTACATATTTTTATTAACATATTTTTATTAACATATTTTTATTAACATATTTTATTAACATATTTTATTAACATATTTTTATTAACATATTTTTATTAACATATTTTTATTAACATATTTTTATTAACATATTTTTATTAACATATTTTTATTAACATATTTTTATTAACATATTTTTATTAACATATTTTTATTAACATATTTTTATTAACATATTTTTTTTTGTAAAGCGTAGGTGTGTTACCATACTCTCTTTTTCCCTTTAAACTTATTTGTGTATTTTTTCTCTAGTAATGTCAAAAATTCTGTATGTAAAACAAATGTAAAAATTTAGGATCCATGTTAGAGTCTTGACATTTTACCTCATAATTTGTTTGTTGAGGACATTTTTCAATATGCATTGCTGTTGTTCAAGAAACAATGACATTAAAGGGCTTAGGGCTGTAACATGAAAAGCCACATTTTATTAAGAAATGCCATTTATTACATTCCATTCATCCACAGTAATTCTGCCCGAGGGCAGGTCTTTCACTGCAATCATAGCATTTTCATTCTATGCTTGCAGCTTTACTAGGAAATTGTAGGTGTGGTAGTTTCCTGTTGCTTTCCACACCGGTGAAGGATGATGATTTTGGGGACCGTTTGGGCATTAAAGTTTTCCTGACATTTGTCTTACAGATGAGGAAAAACCCCGATAAAAACCTCATCCAGAAAAACCGCCCTGACTGGGATTGATCCCGGGCCTGCTGCATGACAAGGCAGCACGCTACCTAGAGACCACAGCGGTGGACATTTATTACAATGATATCAAATAAATGTATTGAAACACCCATAAATCATTTGTAAGTGCACCAGTGATGAGTTAAAACATATAGACACACAATGTATTAACAACAATACTGTACAATTACCCTCTTACTAATAATCGATATATAACTTTTATACAAGGTTTATACACATCTCAGTTGAAAATTCTTACTAATAAACACTGTATTAGCTGTTCAGTGTATAAGAGGTGTACAACTTTACATGGGAATCGTTATACATGCCTCCAGTCTTGTTTAAGGATTGTATAACTAGAGAAAATGTTGGACATAAAGATCAACTAATTGTTTTCTTATGATATTGATGAAAGTTTTCTTAAATTTAACCCAAAATGCAACACTTTAACGACTGTTTGATGGATGCACAGGGCATAAATATTAATAAAGCTCTGGGTAGGAAAATAAAGGCATCATAAAATGCCTCTTGTTACACTCATTCTCGATTAGGCCTAAAAATATTTAAAAATTGAACATTGAATCACAAAAGGATATGTTCTACAATAATTGCTGTAGACAAGATTTAACCTGAATGTAGTTTAAATGCTTCATAATATTATTTTAAGAAAACTTCTTGCATCTTTAATACATAACACACACACTGATATAAAAATGTATTTATAATTTTTTGAAACATTAAAATCCTTATGTCTGAGAAAGAACGATATGTGGCTTATCATGTTATTGCTCTAAGCCCTTCAATTAAAAGGTAAGATATCAATATTCACATAAATATTTAAAAAAAAACCTTACCACACTTTGTATTGAAATGTATTAATGTAATTGTTCAATGTATTTTTTAAACATTCCCAGCCTTGTCAGAATGTGGAGATTTAAAAATAGATAACATAAAAATATAATTAATTATATATGTTCTGTACAATGACGCCGTAGTGTAGTGGTTAAGGCACTGCGCTACAAGTCGGAAGGTCGAGGGTTCAAGTCCCGATGGGTGAGGATTTTAAACTGACCAAAACCTTCTGATGACCCTAGGGTTGATTCAGCGTCTAATGGAAATGAGTACGAGATGCATGTTCTGGGGTAAAGGTGGCTGTCACGCAGGGCTGACATAAGTGCGGATTGTTTAGAAAAAGTGGGAGCCTTAACCTCCTACTACCCCAAGGGCCTCCTGAGGCCTGTAGTGGGATCACTTTTTTATATTGTGTATGGAGCTGGTTGGTTGAGCAATTTGCTATAAATTTGTAGATCGGCCGATGGAATCCTGGTCTTGGAAGATGTTTGTCTTGTAGAAGTAAGTAATAAACTTGTGGGAACCATCGTACTCGTAGGTTCGCTGACGTAAGCTCTCCATACATCCCCATCCTGAGCTAACGTTTTGCAGTTGTAGTCTGTATAATCTACTTCCCTCAAATCATGATTTATTTTATTTTTCTGTGTAAATTTTAGTCTTAAGTATTGGGTGCTTTATGTCTGGTTTTACTGAAAGTTTCCAAACTCATTTTTCATTGTCTATGTAAGCCCATTGGAGTTTGAGAGTTACCCATAAAGATCATGTAGATAAGTTGGGTAGTCTTCTCCATTCCCTGTGTTCATCTCTCCGGTCGAAAATGATCCTAAGCACTTTATTCTCAAATACTCTTAATTTTTGTCTCCTACCTTAATACTTTGAGTTCGGCGGTGGTACTAGTACCACGGCATTTAAATTACATTGAAGCCGGAGAAAATTAATCTCCTCGGCATGCCTGTGCCAGCAGATTTTCAGGATTTTTTTTCTAAACCAGAAAACACTTCTGTAAATCTGCCTGCACAGACATGCCGAGGGATTTAATTTTCGCCGGCTTTCGTGTCATTTAAATGCCGTTAGAGAAACGCCCCTGTAAATCTGCTGGCACAGGCATGCGGAGGGATTTAAATGCCGTGGTACTAGTACCACTGGAGGACTCAGTTAAAGAGTTCAATCTTCAGGTCCATGTAAGTGGGACAATATAAGTTATATATTTTTCAGTTACTGTTTTTTTTTAAGAGTCCCTGTAAAACATAACATGCATAGGCCTATGTAGAATTCAGAGTATGCTTAACTTCTTTCTGTAAGTTATTGTTTGTAATTATTGTTCGTAGGTTTTCGAATGCAGCAATTTTTTTAATTTGTCATTAACTACGTGTGAGCATATATTTTGAGAATGATTTAAAATGAAGTATGTGTGCTGGTAATATGAGGACGATTTGAACATTAATTGGTATGTGGTCATAGCAGTTCAGGTAGGTAGGGCTCTGGGTAAGAAAACCAGAAGTCAGCGGATCGAGTCGAAGTCCCGGCAAAAGATTTTCTAATAAGTTATAATTTAAAAACTTGAAGACGGTAAGTATTAGAAGATATGGATTTTATCATCTAGTCCTATCAGATCGAATCTAGGTTCTGGCAAAAGTTTTTATTAAAAAAATATAGGTCAAATAGTATAAGATGAAGATTCGGAGTTGCATTGGTATCTAGTTCTAATAGGTCGGTGGTAGAGCACGAGACTGGTAAGCAAGAGGACCGCGGATCGAATCCTGTTCCTGGTAAAAGTTTTTGTGAAAAAAAAAACTTAATTAAAAAATGCAAGTCAACACTGAAGTGGTATAAGAGGGAGATTCGGAGTTACTCTGGTATCTAGTCGTAATAGCTCAGAGATAGAGCACAGGACTGGAGAGCGAGAGGACCTCTGATCGAGTCCGGCTCCTAGCAAAAGTTTTTCTGTAAAAAAAAAACAAAAAATGTAAGTGAAAGTTTAAGTAGTATAAGAGGAAGATTCGGAATTACTTTAGCATCTTGTCCTGTTAGCTCAATGGTAGAGTATGGGACTGGAGAGCAAGAGGACCCCGGTTCGAATCCAGGTCCCGGCAAAAGTTTTTCGAAGAAAAAGCTTTATTAAAAAATACAAGTCGCTGTGTAAGTAGTAGAAGAGTACGATTTGTAATAGCTCAGTGGTAAAGTACAGGACTACAGAGCCAGAGGATCGGGGATCGAATGTTGGTCCTGGTAAAAGTTTTTCTATAAAAAAGTTAATTAAAAAATAAGTAAAAGCTGAAGTAATACGAGAGAAAGATTCGGAGTTACTCCAGCATCTGGTTCTGATAGCTCGGTGGTAGAGCACGGGACTAGAAACCGAAAGGACCGAGGATCGAATCCCAGTCCTGGCAAAAGTTTTTCTAATAAAAAAACTTAATTAAACCCTAGTCGGCGTATAAGTAATACAAGAGGACGATTTGGAGGTGCTCTAATATCTAGTTGTGATAGCTTGGTGGTAGAACACAGGATTAGAGAGCCAGAGGACTCCGGATCGAATCAGGGTCCCGGCAGAAATTTTTCTAATAAAAACTTAATTTGAAAAAAATATAAGTGAAAGCTTGAGTAGTATAAGGGGAATATTAGTAGTTTCTATGGTATCTAGTTCTGGTAGCTCAGTGGTAGAGTACGGGACTGGAGAGTTAGAGGACCCCGGATCGAATCCAGGTCCCGGCAAAAGTTTTTCTAATAAAAACTTAATTAAAAAATACAAGTCACTGTATAGGTAGTACAAGAGGACGATTCGGAGTTACTCTAGTATCCAGTCCTGATAGCTCAGTGGTAGAGCACACGACAGGAGAGTGAGAGGACCCCGGATCGAATCCAGGTCCCGGCAAAAGTTTTTCTAATAAAAACTTAATTAAAAAATACAAGTCACTGTATAGGTAGTACAAGAGGACGATTCGGAGTTACTCTAGTATCTAGTTCTGGTAGCTGAATGGTAGAGTACGGGACTGGAGAGTGAGCGGACCCCGGATCGAATCCAGGTCCCGGCAAAAGTTTTTCTAATAAAAACTTAATTAAAAAATACAAGTCACTGTATAGGTAGTACAAGAGGACGATTCGGAGTTACTCTAGTATCCAGTCCTGATAGCTCAGTGGTAGAGCACACGACAGGAGAGTGAGAGGACCCCGGATCGAATCCAGGTCCCGGCAAAAGTTTTTCTAATAAAAACTTAATTAAAAAAATACAAGTCACTGCAAAGGTAGTACAAGAGGAGGATTCGGAGTTAATCTAGTATCTAGTCCTGATAGCTCAGTGGTAGAGCACAGGACTGGAGAACAAGGGACCCCGGATCGAATCCAGGTCCCGGCAAAAGTTTTCCTAATAAAAACTTAATTAAAAAAATACAAGTCACTGCAAAGGTAGTACAAGAGGAGGATTCGGAGTTAATCTAGTATCTAGTCCTGATAGCTCAGTGGTAGAGCACAGGACTGGAGAACAAGGGACCCCGGATCGAATCCAGGTCCCGGCAAAAGTTTTCCTAATAAAAACTTAATTAAAAAAATACAAGTCACTGCAAAGGTAGTACAAGAGGAGGATTCGGAGTTAATCTAGTATCTAGTCCTGATAGCTCAGTGGTAGAGCACAGGACTGGAGAACAAGGGACCCCGGATCGAATCCAGGTCCTGGCAAAAGTTTTTCCAATAAAAAGTTAATTAAAAAATACAAGTGACTGTACAAGTAATACAAGAGGACGGTTCGGAGTTACTCTAGTATCAAGTTCTGATAGCTCAGTGGTAGAACACTGGACTAGAGAGTCAGAGGACCAGGGATCGAATCTGGGTCCTGGCAGTAAACTCTAGTAAGAACTTAAAAAAAAATATATATATATAAGAGAAATTTTGAGGAAGATTAGTAGGTACTATAGGATATGGTTTAGGTAATAAGGGGTAGTGTGCAGGACTGGGGGGAGCAGGGCAATCTTGTATTGAATTCTTGTGTTGGCAGGTTTTTAAAATAAAAAAAAAGCTAATTAAATATTATGATGTAGGTGTGAAACTTTACACATATGTTTATTTGTAAAATTGTTTCAGAATCAATTTATAATTATGTATGTAAACGAAATGTAAAAAAAAGTAGAGATGATGTTTATAAGAATATATCCAACTGAAAAAAAAAAAAGTTAACAAACAGGCTTGTGCAAGGCAAGTACTTATATATGTACATATGGAAGAGAAAATATAATAAACAGCCTTGTGCAGAGTTAATACTCTCAACTGTGTATATGTGATAAGTTGATAAACAGTCTTGTGCAGCCATAGGACCTGTAATCATGTAAGGATACACAGACAAACATATAATAATAGAAGAAGACATACCGACATGTATACGGTATGGCATATACTGTGGTAATAATAATAAACAGTCTGGTGCATACCTGGTACTTGTAAGTATGTATATATAATTGAAGATGATAAGCACCCTTGTGCAAGGATACAACCTGCAAGCATACAGAGTTAAAGATATGTAATGAAGAAAGAGTTACCTCCAAGTATACAATGTAGTGTAAACAAAGCCAAAGTTAACAAACAAAGTTCTGCAGTTAAGCGCGCCAAAATTAGTGGGACTTAGTATATATTTTTTTGATAAAAAGAAAAAAATATATACTAAGTCCCAGAGCAGAATGCATGCCAAAAGCAGAAAAAAATCGGCCAGGGCTTCCGCGCTTCCGGAGAAATGCAAGCAGAAGGCAGAAATAGAGCCAATTTGCTGAAAAAAGGTTCAAACAGACCACAAGCCAAAATTAACACAAAGTGCCAAGGAACGAACTGAGCATAATTTTGCCATTCCGCTTGCACTTTCACAACATTTGCTGTTGCTCTAATTTCTGCCTTCTGCTTGCCATTTCCTTTCTCCGAAATACTTGGGAAGCCCTAACAAGCTACTACCGGATTTTTCTGCTTTTGGCATGCATTCTGCTCTGGGAATTGGTATTACAAGTCTATCCATAATTTAGTTGCACTTAAATCAACATGTGCTTATATTTTTTTTTTTTCAAGTTTCAACATGTCAAACACAAAATGAAAGTACACACCAATGGTCACATAAACATGATGACAATTTAATATACTACAACCATTATAACACCAGGCTTTTGTGAGTGTTTCATGTGTTCATCTGCACTAACTGTAAAAAACCATTGTTTGTATGTGTAACTGGTTCTTTGTCTAAGGGTATAAACATTTTTCTTATTTGTCAATTAACCTACACATTTTGTCTGACATCCAAAAACTGCACTTCAACAAAAAATCGTAACTGACTTTAAATTTTATTATTTATTATTTTACATCATCAAATTCTTCCAATTTGAACAAGGGATTCAAAACAAAAGTTCAGAGGAATGTAAACATTTTTTTTTTAAAAAATAATTGCAATTAATATATTCAGTATTTTTTTTTTTTTTTTTGCCCAAAACATAGCTACCTAAGTTTTTAAAAACATATTTTTAACCACTTTCAAATTGGCTTGTAAGATCTTCAGAGATTTTAACTCCAATGAATCTTTACAAATTGAACATTTTTACTTTTAAAAAATTGTAATACCTAAAAAGGGACTTTCAATTTTTTTAAATCTTTATATATTAGGCCCTACTTGAATTCTTTTTATAAACCATTTCAGTGCAAGATGTCAGACACAAACATGTATATCTATGTACCTACATATGTAAGTTTGTTTCTTTGTATGTTTCTCTAAATGGACCAGCATGTGTGTCAAAGTAAAGTGTATATGTGTATATTCTTGATCATGTACATAGCAAATGTGTGTATAGTAACAGCCTGTGTACAACATATAACATATCAAACATAAGCATTTGTCATCACATTAGCATAACATAAGTGTGTAACAACATTTTTATGTTTAAAACCAAACTCCATCATAAATGCAACTGATAACCCAAACTTGTAACAATCAGATATGTTAAAATTAAACCCAAATTTCACATCTCTCATATATAACCCCTTATGATAAAACACAATAGACTCCTCCACTTTACACCTCTATGTCTATATAATATGTAACTTATATATATTTAAAGATATATTCATATATTTCTCCTCTTCAAATTGATTGCAGTCTTGCAGCATCAACTTCATGCACATAGCATCCTTGTCACCCAAGATCACACAATGTCTGCTATCATCTATCTACACACAACAATGTGCAATCAAGGAAAAAATGGATGCTTTCCCATCTTCTATCTTCCATTACTTCCACGTAATTCAAAGTCCAGTACAACATCCTATTAACATTTTTTTTTTTCAGTGCCCCACATTCTCATTTCAACATTTCTCATGTTCTTTCCTGTAATTGCCTTAATTTTAACCCTGCATCTTACAGTTTCCACTAAAACCCTACTTTACTTCTATCCAATTTAACTTGCAAGAATTTCACTAAACACTAATCAATTTAACAATATATTTATTGTCACTAAACTTCAAACTTTACTTCTTAACCTTTTTTTCAAACCCTGCACCCTTTCTAATGAACATAATTCAAAACTTTATTCCTATCATCTCTCTAAATTAATTTTTTTTATTTCACATTTCTTTAATGAAAACTACATCTAAAATAACTTTCTTTTCATTTATCAATAATAGACTCTTACATGTAAAAAAATCCCTAAAATCTCTCACTATTACATAACATCAAAAACTCATTCAACAGAAACATTTTTGTCTCTAATCAAAATATACATTAAATCCCACTAAAAAATTGTTGTATTTTATATTTATAAAAAATATTTACTTTATCCTCATAGTCCTCATCTATCCTATCCTTCATTTCTATTCATATACATCTGCATCTATCTATCTATATATCTACCTATCTCATTAAAAATAACTTAATAAATCAAAACTTAAAGCTATTGTGACATATAGTTAAATTCAGCAGAACATTATTTAAATAAATGATAATTTCATATTTCAAAAATCACTATCAATTAACTTCAATCAAAATTAACTGAAATAATTGAAATAAAATATCATACAAATCTGCTGAATTTAACTCACATCCTAAACTAACTTAAACTAATTTTTCAGAGCTTGAAAATATCATATCTTAACAATAAACCAACTAATTCCAGAAAAAAATATTACATTATTTTCATAAAAATAACATACATGTAGCATCTTTACTATTCAAATCTTCACAAGCCACAATTTTCAAGCTCCTCTTACATCAATAACATATACATTCATTTTTTTTTCAGAGAATGCCAATGCAATATTACACCTACTTTCTATAAAAACCACGTACAAAAAAAAAACTTTACACAAGATAAGAAAAAGGTAACTTTTTTCTCTTAACTTTCGTTCATAGACACCACTAAAATATTTACACTACACTCGATAATGTAGTGTATTTATATTCACAAAAATTATATATATATTTAATCCGACGGAAATGAAACTTACTTCGTTTTTAAACAAATCTCTCAAAATGTACTCTTTAACGGTAACTTCCATGCTAACTCACGACCAAATTAACATTTCAGTTTTCTAACCTTAGTCCGACGTACTAATTCTCGTATAGAACATATGTTTCCATCTTAATACACTTGTGCTTAAAATGTACATTTTTTTATTCCTTAACTAATCTAACCATAGCATAACGTCATATTTCGCTGAATGAGATAAAAACATTAATAAAGGAAGAACATTTACTTTCATTTCGTTATTTTCAATGATTATATTTAAAATATTATTCTGTCGGGTTTCCAATTTCACTTCAACAAGAAATTGTTAATGTAATATATATGACTACAAGATTTTTTTTTAACGGTCTAGTAAACTTTACATACTAATTATACAAAATAAATGCAACCGCGTCACAACCAACGCTTCTGCATAGCGTAAACAGTTTCAATTTTAACAATTATTCACATTTCTCACGAACACATTTTCTAATCTTCTGCAATATTTTGAAATGTAGCCACTTCAAAATACTTCTTATAGTCGATATACCACTTTCGAAAAAAAAGTTATGATCTTTATGTAGGTTGGAACAAATTCACCTAATATTACAACTATTTCGTTTTTCACTATTTCCTTTCATTACATAAAACATTAACAATTTCTTCTCAAA
This sequence comes from Diploptera punctata, assembly GCA_030220185.1. Taxonomy (NCBI): domain Eukaryota; kingdom Metazoa; phylum Arthropoda; class Insecta; order Blattodea; family Blaberidae; genus Diploptera; species Diploptera punctata. The sequence continues at coordinate 558,296 of JASPKZ010006480.1, read as the reverse complement.
ATTTTCAAATAACTACATTGGCATCCTTCACAATACTTTTCTTAACATTAAAACAATTGAATCCAGAATTTATTAATCATTTATCAAAAAATACTTATTGAAAACAACATGATCAATCATTAATTTCAACTTAATCTTCAGAGTTGCATATATTTACTTATATTTAAATAAAACACAAATTCTGGAACCAAAACAACCCAAGTGCCATAGTCATATCCACCTGTACCCTCAACTTCAATGTATCCAGTCACATTTCAAACATTTTAAATGTATGTATCGGCATGTATATATTCCATACATCCCACATGCGGATATCGGTACTCCTTAGCGTACACTTTTAACCAAACTAGTTTATGTACGCTTATTTACCTACACATGCCAACAAATGGCACGTGGTTACCACATCGCCTCAATGAGACATCCACAAGGCGACTAAGGTACTATCTTACTTGAATGAATCCAGGTATCTTAAAATCGCGCAAAGAGGTATTTTTATACAGGCTTGTGGTTCTTTTACCAACCTGAAATCTTCTAACTCCGCACCCGCTGCTTCAAGAACCTCTTGCAGTACTCGTCCCTTGGATTTCTCAATCCGAAAAATCCACGAGTGCCGGCCGGCATTCAACCCAGGACGAGACACAAGGAACATAACCACTAACCCGACAAATATTCAAATATTTTCCAATAATTTACTTTCAGAAAAACCTACAATTAAATGAAATAATTTTTCAACATACCACTTCATTTTATGATAAAAATATGACTTCATCTCGTGGCACAAGGGTTGCGTAATATTTGTACTCTTAAACTTAAAACAACCCCCTCCCCCCACCCTGACCCACATTCACACTCAGTTGCATTTAATAGAGTTTGGCGACATGTTGAAACTTAAAAAAATATAGCACATGTTGTTAAGTGCAACTAAATTACAGATAGACTCCTGACGGGCAAACAAGGATAAGCAAACACAGCAAGTTACAGTACACAAAACACATCAACACAGACACCACTCGAGTTACTCACAAGCAATACCTGCTTTGGGCACCAAATTTTTATTTTTCAATTTTTTTTTTTTTCCATTTGACACAGCCATATATCGACCCTGTAAATTCTAACTCCTCTCCCTACATATTATCCTTTACTTTATCTCCTACAATCAATCCTTTATTCGCAAAAAAATTGCAATACTGAATATCTTCGTGAACCTAATGCCAATGACTAAACACTCTCGAAAGCAAAACTAATTTTAAATCACATGTTTTTACTCGTTTTTTTTTTTTTCAATGAGCAAGGGAGCTTGCCAACTACATGAACCCCCAACCAGGGATATTTTTTTCACGTTTCGCCTTCCTCACCTTTTGTCGAACCAATATACTACAAAACGAGCAAACCTAATATTCGACACAGGAACATGTTCTATACATTTAAAACCTATTTAAAATAATATTTTTAGTATTTCTATTTAATTTTTACTTCATTATTTGTTCGCTGTATGAATGTGCAAAAAAAAAAAAAGCTCATTTATATCTAACAGGCGCATCGACTACCTAAATAATTCACCTATATTATACTTCGTATTCTAAAATTATAGCAACATTTATTACTACATGACACTAATAACCGCATCGCATAAATATTCCGAATTACCTCAAATATCGTAATTTATCTCCCAAACAATATTCACGATCTTTTTCAAATTCATTGGTAACGCTCTACCGTTTGTGTATAAAAATAACATTCAAAATTGACTCCGAATTCTCATTACTATCAATATAATCCTCCCACACCCTATAAAATACAATTTGTCGCTATGCATTCCTTCTCAAATCCATCATCAATTTAAAACTTACGTAAACGCCAAATAACACGCACGCAAACTAAAAACAAACGAGTCTACATTCCGCGCTATTAAACTTCAACTTTCAACGCAATTCTCCATGCATTAATATTCACTGATTACGATTTCAAAACATTTTATAACATTCGCCTAAATTATTTCTTATACAGCTTTAACAAAATAAACTATTCATTAAAACTTTCCATTTAAATTAATATAATAGGTTATTCATTTCGCGTCATTTCATTTTCAAAAGTTACTCATCCTCTTACATTTCAGCTATCTCCAAAAAATTAACTCGAACCGACCTCAAACACATACGCCAAAACCTAAAAAAAATATGTATATATTTCGCATATCCCAAGTACTATGGCTGTGTTCAAATAATAGTGTTCATAAATTTATTTATTAAAATTTAATTTCAATGTGTTGAAGAATCATACTGGCAGTGCCAACGTGACAATTCAACACAGTCACATTCGGTGCCCACAACAATACACACTTGTAAATAAAATGAGCAACATCTTAAAATAACACAGTTGATGGTGTGAACTGCACTTTCAAGATTATAATTAAATCAAAGGTTGTATAATGGTAAGGGTAAAGCATTCTGCACATCTACAAGTACAACAAATTACATAAAAAATAACATTTCCAACACTAAAATCAAAACACTACATTTTATACCAATGTCTATACAAATCACTAAATTAAAATATTACGTCACAAAACTACAAACTACATTAATTTATCCCTAAAACAGCGATATAAAGAAATGAAAATCCCGACGCATCCATTTCTCAACAAACTACACAGAATCCCTTTCCCTACAAACACTCGTACGACTTAATTTTGAATATTATGGAAATAAATAGTTTTATGCCATTGACATTTGAAAAATAACTATGCCTATGCATTACCCTATCAACCACAGAGATCTACCGAATCTTTATTTCTCGGAACAAAAATTTCATACTAAAAAGAAACTGCCAATATTGTTTCTCCAGCTTTAAACCTACACAAATACACTATTCCCGCTTTCTTCTCTGGCGTCTACTTTCCAATGTACTAGCCATATTTAAATACGTTTTCATTTCTGTTACTCTCTTTTACCATATTAAACATTTTTAAAATGTTATTACAAAATGAATAAAAATTGCCTTTGTATAGTAATAGTACGCTCGCGAACTGACATTTATTACGTTACGCAAAAAATATATTTTTTCCTCAAACATGAGTACCAGACCCTTGCTCTGGGGGTAAATGCGGCCGTCACGCAGGGCTGACAACTCGACTGACATCAAATTGCCGATTGTCCAGAAAAAGTGACAGCCTTAACCTCCCACTACCCCAAGGGCCTCTCGACGCCTGTCGTGAGATCACTTTACATTACATCCATTATTACCTCTAACAATTCCCTAGTAAAGCTGCAAGCATAGCATGAAAATGCTATGATTGCAGTGAAGGACCTACCTTCGGGCAGAATTACTATGGATGGATTACCTCTAAGTGAAAAAATCCAACGTGTATAAATCCCCCTTTTCAATCTCATTAAAATGGCCAACACAATGATTACTAATATCTTATTATAACGTCTTATATCTTCTGTAATTAATATATAGACCTATTAGCGCAAAAAAATCTAACATGAAAATGTTGGCACGTTCACGAATATTATCAACCTCATACCGGATAATTTTTAGAAGCTGCCAACTATCCCGGCTAAATAGCAACTGTTAACATTCCTAACTTTGAACAAAACTTTACTAATGACATATTACTCAACTCTTACTTCAACAATCGTTCCAAATCATTTTACATTCACGACTAAATATCAATTAATTCCATTTACACTTCTTTATACAACAAAACTACTCATTTTCATCCATAACAAACTAATTCAAATTATTTTTCAATAGAACTTATGCAACTAACACATACACCACAACAAACCTCCAACAAAAATTATTCAATAACTATAAACCAGCACACTTGCACAAAATCTCAATACACGTTTAGCCTATACAGCATAACAGACCTCTTCATTCATTTAAATCCCCATATTTCCACATATTTTATCACCTAACCGACAGATCAAAATACGACTGCATCCCGGCAAACAAACTAGCATTGGCATTAAATAAAGCGTAATTCAACATGGCGCTATGTTCAATTTAAAACATATCACGAAACTAATTCTAACTGTCTCATCACTAACAAAAATAAATATTATGCATCACTATCATCGAAAAGTCCACCGCTGTGGTCTCGAGGTACCGTGCTGCCTTGTCACGCAGCGGGCCCGGATTCGATTCCCGGTCTGGGCAGTTTTTGTGGGTGAGAGTTTTATCGGGGTTTTTCCTCGCCTGTAAGACCCAAACTGTCCCCGAAATCATATGGCCATCATTATCATCATCCTTCACAGGTGTGGAAAGCTACCACACCTACAATTCCCTAGTAAAGCTGCAAAGCACAGCATGAAAATGCTATGATTGCAGTCAAATACCTGCCCTCGGACAGAATTACTATGGATGGATCATCGAAAATGTAATCATATAAACGAACTTTCTAACTCTGACTCCAATACCGGTACATCCAAACCAAATAAATAATACCGTAATTTGATTTAAACTTTCAAAATCTAACCAAGTTTCATCATATACAATATTTAGATATTTTGACGCTATATATAATACGAGTTCCTCATTGTTACCTAAAAACTCTGATACACCCACCGCTATTATTTTCTGATAATGTCCTTGCCCCGAGTTCGGTCCCCGATCGGGACACTTTCCCTTCGTAAGCCTTTTCTTTCGGGGTTTTTACTCGTCCGTAAGATAGATCGCCAAAAAACATTACGACCCAAATTATCCCCAAACATCATCTGCCCATCAGAATTATCAACCGTATCATGAATGATGTGTTCTGACTTAAATGTCCATATTGCCTCTACACTGGCCCATACTTTGAGCTAATTCACTTTTACAGGGAAGCCCTCCAAGTCCTTGTCCGGTCAAAAAAATGTTTGCGTGATGCACAATTACATATCCTCTCATAGTAAAACCCGGGTCACGTGTGGCGTGTAAACTACCCACAAGGGAGAAATTTAACTAAGCTAAAAAGAGACCGCGATACTACCTCCATTTTTATCTGTCCCTTTCATTCCCTAACTGACTAACTTGAGAAAAAAGGTAAATACAACCTATTAACATATCAGTAATATAACCATATCATTTACTCAAAAAATCCAAATTCCGAAAACAACATTTCACAAAACCAACACCAAACTCAAACAAATTATACAATATTTTTTTTTGCAAACACATCAATAAATTCTATTCTATAATACAACACCAAAAATTTTAGACAAAATACACTAACACACATCTGTTACAACTGCCAAAGTAAACACAATATTAACCCAACTATCAAACACATCCAAACTTATCAAACCCGTAAACCCTGGTAAACTAGCAAACTCATCTTTACAAACATTCCTAATCTCACCAAATTCCCGAAGATGCCTTTTTAAAAATAAGTATAAATACATAATTTGCAAAATTATTAACGAGATAAACTCACACAGGAATATATTTTAAATTAACCATACTCCAATCCCGACAATACAGCATACCAAATAACGTTTTACCTCACCGAACTTGCAGGGGCTCTCTTTTTAACCACACGAAACTGTAAATGGCACAAAATTGTAACATGAAAATATTTTCAGTTAACTATATTCGCGAAATTCTTCACCAAAGGAAACACTTCACGGGGCAAGCTTCCAACGGAAATAATTTGTAACCTTTTCTAACTCAGAACCGAAAGAAATCTTTACTCGAACAAAATCTCGAAAAGGGACAAACTGTTAACTAACTCACTGCGACAGTTTGATAGCCGCGCGGAAATAACTTCTCCACACAGTACTATCCTCAGCCAATGTTTTCCAATCATCTTCTCTATAACTTACCTCCCTCAAATAATCGTTTATTCTACCACCTCATTCTTGGTCGACCTACTGGACGGTTTCCTCTGGTTTTACTAGTGTCCTAATACTAAATAATGTGCTAAAATTCCATGTTCCTAATCTTTCCACTTTTCAGCGGTTGCCCTTTTTACCAGCCGGCTGCTGGCCCTTCACATCCGCATGTGTCAATCACAGAGGTAGATGATCAACAGCCAGTGTATGGGTGACATGTGGTTAGCATGTCGAGTCCCCCAGCCGTTATAGCTGGTTCCTCAACCTGGAGCCGCTACTTATTGTAGCTACCCAATTGCCTCACGATGCTGGGTGGGCACCGGTCCCATACTGGCCGAAATACCATGAGAAAATTTCTTCCCCCATGAAGACTCGAACCAGCACAAGTCCCGTAGCTCTACGCCAAGGCTTCCTACCTTAACCGCTCGGCTACGGCGCGGGACTGTTCCTAATCATCCGATTGAGGGTCTTCCCACTTTTCAGCGGTTGCCCTTTTACCAGCCGGCTGCTGGCCCTTCACATCCACATGTGTCAATCACAGAGGTAGATGATCAACAGCCAGTGTATGGGTGACATGTGGTTAGCATGTCGAGTCCCCCAGCCGTTATAGCTGGTTCCTCAACCTGGAGCCGCTACTTATTGTAGCTACCCAATTGCCTCACGATGCTGGGTGGGCACCGGTTCCTTACTGGTCGAAATACCATGAGAAAATTTCTTCCCCCATGAAGACTCGAACCAGCACAAGTCCCGTAGCTCTACGCCAAGGCTTCCTACCTTAACCGCTCGGCTACGGCGCGGGACTGTTCCTAATCATCCGATTGAGGGTCTTCCCACTTTTCAGCGGTTGCCCTTTTACCAGCCGGCTGCTGGCCCTTCACATCCACATGTGCCAATCACAGAGGTAGATGATCAACAGCCAGTGTAGGGGTGACATGTGGTTAGCATGTCGCTGTTCCTAATCATACGTCCCTAATTTTAACCCTTTGCCTTGGATTCTCTCAAGTAGTCCCCGTCCGGAGATCCGAAAGGTGGACTATATTATATCTGGAAAATTGTTCGCAGTGAACTCATATCCGCGTTTCTCGACCGTTGTTTTTTACGGTGAATGATCATGGTTTTCATACAAAACTACTTTCTTTTCCTCTGTCCTACGTGGATGTCCCTTTGGCAGCAATGCTACTGCCGGCACAACTCTCCGGTAATTTAAGCACGCAAGTCAATCCATCGCGACAATAAAATACATCGAAAAATCTTTACTCGAACAAGGCGACTAACTTGTCAAGGGACTCACACTTAAGTTGGCCAAAATCTTAACCCAAGTAAATTCCTAACGGGGAAACTCGCAAAAGGACGAACTTTCACGAATAGTATTAGCTAAACGAAAACCTAAATTAATATAATCCAACAAACATTACTATTAATGCACAAATCTAATAACATCCATATAACCCAATTGCTATAATAACCTCAGCTACCATTTTACTGTATTATTTTTTCACAATCACACATTCACACCAGGAAAAGTTGCATATCTTTTCATTCACAAAATAACAAAAAATAATTTTCCTCATATAAATATTATTTAATACACAAGTGTTCTTCTTGGTGATAAAATATTAAAATATATATGCAGTCAATATGCCCATTTCACCAATTAATGTTTTAAAATGGTCAACAAGTTTCTACAGCCAAGCTGTCATTCTCAAGACCAGATATTGACTGCAGACAAAATTGATAATAAATAAATAAACAAATTCAGTTGAAAACAAACTACGTCACATGACGCAATCATTCATAAGTAAACAATAAAACTTAATAAAACTAATCCTCTTTTGTTTCAATTAAAGAAAAGAGGGCGCTGTACGGAATAGGGCCCTTGTCTTTATTCATGATTTTATCCTTATTTTTATAAATTTCCAAACTTTCAAGGACGTCAAGGAATTTGAAATCAATGACCGAACGAATCAGCCATTGATTTCAAATTCCTTGACGTCCTCGAAAGTTTGGAAATTTATAAAAATAAGGATAAAATCATGAATAAAGACAAGGGGCCCTATTCCGTACAGCGCCCTCTTTTCTTTAATTGAAACAAAAGAGGATTAGTTTTATTAAGTTTTATTGTTTACTTATGAATGATTGCGTCATGTGACGTAGTTTGTTTTTAACTGAATTTGTTTATTTATTTATTATCAATTTTGTCTTCAGTCAATATCTGGTCTTGAGAATGACAGCTTGGCTGTGGAAACTTGTTGACCATTTTAAAACATTAATTGGTGAAATGGGTATATTGACTGCATATATATATTTTAATATAAATATTAATTATTATACCCACTGTAAATAACTCCTTGTAAAATTCATTGTAAATCACATGAGACATTATGTAGTAACATTTTAAAAATATTAATGTAACTACCTGAATTATCTGTCGTCTCAACTAAAACGAATTTCTGTTTTAAAAACTTCGTCAGTTACCTAAAACCATCATGGTTTTAACTAATTACATTTTTTAAAATATAAATCCACTTGAGTGGATGTAGGCCTATCAGGTAGTTACATTATCATCATCATCATGAACAAATTCGTTTTAGGCCATGTGGCCTGTACGGTAAACCTAGCGAAGATGGTCTTGATCTTTCCACCGATGTTTTGGTCTTCCTTGGTCCCTATGTCCAGTTGGGGTATATTGGAATGCCAATTTTGGAAGTCTATTTCATTCCATTCTTCTCAGATGATTTTTCCATTGTTGTTGATATCTTTGTACATCTTCATTTAAACTTGTTACTCCAAGTTTTCCTCTGATAATAGTGTTCCTTTGGTGATCCAGTCTATTAACTCCTAACAATGATCGTAAGAAGCGCATTTGGCTTACTTGAAGTTTATGAGAGTTTCTTTTAGTTACATTAATACTTCTAAATTCCACTGTAAAGTATTAAAACTGCATTTACATTTCATTTAGAAAAATAAAAACACTAATGCTAATATTTTTAACCCTTAAATTCGTAATGTATCTTTTTGGATACATCAGTTGCTTCAATTAATTCAATATTTTAAATACATTAGAAGAAAACGAACAAAAAGGAACCACTTAAATATGTGTCTAATATTACAATATATCTAAAAATAACAGTTATACAAGATTCCGTTTTCACTGCGGTCCGCCACATTTAAATAACTAATGAAAAAAAATTGTTTTGCTAATTTAAGGGTTAATTAACCCATCAACACTGTCTAACGTTACACATGTTTATCTCATATTTCGATTTGCAATGTTTAAAATTAGGCATATTTTCCAGTGTCATATACTTTGTGTTAGGGGTTTCATTTCTTAATTCCAATTCGATAAATATGTTTTAAAATTTTTCACACGTCTATCAATTACGTTGATTTTCCTTGTGGTGATATTACACGCCTGATTACCTTTGTGCATCATAGACCTTCATTAATGAGAAATTCATCCCATCTCATCCATGAATCTCGCATGACCCATCATAGAATACACGTTTACTTATCCTGCACACCTAGCATGAATGTACAAAAATCGCCTGTCACAATGATAATGTTCCGAATTAAATTAATTATTTAAGAAAATATTTTTAAAAGTTTTTAATAAAATGGAAAATAAAAACTGTTTAACAATACGCAGTCATTATAAATCATTTCTCGTTTTTAAGAATATAATGAAAGCTTTTTAGGTGTCAACCTACCTCTAACAAGATACGCAGCAGAAAATTACTTCTAAACCTAATTATCGTGACAAACTAGAGACTTTTGACTAAAAAACTACCTAATTATGATATACATATTACTCCATGGCGCGACAGGCATATAAGGCCCTTGGACTACTAGTCGGCTGCTGGCATCACATCCACATGTGTTAATTACTGAGGCAGACGATCATACAGCCAATGAAGGGGTGACATGTGGTCAGCATGTCGGGTCCCCCAGCCGTTATAGGTGGTTTTCTCCACCTCGAGTATCTACTTATTGTAACTACCCAACTACCTCACGATTCTGGATGGGCACCGATTCCGGCTGAAATCCCATGAGGAAATTTCTTTCCCCATGGGGACTCGAACCAGCGCAAGTCCCGTAGCTGTCCGCCAAGTCATCTTGCCTTAACCACTCGGATACGGCGCGGGAATTTGTTAGTTTATATATCATAAACTCCATAGCACTATAGGATTACAACGTCCTTGCCATACCAATTAGCTGCTGCCCTCACATCCACATGTGTTAATCACAGAGACGATCATGCAGCCAGTGTAGGATTTGCATGTGGTCAACATTTGGGTCCCCAAACTGTAATAGCTGGTGTTTTCAACCTAGAGCCGCTACTTATTGTACCTACCCAAATGCCTCACTATGCTGGGTGGACACTGGTTTCTTACTGGTCGAAATTCCTTGAGAAGATTTCTTCTCCCAATGGATACTTGAACCAGCGCAAGTCCTGTAGCTCTGCACCAAGGCATCTTGCCTTAACCACTCGGCTACGGCGCGGGACATGATATAAAACATATTTCATAATTTTATACCTTTATTAAGGAAAGATGATTGCCTGTGAACCGTGTCGAACGGCAGTGACGGCTATTCTTCTTTGGTTGGTCTGTGTTGGTATCAGAACGGGTTCCTAGACATGAAGTTTATTTGCCCGCATAATTTTGAACTCGTGCGGCAAAATATATGTTGAAATTTTGAACAATGTCTACATTAGCAAAGTAAAGTATTCCCACTACGGTCTCAGGAGGCCCTTGGGGTAGTAGAAGGTTAAGTCTCCCACTTTTTCTGGACAATCGACACTTCATGTCAGCCGGGTTGTGAGCCCTGCATGACGGCCGCATTTACCCCAGAACAAGCGTCTGGTACTCATTTCCGTTAGAGGCTGAGTCGACCCCAGGGCCATAGTGCCACCAGAAAGTTTGTGTCAGTTTAAAAATCCTGACCCCCACCGGGACTTGAACCCTCGACATTCTTGTAGCGCTGTGCCTTAACCACTACGCTACGGCGTGCCCCCCCCCCCCTACTCTTGATTTTTCTTATTAAAATAGATTTCTAATTTTAAACTTATTTTTACCTAGTGCGGTTGTAGCGGTCTTTTTTTATTACTATTCTTAGCTTTTGCTGTTTATACCTTGGTAAACCCGACCATAATAATTTATCTCTGGACTTTTGCCAAATTTGGCATTTCTATAGAAGGGAACTGCCCATTTCCAGGCAATTACAATATAACAAATATATTATACTTGCAAAAAAAAAGAGTTTTTATTTACTTTTGCAAAACATTCGTATTGCTGATTTAATTTTGTTTTGCACTACAGTACATGCAGTATCTTCCCAGTAAGTAGGCCTACTGCTCTGCAATTCTCGGACCCGGTTCAGGCCTGCATTACAGGTGTATTGAATCCATTTTATATTTAAGATTCCAGTGTAGAAAGTGACTTTTTGTAAATTCACATAAAACATCACTGCGTACTATTTTCATCTACACAAATATTGATATATATTTGATCATATAAGTATTAGCCGCGATGGATATGTTCCTTGCCTTATGTTCACGAGGGTTGAAACCCGGTCGGAGTCGATACATTTTTAGAATAGAAAAATCTAAGGAGCAATTCCTCCGGGAGGGACTTTAAGCTGTGACTCCCGAGTCTGAACATTTTCAGGCTCGTAAAAGATCCGCAAGCCTAAAAATTTGAACCGACCTTCATCCATCCAAGTAATACCTTACGTACGTACTAGATATCTCATTCACGCGATGTGCTAACCACATCTCTCTCGTTGGTCATCTGTAGGTAAATAAGCGTAACCAAATCAAGTCCCGCTGGGGTCAGGATTTTAAACTGACCCAAACCTTCTGGCGGCACTATGGCCCTGGGGTTCACTCAGCCTCTAACGGAAATGAGTACCAGATGCTTGTTCTGGGGGTAACGGCGGCCGTCACGCTGAGCTGACAACCCGGCTGACAAAGTGCCGATTGCCTAGAAAAAGTAGGAGCCTTAACCTCCTACTACCCCAAGGGCCTCCTGAGGCCTGTTGTGGATCACTTTACTTTAAATTAACTTCGTTAAGAAACACCCGCTAGGGAGCACCCATGGGGTACATACATATACACATTTTAACTAAAATACGTGTTTCTATCTTCAATTTTTTTTAAATACCACCAGGTTCTCTTTTATGACATTTCTGGCTTTCTCCCCTGGCATTGGCGGAATTGTTATTCATTTCTTAGGTTGGGGCACCTGGGAGGCGGAGTTACGTTACCCCGATGATGTGATGGGTCTATCTTTAATGTTAGGTATTGAAAATTATTATGGAAACCTTTAGCAATGTAGCACCCGTAAGCAAAGTAGCACACTTGACAACCAATTACAATCTCCGTAATCAAAGTCCCTCTAGTATTAAGCATTACGATTTTAATGCCATGTTACAATCCATGACAACATTCCTAACTACCGAAATGTTTTATGTCGTGCAAAAAAAAAAAAATCCCCTTTTCGACCGAATATTCCTATATCTTATCCTCTTACTTAATTCTAAAACATCTAAATTCATAAAATGTAACTTTTCCTTAAGTACAGCAAGTAATACATACACACACACACACACATCTACTATTACATACATAATTTTCTAACACACAAAATTATGTGAAAAGAGAATTCAGAAAATATTAAAATTTGTCTTATATACAACTATTTAAATATATAATTAAAATAGTTTCTAATATTAATATAACATTTAAATTAATATACTCAAGGCAAGTCACCGGCAATGCGAGACTTAATGTAACTTTTCTAGTAAATACATTAATTTTACAGTAATTACGGAATAAAATCCCATCATAGTGTGTTAAGTAGAAGCAGACCTTACGTAATGAGAATAGTGTACGCTAATAACGGTTTAAAAATGAGCAAAAATTGCATCTTTCCATGAATTCTAGGCAAAATGTTAAATTATTTGACCGATTACTCTTTGGGATTATCAGAACTTCTCCTGCAGGATAATTTGTTGTATTACAAACTAGAAAAAAAAATTGGCATGTGGTTTACAACACAAAAAATGTCTGGGGAACTCTATCAAAAGAATATTGCAGAAGTAAAAATAAACGGGGGGGGGGGGAAAGGACAAACGAATTGTTAAAATATAAACGATTACGAAACTTGATAATATCTACCTTTCTATATACGATGTCTAATAAAACAGTACGAATTCCAGTGGAAATCTAACAAAAATGTAAAAAAAATCACTAATTATCTAGCAGTATGTGAATAACGACCTTTTTTTGTCTACATAAAGTACGGAAAAACTTGAAAATTTATTGGTAATTTTGTTTTCAACATTTAAAAACTCAATACTATCTGACGTGATATATTTAGTACTAGCTAATACCCGGCGTACGCTGCTACGCCTAAATAACTTAACGTGTTTTTACACGCTTTATATTAGCTTGACCTGTATCTATCTATCTATCTATCTATCTATATAACTGAGTCTTTCAACGCGATTTTCACCCACTTAAAATCATTGGATCGACTTGAAACTTTGTATACTTGTAGAGGACCCGTGACAGTACAATAATTTCATATTTATTACCTTCAGTTCAGTAAGTAAAAGTAAAAATATACACTGGTATATAAATTTATATCCTAATTATTTTTAGATATCCCGTGCTGTTTACCCGGCGTTCGCCGGAAATCTACGTAGTCCGATGTACTTGGCATAAATGAGCTGAATAAATTCGTTATTTTGAGTTGTCCGTAAAATAATACTCGCTGTGCGCTGCTATGCTTGTCCGGAAATTTACTTATCCCGATTTTCTTGGCATCAATGAAAAACAAAAATGGTTGCTGTGAGTTATCCGTAAGAGATAAACATATGCTGTCGCGGACTTTTTTGCAGAGCTTTTTGATATGTTCAATTTTGTGTACATTAATTTGGTGAATTTGTTATGGTTTAGGCAGCGTAAGCCATTTGAGCGTCAAAATAGGGACTTCATTTCACTACAAAGGGTGATTTTTAGGGGTGAAGGGGCTGAATATCACAATTCTCTTATATCCTATGTTCATCCCGGGAATCTTCTGAACATTTTCAAAAAACCCGATAAAAATCGGATCAACAGTATGGCCGCGCATAAAATACGAACAAACATTGATTTTTATATACTAGATACTGCGAAGAAACCAAACATGGCGGTTGCTAGTCTATTTTTAATTTCCGATTTCAGTTAAACCTCAACTTCTAAGTACCGGACTTCGCACAGGATATACCGATTTCCTTTGTGGAACATGCGGAACTGCAACCGCTAATGATCTTTAAAACTTCGCTTGAGGTGAACTCCTACACCTAATGGTTTTATAACATACTAGATACCATAGCGGATGAACATTATCTGTACCTGAAAACCTGCATCTACAAGTTTTCATGAAGATCGGTTAAACGGTATAGAAGTCTATAAGGGGAAAAGAAAAAAAAAAGTGATCCCACTACAGGCCTCAGGAAGCCCTTGAGGTAGTACGAGGTTAAGGCTCCCACTTTTCTGGACAATCGGCACTTGATGTTAGCCGGATTGTCAGCCCTGCATGACGGCCGCCTTTACCCCCAGAATAAACATCTGGCACTCATTTACGTTAGAGGCTGGGTAGACCCCAGGGTCATAGTGTGACCAGAAGATTTGGGTGTTTAAAGGGGAATATATATATATATATATATATATATATATATATATATATATAGTAAAAGCTCCTTTTTCGCGGGGGATATGTTCCACAAATATGCCGCATACAGAAACCTCAAATATGGAATGGTAATTTGTATGGGTATATAGGAAATATGTTCCAAGGGTCCACCGCTGAGGTCTCGAGGTAGCGTGCTTCCTAGTCACGCTGCGGGCCCGGGTTCGATCCCCGGTCGGGGCAATTTTTCTGGGTGAGGTTTTTATCGGGGTTTTCCCTCACCTGTAAAACAAATGTCAGGAAAACTTTAAAGCCCAAACGGTCCCCGAAATCATATGGCCATCATCATCATCATCCTTCACCGGTGTGGAAAACAACGGGAAGCTACCACACCTATAATTCCCTAGTAAAGCTGCAAAGCATAGCATGAAAATGCCATGATTGCAGTGAAAGACCTGCCCTCGAGCAGAATTACTATGGATGGATGGATGGATGTTCCAAGGCTACAGAATAAAATAAAAATTATCAAAATAAAATCAATGAATGAGAGATTTTGAACAATTTCTATTAACTATTACTGTCAGGTTTAGGCAAGGACTTAAATAACTTAGCAATTTTTTTTTTCTCCCTCTTTTACCGCTTTTAAAAGTGCTTTCAATTAAGATTGATACTCAGCTGTGAATCCTGCAATAGAATTCCTTAATTTGTCTTCGGATTTCTTGATTATTAACGTTGACAGCGTGATACAGACGCAAACGACTCGCCAACGCGTATAAACAGTTAAGCATTTATATTTTTAAAGCGCTTAATACTTTAAGCGGCAACGCTCATTTTTTTTCCTCTTCGGTACTAACTTTTCTTTCCTTTTACTCGACATTATAAAATGGGACAAATCACAAGAGACACGTGTTATTCAATCAAAATTATTGCAACGAATGACAAATTGAAACATTAATATACCAATCCTGGCGATTGAAATACAACAGCTTTTAACAATTAACTTTAGGGTCAGTGACAATTACGTTTGTTTTGTTTTCATATGTATTTGTCCATTTGGTTTGAATCACTATTTATAAAAGCCGCCTTGGCACCTGCCTGCAGAAAAAAACAGCTGATGGTTAATAAAGGTCACTAATCCTTGTAATATACCGACTGGATCCGCGAATAAATACATTTTTAGCCGCGAATATAGGGACCATGTCGCAATTTTTTAACCCGCGAATAAAGGAACCGAGAATAAGACATATTGACGCAATAAATTAAAATGTCACGTAATTACAGTCAGAAATACTTTTTTCCATATTTCAACCAGCGCGATGGAAAACTTAGCATGCTTAACCCGACGCTTGGCCAAAAATGTGTAAAATCAGCCATGTTGTGTCAGTACTTAAAAATGATATAAGTAATATTTTGTCCCCCTCCTATCAACAAGATTTTTGTATTATTTACAAGTAAATATCTGGACATTCAAACATCATAATAATACATAAATATTCTCTTTTCACATAAATAAAACACACACACACATTGCCACCAAATCATGAGATACTCAGGGAAAGTATTGTAAATGTTTATGCATCATAAAACATTCTGTTTGTGAAATTAATTTTCATTATTGGATTTTCATCCAATTATATATAAATTCAATTTCATTCCTGCATAAATGTTATACCTATAAAAATATTATTAATATTATTATTATTATTATTATTAAAATCGATTTTTTAATTTATTATTAAAACAATATTCATTAGAAAAACTTACTAAATTATCATCATTATTATATCAAAATATATTTTTGAAATTATGAAAATAATTAGTACAAAAATTATTGAATTTGTCTATTTTATTTTCATCATTTTTTCAAATTATTATCAAACAATAAATATTATAAAAATAGTACTGCCCATTATGTAAATTCAAAACAAAAATGCATTATCTGCATATTTTAATGTTTTTTTATTGTTTTCCCACATTGTCAAGTATACTTTAGCATTTTTGCAGACCCTATTTGGGCAAGTTGGTGAAATAATATTTCATTAGCAGTTAAACTATCTACCTCTAATAATTTCGTAAGAATTCTTAAAACAATATGTATGTGCACATTACAAAACAGCAGTAACAGCCTATATAACGTCTATTTCATTTATCTACTTGATAAGATGAAAGTTAATTTAGCTCTTCATCAAATAATAGGGGGAGGGAAATATACCTTCTGTTAAATTAAAAATATTAACACATAACCCGAATCTACCTTGCCAATATAAAATGTCTTTAAAATCACTTGTATGGGGCTCGTGTTTGTCAATTATTCCAATTTACAGAATAAATAAAAAATAATTGTGTAACAGGCCTACAAGGCCCCCACAAGACTAGGCTCCCATGTCCATTTGCATCTATAGAGGTGGACAATCAGGCCAACAACGGTGACATGTAGTCAGCATGTCGGGTCCCCCAACCATTACAGATTTTTTAACTAGACTCACTACATATTGTAGCTATCTAAATTCCTCAAAGTGTTAAGTGGACACCAGTTGCATGCTGGCTGAAATTCCATGAAGAATTTTTTTCATCATGGGGATTCGAATCATTGCATGTCTTGCTCCGCACCAAGGCATGATGCCTTCAATATCTCGGTTATGGCGCGGGACGTAGTGGACAACAATTATGAACAAATATACCCAGAACAATTATTAATTCCCACATGAGACAAGGGTTTTCCCCACCTCACGAAGTTCAATTTGGTAGTTTTTATTATATAATTAACTATGGAAACTATGAAATACCTTTCTCATGTAGACATTCAGGCAAATTACTTAAAATATTAATCTCAAAGTTAAATTTTCTTCATTTATCGATGTTAATATGTTAAAAACAACTAACAAATCCATGACACCGCAGGACTATAACCCCATTGTCCTACCAGCTCACATCCACATGTGTTTTTACAACAGTGGACGATTCAGCTAGCACAAGTGCGACATGTCAGCATGTCGGTTCCCACGCACGCCATTACTTTTTTCTATTGAAACTGCTACCCAAATTCCTCACTATCATAGATATGCAATGGTCCAATTCTCCCTAAATTCCATTAGAATATCTTACATCCGGGACTCGAACCCGCACACGTCTCATAGCTCAACGCCAAAGCATCATACCTTATACTACTCAGTTAAGGCCCGCAACCTTCAGATATCATTCAATATAAGTAACTATATTTTGTGAGTTTCTGGATTATTCTATTTTTTCTAATTCACACTTCAGAAAACAACACACGTTTTGCGAAGGGGAGGGGGTTTAGACAGTCATCTTGGAATGTCAAGATCTTATTCAGATCGTCCTCAAAGCTTGGAACCTAAGTCTTTTATCAACCTAAGGACTGCAGTGGGAGGTTGTCCTTTCTACGACACGAGGTCAGGTCTTATGCATGTGGCGTCTCCCGGTTATGTCCATATTTCACCAGAAAGTAAGCCGCCCCCCAGTATAAGTTATCCATGGTATGATAGGCCTAAAAACAACTTTGGCCTATCAACCGGCCACATGTGAAAACACAGAGGTAAATTATCATTTGCCAGTATAGAGATGATATGTGGTCAGAATGTCGGGTTCTACAGACATTTACAATGTCTTGTTAACCTGCAACCACTAATTACTGTAAAAGTAAAGTAATCCCACTACAGGCCTCAGGAGGCCCTTGGGGTAGTAGGAGGTTAAAGCTCCCACTTTTTCTAGACAATCGGCACTTGATGTCAGCCCTGCGTGACGACCGCCTTTACCCCCAGAGCAAGCGTCTGGTACTCATTTCCGTTAGAGTCGACTCCAGGGCCATAGTGCCGCCAGAAGATTTGGGTCAGTTTAAAAATCCTGGCCCCCACCGGGACTTGAACCCTCGACCTTCCGGCTTGTAGCGCAGTGCCTTAACCACTACGCTACGGCGTGCCCCCACTAATTATTGTAGCCATTAAAATTTATTTTCATGCTGGATGGGTACCGCTCCCATACTGTTCGAAATTCCGTGAGAATTTTTTTTTTTCGCCTGTGAGGACTTCAAACCGCGGATATTCAGTATCTGTGTACCAAGGGATATTGTAAATTCCGAGCCGATTGAGGGTCTTTCCACTTTTCAGCGGTTGCCTTTTACCAGCCGGCTGCTGGCCCTTCACATCAACATGTGTCAATCACAGAGGTAGATGATCAACAGCCAGTGTAGGGGTGACATGTGGTTAGCATATCGAGTCCCCAGCCGTTATAGCTGGTTCCTCAACCTTGAGCCGCTTCTTATTGTAGCTACCCAATTGCCTCACGATGCTGGGTCGGCACCGGTCCCATACTGGCCGAAATACCATGAGAAAATTTCTTCCCCCATGGAGACTCGAACCAGCGCAAGTCCCGTAGCTCTGCGCCAAGGCTTCCTACCTTAACCACTCGGCTACGGCGCGGGACATATTGTAAATTGATATAATAATTAAATTATTTAAAAAACAGTTTTAAACCATATTCACTCTGAGGCACCTATACAATGCATGTGGAAGGGTTACAAACCAATATATATTATTCGCACATATAGTCTAAATCTGCATCTTAGCCATTACTGCCATTTTTGAAATTTGCACATGCAATTTTTACTTTTACTTCCAAAAACAGTTACTATTATTATCTGAATTATTTATAATGTATCTTCTTTTTATGTTTATCACTGTTTATATGTGTATATTTTCAACTTTCCCTGAGACACTCGCAATCACACAAGATGGAATCTTATTTGTAACAAACTCTGGTTTCTTTACGGTTATTATCCTTCCTAAAAATTAATAATGGAGGTGAAAGCTGTATTATAGATAGTGAAATGCTCAAATTTTATTCCATTCCCCTAACAAAAATGTGCTCAAAATAATTTCATTTCACTACTCTTAATTACTTATTTTGATGTTAACAATTTAGCCCTCCTCTTTTATAAGCAATATACCCAAATTTTTAAAAATCTCCATTCAGTTAATATAACATCATCCCACAAATAATATAAAATTAACCACTTCATTTTAAGTTTCTTTCTAATAAAACACTTCTTAAGTTTTATATACAGAGTGGATGTAATATAATGGATCTATTTTAAGTGCATATTCCTTGTGATAAATGTAAAGAAAATGTCATACATTTTGAGCCACAAATATACAGTATTCTCAGAAAAAAAATTATTCGAACAGATATTTACTGCTGCACAACTTTATAATGATGGCGAGTATTCGTATGGGTTTCACACAGTACAAAGGTGAAGTAAAATGGAACAACTTTCAATAATGTATAACAATTACATGGCCCGACAGGCCCAGAAGGCCCTTAGTCTACCAGCCGGCTGCTAGCCTCACATCCACATGTGTCAATCACGTAGGTAGACGATCATCTAGCCAGTGTAGGGGTGACATGTGGTCAGCATGTCGAGTCCCCCACCCGTTATAACTGGTTTTCTCAATCTGGAGCCGCTATTTATTGTAGCTACCCAAATGCCTCACGATGCTGGGTGGACACCGGTCGAAATTCCATGAGAAAATTTCTTCCCCCATGGAGACTCGAACCAGCGCAAGTCCCGTAGCTCTGCGCCAAGGCTTCTTGCCTTAACCACTCGGGGAATAACTTTTACCTTTGATATTTTTTTATTTCATTGTCTGTTTTAGCACAAATTAAATTTAAAAATAATATATATGAACATTTTATTTATACTCGTATTTCATAAGGGGAAATTGGCAACGTTGCAGGGCCGTATTATGTATTTAACTGGAAAATATTAAAAGAAAATTTTGTTTTATTTCACGTTTTCTATGTTCTATGTGAAACCCAGACCAATATTCGCTTTCATTATACAATTATGCACCAATTAATTTCTATACGAAAATATTTCTTCTGAGAAAATTGTACATTTTCGGATCAAAATGTATAAGACATTTTATTTTATTTACCAAAAGGAATGCGTACTTAAAATATATTCACTTATATTACTTACATCCTGTATAACCTACTTTCATACCCTGTATTACTGCAGATCTTAAAAACTCTTATGCCCAAACCAATAATAAGAATATTTTGCTAACCATCTTAGCCATGGATTCTATCAACATAAGATATAGCAAATGTTGCATTGTTCCATGGCCTCCTCTATTGTTAAACTGATTAAAATTTTATATATAAATATCTCATTTCTATTACATGTAATCAATTTCCCCCCCTGAATTAATAGCTTCATATACTGTTATATTTTATTTAATGTAATAGTTAATACGGTTAACCCATCGAATTCCTCAATATTTTATAATTTCTATTCCCCATATCCCTAAACATAATATATTCCTAAATAATACCCGGTCTCCTAAATAATGTTTTTGGTAAGAGACATTGAAGTGGAAATGAAATATTTTTTTCATCGCTTTTAATTATCAAATATCTAAATTTCTCTCTTAACATTACCGTATTATTATTATTATTATTATTATTATTATTATTATTATTATATTAGCAAATCATTTCTAGATTGTAAAATTTTCATTAAATTAATAAAAAAATCACTTATTTTTAGATAACTGTGTACAGATTTAAATTGAATTTTTGTTTCATAATTCCCTTGATAATATACGTGTAGACCCAACTAAATGTAAACATGCTAATATTCTGTGGTTGAAGTGTTTACCCTCGCATCAAACCCCCGCCACCCCAAGCCGGAAAGCTACTCTTTGTCGGTTGCCCACGACTGGCTTCTTCAATATAATTCCATCTACTCCCCATGTTTTTAAATTATATTATTTATTTATCTCCGAAAATCTCTACAAAATCTTTATTTCATTCATATTTTTATTTATTCTACAATTTTTGTCAGTTATCAAATATTATATTTATTTCATGTGTGACTAACTCACTGGACGTATTGAACCAAGAGGTTCATGGGATGAAATGTAAATCCTCCTAATTTTCCTCTGTACTGAAATTAACTTCATTTAACATTAACTAACTAACTGGCACTATCGAACCCGTAAGTTCATGGCCGCACGGACATAAGCTCTCCATACATCCCTATCCTAAGATAATGTTTTCCAATCATTCCCTGTATAATCTACTTCCCTCAAATCATAGTTAATGTTATTCTCCCACCTCATTCTTGGCCTACCAACTGAGCGTTTTCCCTCTGGTTTTCCTACAAGAAGCTTCCATGCACGCCTTTCATTCCCCATACGTGCCACATGTCCTGCCCTTCGCAGTCTACGAGACTTAACTGTTCTTATTATATCTGGCTTCCTATAAAGACCATGTAGTTCTTTGTTATGTAGTCTTCTCCATTCACCTGTCTGTTCATTTCTCTTTGGTACAAAAATTTTCCTAAGAACTTTATTCTCAAATACTCGTAATCTCCTTTCCTGCCATGTTTCGCATCCATATAATTAGAAAAATATGAAAATAAAAAAAAACTACGTTTTATTTTTATTTAATTAGAAAAATATTTTTTATATTCCCTAGAAGTTTAAGAAAATATGGTACTTTGAACTTGGCTGTTTCATCTTTCTACCCACCTAATCATAATTCTTCATAATCTTTTTTCACCAGTTACAAAAAAAAAACGAGATTGCGTATAATCTCTACCCACTGTATAAATAACACTTCAATGTCTCCCTGATTCCACAGCTTTCCCTCCAGGACACAATTTAACTATTTCTCTTACAAATAAAGACCTCATTTCATCATTTTCATTTAACAGAGACCTCTACTTGTAAACAATTACTAAGCATTTTTTTAAATTCTAAATAATTGTATTTATTTTGTTTGTGTTTCACCAGGTTTGTACAGAATAAGATTCCACATTTGCCACCACCAACACAATGCAGAATGCCAATAAGGAAGGAGGATCAAGGGATGCCCATCAGGTACTAGCTACTGACTATCTACGTCCAGTGCCACATCTGCTCCTGTACAACTTGATGGAACAAATGACATCACCAAGTTGCACGTCTGGAGCACTGTGCCACCGCCACACCGGGTGCCTGCGTCTACTCTACACAACTGTTCCAACTCACTACATGTTAGTAACTTAACCTAGAATATTATAAACAATGAAGCCCTGATAAACTGTTTCTCAATAAACATTCCACACATATCTTTCATTCCTTGGAAACACTTCAGTTCATTCAAAAAGTAAGTCACGCAGGAGTTGTGCAAAATTTAGCTAATTTCTCATCAAATCGAATTTTACTGGAATTTATATATTTTCCTTGCTAATTAAATTGCTTTTATCGAGTTTCATTGCGAGTAAATGAAAATTGCAGCTGATACAACAATTTTTAAATGTTTGGTTCTAATCGTACGATTTTCTACCTTTCACGTTTTATTTCAATTGCAAATACACGAAAAAAAAAAAAAACTAAAATTAGAGCAACTTTTCGATTTTAGATTCAGGTCAACTTTAACTTCTATTTGTTCGATTTTGTTGCTTCAGTTGCCACAAGCCGAATTTTATTGTAAAAAAAATGCCACCGCTAGAGCGCTAAAAGACATATTTGCATTTTTCAAACGTTATTTCCAGTGCCTAGTAAGTGTAATAGATAAAGATTTGTAAAATTACTTTTAAAAAATATTATAATAATCAATTGAGTTGGTGTTTACTTGATGAAAATTCATATTTATTAATTAAATAAAAATAAAACTTACTTTTATTTCATTTTCATATGTATTGAGATATAATTCAGTGACAGCTGTTTCGGTACACTGTACCTTCTTCAAACATGTTAACAAATTATGAATTGTGTACAATTTATAATTTGTTAACATGTCTGAAGAAGGTACAGTGTACCGAAACAGCTTTCACTGAATTATATCATAATAAATATGAAAATCAAATAAAACTAAGTTTTATTTTTATTTCATTAATAATTATTAAAATATTTACAAATGTTTCCGGACGAAAAATCTATTCTGTATTAGCATATTAAAACAAAGCAATCAAACTATTCAAATTTATATAAATTAAGAAATGCACTTCATTTATACATTGTACTAAAATTTTGAAAGATTTTATCTTACTGTAATATCTACAGATATTTAAGAACCGTTACTTCATTTTCAGAAATACGCAATTTTAAAAATAAATATTTCAAATTCAAATTAACGTATTTATATTTTACATTTTTTTTTCGATGTTTTAAAATAATATTCTACGTATATTTTCAAGCGTTTACCTTGATAACAATAAAGAAAAATAGTTCTTGTTCCAGGAATGTTTATTCAGAAACCTTACAGCTAACTTAATTCTATAAAGAAGACTCTTGGCTTGGGCTAATTTTCCACGTTTCCTCTCACTACACGCCTACATTTAGAGTTTCTAAACTAAACTGAGATGCATTAAATGGAAGTCAACACAAGACTGTCCACACCATGTCAATCTCGTCTTCAATAAAAATTACTATTTTTGCGCACTTACTGAAGTTGATTCTGACATAGGGCTGTCTACCCCATGTCAAACTTATTTTCAATAAAATTACTATATTCTGCGCCACTGACTGAAGTTCATTCTGACATAGGGCTGTCCACCCCACATCATTCTCAACTTCACTAAAAAACACTTTATTCTGTGCCACTGACTGAAGTTGATTCTAATACAGGGCTGTCCACCCCACATCATTCTCAACTTCACTAAAAAAAACGCTTTATTCTGTACCACTGACTGAAGTTGATTCTAACACAGGGCTGTCCACCCCATGTCAGATTCACATTCAATAAAATGTAGTATATTCAGCGCACTGATCATCAACACAGGGTTGTCCACCACATGTCAATTTTCTATTTGTTAAAACCCACTATATTCTGCTCACTGACTGAAGTTGGTTCTAAGATAAAGCTAACTAATGCTACCAGGCTGCCTTCATGACATATCTGGTGTTCTTTTCTGGCATGGCGGAAGTTGGGGCACCTGGAAGGCGCGATTATGTTACCCCAACAATATAATGGGCGATGAATAATAATGAAGGACTAGAGTCTTTAAAGTAAGCAAGTAAAGTGATCCCACTAAAGGTCATAGGAGATTCTTGGGGTAGTAGGATGTTAAGGCTCCCACTTTTTCTAGACAATCAGCACTTGATGTCAGCCGGGTTGTCAGCTCTGCGTGACGGTCGCATTTACCCCCAGAACAAGCGCCTGGCACTCATTTTCGTTAGAGGCTGAGTCGACCTCAAGACCATGGTGCCACCAGATGGTTTGGGTCAGTTTAAAAATCCGCCCCACCAGGACTTGAACCCTCGACCTTCCGGCTTGAAGCTCAGTGCCTTAACCACTACGCTACTGCGTACCCCAGAGTCTTTAAACCTAAACTTAGTCTAAATTCAGACTATTGTGGACGATAGAAATGATTCCCTTTAAAAAAATGCCTGTGGTCTGCCCGGAATTGAACCCGGGACTCCATAAACTTTAGTAAAAGTTCTGAGCACTAGCCCATGTGGCTGGTATCTCATCTCAACCTCATCTTCACTAACAACAAGTTTTTTCTGGGCACTGACTGATAAAATTATAATAATTTATAAACGAAAAAATATAAGATAATAATGAAGAATATATGAAGATTTCAAGTTGGATTCAACACGTGGCTGTCCACCCCATGTCAATCATCTTCACTAAAAATGACTCTTTTTCTGCGCACTCACTGACTGAAGCTAACCTCATTATTCTAGGGGTGAAATTTAATTTTGCCTCAAGACCAAGAGCTCTTCAAAAAATAAATCTAGCTGAAAGAGAAATGTTTAATTATTAAATATTTTGGATACTCGATCATCAGATTCACGAAGACATCTTGGGCTTTTCAAATTCATAAATATATATTTTTTTGGTTCATTTTAAACATACAGAAGGTACATTATTTGATTTAAGGGCCCATAATTCCTGTCTTCATACATAAATCTGATTACATCGTATCCATTAATAAAATCTATAGTTATTTATCAGGGCTTCATTTATAAATAAAATTTTAACACTCACCAAATACCATTTGAAGTTTCTTGATAATTCTTCATTATTTCAAATTTCTGTCTTCTTACTTCATTATTTCTAAATTACATGTAATTTTTCTTTTTATTCTACTATTTAAATCTTCATTAATGTTCTTCATTTGAAATTTTTATTTAATCTTCACGTTTATCTTCTAAAAAAAATATTTATTTTCTTCGTTTATTCCTTCCTTCTTTCCACTTTCTTCTATCCTCTTTTCCATCTTTCCAAAGGACAATTCTTCTTTAAACCAAATCTTAATTTCATTGGATTTATTTATTCATCTTCTCTTTTCTTTCAGACATCAGACTCTTCTGTCTTCTCCTCTTGTGGCTTCTTTCTCCAACGGTGGAAGATCTGGCTGCTCCAGCGGTGGAAGTTCTTGAAGGGACATGGGATTCATCTCTATCTATCTCTCATTCATATGGTTATAAAAATATAAATATCTAACTGAATTCTAGTTCTCAATTTTTTAATCAGTAAAATATGTATATTTAGGTTTTTAAAATTGTAAAACTCGTCCTAAAAATACTGCTATGGTGTGTACTACATAATATCTTTATCATTAATAACAAAATGGCTGTAAGAATTATGAAATTAATAAAAGAAATCAAGTTAATCAACTGTAGTTAATCTATTTATTGAATTTGAAACAAAATTACTGCCAGGTTATTTATTTCGCTGTTTTCATAACATTCCAAAGATCAGAAGAAATTTCTGGAGACCTGGCAGTGCTGAACCTTTGCCCTGCATTCACTCCACCTATCCATCTAGCTATATATTTAAATTACAACATACCTATCTATCTATCTCTCAAATATATCCATCTATATATCTGCATTTTAAAAATGTACTATCCTTAAAAAATCTCTTTGTAAAATACTTGAAATAATTATGTACCTATTAAAAAGTATATTAAAATAAAGCAGGAGTTATGCTAAAAAAAACAAAAAAAGCTTATTACACTAAAAATTAGCTCCATGGTGTTGCAGACCAAGAAGTCTCTTGGCCTACCAACTCGCTGCTGGTCTCACATCCGTATGTGTTAAACACACAGATATACAATCATACAGCCAGTATAGTGCTGACATATGGTCAACATCTTGGACGACCCAGCCGTATAGCTGGTTTTTTTCTCAACCAGGAGACCCTACTTATTGTAGCGACCCAAATTCCTCGTGGAGCTGGGTGAGCATTCGTCCCATACTGAATGAAATTTCATGAGCAAATGACTTTCCTCATGGAGGCTGAAACCAGCGCATATCTCATTGCTCTGCGCCAGGCATGATGCCGTACGGCTACGACACAAGACACCTACTCCACTATCATATCCTATATCATATATTTTATTTAATAGAGACCTGAATTTAGAATTTTTAATTGATTATTTTTTTTTAAATGACACAAATTTAGGAGAGCAATTATATAAAAAAGTTATTGCATATTATGATATCTCCCGATAGAGGGCAAGCAGGCCTCAATGAAACCATAATTAATTTTAAACAATATTTTTCATTTAATACAGAAGTGATCTTGGTGACAAAATATCAATATATATATATATATATATATATATATATATATATATATATATACAGTCAATATGCCCAATTCACCAATTTATGTTTTAAAATTCTCAACACGTTTCCATAGCCAAGCTGTCATTCTCAAGACCAGATATTGACTGAAGACAAAATTGATAATAAGTTGATAATAAATTAATATTATTAATTTCCTCTTCAGTCAATATCTGGTCTTGAGAATGACAGCTTGGCTGTGGAAACGTGTTGACCATTTTAAAACAATTGGTGAATTGGACATATTGACTGTATATATATATATATATATATATATATATATATATATATATATATATATAAATCATATTTCCAGACAACATTATTTATTTGTTAATATTTCAATTAATAACAAAATTTTAACAAATAATTTTAAAAAAATGTAGATATATCTTATATCTTCAGTTTCTACGACTGATTTTCCCCCCTAATTTGAACGATAAATATGTATCTTGAAATAGTTAATTAACAAGATAATTTCAAACTTCATCAGAAAAACTTTCTGCGGATTTTATCAGTTAAATTAAATTCAGGTCTCTACTCCTATAGATGACACAAGGGAGGGACCGCTGAAATGATGAACCTGAAAACCTACAGAAGTCACAGGCACCCAGTGTGGTAAGGTAAGTGAACATGCTTACTTACCGGTCGGAGGGCAGTGCTCGACGGGTGCACCACCTGAAACAACACAAACACAACTTTGAGCATCACCTCAAACTTAAATAACAGAAATACTAGACAACTATGATCTACATATCTATATATTAACAAATAATTTACTTGAGAATGGGTAGAGACATACTTAGTTTCATGTCTTATTAACACACTCCATTTAAACAAACTCAGGTACCTACAGAGTGATTCAGAAATATGGCTATACGTTTAATCGCATTTTGTGACGAAAATATCATTATTAAAGGAAATATGATGTTATCTTTGGAAAGGGAATCCTTTAAATTACAACAATAGAACAAAACAAAACAAAACAAATCACTGCTCACGTGCAGCTTGGCGGGTTGATTTTTGTGGGCTAGCGTCGAACGCCTCCACAATTCTCTTCGTTGTTTCTGCATCCGTGCTAATTCGAGACCTTCCAGGAGGTTTGATTTTCTGCATCCTTCCCGTTTCCAGCGGTCGTTTTCTCCACTTCCCCACAGTCGAAGTCTGCAATGCTACGTTAAACTCACGTCTTGCCCGTCTTACGACCTCACGATCATTAGCATACGTTATTGCCCATGCAGCAATTGTAATTTGCTGTTGCATATTCAACGCCATTTTGACTAATGACGTAAGTTCTACACTGTTTTGTTTTATTCCATTCTTCTGATTTTAATAATTGCCTTTCCAGCGGTATTTCATATTTCCTGTAATGGTAATATTTTCATCACACAACGCGATCAAACGTATAGCCATATTTATGATTTACCCCGTATAACCTATGTCACGTTTTCACTTGCTGCGTGGGATGTAATGAAATTCATCAAGTGATATAAATTAAATTAATGGAATGAATTGAACGAATCAATTAACTAATGAAATAATTGAATGAATTAATAAATTACTGATTGAAAATAATGAATTAACGAAATGAATTAGTCAAAATTTCGAGAAAACTAATCAAGTGTCAAAATGCAATACACAGGAAGTGCCCGGAAATTTTATAACAAAAATTCTTACTTACGCAGAAGTTATTATTTCTCAGACAAAACAAACACATATGCATGGAATTCATACTTAGAAAGATTGTAACAATACTATCAATGTTCTGAGCTTCATTTTGGATGCTCTATTCATTAAAAAAAGTTACAAGATTTAGAAAGTATATTTTTTGCCGAAAATGCTAAAAAGATATACTTTATGTTTTGAACAAATAATAAATAATAGTTTTAAAAAACTAAAAAAAACACGCTTTATTAAAAAACCGAACTAAAAAATTGAAAAATAATTTTAATTCCCAACACGCTTGGGATAAATAATAATTTTGCCATCATAAGCGTGGGGTGCTGTTTACCAATTAATATATTTGATAATAAACAGATATTGGTAAAAGTAAAGTTTCTAAGAAGAAAATGTAAAAATCATAAAAAGCACCCCACGCTTTTGATGGTAAAATTATTTATCCCAAGCGTGTTGGAAATTAAAATTATTTTTCAATTTTTTAGTTCGGTTTTCTAATATAGCGTGTTTTCTTTTTAGCTTTTTAAAACTATTCTTTATTTGTTTTTTTTTACTTTTAATATTTTACAGAGGGTTGTAAGGGGTAGTGACGTGTGTATAACCTCTCCTACCCAATTCTCATCCTCACCTTCTCGTGGTACAACCTGTTTTCACAAACGAGGCTCTGAGGACCGAGCCACGGCGGTATAACCGTTCCATCAGGTACTGAGTAAATGCGGTATCCTAATGTCGGTCCAGAGACTAAAAGGTAGCAGCCCTACCACTGGACTACTTAGCGTCGGGCCAGTAACCTGTCCTAAGGAACTTCAAAACTACTTTCAAGTCTCAACACGAAAAAAGCCAGAAGGAATTGAAATATGACGACCCACAGCAAAGAAATATGGTTAAAAGAAAACGGCACAATGATATTGTAAGATATGCAACCTGGAATGTCCGAAGCATCCATGAAAAAGAAGAGGAACTAGACAGTATATTTAAAAATAGAAACATTGATATTGCAGTAACTACAGAAACTAAGAAGAAACTTAAAGGAACGAAAGAAACACAAAATTATGTACAAATATATAGCGGTGTCGACAGGAAACCCATGGACAAGCTGGAGTAATGATTTGGATTAATAAAACCATAAGAAATAAAATTCAACACTACACTTACTGGAATGAAAGAATATTAGAGCTTCGACTGAAAATAAATAGAGGTAATTTGACAGTTCTTGGAGTATATGCACCAGAGGAAGGCCGTGAAGAAGACAATGAAGAATTTTATAAAATATTACAAGAAATTTATAGCAAAATTAATAGAAATGATTACATTCTCATAATAGGAGATTTAAATGCCAGAGTGGGCAATGCTCAAGTCAACAATAATATTGGAACATTTGGCGAACCAACCAGCAATAGGAATGGGACAAGATTAACAGATTTTGCTATCTACAATGAACTGAAAATAACGAATACCTTTTACAATCATAGAAACATACATAAATATACCTGGCATCGTCAGGACTCAAAATCAATCATTGATTATTTCATTGCAAATAATAAGATTTTTAAATTGTTTCTCGATGTCAGAGCCTACAGAGGATATGATATTGGTTCAGATCACTACCTAGTAGAAGCAAGAATAAGATTTCCACCAAGATGGTTAAAAAAGAAGAAACAACAACAGAGCATAGAACAAAAGTACAAGGTAAAATTATTTTATGATGACAGCATTAAATGGTTATATTCGAGAAGAATTCAGCAATATATGGCTACAACTCCAGAAAGTAATGATGTCGAAGAAGAATGGAAAAACATTAAAATGATAATTCAAAATGCAGCTAATGAAACTTTAGGAAAAGTAAATATACAACAAAGAAGAAATAGAACTCTAAAAATCTGGGATGATCAAATAAAACAATTGATTGAAGAAAAAAATGCAGCTTATAAAAAATATTTGAACACAAAGAAAGTAGAAAATGAAATAGAATTCAAACGCTGTAGAGCTATTGTTAAGAGGGAAATAAGAAAGAGACATAGGAAAACATGGTTAAATTTTGTTACACATTTAGAATCAGATTTGCATAAGCTCCAACCTAATGCCTTCAAAATATTAAAACATTTGAATAAAGATATTAAAGAATCTACCAAAATTAATTGCGGAGTAACAAAAGAAGATTTTTTCAATTATTATAAAAGTCTTTGGACTGACAATAGCTATGAAGATACAATTTTCCAAAATAATAATGAGACAGATTCCATAATATCATTGGAAGAATTGAACAATAGTTTAAAGAAATTAAAAAATGGGAAGGCAACTGGCACAGATGGCTTGAATTCTGAATTGTACAAATATGCAGGCAAACAGTTCCATGAAAGACTGTTGTCCTTCTTTAATAATGTATTCAAAAATGCAGATATACCACAAGAATGGAAGACAAGCATTGTTATACCCCTGTTCAAGAAAGGAGACAAGAGAAAAATGGACAACTATAGGGGAATCAGTTTGTTAAACACATGCTACAAAATTTATGCAGACATTTTAAATGGAAAATTGAAAAGTTTCAGTGAAACATTCCTTATGGAATGTCAAAATGGATTTAGGAAAGGACGATCTTGTATTGATTCAGCATTTTCTGTTAAACTATTGTTTGAAAAAAGAAGAGAATTCAACTTAGAAACACATTTTGCTTTCATAGATTTTGAAAAAGCATTCGACACAGTCAAGAGATCAAAACTCTTAAATATATTGGAAGACAGAAATATACCAAATTTACTTCGGCAGAACATACAAAATATTTACAAAGACAACACCATAAAGATTAAATTAAATAACAGATTTTCTGAAGAAGGAATTATAAATCGTGGTGTGAGACAAGGCTGCCCCCTATCCCCAACACTGTTTGCAATTTATATCAATGAAGTAATATGTTGCTGGAACAAAACATATAAATTTGGAATAAGAATATCAGAAAATAGAAAATTAAACACCCTACTGTTTGCAGATGACCAAATAATAATAGCAAATTCCGAAGATAATCTACAGAAAGGTCTGTATGAACTTAACAAAATTACAGAAGAATATGGATTAAAGATATCTACAGAAAAAACAAAAATTATGGCATTTCAAGGTGTAGATCCTGTCAGAAGTAAAATTGTACTGGACAATAAAATTTTGGAGCAGGTGAATAATTTTACATATCTAGGATGCAATATCTCATATGAAGAAGAAAAGGATGTAAATGCAAAAATATCTAAATTCTTAAGAATTTTAGGGTTAATAAATTCTATCTTCAAGCCACAGTTAGTCCAAAAGCATTCAAGACTGAAAGTGTATAAAACACTGGCTCTTCCAACTCTTTTGTATGGTAGCGAAGTATGGACGTTGAAACAGAAGGATATACAGAGACTTAGATCTGCTGAAATGAGATATCTTCGGAGGACTGCAGGATACACACTACTAGATCACAAAAAAAATGAAGACATCTTAGAAGAATTACACATGGAATCTTTAGAAAACAAAATTTCTGATTATAAGTCAAGATGGATACAACATGTTCATCGAATGGAAGATCACAGAATACCCAAACTAATGTTAAGATATCAACCTGCAGGAAGAAGAAGACCAGGACGTCCACTCAAAAGACTTCTGGATGGTGTTTCTCTTGAGGCCGAAACAGGTCAACAAATGGCCTAAATTCGTGAATGTACTATGATGATGATGATGATATTTTACAGAATAAGATAAAAATGTAAATATCTTTAAATTCGATAGGCTACTATTGTAGTATGAGCTAAAAGTAATACTCTTCTACAAAAAAAAAAAAAAAAAAAAAGACCTTCCAGCGGGATTGGAACCAGCGACCTACGGATTACTGAAATTATATACCAATTAGAGTTCACCGCTCTACCATCTGAGCTGTTACAACAACTGACTAAAAAGTCGACAAATCCGCAACCTATTATACCAGTTTTCATTTTTTTTATCTTCTGATGATTCTGGCCAGGATTTTAGAAACAAAATATGAAATTATTGTATTGTCACAGGTCCTCTACAAGTACACACAGTTTCAAGTCGATCCAATGTTTCTAAGTGGGTGAAAATCGTGTTCAAAAATTCCGTTACATAGCTACAAAGACACTTTCTTTTCTGATGATTCTGGCCATGATTTTAGAAACAAAATATGAAATTATTATATTGTCACGGGTCTTTTACAAGTATACAAAGTTTCAAGTCGATCCAGTGATTTTAAGTGGGCGAAAATCGCGTTAAAATATTCAGTTACATAGATAGATGCAGGTCAAGTTAATATAAAGCGTGTAAAAATCAAATTTCAAAATATTAAGAATATGTGTTAAAATAATACAGGATATATCAGAGATTTCTGTAATGAAAAATTCGACATACGCTCTATTTATTCTAATTCTACTACCCCCTCTATTTGAGAAATGCGCCTACATAGACTACTTGCAAAAATTAGCTTAACTAGAAAGTTTAGGGCAATATTTTGAATTTTCCCCCCTTTGCCTCTTGGTATTATTTACGTAAATGTTTGTCAAAAGTTTTTTTAATGTATAAAAATACTGGAGATTTAAAAGAGCTACTTCTACCGCAAAAAGCCATCTAAATCTAATAAATTGCAGTAGGTTACATACCCCTACAGTCCACCGCTCTACCAACTGAGCTCTTACAATGATTGACTAAAAAGTCGATAAGTCCGTAACCTATTATACCGGTTTCAATTTTTTTGATTTCCTGATGATTTTGGCCAGGATTTTAGAAACAAAATATGAAATTATTGTAGTGTCACGAGTCCTTTACAAGTATACAAAGTTTCAAGTCGATCCAATGTTTCTATGTGGGTTATAATCGTGTTCAAAGATTCCGTTACATAGATACAAAGACACTATTTTTACACGCTTTATATTAGCTTGACCAGTATCTACCTTTGTAACTGAATCTTTCAACGCATTTTTTAACCCACTTAAAATAATTGGATCGACTTGAAATTTTGTATACTTGTAAAGGACCCGTGACAATACAATAATTTCATAATCATTTTCTAAAATCCTAGCCAGAAACATCAGAATATCAAAAAAAGTGTCTTTGTATTTGTGTAACGGGATCTTTGAACACGATTTTCACCCACTTAGATACATTGGATCGACTTGAAACTTTGTATACTTGTAAAGAACCCGTGACAATACAATAATTCCATATTTAGGCTTCTAAAATATAAAACCCCGTTAAATTTGATTTGGTAGTTTCCGAGAAAACAGCGTTTTACTAATTTCACTCATCAATAAACCATGTCTATTTGAAGATACTCGTATATAGTCAAACAGAGGATATCAAATTGTAGAGTAGGGCCTATCTAATAGGCTTCTAAAATATAAAAACGCGTTTAATTTGATTGGGTAGTTTCCGAGAAAACAACGTTTTACTAATTTCACTCATCAATAAACCATCTTTATTTGAAGACATATAGTAAAACAGAGGATATCAAATAGTAGGGGATCTAATAGGCGTCTAAAATATAAAAACTAATTAAATTTCATTTGGTAGTTTCCGAGAAAACAGCGTTTTACTAATTTCACTCATCAATAAACCATTTTTATTGGAAGAGATATAGTAAAACACAGGATATCAAATAGTAGGGGATCTAATAGGCTTCTAAAATATAAAAACTCATTAAATTTAATTTCGTAGTTTCCGAGAAAACAGCGTTTTACTAATTTCACTCATCAATAAACCATGTTTATTTGAAGAGATATAGTAAAACAGTGGATATCAAATTGTAGGGGATCTAATAGGCGTCTAAAATATAAAAAACTAATTAAATTTTATTTGGTAGTTTCCGAGAAAACAGCGTTTTACTAATTTCACTCATCAATAAACCATGTTTATTTGAAGAGATATAGTAAAACAGAGGATATCAAATTGTAGGGGATCTAATAGGCGTCTAAAATATAAAAACTAATTAAATTTCATTTGGTAGTTTCCGAGAAAACAGCGTTTTACTAATTTCACTCATCAATAAACCATGTTTATTTGAAGAGATATAGTAAAACAGAGGATATCAAATTGTAGGGGATCTAATAGGCGTCTAAAATATAAAAACTAATTAAATTTTATTTGGTAGTTTCCGAGAAAACAGCGTTTTACTAATTTCACTCATCAATAAACCATGATTATTTGATGAGATATAGTAAAACACAGGATATCAAAATGATGGGGATCTAATAGGCTTCTAAAATATAAAAACTAATTAAATTTCATTTGGTAGTTTCCGAGAAAACAGCGTTTTACTAATTTCACCCATCAATAAACCATGTTTATTTGAAGAGATATAGTAAAACAGAGGATGTCAAATTGTAGGGGATCTAATAGGCGTCTAAAATATAAAAACTAATTAAATTTCATTTGGTAGTTTCCGAGAAAACAGCGTTTTACTAATTTCACTCATCAATAAACCATGTTTATTTGAAGAGATATCGTAAAACAGAGCATACCAAATTGTAGGGGATCTAATAGGCGTCTAAAATATAAAAACTAATTAAATTTTATTTGGTAGTTTCCGAGAAAACAGCGTTTTACTAATTTCACTCATCAATAAACCATGATTATTTGATGAGATATAGTAAAACACAGGATATCAAAATGATGGGGATCTAATAGGCTTCTAAAATATAAAAACTCATTAAATTTCATTTGGTAGTTTCCGAGAAAACAGCGTTTTACTAATTTCACTCATCAATAAACCATGTTTATTTGAAGAGATATAGTAAAACAGAGGATATCAAATTGTAGGGGATCTAATAGGCGTCTAAAATATAAAAACTAATTAAATTTCATTTGGTAGTTTCCGAGAAAACAGCGTTTTACTAATTTCACTCATCAATAAACCATTTTTATTGGAAGAGATATAGTAAAACACAGGATATCAAATAGTAGGGGATCTAATAGGCTTCTAAAATATAAAAACTCATTAAATTTAATTTCGTAGTTTCCGAGAAAACAGCGTTTTACTAATTTCACTCATCAATAAACCATGTTTATTTGAAGAGATATAGTAAAACAGTGGATATCAAATTGTAGGGGATCTAATAGGCGTCTAAAATATAAAAAACTAATTAAATTTTATTTGGTAGTTTCCGAGAAAACAGCGTTTTACTAATTTCACTCATCAATAAACCATGTTTATTTGAAGAGATATAGTAAAACAGAGGATATCAAATTGTAGGGGATCTAATAGGCGTCTAAAATATAAAAACTAATTAAATTTCATTTGGTAGTTTCCGAGAAAACAGCGTTTTACTAATTTCACTCATCAATAAACCATGTTTATTTGAAGAGATATAGTAAAACAGAGGATATCAAATTGTAGGGGATCTAATAGGCGTCTAAAATATAAAAACTAATTAAATTTTATTTGGTAGTTTCCGAGAAAACAGCGTTTTACTAATTTCACTCATCAATAAACCATGATTATTTGATGAGATATAGTAAAACACAGGATATCAAAATGATGGGGATCTAATAGGCTTCTAAAATATAAAAACTAATTAAATTTCATTTGGTAGTTTCCGAGAAAACAGCGTTTTACTAATTTCACCCATCAATAAACCATGTTTATTTGAAGAGATATAGTAAAACAGAGGATGTCAAATTGTAGGGGATCTAATAGGCGTCTAAAATATAAAAACTAATTAAATTTCATTTGGTAGTTTCCGAGAAAACAGCGTTTTACTAATTTCACTCATCAATAAACCATGTTTATTTGAAGAGATATCGTAAAACAGAGCATACCAAATTGTAGGGGATCTAATAGGCGTCTAAAATATAAAAACTAATTAAATTTTATTTGGTAGTTTCCGAGAAAACAGCGTTTTACTAATTTCACTCATCAATAAACCATGATTATTTGATGAGATATAGTAAAACACAGGATATCAAAATGATGGGGATCTAATAGGCTTCTAAAATATAAAAACTCATTAAATTTCATTTGGTAGTTTCCGAGAAAACAGCGTTTTACTAATTTCACTCATCAATAAACCATGTTTATTTGAAGAGATATAGTAAAACAGAGGATATCAAATTGTAGGGGATCTAATAGGCGTCTAAAATATAAAAACTAATTAAATTTCATTTGGTAGTTTCCGAGAAAACAGCGTTTTACTAATTTCACTCATCAATAAACCATGATTATTTGATGAGATATAGTAAAACACATGATATCAAAATGATGGGGATCTAATAGGCTTCTAAAATATAAAAACTCATTAAATTTCATTTGGTAGTTTCCGAGAAAACAGCGTTTTACTAATTTCACTCATCAATAAACCATGTTTATTTGAAGAGATATAGTAAAACAGAGGATGTCAAATTGTAGGGGATCTAATAGGCGTCTAAAATATAAAAACTAATTAAATTTCATTTGGTAGTTTCCGAGGAAACAGCGTTTTACTAATTTCACTCATCAATAAACCATGTTTATTTGAAGAGATATCGTAAAACAGAGCATACCAAATTGTAGGGGATCTAATAGGCGTCTAAAATATAAAAACTAATTAAATTTTATTTGGTAGTTTCCGAGAAAACAGCGTTTTACTAATTTCACTCATCAATAAACCATGATTATTTGAAGAGATATAGTAAAACAGAGGATATCAAATTGTAGGGGATCTAATAGGCGTCTAAAATATAAAAACTAATTAAATTTTATTTGGTAGTTTCCGAGAAAACAGCGTTTTACTAATTTCACTCATCAATAAACCATGATTGTTTGATGAGATATAGTAAAACAGAGGATATCAAATTGTAGGGGATCTAATAGGCGTCTAAAATATAAAAACTAATTAAATTTTATTTGGTAGTTTCCGAGAAAACAGCGTTTTACTAATTTCACTCATCAATAAACCATGATTATTTTAAGAGATATAGTAAAACAGAGGATATCAAATTGTAGGGGATCTAATAGGCGTCTAAAATATAAAAACTAATTAAATTTTATTTGGTAGTTTCCGAGAAAACAGCGTTTTACTGATTTCACTCATCAATAAACCATGATTATTTGATGAGATATAGTAAAACAGAGGATATCAAATTGTAGGGGATCTAATAGGCGTCTAAAATATAAAAACTAATTAAATTTTATTTGGTAGTTTCCGAGAAAACAGCGTTTTACTAATTTCACTCATCAATAAACCATGATTATTTGATGAGATATAGTAAAACACAGGATATCAAAATGATGGGGATCTAATAGGCGTCTGAAATATAATAAGTAATAGTTATAAAAAACTAAAAGGACACGCTTTTTTAGAAAACTAAAAAATGAAAAATAATTTTAATTTCCAATACGCTTGGGATAAAATAAAGTGGTCAACAAAAAGTCATCTCCAACACACATAGAATAAAATTAGAGTTATCAACAAAAAGAAAATAATTTTACCATCAAAAGCGTGGGGTGCTATATATCAATTCATATATTTGATAATAAACAGATATTGGTAAAAGTAAGCTCTCTAAGAAGAAAATGTAAAAATCATAAAAATCACCCCACGCTTTTGATGGTAAAATTATTTTCTTTTTGTTGATAACTCTAATGTTATTCTATATGTGTTGGATATGACTTTTTGTTGACCACTTTATTTTATCTCAAGCGTATTGGAAATTAAAATTATTTTTCATTTTTTAGTTTTCTAATAGAGAGTTTTTTAAAACTATTACTTATTTATTTTCTGATGATTCTGGCCAGGATTTTAGAAAATAAATATATAATTATTGTATTGTCACGGGTCCTTTACAAGTATATAAAGTTTCAAGTGTACCTATGTTTCTAAGTGGGTGAAAATCGTGTTCAAAGATTCCGTTATATAAATACAAAGACACTTTTTTTTTAATTTTCTGATGATTCTGGCCAGGATTTTAGAAAATAAATATGAAATTGTTGTATTGTCACGGGTCCTTTACAAGTATACAAAATTTCAAGTCGATCCAATTATTTTAAGTGAGTGAAAAACGCGTTGAAAAATTCAGTTACATATATAGATAGATAGATACAGGTCAAGTTAATATAAAGCGTGTAAAAAAGGATGTTTTCCTCAACGTCCGAACCCTAGTTATGTGTTTAGTTGCATTAAGTAATAATGGAGACTTACCTCCTCTTCTCTCAAACACTGTTGATCACCACCTGAAAAAAAACCAAAGATATGCGCTGAAACACCAATTCCATAACTAGTTTAGAGACACTCAGAGAAATAGGGCTAAGTGGGGTAGTGGATGCATCAAGACATATTGAGTATTCATTGTAATCTTTAAATAAATTGCACGTTACAATCTGCTGCCTAGACGTTCATTGTACACTTCATTTTATGGAGCCGTTTATGTAAATCTTGAGCAATAAATTTTGAATTGTAAATCTTTAGAAAATATCGCCCAAACTGCTTTCATTAATGATTCATATACTGTTATTAATAATTTCAGTAATTTTTATAAATCAGGAAAACTTCCATTTCAAGAAAGATATATAAATCAACCACACACACTTGCACACACATTCATACACGCATCCTTATGGGAGATGTAACCTACACTTACCTATAAGGCCTATGGAAAACGCACAATCATGAATCATTCAGTATTTTATTAAATAAAATGGAAGTTTAAACAATATAACATGTCGAAAAATACAGGGATAAATTAGGACTAAATTTTCTCTGCTATTCTTTAGACCCAAACAACAGATTATACAAGAATCTGCAATAATTTAGTTATTTTATTTCAGAATACTAAAACGAAAATGTTATCACAGCTTTCAAAACTTCTCGGGTCTTCGCTGGTAACAATAAAAATTAAGTTAGTAAAGTAAAGTAATCCCACTACAGGCCTCGGGAGGCCCTTCGGGTAGTAGGAGGTTAAGGCTCCCACTTTTTCTAGACAACCGACACTTGATGTCAGCCGGGTTGTCAGCCCTGCGTGACGGCAGCCTTTAGCGTCTGGTACTCATTGCCGTTAGAGGCTGGGTCGACCCCAGGGCCATAGTGCCGCCAGAGGGTTTGGGTCAGTTTAAAAATCCTGACCCCAACGGGACTTGAACCCTCGACCCTCCGGCTTGTAGCTCAGTGCCTTAACCACTACGCCACGGCGTGCCCCCAAAATTAAGTTAGTATAAAATCATTAAACCAGCTGTTATGTAATCTGAAACCAGGACACTAACAAAAAATATGAAACCTTCCGTAACAAATAGGAATGAAACTATTTTGGAGCTGCATGTATTGTGCATTTAGCGAGAATGAGTGATATAATAACTGCAAAGATTTTTATAAACCAAACGCAAAGGGAAGGAGAAAAACTGGTAGACCAAGTCAGATGGGAGGATTAGGATATCAGGAATTAACACTAGTAAAATTCATGTCAAATTCCGTTGAGGTGAAGTCATATGATGAAAGTTAAAAATTAAATTGTACCCGTTGGTAGGTGCCGTCGTCCTCAACTTTGTTAAAATATTCTATATAAAATTAACTGGAGCGCTTTCGGAAGTTATCTTGCATCTTCTGCAGGTTGAGCTTCCGTTACTTTATGTTCACCGTACACAACAACAACGAGTAGCGGAAACTCAACCTGCAGAAGATGGAAGATAACTTCCGAAAGCGCTCCAGTTAATTTTATATACAATATTTTAACAAAGTTGAGGACGACGGCACCTACCAACAGGTACAATTTAATTTTAAATTTCATCAGGAATTAAGAACTGGAGAACCGGACATTCCAGCTCTAACCTCAGAAGTGGTGATTTGTTCATGAATGGAATTGAAATATCTCACAACGATAATTCTACAAACTCCACGTATTTTTAAAAAAAGTGAAACAGTAATTTCATGCATAAGCAAGCTATCCATACATAGTCCATAGTAATTCTGCCTGAGGGCAGGTCCTTCACTGCAAACATAGCATTTTCATGCTATGCTTGCAGCTTCACTACAGAATTGCAGGTGTGGTAGCTTCCCGTTGCTTTCCACAGCAGTGAAGGATGATAATGATAAGGATGATGATGGCCATATGATTTCGGGGACCGTTTGGGCCTTAAAGTTTTCCTGACATGTGTCCTACAGTTGAGGAAAAACCCCGAAAAAACCTCACCCAAGAGCCTGTCCCGACCGTGAATCGAACCCGGTGGTATGATGAGCGATAAATGATAATGGAGCGCCTGGAATGTCCTTAACCTAAACTGAACCTAAATTCCAGACCATGGACAACCACAGGAATAATTAATTCCCTTTAAGGAAAAATTACTATGTTTTGACCGGGAATCGAACCCGGGACCTCATGAACAGTAGTCAGAAACGCTGACCACCAGCCAATGAGGCTGGTCACTCAAAAAGAGTTATTTATAATTAATTAGTTCAAAATATGTTATATGGAGCTGAAACTTGGACATTACAAAGGCCATATGCAAGTACGTAAATTGTTGGGTATAGAAATGTATAGAGAGGCAAGAATGGATATCATTAGAATTCGAAGAATTACAGAGATGATAATGATGAAAGTGGATAAGAATATTCTTCAAGTAATTGAAGAACGAAAAAATTGAGATGGTTTGGAAACTTAAATTAATGGTAGAATAGAGAATTCCGAAAATTATTTAGAATGGAAGGCAGAAGGAGAAGCGGAACAATGTATGGATGGGATCTGGTGGAATTTGAATACAATGCAATTAACGGAAGAATATGCACAAGACAGGAATTTATAGAAAAAATAAAATAATTTTAGATAGACGGAAAAACTATTGTAATGTAGAAAAATCCTAATAAAAATGTCAATTCCAATTAATTTTACTTTTTCTGGCAATAATTGTTTTTAAGTTTTGTCCATTTTGTGTTAAGAATTTCCTTTTAGAATCAGTCACTAATTTTGGTATTCCTCAATTTTAAAATTATTTACAATCTCCGTTAATTTACAACAGTTTGGGCAACACTTACATGTCTCAGCAGCATCCACTCTCTGAGTATCCCTAAATTTTTACATTCGTCAGGAATCAAGAAATTTTCTTTATCAGAGAAACAAATATTTTCAATATCAATATATTGAAGTAATTTTTTCGTACAAACTTAAGATAAATAAATCAATTATATATTTTTGATGTTTTTTTTGCAATTTTTTGTTATTTGGGCCTAGACCGAGTAATAATACCAATATAATTTCTTTATGAATAAACATAAAGAAATTTAAATTACATCTCGTCATTTCTCTGATCCCTGACGTATTTTTGGTGAACAACAATACAAAAGCGTAGTCCTATCAAATCGTTAAATTTCAATATAAACCATAATTTAATTTTCAGCTGGATATTTCGTTAAGAAATGTGTATTTATTCTTTATTAATCTCTTCACTTTGCAATTCTTGTCATTAATTT
The DNA here is from genome assembly GCA_030220185.1 of Diploptera punctata. Lineage (NCBI taxonomy): Eukaryota > Metazoa > Arthropoda > Insecta > Blattodea > Blaberidae > Diploptera > Diploptera punctata. The sequence continues at coordinate 516,138 of JASPKZ010006480.1, read as the reverse complement.
TACCGTTGTCATTCTTTATTAGCCATCCATATATTTAAAAAAATACATATTCCATTTTCTTGTTATTTTTACTCTACTTTTTTTATTATATTTCATTAGCTCTAGTTTATTTTTAATTTTTCTTTATTTATTTCTCTCTAAAAAGGCTCACTCTATAGAATGAGTGCAATGAAATTTCCTTGGGTAAAGTTGGCAAGCGACTTCGCTAAGAATCCTCCAATGGACCTTCATTGCCCATTAAGGAGTTGTAGATTTAATCCAAACATGTTCTAGAATCGTTTATTATCGATTCTGTTAATATTCCAACTACTGTCCTTACATAACATTACATATTTTAATGTTGTTGTTTACAATTTAAGCTCATTTATCTCGCTATTGAAAGCTCGGAGCGTATAAGTGCGTGTATTTTATTTTCTCATATACCTTTTAATTGAGGCAGTATTTAACAGGTAGAATGATTGGTTTAAGCAAATGTCTACCACAGTTTTCTAGAACAAAATTTAATTCCCAATTTTGCCATATTCTCATTCGATTCATCAAGATATCCGTAACTCATTTGCTTATGTTTCCTTCAGTATTTCTTTCTTTATTTATTTCTTTTTGTTTTCCTTCTTTCTTTTTTTCTTCTTTCTTTTTCCTTCTTTCTCTTTTTCCTTTCTTTTTTTTCCTTCTTTCTTTTTTCCCCACCTTTCTTTTTTCCCTTCTTTCTTTTTTTCCCTTCTTTCTTTTTTTTCCTTCTTTCTTTTTTTTTCCTTCTTTCTTTTTTTTCCTTCTTTCTTTTTTTTCCTTCTTTCTTTTTTTTCCTTCTTTCTTTTTTTTCCTTCTTTCTTTTTTTTCCTTCTTTCTTTTTTTTCCTTCTTTCTTTTTTTTCCTTCTTTCTTTTTTCCTTCTTTCTTCTTTTTTTTCCTTCTTTCTTTTTTTTTCCCTTTTTTTTCCTTCTTTCTTTTTTCTTTTTTTTTTTCTTCTTTTTTTCCTTCTTTCTTTTTTCCTTCTTTCTTTTTTCCTTCTTTCTTTTTTCCTTCTTTCTTTTTTCCTTCTTTCTTTTTTCTTTCTTTCTTTTTTCCTTCTTTCTTTTTTCCTTCTTTCTTTTTTCCTTCTTTCTTTTTTCCTTCTTTCTTTTTTTTTCCTTCTTTCCTTTCTTTTTTTCCTTCTTTCTTTTTTCCTTCTTTCTTTTTTCCTTCTTTCTTTTTTTTCCTTCTTTCTTTTTTCCTTCTTTCTTTTTTTTTTCCTTCTTTCTTTTTTCCTTCTTTCTTTTTTCCTTCTTTCTTTTTTCCTTCTTTCTTTTTTCCTTCTTTCTTTTTTCCTTCTTTCTTTTTTCCTTCTTTCTTTTTCCCTTCTTTCTTTTTTCCTACTTTCTTTCTTTCTTATTTCTATTTATAGATTTTTTTTCTCTCCAATGGAAAGTTACTTTGGGATTATTATTATTATTGTTATTATTATTTTCATTTTCAATTTCTGGCTTTTTATCATGGGTTGTTTTTTATCTGTCTTGTTAATTTATTATTATCATTTTAACACACTTGGGTATATTTGCTTATATTGAATTTATAATATGTGGATGTGTGTCTGTAGGTTGTATAATTATATCTGTTCATATGTTTTGTGAAATTATATTTTTTTCTTTATAGCTTGTAGGAGCTTTAACACCTAAGTGATGTCACGTATATCCTGCACGCTCTGATTTCTATACAAGTTCAGCTATTTTTATTTTTATATTATCAACTTTAATGTTTCGTGTGAAATTTCGATTCAGAATTTATTTTCACTGAGAAAAAAAAAACATAAAAAATCACTATGTTTATTCAACCTCGGGTACTGGCAATAATATCGTCTGAGTCAATTTAACTACGTTAAATTGTCATACATTCTCAAATGTATATGTTTATTTCGAATTGTTTAACTTTGAAATGTATTTTATTAATATAATTTTATCTATTTTTCTTAGCTTTTGAAGTAGTACATTAATTTCGATGGATGAGAACAGCTATATAAAATGTCATTTCCTTATTATTTCTATCAATCTTTGCTTGTTTGCTTACTTAATTTCTTTCTTTCTTTTTTCTTCCCTTGTTTATTTGTTTCTAGCTATGTACCTTTATTTCTTTTTTTTTCTCATAACCCTCTTCGGTTCAATGCCGTATTCAATTTAAACGTTCTAACTTTAACACACCAGTCTAAATTTTAATCACAATCTTCATATGGGGGTGTGGCTTATGTCAGATTTCCTTTTGATATTTATATATTATTAAATAAAATAAATGTATTTTCTCTTGGTTATGTATCAACTTTTTTATAACTGGGAACATCACTTTAAAAAAATATATTATCTTGCTGTACTCTAGATTTTATAAAATTTAAATCCCAATGAAATGCATGGGTTTCGTAAAATTACTTCTGAGCATGTTAGAATGGATATCTTTGCTTTAAATAATTTAAAACCAAAATTGATAGGACTTCACTTTTGAAACATGATATTAATACCCTCCTAACAAATTGAATTTCAATCTATCGAAAAATATACTGACATTACGTATAATACGAGACTAAAAATAAAAGTCTCACTAAGGTATTTTATGTTAATTTGGAATAATCTGACATCTGAGTATCAACATGTTGCTCAGCTTAAATGGAACTTCACACTTTACAATAATTAACTTAGCTTAACTTAAATCTAAAAAACTGCAACATGGAAATTTTTAATCAATACTTACAAATTACTTGATCTGAAACATGGAATACATGGCCTACTAGATAATATCACACTGACTGCAGAAACAATACACTATCATAAAATTTAGTGGGCCATGAACTAGACACGGCCTACTCGATAACAGATCCTTAGCATAGGATACCATGCTAATTTTTTCAATTGTTACTTTTCCATGTTACAATTTGTACAAAATTGATTTTTTATTAACAGTCTAAAATTCCACTTAAAAACATGTTATACCCAAAATATTTTCAAGAATACTTTTCCTAACAGTTTAGTTAAATAATGAAAATTCTGTCAGTATAGATTTAAGACTGAAAAATTCTCTAAATCACTTAACCTAAATATTGTGTGGCCTCCTGGATAATTGGTTTCTGAACATTAAAGTTTATAATCATACCAACGTATGTTGTCCATTAGTAAAAATATGTCACTCTTACATTTATTTTCTTTTAATGCAATTTTAAGTAACTTTCTTTTATTTTCATACTAGCGTACCCGGCAGACGTTGTCCTGCCCGAAAGTTCAATTCTCATGTCATGGGCGGACGATAAAAATGTTACTTTTTACCATTAAAATTCAGAAATTAGGACATAATTAGATATTATTAAATAAGTTCGCAAGAAAACCTCTTACAGCCTTCTGTTGTGGCTCAAGAAGTGTGAATGAGGACGTCACATAGTCATTAACATTAGAATTGTACCCTCCTTTGCAGATAAGTTAAGAACCGTCATATAACAATTATATTAGAGTGAGAAAAGAAAAAAGATAAATTGATGAGAGTGAGTCAAAACAGCTCCCCCCCTCAGCTAGATTTCATTTCTGACCCATACTGGCCGACATTCCATGAGAAAAATTTCTCCCCCCGTAGAGACTCGAACCAATGTAAGTCCCGTAGTTCTGCGCCAAGACTTCTTGCCTTAACCACTCGGCTACGGCGCGAGACTCTTGGTATCAATGAAAGACAAAAATGGTTGTGAGTTATCCGTAAGAGATAAACATATGCTGTCGCGGCCTTTTTTGTAGAGCTTTTTGAGTTATTCAATTCTGTGTACATTAATTTTGTGTATTTCTTATGGTTTAGGCAACGTAAGCCATTTAAGCGTCCAAACAGCTCCCTTTTTCACGTTTTCCACTACAAAGGGCGATTTTTAAGGGTGTAGGAGTTGAGTATCACAACTCTCTTATAGCCTATGTTGATCCCGGGAATCTCCTGAACATTTTGAAAAAAAAACGCATCACGATCGGATCAACGGTATGGCCGCGCATAAAGTACGAACAAACAAACAAACATTAATTTTTATCTTCTTCTTCCTTCCAAGTATTAGGCCAAGGCCTGTTACGATCCTATAGAAAATTTTCCCTCCAGCGTTTCATAGGACGGCCCAGTGATCTTCGTCCTCTTGGTATATAATTATAAACAGCTTTGGGGATCCGATTTTTATATATAAGATTAGCTTAAAAATTTAAAAGATTAAATGTAACGGTAATACCACAATACTTGCACGTTTTGCTGTGTAAAGAAATCAATACTAGTAAAAATCCATATAAAATTCGGTTGAGGTGAAGTCATAAGATGAAAGTTAAAAATTAAATTGTACCCGTTGGTAGGTGCCGTCGTCCTCAACTTTGTTAAAATATTATATATAAAATTATATTGGAGCGCTTTCGGAAGTTATCTTCCATCTTCGGCAGGTTGAGCTTCCGCTACTCGTTGTTGTGTACGGTGATGTATACTCCAACACCGTACACAACAACGAGGAGCGGAAAGTTAACCTGCCGAAGATGGAAGATAACTTCCGAAAGCGCTCCAGTTAGTTTTATATACAATATTTTAACAAAGTTGAGGACGACGGCACCTACCAACGGGTACAATTTAATTTTTAACTTTCATCATATGTGTAAAGAAAGATCGCTCTCTCGACCTAGACAGGTCCTTTATACTCTTCATTATTATTAGACGCTTTAAACATCTAAGGAATGTTTAAAATTATATTTTTTAAATGCATTTCTTACTAAATCAATGGCACTATCGAATCCGTAGGCTCATGGCCGCGCGGACATAAGCTCTTCATACATCCCTATCCTAAGAAAAAAAATTGTTGGTCTACCATCTGGGTGTTTTCCCTCTGGTTTTCCTATATGAAGCTTCAATGTCACCTTTCATTCCCCTTTCGTGCCACATGTCCTGCCCATTGAAATCTATGAGACTTAACAGTTCTTATTATATCTGGTTTCCCAAAATGATTATGTAGATTACAGTTATGTAGTCTTCTCCATTTTCATGCTTATCTCTTTTCGGTCCAGAAATTTTCCTAAGAATTTATTTCTTACGGTACTATGAAATGGTCAAAAACCTCAGTCAGATTGATCGACACCGGGGTTTGAATCCGGAAAAGTCTCAATTGCCACTTCTCTCGGTACAGCTATCTTATGGCTTTCTTTTGGGTATTTCAATCTATGGCACTAACTTGATGGCCTCCCATATATAACTGTGGGCCGGGTGGGAGAAGAGTGCCTTTTTATTTATGCACTTTAACAGTATCTAATTGCAATAAATATTAATGAAATGCTATATTTATCGTATTTTACTGCGGGAAAGTAATTGTCATTTCTTTATTTTCTCGTAAATATGAAAATAAAGTGGGAATATTTCCTGTCATGACCGCAAAGGTTACAACAGTTCTTACTTCTAACCAGCGATAAACCACCGATGACCAGCGATAAACCACAAAAGAGCACATTGTGTAAACCACATTGTGTACATTTAATCATATACAGCATATCTGTGGCTTCAACAAATTATGTCCGAATTTGTCTTTTACTTACTTAACCGCGTAAAATAATAAAAAGGACGTTCCCTGGAATTCACCTACGTTAGAGTAATTGATTTAGTTTACGGTAAATGATTTAGCTTTGGTTAGCTTTTAGTTTTCTTGCATTTTAAATGTGATTTGATACGTAAAATAAATGACCTCTTCATATCAGTTATTCTATGAAAAATTCAACATGTCTGACGGTTACAACGTAAAATCATATTTCCACAACTTCATTTCATGATAGGTTTGAATATTTTGACGATGGTTAAATTCCGCAGCTGAATGGTATCATTAACACTTGGTAATACTTTAAATTACATAAAAATGGCATAAGTCGCGTAAGTAAAAAGCTGGTCTTGTACAACCCCGCCGAATTGTGAAGGCATGAATCTACACGACTCTGTTTAAATGAATATTGATAAACAAATTCCGAGCTAAGTTCCAGGTGTACTGTAAACAAACTTGCATAAGGTATATAAGGCTCCGTATATTGGGGGAACTACTTTTAACCGCGGTATGACTGAATTGAGTACGGAACTGTCAACGATAGAAACATTGCTTTTAGGTATAGGAAGTTATATCTTACCACTTGTTCTATTGGTTTATTTTCTAATAGGCTTTTATCTTTGTCCGAACTGGATGAGCGCCTTTGAAAGCCATTGTTTTTTTATTTTTCTGATGATATTTCCATGTTGTATTTTTTTATATTTCATTTAGTTTATACAGCATTCTTTGTAGTTCGTCCTCTGTTTTTCCGATTGAGGGTCTTTCCACTTTTCAGCGGTTGCCCTTTTACCAGCCGTCTGCTGGCCCTTCACATCCACGTGTGTCAATCACAGAGGTAGATGATCAACAGCCAGTGTAGGGGTGACATGTGGTTAGCATGTCGAGTCCCCCAGCCGTTATAGCTGGTTCCTCAACCTGGAGCCGCTACTTATTGTAGCTACCCAATTGCCTCACGATGCTGGGTGGGCACCGGTTCCATACTGGCCGAAATACCATGAGAAAATGTCTTCCCCCATGGAGACTCGAACCAGCGCAAGTCCCGTAGCTCTGCGCCAAGGCTTCCTACCTTAACCGCTCGGCTACGCTGTTTTTGCTATTAAAATATAAACCTGCATATTCAGCTAAAAAATACATATCTCCCTTCTCTATATTCTCTTTCGCTATCAAACCTATACATCACTATCCTGAGCTAATGTTTTCCCATTCAACCTCTGTATAAGTTACTTCCCTTTAATCGTGGATAATGTTATTCTCCCACCTCATTAATTGCCTGCCTACTGGGCGGACTTTCTCTGGTTTTCCTACAAGAAGTTTCCTTTCCCCTATCTCATTCCCTAATCGTACAACGTACCCTGCCGATCGCAGTCTTCGAGATTTACGCGAATGATGTATTCTAATACTGAGTACAGAGAAGAGTGTAGGGTGAGTGTGTGTTTGTGTAAAGTGTTTTGTATGAGAAATGATGATGAGAAGGGAGAAGATAAACCCGGTGCCGGCACATAGCTAACTTGTAGTGTAACGTTCTCAGGGAACACCAGGCTCAATGTCCCCAACCGACGGACGAATCGCTACCAATAGTAAGTACTACACGCCTTCTCAAAATATGTACTGCGGAGGGTTTTCAATCTTCTTCTTCTCCTTCTTTTCTTCTACTTCGTGAAATTAGGCCTTTTGGCCTGTTTTCACATCAAGTGGGATTTAATGAATCTTCCCATCTAGTAAATGGGCGTCCAACACTTCTATGTCCTATTGGTTTGTACTTTAGTAACAGCTGAGGGATTCTATCTGCAGGCAGTCTTTTAACGTTTATTTCAGTTGTTTCTCATGTTGTAAATTATATTTGTTAAATTAAAAATATTTAAGACTTTCCTAATATCTTCATTTATTTTTCTAATGCAGAAATCTATTACAGAATCTAGCGATTAAAACTTTTTACCATCACCTCTCCTGACCCCGAGATTGAGAATTTGGAATTAAAATGACCATTGTGGTGTTATGATTTGTAAAGGTTAGCATTGAATTTATTTCATCATCATCATCATCATAGTACATTCACGAATTTAGGTCATTTGTTGACCTGTTTCGGCCTCAAGAGTAACACCATCCAAAAGTCTTTTGAGTGGACGTCCTGGTCTTCTTCTTCCTCCAGGTTGATATCTTAACATTTGTTTGGGTATTCTGTGATCTTCCATTCGATGAACATGTTGTATCCATCTTTACTTATAATCAGAAATTTTGTTTTCTAAAGATTCCATGTGTAATTCTTCTAAGATGTCTTCATTTTCTTTTTGTGATCTAGTAGTGTGTATCGTGCAGTCCTCCGAAGGTATCTCATTTCAGCAGATCTAAGTCTCTGTATATCCTTCTGTTTCAACGTCCATACTTCGCTACCATACAAAAGAGTTGGAAGAGCCAGTGTTTTATACACTTTTAATCTTGAGTGCTTTTGGACTAACTGTGGCTTGAAGATAGAATTTATTAACCCTAAAATTCTTAAAAATTTAGATATTTTTGCGTATTTTTGAATTTATTTCTGCTTTTAAATCTCAGATAAAAAATCTAAAAAGCACCTCCTTACAAATAAAATCTATGGCCCCCTAAGCATGTATTATACTGTAGCTAATACCCTGTTGTGTTGCTACGCCTAAATAATAGTATAGGCCTATTACAATCCGAGGTTGGGAAGTGGATTTTACAGATGCGAGGAAAATGTTTAAAAATCGAGCGAGAGCGAGTTCAACTTGTTGGAAATATTTGCTTTCATTATAAACAACTGACTAACGTTAACAGTGTGGGCAATGTTTATTAGCTGCAAGTACAGGAGGCCGTGACATCAATTCAGTGACAAAATAGCAAGTATTTATTTATTGTTTTATATTGTTTCAAATAAAGTTTAGTTAATTTAAAATGCAGTGATTTGTTTCGTATAAAGTATATTAACTCTACCTTTTGGATATTTTTTGTATATAAATGACATTGTATGTAGTGTACATAGAGGGCAGTGGTTTTACTTCCCGCACGCGTTTTGTAATATTTCATGTAAACCTCCACTTCTAATTGTGGGATTTCGCTCATTTTTTATAGTATCCCTTTTCTCTCTCCATGGCGCGATAGGCCTCGAAGGCCCTTGGCCTACCAACCTACTGCTGATCTCGCATCTACATGTGTTAACCACAGAGGTAGAGAACCATCCTGCCAATTTAGGGGTGACATGTGGTCAGCATGTCGGGTCCCCCAGCTTTTACAGCTGGTCTTCTCAACCTGCAGCCGCTACTTATTGTAGCTACCTAAATCCTTCGATGGGACACCGCACCGGTCCCATTCTGGGCGAAATTCCTTAAGCATTTTTTTTTTTCCCCACGGAGACCCGAACCAGCGCAAGTCCCGTATCTGTACGCCAAGGCATCTTGCCTCAACCACTCGCCTATGGCGCACGACTTTGTTAATAATTTCTTCGGTCTATTTTAATAGGAAATATCGCGTTTCGCGGTGTAACATTGAAAATTGCGACAGATAGATTTTTAAATTTTCGCTACAGGTGAACTCCTATACCGAATGGAGTTAGAACATAATAGATAGCAGCAAACACTCTCTCTACCTGAAAACAAATTCTTCTTCTTCACTTCACGGGCTAGGGAAATTGCCTGTTCCGCCTCACAGTTGTTCTGTCCATCTTTTCACTGGCCTTCCTACATTTCTTGAACCTCTTGGCTTTTAGTTGAATGCTGCTCTTGGTAATCTTGTTACATTCATTCTTTCCACATGTGTAAACCATTTCTCTCTATATTCTCTGATTTTCTCATCCAATGGATATAGGCCTATATGTAACATGTATGCACAAATTTTCAAGTCAATCGACCCGACTACTTTTCGAATTTTGCGAGCACAAATATACGCAGGTTCAATTTTTAGATAAAGTAAAATAGTCCCACTACAGGCCTCGGGAGGCCCTTGGGGTAGTAGGATGTTAAGGCTCCCACTTTTTCTGACAATCGACACTTGATGTCAGCCGGGTTGTCAGCCCTGCGTGACGGCCGCCTTTACCCCCAGAACAAGCGTCTGGTACGCATTTCCGTTAGAGGCTGAGTCGACCCCAGGGCCATAGAGCCGCCAGAAGGTTTGGGTCAGTTTAAAAATCCTGACCCCACCGGGACTCGAAACCTCGACCTTCCGGCTTGTAGCGCAGTGCCTTAACCACTACGCTACAATTAATTTCGCTTACATCGCATGGTGTCTTTAAACGTAAAACATGCACTTATTTTTTATTTAGTGCAGGCTGTTGAACTGGCATTGGCCGGATACATATTCCAATCTCCTTGGCATCAATCAGTTTAACAGCGAAAATTCAATGCTAAAATTGGTAATATTTGCCATCTTATCTTACATCCTTCTCTCTCCCTCTAGTTGTGCCAGGGGATCAAAGTAAACTCAAATATAATCGGGATTGTACAAATACATTTAGCAACCCTTAAAAATATGAATTCGACATTATAATCGACTGTTTTCGACCATTTTTAAATGATACGCGCGTCTCAAATCCTACAGATGAAGCATGGGTTTAAATATGATCGGAATATCACTAATTATCTTGGAGATATCGAAAAATATCGTTGCGCATTTATATAGATTGTTTTCGATAATGTTTGTCTGTCACCCTCTATGGGTGCTATAGCTCAAACTTTGACATATATTGTGAGGCATCGTAATAACGATGTTTGAAATTCGCGGGCAAAGGTGAGAGTAGTGTTCTCCATTAGTAGAAACAGATTTGTGAGTCGGAAGACCCACGCAGACTATCGAAATGTCTGGGCCCTCATTTCAGAGATCTCTACGCACTCTACTTTCCATTTCGGGAAATATCGGTGGCTAGAAACTTCCATGTTTGGAAGTATGTCGGCCAAGATCCTAGAAAGTTCTTCTCCGCCTATATAATCTGTGGCGAAGACGGAAGCGAGTCAGTCGTGTTTTCGACAGCGATAAGTGAGCGGACAAAGAGAGAATTAATTGTAGTGAGTGACTAAGATAATTGTGTACAAGATAAACTTTAAACCAAGATTAATTATTGGTGTAAATTGTGAGAGAACCGTTATTGGAAGTCTAACCTGTGTGATTATTTACGACATAAACTATGTGAAAACGAACCTCCGGCCAACTACTGACAATGCCATCGGTACTGTTACTAATCAGATTAGCGACCCCTAAAACTATGGATTCGATACTAACATCGATCTCTTCCTCTAGAAGTCTAGGGATCAATCGCGATTACATGTCATCGAGACTGTTACCAATAAGCTCAGAGACTTTAAAAACTTAAAATAATAGAAGTTTAGTTAAAATATATAATGTTGAACATGTTTTATGATGAAACCTATATGAATCTAAAATTAGATAATTTTATTGCTTAAAAACGCGGTAAATTGTAAACAAATTGAAGAACATCAGGAGGCCACATTGATACAATTTACTAGGGCATTCGATAAGCTATGGCAATTCTGCTATTACATCACATATAATTAATGTAGGTTACTTTTGATATTACGTACTTCAATTATAGTCTCCTGTCAACTATATTGCAAAATCCTTGGAATACGGCGCACTTTAAATGCAGCACCATTTCTGGATATCTCTCTCATCTGATCGATCTAGGGCTTTCTGAATATCAAATATTGGTTGATATCGAATGCCTCATAACATTATTTGATCTTTGTGAATAAATTATACTCACAAGGGCTCATGTCTGGCGAATTTGGTGGATGTTCGAGTATTTCTCAATTCCACCTTCTAAAGAAATTCTATTGAATATCTTTTTAGGGCGGTATTATTTACTAAATGTGAGAAATAGTGAATGTATTCACAAAATATTCATTTTCGAGACTTTCAATGTTACAGATTTATACAATAATGACTGCTCTACAACGTACCACAAGATTACAATGGTCACCGCTAGGGTCGCTGATTTACAACATTGTTGCCAATACTTATCGAATGCTCTAGTATAACGAATTATTTATTGATTTGAAATTTAATCTAATAACAATTAGATTAAATCTTAAATTATTAATTCCCAACACCAACATTAAATATTCTAAACCTAAAGAACTGTTTGTCAGTTCCTTCACTTTCTAGACATTATTTATTATATTCCAAATTCACTTCTCGCAAAAATAAATACATTCCATTTATCTAGTAACCGTATCAATTTTATAATCGGCCGCGGTGGACTAGTGGTTGTGCTCCTTGCCTCTGGTCCCGAGGGTCGCGCGTTCAAACCCGGCCGGGGTCGATGGATTTTTTAGGATGGAAAAATCCAAGGAGCAAGTCCTCCGGGAGGAACTTTAAGCCATGGGTCCCGAGTCTGAAGATTTTCAGGCTTATAAAATATCCTTAAGCCTGAATGAAAGGCCTCTAAGCAAAATTTACCGAATTTTTCCCGTCCTAGTACTACCTTGGTTTCCTAGATGTCAGTATGAGGCGGAACGCTGACCACGGACCACTCAAAGGACATCTATACGAAAACAAGTGTAACTAAATTAGTATGGTTCAAATTCTTCCTTGTTGGGGGGAGAACGCCTAAATCTCTGTTAAGGGGCTTACAAGAAGATCAATTTTATAATAATTTTTTATCCCGAATTAATATAATTTTATCTAAAAAAAAAATTACACAATATTAATTCGTAGGGCTCCCACTTTTTCTAGACAGTCGGGACTTGATGTCAGCCGGGTTGTTAGCCCTGCGTGACGGCCGCCTTTACCTCCAGAACAAGTGTCTGGTACTCATTTACGTTCGACCCCAGGGCCATAGTGCCGCCAGAAGGTTTTTGGGTCAGTTTAAAAAATCCTGACCCCACCGGGACTCGAAGCCTCGACCTTCCGACTTGTAGTTTAGTGCCTTAACCACTACGCTACGGCGTGCTCCTTTAATAAATATACTGAATTATATTCTTAAACAAGACCAGCCTCATGGGCTAGTGGTTAGAGTTTCCGACTACACTTTATGGGGTCCCGGGTTCGACTCCCGGTTAGACCACAGGATTTTTTAAGGGAATAATTACTCCTGTGGTCTCCAATGGTCTGGATTTAGATAAAGTTTAGAGTTAAGAACTCTCCTGGCGCTTCATTATCATTGATCATTATCATAGCATTGGAATAACGTAACTCCGCCTTCTAGATACCCCAGTTTAAGAAGTGGATTACAGTTCAGCCAATGGCAGAAGAGAATACCAGAACAGTCATAAAGACAATTGGTGCCATTGGACTTTTACAACCAATGTTGTTAGATTAATAATTTTATTAGCAAGAAATTTTTATCAAAACGAATAAAATGTATTATTAATCATATAATTTGGACAAATTATTTCGAGTAATTATGGCTATAACTGGCTCTCCAATAAGTTTTCTGAATTTAACCTCGTATATTAGGTGCAATGAAACAAATAGTTTCCGAAATGAGCTCCTATACCTGACAATTACACCAGTTTTTGAATCTCATATAAAACTACAAATGCCTTCAAACTTTCCCTGAAAAAAAAGCATCTTTCACAGGAGTCGAACCCGCGAATTTCTGTGGACTGAACGCGTTAGACCATCCAAGTCGTGGCGAAAAAAATCTTATGACTAGATTTCTGTAGCGAATAAATTTAAATAATTGGAAAAATAATTTTATATTTTTTAGCTGGTTTGCGGAATTTTTTTTTTGTTAATCGTTTGTATACAGTTTTATTGAGAGAAAACGAATGTTTTTCCATCTTTTCGTGTCTACAACCTCGATTTCTTCGCAATTCGCTTAAAAACCCAGCTTGTACGAAGTTAATGAAAGTGAAGAAACTGATTAGGGGCCCACATTTGGTTACCAAGTGCAACATTGCTTAGTCAGCCATTTCAAATAGCTGCTAGCTCTATACTTCAGAATCTAATGAAATTAGAAAAATATATAAATAAAAGCAAGTAATGCATATAATTTACACACAAATTTTAAAACTATGTAACTTCATTATATTATTTTTAGTCTGATCATCTTACCTCAATATTAATGTTGATTTGTCGTTGGACAGAATTGTTTTGAAACATGTCCAAGAACAAATCAACATTAATATTGAGGTAAGATGATCAGACTAAAAATAAATATAATTAAAATAACTTCAAAATATCACTTCCTAAAATTAAATATATAACTTCATCTCTTTAAAAAAAAAAAAAGATTTCATTTAGGCTCAAAGGTTCGTTATCACCATCATAAATTCTACTTTGAATTCTGCAATTAAACATTCAATAACAGCGAAAAAAAATGCCCCAGGTTGTCCTTTTGGACATTTCTGGTGTTCTCTCCTGGCACTGGCGTAATTATAACCCACTTCTGAGGTTGGGGCGCCTGTAAAGCGGAGTTACGTTGCCCAGATGATATGATGGGTGATGATGATGATAGTGGTGCGCCAGGAGAGTCCTTAATCCTAAGCTCAATCTAAGATGAATATGAATGATGATGATTGCGATGGTCATATGATGTTTGGGGACCGTTTGGGCCTTAAAGTTTCTTGACATTTGTCTTGCAGATGAGAAAAAAAACCGATAAAAACCTCACCCAGGAAACTGTCCCGACCGGGGATCGAACCCGGACCCACTGCGTGACAAGGCAGCACGCTACCTCGAGACCACAGCGGTGGACTAGCGAAATTGTATATATATATATATATATATATATATATATATAGTTTATTTTTTATAGCAAATTAATAAAACAAGAACTTCCGAAAATATTTTACACGACGTATTATGTTATATGAGATCTATTCTGAAAGACATATTTTATCGAAAATTACGCGTATACTATCTAACTAACTAATTCACTGACACTATCGAACCCGTAGGTTCATGGCCGAGCGGACATAAGCTCTCAATAAATTCTTATCCTCAGCTAATGTTTTCCAATCATTCCCTGTATAATCTACTTCCCTCAAACCATAGTTAATGTTATTCTCCCACCTCATTCTTGTCTACCAACTGGGTGCATGTGCTATCACTGAACGAAATTTAGTTAAATATTTACAATTGTATATAATTTTAGCGGTACAATTTGAAACAGTGAATTTTAATTAAATATACGTGAGCAAATTAAGTTAACTTACAAAAATATATACTTTAAACTATATTTTTAATTGCACCCATAAAAATAATTAAAAAATGTTTTTAAACGTTTTCATGGCGAAGGTTTATAAAAAACACATGTTGATTCATTATCAATCGAGAATTTTACGTAAATTATGAAAATGTGTATATTTCAATAAAAAATATAGGCCTACTCTAACTACAAATATCAAAGAATTTTGCAACAATTTTTCGATTTTTTTCTATTCCAAGATATAAATATCGCGATAATATAGTAATATTTTTAACAGACAGATAATATCTTTGCACTTGATTCCTTATGGGCCCATATATGGTATTTCTCTCACCTTTTCATTTTCCATCGATGGTCTTCTTCCAACAACTTCTCTCTTCATTTCACTTTTTTATAATAAAACAACACACGCAAAACCTGAAACAATAGAAATACATTTTCTAAGATGAATAGGCCTATAATTCATCCTTTGAGTACAAATATAAAGGCTCAACTGCACTTACACTAGCGCTTGATTTTCCAGTTATATTGTTGTAAACTATAGCTCTTCTTCTGTATTTACTAACATTATCTAATATTCTAAACTTTTTCAAACTTTTTTTTTTCTCCAAATGCCCCAGGTTTTGTCTTTTCGACATTCATGGTTTCTCTTCTAGCATGGCGTACTTGTAACCCACTTCTGAGGTTGGGGCGCCTGGAAGGCGGGGTTACGTTGCCCCGATGATATGATGGGTGAAGATGATAATGGTGCGCCAGGAGAGTCCCTAATCCTAAGCTTAACCTAAGATGAATATGAATGATGATGATTGCGATGTCCATATGATTTTGGGGACCGTTTGGGCCTTGAAGTTTTCCTGACATTTGTCTTACAGATGAGGAAAAACCCCGATAAAAATGTCACCCAGAAAAACTGTCCAGACCGGGGATCGAACCCGGGCCCGCTGCGTGACAAGGCAGCACGCTACCCCGAGACCACAGCGGTGGACTTTCCAAACAATTTTTATAACATTATTAGACAATTTAGAAGTATTTATTTAAATATGCAAATCACAATATTATGACACTGTTTGACAATATTGTGATGCTAACTGCTATTTTCTCCACAGAGTATATTACTTAGTCTATGATTTTTCTATCGCTGTTTTGGGTTATCGCTTGTTGGATCAGCGTTAGGGAGTGATAAGTAACTGTACACCCATTTTTAATAAACGTTTGGTAATTTTAATATTATAAATATATATTTTTAACATAGATTTGGGGATTTATTGCAAATATTGGTCATTTAAATTTCATATCGACGGATAGTAATCGAGGATGAAAATCGATATGTGGTTCGATTGTGGGTTATCGCTGGCTCTATAAATTCTGGCGCATGCGCACTGTTGTTCTATAGGACTTTGAAAATATTTCACGCTAGTTTAAGTGCAGTTTTTTTCCAAATAAATACATCAATACATATTTTTCCTTGTTTTCCTAGTTTAACAACGTCCTCTGTAGGAATTTTTACATGCCCCCACGTCACATGGGATTTACAGGAATACAATTTGTCGGGACAGAATTTTTTTAACCTCTGGATAACATTCATATATTATTGACCTCACGAGGGCTTAGAGCATCGTTTCCCGATCTGTGGTTAGCGAACCCCCAGGGGGTTCGCAAAGTATTTCAAGGGGTTCACCAAAACTTTTCGTTAATGGCTGATTCCGAGGTTAGGTTATTATTGTTTCCTTCATTTCTGCAGCATTGTAATACAGTATAATAATAATAATAATAATAATAATAATAATAATAATAATAATAATAATAATAATAATAATAATAATTTATTTATATACAGAATATTAATGTTTACACATCTATCTGTGCCTAAAGTTTTATTTTTCTTCTCCACTCGTCTCTCTCCATCCAATCCATGTCCTCCAGTCCTCTTGCTCTCATTCCAGTTCTAATTTCTGCATCCACGAGTTTCGAGGTCTTCCTCTCCTCCTTCTTCCAGGTGGACACCATTCCAATGTTTTCCTGGGTAATCTTTCTTCTTGCATTCGTCGTACGTGTCCATACCAATTTAATTGCTTATACAGTATATAACCTACTATTGAATAACCAATATTCATGTTTTCTCTTATGACAGTATTTCTTATTTTGTCTAATTTTGAACATCTTGCTGCTCTCCTCAAGAAATCCATTTCCATCGACATAAGTTTTTGCTCTAAGTTTTTGTTGAATTTCCAAACTTCAGCTCCATATGTGACAGTATTTCTCACTATTGAATTACATATTTGTAACTTATTTTTCCTGGTTATATGTCTGTTCCATAAGACTCCATTCATCATTGCTGTTATTGCTCTACCTTTATTTATTCTGTTCTTAATATCACTTTCTTGTTTATCCTCTTTATCTAATTTTACTCCCAGATACTCAAATTCTTCACATCCTCTAATATACCCCTTTTCATCTTCTAATATTAAATCTTGGGTTTCGGCTCCACATCCCATATAAAATGTTTTTTTCTAAATTTATTTTCAAACCCCAGTTATCGTATTCGTCCAATAAATTCTGAACATAAACTCCATGTCTTCATATTCTTGAGCAATTATTATCTGGTCATCCGCAAATAACAGTGTATATATTGTATCTGCTGATCCATCTCCAATTGATACCCCCATTCCTGAACATTTTTTGCTCCAGTTTGTCAGCGCTTTATGTATAAATATCTTAAATAATGTTGGTGATATGCTACAACCTTGACGAAGGCCTTTTGTTACTTTATATAAATTTAATATAATAATAATAATAATAATAATAATAATAATAATAATAATAATAATAATAATAATAATAATAATAATAATAATAATAATAATAATAATAATAATAATAATAATAATAATAATAATAATAATAATAATAATAATAATAATAATAATAATAATAATAATAATAATAATATTTTCTTAAGTCATACCTAGATTCGATTCGTCAGTACAATAACCCTCTTCAAAGAGACATTATCTCATAAATAACAGATTTGAATAAATTTCATTTACAATATAATTATTGAATATATTATATATATTTGTAACCTGTGGCCCGTTATAATCTTGCGCTACAATAGGCCATTCTATCGTAATATAAATTTTATAAACATCTAAACCTTAAATTGGCGTTTTTTGACTCGCGTAGCTCAGCGATATTCCGTATAAAACAGACTATTGAGTAGTCATTTATTAAGTTTCATTTAAATAACTGACAATAATTCTGGCTACTGTTCATGAGGTCCCGGGTTCGATTCCCGGTCAAATCATAAGAGTTTTTCCTTAAAGAGAATCATTCCTAGGGTCTAGAATTTAAGTTAAGTTTATGCTAAGAACTCTCCTGGCGCTTTATTATCACACATCATATCAACGGGGTAACGTTACCCCGCCTTCTAGGCGCCCCAACTTCAGAAGTGGGTTACAATTAAGCCAATGCCAGGACATAACACCAGAAATATCAAAATGACCTGAGGTATTGAATAAAAATAAACATACAAAAAAACATCCTAAGAAAGTTTTAATAAAAAAATAATTTTACATGTATATTATATACCATCTTCACTTCTCGCAACTGGAATTCACTACCACAAGAAATAAGGGGCTGCCGGACATCGGCATCTTTTAAAAGAAATCTAAATTTATATTTGCTCTAAACTCGACTTCATTATTACCCAGTGTAAGGTACATATATTAATTGGTGTTTCTCGTATAATTTATCATATTTATATTATTATTATTATATTATTATCAATATGTATACTAATAATAATCGTATATATATATATATATATATATATATATATCCATCCATAGTAATTCTGCCCGAAGGCAGGTCCTTCACTGCAATCATAGCATTTTCATGCTATGCTTGCAGCTTTACTACGGAATTGTGTAGGTGTGGTAGCTTCCCGTTGCTTTCCACACCGGTGAAGGATGATGATAATGGTAAGGATGATAATGATAAGGATGATGGCCATATGATTTCGGGGACCGTTTGGGCCTTAAATTTTTCCTGACATTTGTCTTACAGGTGAGGAAAACCCCCGATAAAACCCTCACCCAGAAAAACTGCCCCGACCGGGGATCGAACCCGGGCCCGCTGCGTGACAAGGCAGCACGCTACCTCGACACCACAGCGGTGGACATATATATATATATATATATATATATATATACTAATAATAAGAATATATACTACTACTACTACTAATAATAATAATAATAATAATAATAATAATAATAATAATAATAATAATAACTATTGCTGGAGTGAAGAAATTGACAAAGAAGTAAAAATAAAAAGAGATCTTTATCTAAAATGGCTTAATACTAAATCAATAGAGGACAATATTAACCTTCGTAAACAACAAGCAAAAATAAGAAAAAGATATATCAGAATTAAAGAAGAAATGCTGAGAAAATACATGTCAAAAAATACAAAGGTACATTGGAGGAAAAAGAAATGCGGAAGCATGGAAAACTTTAAAGAATATAAGAAAGAATGACAAAGAAGGATTTAATAAATACATTAATCTCCAAACTTGGGATAAATACTTCAAAGAATTATTAACAGAAAACAGAGAGCAAATATAAACCCTATAGAGGAGGAATTTGATGCAGAACTAAAAGAAAAATATACACCTAAACATAGAAACAGTGAAAGAAGCAGTAAAGTCATTAAAGAATAGAACGTCGCCAGGGAAAGGAAATATTCCAGTTGAATTAATAACACATGGAACAGATAAGTTTTTCGAATTATTGAGAAGTCTATTTGAAAAATGCATAAATGGAGATGATATACCATCAGATTGGAAAACAGGATATATTCCAACCATACATAAAAAAGGAAAAAAGATGAATGTAAAACTATAGGGGAATTACAGTCAATAGTACACTAAGTAGACTATATGGAAAGATAATCAAGTATTTCCTAGAAATTGAATACAAAGAATTAGAACCAGAGGAACAGGCAGGATTTAGAGTGGGCAGATCAACAATAGACCACATTTTCAGCATACGACAGATTATAGAAAAGAAAACAATCAGAGCACTACCGCTACATCTAGTATTTATAGATATAGAAAAAGCCTACGATAAAATTCCTACATCAAAATTATGGAAAGTCTTAAAACTAAAAAAAATAAATCCAACACTGATTGAAGCAATTAAAAAACTATATTCAGAATCATATGTGCAAGTAAAAATGGGAAAGTGCTTGTCTAAAGGTTTAAAACAAATAAAGGATTACGACAGGGATGCTGTATATCTCCAACATTATATAAGATTTATGGTGAAAAAGCTATTGAAGAATGGAAAAAGAAATGTAAACCGATGGGAATACCACTAGATGAAAATCAATAATATATATACACCAGTTTGCAGATGACCAATTGATATTGGCTCAAGAATTTGAAGATATAGAATACCTCACTAGAAAATTAATACAAGAATATATTTTATGGGGTTTAAAGATCAATATGGATAAATCTAGATATATGACAATAGGGGATCTTCCTCAAGATTTAATACTAGAAGAAGATTTAGGGACAATTAAACACACTGAAGAATATAAGTATTTGGGAATTAAAATGACTAAAGATGGAAAACAAGAAACAGAGATAAGAAACAGGATCAATATAGGAAAGTATGCTATATCTGCCCTAAATGGAATAGTATGGGACAAACATATCTTCAAAGAAACAAAAAAAAACTATTTTTAATACAATAATCAGAAGCATTATTACCTACGGAGCTGATGTGTGGGCTTTAAATGCACAAATGAAAAAAAAAAAAATTGCGTGCTGCAAGAATATCCAGGAAGGATAAAATCAGAAATTCATATATAAAAGAAAAAATGCAGGTACAATATTCAATATTAGATTTTATAAAGAAGAAACAATTAAATTGGTACGGACACATCAGAAGAATGGAAGAAGGAAGACTACCTAAGATAATCATGGATTGGGAACCACAGGGAAGGAAAAAGAAGGGTAGACCAACTATTACGTGGATTCAGAGAATCGATGAAACTAAGAGGGAATGGGAAATAGAATAAGATATATGGATGAACAGACAGGAATGGAAAAATGTGTTGAAACAAATGTGTAGTTAACTGTGAACATGGGTACCGGAAAAATGTATATTCATTGTAAAAGCCGGAATAATAAAAAATTATTATTATCGTAAGTATTATTATTGTTATCGTATAAAATGTTTGTTTGTACATGAAATTTACATTGCTACATTTAATGTATATTTAACTGTTTATGATTAGTATAGTGTATATCTATCTATATTTGTCAAATATTTATTTTTATTTGTCCTGGCTGAGTGGAAGAGAAGGCCTTATGGCCTTAACTCTGCCAGAATAAATAAAACATTATTATTATTATTATTATTATTATTATTATTATTGTACGTTATTAAAAATACAAATTTAAATAGACAGAAATCAGTTTTTAGGACTGGATAAAAATTTGAAAATGGGGATAAAAATCCTAAATAATTCCAAGATTAAGTATTTTTATTTTAAAAATGATAAATGTACTTAAAATATGTTGCTTAGATCAGTTGGAACACAATTCATAATTTGTTAACATGTCTGAAGAACGAAACAGCTGTCACTGAATTATATAATAAATATGAAAATCAAATAAAACTACGTTTTATTTTTATTTAATTAATATATAACAAAATCGTTAAAATAATTGCATGCCTCTAATTTAAAAATGTACAATAAAACGAAGTGATATTCGTAATAATTTGTATTGGAAATAAAATGAAAATATTTTTAAATACTTACGTTAATTCAACAGAAGATCACAAGTTGACACTTTAGAATCACAAGAGACACTGAAGCATTCGAAGAAATGAAGAAAGTTGTTTTGTTATTTTTCATTTTAGAGTTCATTCACGAATTAAAATAGCACTGACGTCATGCCTACGTAATAATAATCGCAATTAATTTATATTATATTACAATTTTACATTATACTTTTATAAACGTACTTATTTTTAATATCGTTTTTAGCCATGTTATTTTTTTAAAATAATTTTAAAAAGTTAAGAAGTTATTTTTAAATTATGGATAAAAGTTTATCTTCCGGACCCACATGGAGTACATTCATTATTTCTTCCTTGTTACCAACTAACATCTGTATAACATTAATAAATGTGGACTTGATACACTTACGTTATTTAAGAATATTACATTAGTTAGTCAATTTTTATTTGTAAAAACTAATTTTTATTAAAATACGTGTTTTAAAGTCCACGAATACAAATTTAAATTTAAAAACTAGGTCTTGATAAAGTTATTGAAATAAACATCGTAAAACAAAAATTAAATATTAAACAATTAATTGTATAATTAAAATTACAATATTAAAATAAAAGATTACAAGTATTTGAGAATAAAGTTCTTACGAAAATTTTTGGACCAAAGAGAGCTGAACAGACAGGTGAACGGAGAATACTGCTTAACAATGAATTACATGGTCTTTATAGGAAGCCAGATATAATAAGAACGGTTAAGTCTCGTAGACTGCGATGGACAGGACATGTGGTACGAATGGGGAATGAAAGAGGTGCATGGAAGCTTCTTGTAGGAAAACCAGAGGGAAAACGCCCAGTTGGTAGACCAAGAATGAGGTGGGAGAATAACATTAACTATGATTTGAGGGAAGTGGATTATACAGGGATGATTGGAAAACATTGGCTCAGGATAGGGATGTATGGAGAGCTTATGTCCGCGCGGCCATGAACAGGTTCGATAGTGTCAGTGAGTTAGTTAGTTATATAAAATAATTGATAAGTTCTTGCATTTCTCTATTGTATGAACTAAAGGCCAACACGCACACACTATTGAGTAACACTAAGAAATTGGGGCTGGAAGTAAATATCAATAAAACTAAATATATGGTCACATATAGAAATATATTATATAATGGAAATGGACAGCTAATGACAAATGAACGTCATATGGCAATTATAAGCGCCATAATTAATGTTCCCCTTAGATTAAGTTTAGGATTAAGGACACTTTTGGTGCACCATTATCATCACCCATCATATCATCGGGGCAAGATAACCCCGCCTTCCAGGCGCCCCAAACCTCAGAAGTGAGTTACAATGCCAGGAGAGAAACCAGGAATGTCGAAAGACAGCCTGGGGCATTTGCAAAAAAAATTGTTGTATTGTTGCTTAGATCAGTTGATATGTACTATAATAACACAATTCATAATTTGTTAATATATCTGAAAGAAGGTACAGTGTACTGAAACAGCTGTCAATGAATTATATCTTAATAAATATGAAAATCAGATACAACTAAGTTTTATTTTTATTTAATTAACAACTAATTGTATTAATTAAATTTTATTTGATTTTCATATTTATTATATAATTCAGTGACAGCTGTCTCGGTACACTGTACCTTCTTCAGACATGTTAACAAATTATGAATTGTGTTCCAACTGATCTAAGCAACAATACAACAATATTTATTTAATTTTTTTAATTTAACAAAATTCATTCAAATCAAGTTGAGAATTTAACAGTTTTTTACTACTTTTAAATTTATTAATTTCTACAGCCTCCAAAAGATCTAACTTCTTACCCTTATCACAAATATGTAAAATTTCAAAATTTGGATCGAAACAATGGTTAAATTGGAATAGGTGGTTAGCATATTTTGAATTTTCTAAATTTCTGTTATATGCTCTCATGTGTTCCTTTATCCGAGAGATAAAAGGTCTACCAGTTTGTCCTATATAGACATTGTCACATGTGCCACACTTCAATTTATATACACCTGATAATTTTTCTTTTTTTTTTTTTTTGTTTTGGTTTTATTGTTTTTTATTATATTTTGTAAAGTTTTATTAGTTTTAAATGCCACATTAATGTTCAACTTTTTAAAGTGTTTAGATATTTTATTTGAAAGTGGGCCTATGTATGACATTACGACATATTTCTTTATGTTTTCTTTGGGTAAAGGAAAAACTTTGTTAATTGCTTAATAAATATGGATTTTCATCAAGTAAACACCAACTCAATTGATTAACTAATTATATCTCTAGGAAACTTACTTTAGCGTGAGCTTATAAACAGAAGGTTCTATCTGTGTTCATTTTTTCATGTATTAAACGAAGGACCAATTCGATGTATAATGAGGTCGGAATAGGCCATTGGGCTTAATCCTTGTTGTGGATGATGATAAATGATTGCTTGGTTATTTCTATAACGAACATTTGTGCTTTGCCCATAGTGTTTATAATCTGAATATTACGCAAGTCAATACTTGCCTTACTCTATATTCAATTCTAAATTGTAAATCGCTCTCATGATAAATAAGTAATAATTAAAAAAACTAAAAGAACACGCTTTATTAGAAAACTAAAAAATGGAAAATAATTTTAATTTCCAATACGCTTGGGATAAAATAAAGTGGTCAACAAAAAAATCATCTCGAACACATATAGAATAAAATTAAAGTTATCAACAAAAAGAAAATAATTTTACCATCAAAAGCGTGGGGTGCTCTATATCAATTAATATATTTGATAATAAACAGATATTGGTAAAAGTAAGCTCTCTAAGAAGAAAATGTAAAAATCATAAAAATCACCCCACGCTTTTGATGGTAAAATTATTTTCTTTTTGTTGATAACTCTAGTTTTATTCTATATGTGTTGGAGATGATTTTTTTGTTGACCACTTTATTTTATCCCAAGCGTACTGGAAATTAAAATTATTTTTCATTTTTTAGTTTTCTAATAAAGCGTGTCCTTTTAGTTTTTTTAAACTATTATTTATTTATTTTCTGATGATTCTGGCCAGGATTTTAGAAACAAAATATGAAATTATTGTATTGTCACGGGTCCTCTACACGTATACAAAGTTTCAAGTCGATCCAATGTTTCTAAGTGGGTGAAAATCGCGTTGAAAGATTCCGTTACATTGATACAAAAATACGTTTTTTGATTTTCTGATGATTATGGCCAGGATTTTAGAAAATAAATATGAAATTATTTTATTGTCACGGGTCCTCTACAAGTATACAAAGTTTCAAGTCGATCTGATGATTTTAAGTGGGTGAAAATCGCGTTGAAAAATTCCGTTACATAGATAGATAGATAGATAGATAGATACAGGTCAAGCTAATATAAAGCGTGTAAAATAGAGCTGTTTTAACCTCACGTTATCAGTAAACAAACTTTAACCTAAATATAATTCATCATTATCAACGTCATTGATTATGCCTTTGCCTGTTCCGATCTCACATCTGTTCAGTCCAACGCTTTCTTGGTCTTCCTATCGATCTTCGTCCTCCAGGATTATACATCAGTGCCATCCTCTGTCATTCTTTGCAGATGTTCTATCCAATTGTTCCTGTGTTCTTCTATTTGTTGAAGAAGTAAGGCCAACACGCACTCAATACTGAGTAACACTAAGAAATTGGGACTGGAAGTAAATATCAATAAAACTAAATATATGGTCTCACGTAGAAATGCATTATATAATGGAAATGGACAGCTAATGAAAAATGAGGGAAATTTTGAGGAAGTGGCTGAATTCAAATACCTAGGAACAATAATCGCAAACAGGAATGAGATGCACAAGGAAATTAAACATAGGCCCAGTTCTGGAAACGCGTGCTATTATGCATTACAGAGACTCTTGACGTCCCAACTCCTTTTAAAAAACATTAAACTGAAAATATATAATACTATTATTCTACCAGTTATATTATATGGATGCGAAACATGGACTCTTACTTTAAGGGAGGAAAGGAGATTACGAGTATTTGAGAATAAAGTTCTTAGGAAAATTTTTGACCAAAGAGAGATGAACAGACAGGTGAATGGAGAAGACTACATAACAGTAAGCTACAAGGTCATTATATGAAGCCAGGTATAATAAGAACAGTTAAGTCTCGTAGACTGCGATGGGCAGGACATGGGGAATGAAAGAAGTGTATGGAATCTTCTTGTAGGAAAATGGAAAACGCCCGTCGGTAGACCAAAAATGAGGCGAGAGAATAATATTAACCATTTTTTGAGTGAAGTGATTACAAGGGGATGATTGGAAAACGGTAGCTCAGGATAGGGATGTATGGAGAGGTTATGTCCGCGCGGTCATGAACCTACGGGTTCGATAGTGCCAGTGAGTTCGTTATGTAAGCCAACGTTTAAACATAATCTCCCAACAGTCGCGTCACTGGCTCACTCTAAGGTCCTGCTGACATGGAGCATCGAGTACTAAAAGTGAGAGGTTAAACCAAGAATAAAAAAAAAGAAAGACAAAAATAATATCAAGTCTGCTACTTTTATATAATAAAATACTTACAGCAAATATTCAGAGCTGCGATGCAATCGAGGCTATAATCTCACGCAGATCCGGTGATAGTATATTTCAGCGGTTCCCAACCTTTTTCGACTCGTGAACCTCTTGCACAACGATCTGAGTTGGGCGAACCACTGACTTTTAAATATACATACAGTAGATACGCATAAAATTTAATTCCAAGCAAAAGGTTTCCATCCATAGCATTTTCATGCTATGCTTTGCAGCTTTACTAGGGAATTGTAGGTGTGGTAGCTTCCCGTTGCTTTCCACACCGGTGAAGGATGATGATGCGATGGTCATATGATTTCGGGAACCGTTTGGGCCTTAAAAGTTTTCCTGACATTTTTCTTACAGGTGAGGAAAAACCCCGATAAAAACCTCACCCAGAAAAACTGTCCCGATCGGGGATCGAACCCGGGCCCGCTGCGTGACAAGGCAGCACGCTACCTGGAGACCACAGCGGTGTCACGAAGGTCCGGTAATAGTATATTTCAGCGGTTCCCAACCTTTTTCGGCTCGCGAACCCCTTGCACAACGATCTGAGTTGGGAGAACCACTGACTTTTAAATATACATACAGTAGACAAGCATAAAATTTAATTCCAAGCAAAAGGTTTAATAACCTTAAATTAACTTAACCCTTAACGGTTAAGGGCCAGTTTCACCAAGAGAGGTAACTGTTTAAGCTATGCGTTATACATGGGGAAAACTGGCGTAATACAGTTACATCTGTTGGTGAAACTGACCCTAAAACCTAAAGTTACTCTAGTTGTAACGAAATCAAATGCTTTCCTAACGTAAATCAGGTATCCGCGCTTAATATAAATTTATTTTGGAAATAATGTGATAAATTCCCGATGTTACACATATGTGACAAGGGACACTATAGGGTTAATTTAATTTTAAAATAATAATAATTATTATTATTATTCGATATATATTAGATAAAACACACTACTTGAAAACATTATTATACGCGGATGACCAGGTAATAATAGCAAATACAGAAGACGAACTTCAAAGGAATATTTTTAAACTACATAATATATGTGAACAATATAATCTCAAAATATCCATAGAAAAAACTAAGGTAATGGCATTCCAAGGGAAAAATCAAATCAGATCGAAAATAGTAATAGGAAACAAAAATCATAGAACAGGTGAACCATCTCAATTATCTAGGATGTGACATTTAATTTAATTATGATAATGATATAAATAATAAAATAGCAAAATTCCAGGGGAATATGTGGTACGATAAAACGAACACTAAATAACAAAACAACAAGAGAGACCCAATTGAAATTTTATAAAATGTTGGCAGTACCGGTACTGCTCTATGGATCAGAAGCCTGGATACATAAAAAATAAGATCTAAGTAGGATAACGGCGGCAGAAATGAAATTTTTTAGATGTGTTAAAGGGTGCACTAAGGAAGACAGAATCAAGAACACAGAAATAAGACAGGAACTTGAAATATTTGCAATAACTGATAAAATAGATACATATATACAAAAATGGAAGCAACACACAGACAGAATGAATGAATATAGATATCCAAAACTAATAACAAAATACAAACCTAAAGGCACCCGAGATGTGGGCAGACCTAGAAAGAGATGGGCTGAAGTCGGAACGGGTCAACAGACCCAATCCATGAATGCAGATTATTATTATTATTATTATTATTATTATTATTATTATTATATTATTACAATGCTGCAGAAATGAAGGAAACAATAATAGACCTAACCTCGAAACCCGCCATTACGGGGAAGTTTTGGAGAACCCCTTGAAATATTTGGCGAACCACAGGTTGGGAAACAATGGTATATTTAATTAACTAACTCATTGGTAGTATCGAACCTATAGGTTCATGGCCGCGCGGATATAAGCTCTCCATACATTACTATCCTGAGCTAATATTTTCCATTCGGTATCGTAGATTTACCGTCATTCAAATAATCTTAAGCCTGAAGAAGAAGAAAAGAAAAAGAAAGACTTATGGGCAAAATTTGTCCGTCCTTTCCCTCCCTGATATGAATTGCGTCACTAATAAAATTAGAGTTTAAAACATAAAATTGAGATTTCTGAGATCCGCTGCAAGTGTATCTTTTTGAGATCAAAAGAGAAGTCAGAGATGAATTACAAATCTTATATATAATAAATAATAGTTTTAAAAAACTGAAAGAACACACTTTATTAGAAAACCGAACTTAAAAAAATGAAAAATAATTTTAATTTCCAACACGCTTGGGATAAATAATTTTACCATCAAAAGCGTGGGGTGCTCTTTATCAATTAATATATTTGATAGTAAACAGATATTGGTAAAAGTAAAGTCTCTAAGAAGAAAATGTAAAAATCATAAAGAGCACCCCACGCTTTTGATGGTAAAATTATTTATCCCAAGCGTGTTGGAAATTAAAATTAGTTTTCATTTTTTTAAGTTCGGTTTTCTAATAAAGCGTGTTGTTTTAGTTTTTTAAAACTATTATTTATTTTTTAGTTTTAATATTTTACAGAATAATACAAATGTAAATATCTTTAAATTCGATACTATTGTAGTATGAGCTAAAAGTAATACTCTTCTAAAAAAAAAAAACTCCCAGCCGGATTTGAACCAGCGACCTATGGATTACTGAAATTATACTCCACTACAGTTCACCGCTCTACCAACTGAGCTCTTACAACGATTGACTAAAAGGTCGACAAGACCGCAACCTATTATACCAGTTTTCATTTTTTTTTATTTTCTGATGATTCTGGCCAGGATTTTAGAAACAAATATGAAAATATTGTATTGTCACGGGTCCTTTACAAGTATACGAAGTTTCAAATCGATCCAATGTTTCTAAGTGGGTGAAAATCGTGTTCAAAAATTCCGTTACAGAGATACAAAGACACGTTTTTTTTATTTTCTGATGATTCTGGCCAGGATTTTAGAAAATAAATATGAAATTATTGTATTGTCACGGGTCCTTTATACGTATACAAAGTTTCAAGTCGATCCAATGTTTCTAAGTGGGTGAAAATCGTGTTCAAAAATTCTGTTACATGGATACAAAGACACTTTTTTGATTTTCTGATGATTCTGGTCATGATTTTAGAAACAAAATATGAAATGATTGTATTGTCACGGGTGTTTTACAAGTATACAAAGTTTCAAGTCGATCCAATGATTTTAAGTGGGTGAAAATAGCGTTGAAAGATTCCGTTACATAGATAGATAGATAGATAGATAGGTCAAGCTAATATAAAGCGTGTAAAAATCAATGTTTGTTTGTTTGTTCGTATTCTATGCGCGGCCTTACCGTTGATCCGATTTTAATGAGTTTTTTTGCAAAATGTTCAGAAGATTTCCGGGATGAACATAGGCTATAAGAGAGTTGTAATACTCAACCCCTTCACCCCTAAAAATCACCCTTTGTAGTGAAAAACGTGAAATAAAGTTCCTATTTTGATGCTTAAATGGCTTACGCTGCCTAAACCATAACAAATACACCAAACTAATGTACACAGAATTGAATATCCAATTGAATATCTATGATAAATGGATTAATATTGTTAGGAGGATCTATAGTAATATAAAAGCTAAAGTAAAAATACAGAATACTTTAACAGAGGAATTCACAGTGAATAAAGGTCTTAAGCAGGGATGCAGTTTATCACCAATTCTTTTTAACATTTATTTAGACCAGGCTCTTAACTTGTGGTATAAAAAATGTTCTGAAATGGGTATTCCTATAGGAGGAAAAGTACTGCATTCATTGTTGTTTGCAGATGATCAAATAATGTTTGCAGGGGATGAAGATGATATGAAATATATGATAAATAAACTAATGGAAGAATATAAAAAATTGGGACTGAATATAAATTTACAGAAAACAGAATATATGTGTTTGGGAAAGGATGTGGACCTCATACTTGAAACAGTGAAAATAAAAAAGTGTGAATTTTTTAAATATCTTGGGTCAATAATTACAAGTTTAGGCACCTGTGAGAGAGATGTACAGACTAAAATTGCAATGGCAAAAAATGCAACTAAGACATTACATGGAATAATTTGGAATAAAAATATTACAAAGGAAACTAAAATGAAAATTTATAAGAGCATAATACAGAATATTTTGTCATATGGAAGTGAAACTTGCTCTTTGACGGAATTACAAAAGAACAAAATTAGAAGAGTTGAATTTGATTATTTTAGAAGAAGCCTCCAAAAAACAAGACAGGATAAAATAAGAAATGAATTCCTTTGGAGAGAAATGAATGTCACCACATCTGTTGTTAAGAGGATTGAAAATCAAACACTTAAATGGTATGGCCATGTACAAACAATGGAAAATGAAAGATGGCCAAAAAAATATATACCAATGGTCACCCCCTGGAAGAAATAAACGTGGCAGACCAAGATGGAAATGGAAAACCTACGTCAGAACTATAATGGATGATCGGAATTTAGAAGAGGGAGATTGGAATGATAGAGATAAATGGAAACTGAAGACGGCAAACCTATAAGTGGGGGAAAGCCGAAGAAGAAGAGAAGAGAATTGAATATCTCAAAAAACGCTACAAAAAAGTCCGCGACAGCATATGTTTATCTTCTACGGATAACTCACAATAACCATTTTGTCTTTCATTGATGCCAAGAATATCGGGATAAGCAGATTCCCGAACAGTGCACGGCTGGTGGTAAAAACATATTAGCATTTATTTAGCAGCGCATGCCGGGTATTAGCTAGTATATAATATAAACGAGAGAATCTACCGAAATAAATGTGATTGGTTTGAACATGTACAAAGAATTCCAAATAATCGATTTATCAAAACAGATGCTTTATTATAAACCTGGAGGCCGAAGAAATGTGGGAAGACAGAAACGAGGTTGGGTGGACTGCCTGCAGCATGCTGTGCAGCGGGGAGCGGAACGAATCAACAAGCCCACACCTTGAAGGTGATAATTAGAGGTGTTAAAAATGTAACATAACCTCGCTAATTTTGCTTTCGGTTGAAGATGCATTAACACTTACTTACTTACTTACTCACTGGCACTATCGAACCCGTAGGTTCATGGCCGCGCGGACATACTCTCTCCATACATCCCTATCCTGAGCTAATACTTTCCAATCATTCCCTGTATAATCTACTTCCCTCAAATCATAGTTAATGTTATTCTCCCACCTCATTCTTGGTCTACCAACTGGGCGTTTTCCCTCTGGCTTTCCTACAAGAAGCTTCCATGCAAGTCTTTCATTCCCCATACATGCAACATGTCCTGCCCATCGCAGTCTACGAGACTTAACTGTTCTTATTATATCTGGCTTCCTATAAAGACCATGTAGTTCATTGTTATGTAGTCTTCTCCATTCACCTGTCTGTTCATCTCTCTTTGGTCCAACAATTTTCCTAAGTACTTTATTCTCAAATACTTGTAATCTCCTTTCCTCCCTTAAAGTAAGAGTCCATGTTTCGCACCCATATAATATAACTGGTAGAATAATAGTTTTATATATTTTCAGTTTAACGTTTTTTGAAAGGAGTTGGGATATTAAGAGTCTCTGCAATGCATAATAGCACGCATTTCCAGAATTGAGCCTATGTTTAATTTCTTTGTACATCTCATTCCTATTTGTGATTATTGTTCCTAGGTATTTGAATTCAGCTACTTCCTCAAAATTTCCCTCATTTGTCATTAGCTGTCCATTTCACTTCCTAGTTTTTTTTAATTTTCATTTTAAGTTAAATTATCTTGTAGGGAAGCCAAAGGTAATCTATCTATCTATAATGATGTAGCCCGTTGTTGAGCCATGGCCTCTCCTTTGTAAGGAGTTACTAGTCCAAGTTAATTTTCCTTACTTTATATTAGCTTGACCTGTATCTATCTATGTAACGGAATCTTTCAACACGATTTTCACCCACTTAAAAACATTGGATCCACTTGAAACTTTGTATATTTGTAAAGGACCAATGACAATACAATAATTTAATAAATTTTTTGTAAGATCCTGGCCAGGATCATCAGGACATAAAAAAAAAAGACCGGTATACTAGGTTACGGACTTATCGACTTTTCAGTTCATCGTTGTAAGAAATTAATGCTATATCCTCTGGTGGCTCAGTTGGTAGAGCGGTGGACTGTAGTGGTATATAATTTCAGTAATCCATAGGTCGCTGGTTCAAATCCGGCCCGGAGTATTTTTTTGGAAGGGTTATTACTTTTTGCTCATACTACAATAGTATCGAATTTAAATATATTTATATTTTTATCTTATTGTGTAAAATATTAATGACAATTTTGTAAACTTACCAGATTGTAATTTATCCAAAAAATATGAGAATGATACGATTAACTGTAACTATCTATATTAAAATATTAAAAAATAGTGTAATAATGTTAGATAATAATAATTTTAAAAATATATAATTATATTCGTGCGTAGACACTAAAAATATCGTAAGCAATTACATTTTCATGGGATTCCGGTTTATGACAATCAATTAAACTAAAAATTAAATAATAAATAATAGTTTAAAAAACTAAAACAACACGCTTTATTAGAAAACCGAACTAAAAAATGAAAAATAATTTTAATTTCCAACACGCTTGGGATAAAATTACAATGGTCAACAAAAAAATCATCTCCAACACATCTAGAATAAAACTAGAGTTATCTAAAAAAATAATAATTTTATGATCAAAAGTGTGGGGTGCTTTTTTAGTTTTTACATTTTCTTCTTACATACTTTACTTTTACCAATATCTGTTTATTATCAAATATATTAATTGACGCTTTTGATGGTAAAATTATTTTTTTTGTAGATAACTCTAGTTTTATTCTATATGTGTTGGAGATGATTTTTTTTGTTGACCACTTAAATTTTATCCCAAGCATTTTGGAAATTAATTTTTTTTTCATTTTTTAATTCGGTTTCCTAATAAAGCGTGTTGTTTTCTTTTTTTTTAAACTATTGTTTAATAGGTACCTTATTTGCTCATAGATGTCATGGATGGCTAGTGGTCAACACACCGACCCAATGAGAGATCTAAAGTTGCTGCATCTAACACTGACGTCATTAGCAGTAACATCTAAAGTATTACTATTGTATATCTGGCTTAACTTGGCAAAGAGAGAGATGGAGATATAAAGGTAAATCCTTGACCGCTTTCGCCCTTGTACAAAAGAAAGAACCCACCCTGTTGTCAGTTTTCTCTTCCCCCTTTCCTCTATTAACATCTGGTGAAGAAAACCGACAACACTGGTGAGAGTAAGAGAGGTTAGCACAGCTCTCTTCTACAAATTTCTCGCAAAGTTAAGCCAGACGAATTATAGAACGTTGAGGTCGGTAAATTTTGCTGAGAGGCCTGTTTATTCAGGCTTAAAGTCCCTCCCGGAGGACTTGCTCCTTGGATTTTCCGTCCTAAAAAAATCCATCGACCACGGCCGGGTTTGAACCCGCGACCGTCGGAACCAGAGGCAAGGAGCATAGGTCTATCCACTAAAGCCACAGATAAAGCATCTAGTAATTAGGCCAAGAATGAGGTGGGAGAATAATATTAACCATTATTGAGGGAGATAAATTATACAGAGGCCCCACATCGTACCCGAGCGGAATAAGGAATTTCCATGATTGTGCTCCTCTCAAACTCTACAGAAATTGTTATAAAATGCAATAGGAATATCAAATAAAAGTGCAGACTGAGATAAGATATACATAGGGAAAACAAAAAGAAATTTAACCATTAGAACTAAAGAACAGATAAGAAAAGGAAAAAAAAAATAGGGGAAGTAGAAAAATCTGCAGTGGCTGCTCATGTTTGGTCAGAAAAACACAAAATAGATGTAATTACAGAGTAAAACAGTTAGAAAACAAAAATGAACTCACCATATTGGAAAAAATCTACATACGGAAGAACAAGGAAAGAATTATGAATTTTCAAATTCCCGGAGAAAGGAAACTCATTAGTTAATTCATTGGACCAGAGGCAGAGAGCAGGAATCAAGAATCAGGGCCGACAACATGAGAAAATTCAGTCTGTAATCGCTGATGATGGGGCTTAGAAGCCTTGAAACATATGTTCGACAAAAACAACCATAAGAGGTAAGAATGTACAGACTAAATGTCTTAATTATCTACAGAAATTGTTTTAAATAATCAATTGAGTTGGTGTTTACTTGATGAAAATCCATATTTATTAATTAAATAAAAATAATACGTAGTTTTATTTGATTTTCATATTTATTATATTATGTAGAAATCAATAAATTGAAAAGTAGTAACAAACTGTTAAATTCTCAACTTGATTTGAATGAATCCCCTTTGTTAAATTAAAAAAAATATTGTTGTATTGTTGCTTAGATCAGTTGGAACACAATTCATAATTTGTTAACATGTCTGAAGAAGGTACAGTGTACCGAAACAGCTGTCACTGAATTATATAATAAATATGAAAATCAAATAAAACTATATTTTATTTTAATTAAGAAATTGTTTTGTTGACCTTGCTTGCTTTTTAGCAATAAATTCAACTTTTGGAATAGAACTTCTACCGCAATTAATGAAGGTGTGTCCATTCCATGAAGATATCATCGACAAGTCTGCAGCCTTAAAGGACTGAAGGATTGATTTGATACAAGAAATAGATGAATTTCATAATAATTAAGGTAAACATGTGTACAAATATCTTTCTACTACCTCTTCACCTAATTTCAAAGCCATGAGCTGCCACTAGGAAATAAAGTCATGTGTCCCATCTCATAGAATAATGGCACAGAATATCAATAAGAGATCTCTGAACATAATTTATCAGCTCTTTCACACCAATCTTAATTTTTGAAGATATTTGTTTTAAAAAGAAAACTATTTAACTACTTACCTAGCAAAAATAAGGGTAGTATCAAATGACAGCATTTCAGATTTATGCTATTTTCTGTTAAATAATAATTCAAAGAAACCTCATAGTGTTATTTCATACTGTACCGTGAATGCGTGATTTTTGGAACTTTTGTGTTGCCCCGATGTCTGTGAAGACTTGTTGCATCTATGTTTCCCTGATCCTCTTTCCTTTTGTGTCCTCTACTTTCCGAACTCACCCTTTTCCCCTACTCCTCTGCGCGGCATGTACTGCGCGAAAGAGGAGGTCCATCCCCGGCGACACAAAAGTTAAGCAGACGGGTTGTGGCTTCAGTAGAAGCAGTCGGTGGGCTGGATTCGTGGAATCAGCCGTCACTGGCTTCGCATAGACTGGAAGTCTTCCTAAGAAAGGAAGAGACTTTCTCCAAGAGTGGAACTGTTTAGTTGTGGCCATCACCTCAAGATTGTTTACTTACCTTATTGAGGCTGTGTTTACAGATATTGAAAGTTAAGTATTGTTTTGTATGAGTGTGTATAGTTCAAATGTTGTTAGGTATGACAGAGGTCATTAACCTTTTCACTGCTGAGATATTTCCAACCTTTAAAACCCTCCTTGCTCAATGCAGGGAGAAATATGGAAAAAGTTTATTTAGGTTCCTAGGAGATGGCAGTATATGCCTGCTTAGTTTGAAAGCAATGCAATACGTATTATATAACTAGCAGGCGTTTGGAGTTGAGAATGGATATACACACCCATAGCACGGCAAGCATTTTCTTTGCCAACGGATATACCCGTTCGTAGCAGTGTAAAGGTTAATATTAATGTTATTAGAGAGAGTTATTATTAATTATGTTAACTTTAATTAACTTTTATAGGAATTAATCACTATGAGGTTTAATTTATAGTGAAATTAAATGTTTCTTACCTCTCCTTATATAAATCTTCTAAGTAGATTGCAATTTTGAGACTATAACAGTCTCATAGACAGTATAATCTTGATGACAAGATTGTACTGAAGGTGAGACCGGTCTCGAAATCGTGATCTACTTAGAAGATTTATATGAGGAGAGGTAAGAAACATTTAATTTCACCACAATTATGTTAACCTTCATTACTGTTTCGATCATCAATGGCAGTCATGGATTAGGCCATTGGCCTGTTCCGCTTCAGGAAAGAAATCCCTCCATCTCTTCTTAGGTCTTCCTGGGTCTCTTCGCCCTGTGGGTCTGTAGTTCAATAGCTGCAGAGGTAGTCTATTGTTTGGCATTCTCAGAAGGTGTTCATGCCAATTATTTTGATATTGTTGAATGATTTCAGTTATTGCTGGTGTGTTGAGAGCTTTGCGGATATCTTCATTACGTATGTGATCATAAAGCGTATAATCCGCTAAAGGTCTTAATAACTTCATTTCTGCAGCTACTATCCTATTTAATTTACCTGTAGTAAGAGTCCAGGTTTCAGAACCATAAAGTAGAGTTTGAAGAGCCATTGTTTTATAAAACAATGTTTTGATAAATTAAATTTGAAGAAAAAAATTTTCGCCTAGACCGGGACTCGAACCCGGGACCCTTGGCTTTCCGGGCCAAGTGCTCTACCAACTGAGCTACCGAGGCGAGTTACGATCTAGACGCAAATTTTTCTCTTATATACGTTGTAATTCCCTATCGCCAAATGCTTTTGAAACCATTGTTTCTATCTTTGCAAATGGCGGCTTCTTAGTTAAGAAGACATTTATTGGAAATTTAACATTACTTTAAAAGCCAGTAAGGCCTCTAATGGTTTCAAAAGCATTTGGCGATAGGGAATTACAACGTATATAAGAGAAAAATTTGCGTCTAGATCGTAACTCGCCTCGGTAGCTCAGTTGGTAGAGCACTTGGCCCGGAAAGCCAAGGGTCCCGGGTTCGAGTCCCGGTCTAGGCGAAAATTTCTCTCTTCAAATTTAATTTATCTTTCATTGAGAAATGTTAAATTAATAATAAAAACATCAATGTTTTGATAATTTTGCATTACAGCCGTTATTTTGTTAATTTGATTCATATGACTACTTTCACATTAAAGATAGTCCATTTTAGTTAATCCTTGTGATTAATTATTTATTTCCAGTATTTAGAGTCCAATGATCTCCTCTCTCATGGTTTCGTTAAATACCTCGCTAAGTACAATAACGTATAGGTCAAAGTATTGTTTATTATATACTAGCAGTTGTTTATGAAATGCCGCGTAATATACGAGCCCAGTGCGCAGAACCTCTGCTAAGATTAAATAGTTAGGCTCAACTGCACTTCTACTATCTGAAAATTTTTCTGTTATATTGTTGTAAACTATAGCTTTTGTTCTGTACTTACCATCATTTTCTAATATTTTAAAACAATTTTTATAACATTATTAGACAATTTTAAAGTATTTATTTAAATATGCAAAATCGCAATATTATAAGACTGTTGATGCTAACTGCTATTTTCTCCACGAGTATATGGTTGGTTGGTATCTAATGTCGAGCACTTGATAATGAAATCATTCACTCTCTTGCACTCCAATATTTAGCAGAAAGGCTGGTCTCTTCTACAAAAGCTGGACAACGGAGGAGATGGTTTCTTTCCATATCTTCATTTAAATTGCAAAAAGGGCATTTAGGTGAATCTGTTATGCCAATTCTGTGTAGGTGTTTATTCAAGCAGTCATGTCCCGTTTAGCAGTCTGAATGTTGCTACTGCAGATTTTCTTTGTAATGTAGTAATGTCATAAGCTTGTAGATTTTCCCATTCCTTTCCAGATGTTTTGGTGGTGTATTCTTCTCTAAGTTTATTGATGTATTTATTTGAGATAATTCTTTTGATAGAGTGAAAGGAAACTGGAGCAGAAGTTGGGTTTGAAACAATTTTGCTACCCTTCTTGGCTAGAAAATCGGCTATTTCATTGCCTGTCACTCCACAGTGGGCCGGAATCCATTGAAGTACAACTTTTTTATGTAGACGGGATAAATGTTTTATCATTTTGTGACATTCGATAATTTTGATGCTTTTGGGTGTTGTGTCTCGTGTTATAGCAAGAATGGCTGCTTTGGAGTCACATAGAATTACAAACTTTTGTAAATTTTTGGATGTGATATAAAAGATTTTGTAAACTTAAGAAAATTGCTAGAATTTCGCCATCAAAGTTTGTTGAATTTGTGTTTAGTTTACGATAAAAGGAAAAAAGTGGACATACTGCACCAGCACCAGTGCCACCATCATTTGGTAGGCTGGAGCCATCTGTAAAAATATGTATCCATTCAGGAGCTGGGTATCTTAGATTTATCATTTCCAGTGACATTTGTTTTAAAATATATGGAGGAGTTTCAGATTTCTTGATGTCTTCTGTTAAATGAAGGTTATATTCGATTTCCAAAAATTAGTCTATGATTTTTCTATCGTTGTTTTGGGTTATCGCTGGTTGGATCGGCGTTAGGGAGTGATAAGTAAGTGTACACCCATTTTTAATAAACGTTTGGTAACTCACTATGATGTTTGTGGGTTATATTCAATGCTAACGTTATCGCTGCTACTTCTAACTGCTACCGTGTATTCGCAGTTCTTTGCAGTTTTGAGATAGTGCAAGTGCAGTTTTTCCAAATAGTTATTTTTATCGATTCTCTTTATTCTTTGTTCATATTGAGCTATAATCGTATCTGTGATAATATCGAGCAAGAGTAAACTAATTAATGGCGATCAATATAGGCGATATAGATCTTAAATACACCGTACAAGATGG
Organism: Diploptera punctata; assembly: GCA_030220185.1. Taxonomy (NCBI): domain Eukaryota; kingdom Metazoa; phylum Arthropoda; class Insecta; order Blattodea; family Blaberidae; genus Diploptera; species Diploptera punctata. The sequence continues at coordinate 477,495 of JASPKZ010006480.1, read as the reverse complement.
TAGCAGACCAACCTGACAGTACAATACAAATATTAAATAAATTAACAAGTCGATTAAAAAAAACTTTGGAAAACATGTCTATACCTTACAGTTACAGAAGTAAAACTAAATTGGGTCCCTCAGGGGTCTTCATCTAGGGGATATGTGGATGGCGACCACAAGGTGCCCAAGCTGAGCAAAACATTTCTTCCACTTACTTGTGTTTTGCACTCTTTTAACTTTACTATCTAACCTCTCTTGGTTAACTCTTGTTTTTTTCGACTCCAACGCTATTAGGGCATCCGAGGGCTAGGGAGTCTTTCCTTTCTTCCATTTCTTCTTTCCTTTATTTTCTTTTCTTCTCCAGAAAAGCCTGACCAGAGGCTATAAGATGGCAGCCCCATCACTGGTCTTGCCTTCCTTTGGCCAGCAACCAATCGAAGGGACTATTATTATGCTTTCAAGTCTTATACGAGAATTTCCCGGAAGGATCAAAACGCTGGGGGGAAAATTTTCTATAGGATCGTAACAGGCCTTGGCCTAATCCTTGGAAGGAAGAAGAAGAAACTAAATTGGGGTAGAAAGGATGTGAATGGAACCTGCTTTGTCAGTCGGCTGGTTCCCAGGCTCTAGGGTTGCATCTTTAATTGAAGGCCCTATATTAAATACCATCCCATCATATGGTCAATTTCACATTCCTTTATTTGAATGTCAATTTTACAATTTGTCTTATTTCTTAAATTAAATGTGAAATCTCAAGTTCTTCTGCCATAATTACTACAGTTAAAGTGATACAATTTACATTGGATGGGGGGGAGACAGTCAACGCCCCTCATCGCAATTTCAAAATCTGAAGCATTTCATAAATAGCACTAATTTTATTATTTATATAAAAATGAAACACTAAAATGTATACATAGACCACACACTTTCAAACACACTAATAATACAGTAATAATATGAATGTACAACCCCCTCACACGCACGCACGCTTGCATACACACATGTCCGTAGCAGGCAACTAGCATTTTCTTGTAGCAACCACGACCACAGTAAAACACATTTACTACATTAAAAAGTATGAAATATACATCATACGTAAAAATAAAACAAAGCTCTCGAGGATGGTTTTAACATCCGTTTTGTACGGTATTCCTACAGAGCCAGAAATATATGGAATGTAAAAGCACATATATACACTTTGAATTTAATTAAGAATTACCTGAAATTAATTTTTAATTCTACAGCTTATTTCTAATCTTTACTAATTTTTTTAAAAAATATTTAGCTCTAAATATTATGTTACAGTTTTAGCTTTGGTGAAGGCCTCAGGTGAAAATTACAAAATGGGCTAACTTAGATTTTAATGTTTTAATAAATTCCCTTCACTTCACCTCATATTCCATCTTCTAATTAGACCGGTTTCAAAACCTAGGTGGTTTCATCATCAGTAATTTCATGACCAATGTTCTGTTGTCCAGGAGTACTGCTTCTTACTCCATCTGTTGGTAGACGAATGAATCTCCGAATCAAATCAACTTCTCTGAGAATTTCAAAATTCATTAACTGTTCTTTCTTATTTTTTTAATGTAGATTTTTTTTCCCCCAAACTGTGAGCTCTTTTGATTTTTCTATTTGTTTTAGTTTAGGCTAGTTTAATGATACAAATAGAAAAACCAAAAGAGAGCTCACAATTTGAGAAAAAAATCCATATTAAAAAAAATAAGAAAGAACAATTGAGGCGCTCAGAATAATAACGGCAGATCCCAACCGACAACAAATTTTGAGATAAAAGCATGGCCGTGCACAACTGCCTATCATTACCTATCATGTGATGAAGTTTTAAATGAATTGGGTCATGCCAAAGCTCTCATTTTCCACCTTTAAAATCTGTCCGTAGTGAAAACGAACATATTCTCAGTGTAAAAATGACATCCCAAGTATGAGTGTTTTACTTTATGTCCGCTACACGTTAATGTTTCAGCAGAAGTACAGTGAACAGAGAAAGATAAATACAATGACCTGATGAAATTATTGAAATATACACCACCCACCTATCATGATTTTTATAACAGTCTTCGTCGTGATGGTGTTGAAAATGTGAAGGTTTGGAAATAGAGCTGGATTACGTATTTCAAGGTGTTAAATGATGGAAAAGTCAATTTTACACCATTTTTTCTGTTTTGTATATTTTTTCTTCTAATAAACAACACAAAATCAGGAAAACTATTAATCACAAAGGTTCAAGAATTTGTACATAGACGTGAAATCACTTAATTTAAACACCCAGAAAATATCAAGTCATAATGATAACTACTTTCCACGTTTTGGAAAACAGAAAATTGCATTTATCTCTAAATTAACTTTGGTTGGGATCTGCGTTATTGTTCTAAGCACCTCAATTAATGGATTTTAAAATTCCCAGGAAGTTGATTTGATTGGAGGTTAATCGGACCACAAACAGTTGGAGTAAGAAGCAGAGCTTCTGGATGACAGAATATCAGTAATGAAAATACTGATGATGAAACTGCCTAGGTTTTGAAACAGGTCAAATTAGAAGTTCGGATATCAGGTGAGATGAACAGAATTTATTTTAAATTAACCTCATAGTGATAAAGTAAAGTGAAGTGGTCCCACTACAGGCCTCGGGAGGCCCTTGGGGTAGTAGGAGGTTAAGGCTCCCACTTTTTCTAGACAATCGGCACTTTATGTCAGCCGGGTTGTCAGCCCTGCGTGACGGCCGCCTTTACCCCAGAACAAGTGTCTGGTACTCATTTCCATTAGAGGCTGAATCGACCCCAGGGCCATAGTGCCGCCAGAAGGTTTGGGTCAGTTTAAAAATCCTGACCCCACCGGGACTTGAACCCTTGACCTTCTGACTTGTAGCGCAGTGCCTTAACCACTATGCTACAGCGTGCCCCTGATCTATATAAAACCAACTTTATTTTATGGTTATGAAAGCTGGGTTAACAATAAAAAAATATAATATAAAGACAATAAATGAGATTAAAATAATTGAAATTAAATGGTGTGAAAAATTTAGAAATTTATAATGCACTTTATTTAACAAACATTGTAGATGGTGTTTTTATTATTATTTTAATACTTCTCACCGATGGACAAATTATATTTGAAGAGAAAAATATACGTCTAGACTGGGGTTTGAACCCAGGACCTTTGACTCTACATGCCAATGCTCTAACCAACTGAGCTACCTTGGCCTCCAATCTAAATGCAGATTTTTCTCTTATACATAGTTAATTCCAGAGCGTCAAATGCTACAAGCCATTGCTCAATTACGCAAATATAGATGATTTTTTAATTTACAAATGAGTTGCATAAAATATTTTTACATCTCACCTCATAGTTTCGTGTTTTCACGATACCATTTTCAAATGCCATTTGCCTTCATTTTCAATCAAACTGAAGTTTGAAAGATAGAAGTAAAAGTTTCATAGCATTTGGTGCACAGGAATTAACAGCGTATATAAGAGAAGAATTTGCATTTAGATTGGAGTTGCTCAGATAGCTCACTCAGTAGAGCATTTGCCTAGAGTGCAAAAGGTCCTGGGTTCAAACCCCAGTCTGAGCATATAATTTTTCTCTTCAAATATAATTTACCTCAGTGTTATTTTCAACTGTAATTTTGATTAAATTTTAAGTGATCATTAAATGATCTAAGATCTAAAAATATCTATTGTAGAATATATTCACATACATCAGAAAAATGGCTCTGCACCAAGACACATATGCCTTGACCACTCAGGCACAATTGCCCTTACAGCAACCCAAATTGTAAATTAATAGTGAGTGGAGAACATATTTTTAACGACTCACCTCATATAATTTCAAATTTTTGATACCGGCGGTTTCAGACAATATCTTGTCCCTCTTCAGTCATGGCTTCCTCTGATGAAATTTTCTGGTTGTTGAATTCTCTAAGGACATCACTTCTTGTGTTCTGGTTGTTGAATTCTCTAAGGACATCACCTCTTGTATAGCACAAGAAGTGATGTCCTTAGAGAATTCAACATCCAGAAAATTTCATCAGTGGAAGCCATGACTGAAGAGGGACAAGATATTGTCTGAAACCGCCGGTATCAAAGAAATTTGAAATTATATGAGGTGAGTCGTTAAAAATATGTCCTCCACTCACTATTAATGATATAACCTCATAATGTTTACTTCCCAAAATTAATTTATATATAACCCAAATTGTACTCTGAGTAGAATTCAAAATAAGTTTTTTTAAGAAGGTTTATTTTAAGTTAAGCCCATTTTGTGAACGTGAATGAATTCAGGAACAAGTGAAGCTTATTGAAAAATTCTACTGACAAAGGGGCAACATCAACGTACTCTAAAACTTTGAAATGCTTCAAATTTTGTTAACAGCAGAATGACACATGGACAAATAAAGTTTTGACACCATTTTAAATATGGTAGTCACGTGGAAACATATGCTCATTTCAACTAAAGAACAGAGTAGATGTAAATAAAATCCATGTGACTTCAGAACTTGTCATTCCTTTTCAAACTCATTATTGCTTTTCTCTCTTCCATCCATGTTTTTCACCTGCTGAAATATTGCTATTCTAAACGTTAAAACAAGTGCTGAAATATTGCTATTCTAAACATTAAAACAAGTCAACTTTTATAAGATTCATGATGTGTTCCGTTGAGGTTTATTCAAAATAATATAAAATTATAGAATATTCGCCTGAAAGGTCCGTCTCCTCAACTTAATTAATCATTTAACTGTAGCGCTTTCGGGACTTGTCCCATCATCGGCAGGATTCAAAACTGGTGTTTCACTGAAGATCTGGTAGAGGGGGTTGCATGTATTGGGTTCGTTTTCGTTTATCAGGCTGTCGTTGTTGTGAGCTGCTTTCATGATTTCCATCTCTTCGAGTACGTTTATCTTCGCTGGATTATTTTCTCTGTGCATTACTGTTAGGGTGTTTTCAATATTTAACATGCGATGTCCTTCATGGATAACGTGTTTTGCATAGCTTGATTTCCCTTCTGCGTGAATGAAGTCTCGAAAATGTTCTTTGAATCTGATGTTAAAACTCCTGTTTGTCCTTCCTATATAAAATTTGTTGCAGTCCTTACATGTCAGTTTATAAACTCCTTTGCCTAACAGTAATGCACAGAGAAAATAATCCAGCGAAGATAAACATACTCGAAGAGATGGAAATCATGAAAGCAGCTCACAACGACAGCCTGATAAACGAAAACGAACCCAATACATGCAACCCCCTCTACCAGATCTTCAGTGAAACACCAGTTTTGAATCCTGCCGATGATGGGACAAGTCCCGAAAGCGCTACAGTTAAATGATTAATTAAGTTGAGGAGACGGACCTTTCAGGTGAATATTCTATAATTTTATATTAATTAAAACAAGTGCTGAAATATTGCTATTCTAAACGTTAAAACAAGTTCAGAATAATGTGAATTGTTTTTTAATGATCTTGTACTTGATATATTGTCATTCATCATCTTGCTACTCAAGTACACATCTGATACAGCTAGCAGATGCATCCTGTGTAATGCAAAATCATCTCCAGATGTTCAAGATGCATCAAAATACAGATTTTTCAGGAATTAAAAAATTCTTCAGTTTGGTTTTCGGGAGAAGACTGTATTAAGACCAAGATACGACGACACGTTTCCCCATGTCACCACTAGCAAGCCATTATTTATATTTTTAAAACAATAAATTAATTATTGTTTAATTGTTTCTTCACTCACCTTATACTTCTTAACTCCCACGCAGACTCGAGTTTCTTCACTTCATTTGTGACATTCTCAATGCTGTATTACATTCACAACTGATGTCCAACGGCCTTCTATCCTGCAGACTGACCTCTGCGCCATCTGATGACTGACCGATGAACTTCCAAATCAATCCCCTCTCCTTATCACCGCGTATTTCAAAATTCATAGTTGTGTTTTTATTCTTGCATATGTAAATTTTTTCCCAAATTGTGAGTTCCTTTGGTTTTTCCAATTGTTTAAGTAATTTTGTTTTGGTTTCTATTCTATATTTGGAAAAACTGAAGGAACTCACAATTTGGGACGTCAGTAGTGAACGTGACGCAGCATTGAGAATGTCACAAAAGATGTAAAGAAACCCAGGGTCTGCTATGAATTATGAAGTATGAGGTGAGTGAAATAATAAAAAATAAACAATATAGTTACCGTGTTTGATAAAACATGAAATATGAGGTAAGATGTTAAAATGACTCATTAATTTATTAATTAAGAACCTCATAATGTGTTTCCCAATTTTAACTTTGAACATATAAAAGCAATTCTGGGATGGTGCCAAGCTCAGAAGTAAGATGATGGATTTAATGCATTTCAAAAAGAACTCAACAACTTCCCGGTGCATCCTGCCGGACGTCAAGCCCTGCTCGTACATAGCCTACTTCTTTCCTGTGCCTTTTACGTGGAGGATGAGCTCTGTTCACATCTACTCTCTTCTTCTGTTCAAAGGAGCACATGTTCAGATATTTAATGATACTCTTTCTCTTTATAATTAAAATAAATATCTGGCAAGGCTATTCTTTTTAAAACTAGTTTCATATAATATATATATATATCTTTATGTAACCTGTACTTAGCTTATTATATACCGCACAATATTTTTTTTTAAAAAAGGATACAGCCTAGTGGCATTGGCTGTTGCAACTCAAAACACAAAAATGTTTCTTAATAAAGATGATGCAGATATGTAGCTGAAAAAAGTTGAAATTTTTTTTTTAAAGTTTTCAGAGTTTAGAATGAAAATTTGTTTTCTCTAGAACAGTTTTTTTTTATTACAGACAGTGATCTTGCTACAAATGAAGCTTTTTGTCTACCCTGACTTGTTTACGTCGTCTGGTGAATATTCAACATTACAAAGCATGATAAACATTATGCCTGCAAACATAATCATCTTTTTGTTTTCTCTCGTCTTAATCAGTGATTTTAATTATTCATCTATTTGTAAAAAAAGGATATATTTCTATGAATTTGGAGTAACATAGGATGAAGTATATCTATTTTCTCCACCACATTTATAGAACAATGATTAATATACTAAATTTTTTCTCTAAGCTTTACCCCAAATATTTTGATGATTGGTACATGAATTTATCTTGAAATTCAAATAAAACTATGTAATAATACAGTTGCACTACATAATCTCCTGAACACCTTACAATGTTTAACCTTTCTTAGCAGGTATAACGTTTCAAATTCAAAATATTCTTCATAACTCTAGTTTTTTTTATTTAAATCTCATATTATGCATGTTTAAAACAACACACCAATCTTATTCCTATATTTCTTTAACTTAATTAATTTTTTTAAATTTCACCCACACGATATTATCATAATTATTGGTCTGAACAAGAAAGAAATTCACGTTTTAAAACAATTCTCCTGAAATTTCTTTACACTTCTGACTTTATATTCTTTTAATAAAGGACAGCATAGGTTATCTTTTGGGTTTAGAACACTTTGGTTAGACACATTCAAATTAATATTTCTAAATTTATTTCAGTAAATATTACTAACAATAATGATGATGATAGTGATAGTATTAGCAGGTTTTCACGGCCGGTAATCATGGTAATAAAAGATTCCGGGCTATGTGGCCGTGGTCTATAACTGGCGTTTCTTCCAGACGTTTCTCCCTCAACTGCGGAGGGCATCTTCAGTGGCGAGCGCTTCAAGCTGTTGCTTCCCTGTCGTAGACTCGACTGCGAATGAACAACAGAAAGCTGGACGCTCTTTTTTATACTAGTGCTGACGTCACGTGTTTGTAAACAGCTGCGACTCACGTGACGTCAGCACTAGTATAAAAAAGAGCGTCCAGCTTTCTGTTGTTCATTCGCAGTCGAGTCTACGACAGGGAAGCAACAGCTTGAAGCGCTCGCCACTGAAGATGCCCTCCGCAGTTGAGGGAGAAACGTCTGGAAGAAACGCCAGTTATAGACCACGGCCACATAGCCCGGAATCTTTTATTACAGTGATAGTATTCCTTCAAGCAGATCACATGATCTCAACTTTCCCTCCCCCCCATGTACTTTCTTTGACATATTACTAAAATGCTTAACATTTCTTATAAAGTTATTTTGATTTAAGAGAATTATAAGTAATTATCCTAGATTGTGAAGTTTATATCCATTTGTTATTTAAGATTTATTTTTTTAATATTCATATTGAAATTTTGGGTAATCTGTGAAGATCCATTCACAATCATTTTTATAATTCAGTCAGCCACTGGGAGATAGGACCTCCCATGCTGAAAAGGTCAAAAAGAGATACATCAAGTCATCCAGTACTGCTGGGGGTTTGTTCTAGGGCAAACAACCTCATCATCATCATAGTACATTCACGAATTTAGGCCATTTGTTGACCTGTTTCGGCCTCAAGAGAAACACCATCCAAAAGTATTTTGAGTGGACGTCCTGGTCTTCTTCTTCCTGCAGGTTGATATCTTAACATTTGTTTGGGTATTCTGTGATCTTCATAAAACCCCAATTGTTACGAAATGCAATCTCAGCCTTGGACTGGACATTTAAACAGAAAATGATGGCTAGAACTGGGGAAAATGAAGGAAAAGGATTTGGGAGGCCACAACCCGGCTCAGGCTGTAGAGTCAAAAGATGGATGGAGGCCACTTCAATGAATGATTCTGTTTTTAATTAATGTTATTTTCAAGATGGATGCTTCACTTCATGTTTACATACATTGGTCTTAAATTTAAAAAAAAAATTTAATTTAAAATAACTCTCAATATCTGATGTTTGTCCTTTTTTTGGCTAATCTAGATTATTATCTTACTTAGGTTACATTTCAGTATTATCATACTTAAAAACAAAAATTGAATGAGTGAATAATTCAAGAAGTTCAATACCATCCTTTAGTATTTGACAAGTTTCAAAAAAATTTCAACAAATTCAACATTAAATTAGCACCGAAAAATGATTACAGCTTAGGTAATTTAATAAAAACCAACAAAAATGAAAAGATTGAAGACTGCAAAAAATCGGGAATTTATCAAATTAATTGTAAAGATTGTGAAAAGATATACATAGGAAAAACAAAAAGGAATCTAAATACAAGATTAAAGAAACACCTCAGAAATGTTAAAAATGGAGAAACCGAAAAATCTGCAATAGCTGCACATGCCTGGTCAGAAAAAACATAGAATAGAAACCAAAACAAAATTACTTAAACAATTGGAAAAACCGAAGGAACTCACAATTTGGGAAAAAATTTACATATGCAAGAATGAAAATACAACTATGAATTTTGAAATACCCGGTTATAAGGAGAGAGGACTGATTTGGAAGTTCGTCGGTCAGCCATCAGATGGCGCGGAGGTCAGTTTGCAGGATAGAAGGCAGTCAGACGTCAGTTGTGAATGTGACACAGCATTGAGAATGTCACAAATGATGTGACGAAACCCTGGGTTTGCGAGGAGTTATGAAGTATGAGGTGAGTGAAATAAAAAATAAACAATGAATAATATAGATTGAACTTTTATAGGAAGAAATCACTATGAGGTTTAATTTAAATTAAATTATTGCTCCATACCTTTCCTCGTATCCAGTCTTCTAAGTAGATCGTTGTTTCAAATCCTTGGCAGCTTCATCTTCAGTACCCTCTCATTGACTGATGTAATGTCGAGTAATTGTTCTGATCGACATGACATCAGTCAATGAGAGGGTACTGAAGATGAATCTGCCAAGGATTTGAAACAACGATCTACTTAGAAGACTGGATACGAGGAAAGGAATAAATCATTTTTAATTTAACTGGATTATATAGAATTAGTTCTGGATGGATTCTTGCAAAAAACCAAATGTTGAATGCTATGAAGTCAAACTCTTTTCTTAAACAAAAACAAAAGTAAAATACTATCCATATTAATGTGTATTCTACAAATACTTTCCCCCCCTTTTTTTTGTCCTTTCTTATATTCTTTTAAAATTTGATAACTACATAGAAAGATACTATTTTTGAACTAGCCAATTCACTGAACTATAATGCAAATGTAATTTACTTTATTCTAGTGACGTCACTCAGCATTACGAGCAATCTTCTAGTTTTAATTAATAAATGGCCATTTTTCTAATATCAAAAAATCTAAAAAGCTGATGAAATTAAACTTAACCAATAACATATGCTAGACAAAAAGGACAGATATAAGGTAGTGTGAGCTATTTTAATTGGCAGTGTTGGCAGCCATTTTATGAAGGAAGCATGCAATAATAATTTTTTGTTGTTGTATTTAGTTTAACATATTCCAGTCCTGTACAAATTTATTTTTTGAAAAGAAAATTTAACATTTGAACTGGGAACCCCAAACCTCCAACTCTGTATGTCGGTGTGCAGTCCATTACACCATTTGAGACACAGTACAAATGCTAACATTTCTTACTACTTATACAATTCTCTAACGTCTGAAGACAGATAGCTAGAGCTCTTAAACAACACCCCTGGGAATAGAAGTGGTCGGAATTAGGGGTGTTATTAACCATTGGCTTACACCGATGGCTCCCAGCACAGCTGATCAAGTGAAGCCCATTCTTACCACAGATGGATGGTGAGACGGGACCTGAGCAGCTTGTAGCTTCTTCTTAGTGTTTCTTTAGTTTTGTCAATAGATGGCATAACATATTATATACTAATTAAATTAATATTAAGAAGCTAAAGCTGTTACTATGATTGAAATAAATATATTAAAGTACACTACTAAATTATTGTAATCAAATGGTAAAGAGAAAAATGTATGCCTGAACCGGGAATTGAACCCCGAACCTTCAGCTTTCCATGCTGATGCTCTAACCATTGAGCTAATCCAGGCTTCTTTCCCATCCAAGCATAAATCAGGTAGAAGCCATTCATTGTGTATTTGTGAATGATGATTCATTGCATTTGAATGTGGGACCAAGACAGTAAGGTAAAGGAAGGATTTATGCTTGGATGGGAAAGAAGCCTGGATTAGCTCAATGGTTAGAGCATCAGCATGGAAAGCTGAAGGTTCAGGGTTCGATTCCCGGTTCAGGCATACATTTTTCTCTTTACCATTTGATTACAATATTATATACTGTTGGAAAGCTGAGAGAACGATCTATTCAATGGTGCAAAACAAGATCGATTTCTCCCGATAGATCGCGAGTTATAATCCATTGTTTTTCAGAGAAGCTAATTTTCTTAAAATTAAATGGTAAATATGGGTGCAACAATGGAGGAAAATATTAATAAGTTCTAGCTATCTGCCTTCAGACATTGCACAAGTGGAAAGAAATATTAGCTTTTTACCATGGCTCAATGGTGTAATGGACTGCACAACGACGTACAGGGATTGATTTCTGGTTCGAACATTAATTTTTCTTTTAAAAAAATAATAATGTAATACTGAATCACCAATAATAGTAACTACTCAACTACAGACCTCTTAGGAAGAGAGAATCTTGGATGACCAAAGAAGCATTAGAAGGACCAGCTTCCAATCTGACACAGAGCAGTCCAAAAGCTCTAATCCACGAATGTTAATGATGATGATAAAATTGTAATCACCAGTCACAATTCCAAACCCAAAAGATGAATGGTCACCCTGTGTCACAATGTGCAGTGTGATAACAAACTCACTTGAAAGTATGTTACAAAACAATATTAACTCAAAACTTATATTAAATATTAATTTTAAGACAACACACACATGTATTGTGAATAGAGTTAGCAGTTCTTCAATATTGTCACTTGATTTATCTGATAACTTGCTCCATTATTTCCTCCCTTTTCATTTATTTTACAAGAAATTAAAAAAAAAAAAAAAGAAGGCAGATAGGGACATATTGTTATAATAATAAGTGTTGACTAGTGATACCAACTCACACACTGCAACAACAAAATTCTCTTAGTTTTGGGAAATTCTAATTTTTTAAATGATAAAGCCCTAGCCTGGTAGTTTATTTGATTCAAATTACATAGAAAAAAATTAAAATAATAATTTGCACTTTTATAACCTGAAGAATGAGTCATAACATTTCAGTTTTTTTATAGACATGGCAGTAAAATTTTTCTTTTCTTCCATTTTACAATCCTGTTCTAGCATAGTCCAACATTAACAAAACACTTGCATAGTAAGAATGCTATTTTAGGTTAGGAATGATATGCACTCTCAAGTAAAACAAAATGATGCTACAGCATTCATCCTGATTTACAATTTCAAACAAAATTTAAATTCATAAAATACTTTGGTAAAGATGTTTAAAAAAAAATCCAAATATATTACAAGGTAGATTTTAAAAATGGGTAATTTTAAATCAATGATGTAAGTCTCAGAGAAAATGCTTCTTATGATTCATACCAAGTATTTAATAGACAGATAGCTAGATAAATAGGAGTCTCTCAGACTGTGGCTAATTTCCACCTATTTCTGTCCAAACATATTTTCCAATTTTAGTTCTCTGGCTCTCATCACTTGAATCACATTTTCTTTGCACTTAAATCTTGGACTTCCTCTCTCTCTCTGCTCTGCCTGAATCTTTTTTGATCATCTTAATCTTTATTCAATTCATATGCTATTTTCTTCTCTCCATCCTATTTCTTATTTCCTGACATGGGACTTCGTTCATTTTCAATTAATCCCAACTTCTTCTCAAATAATTCACTGGCCAACAATCCTTTTTTTTTTTTTTTTTTTTATCATTTTAGACATATTTTTATTCCAGAAAACAGAATTTAGACAACCAATTATCTTACTTCCCTGTTTTATTCCAACAATAATTTGTCTTAGTTAAAAGCATTCTAAAATATATCATCTGATCTTATGACATTTGTATTGTATTTAATACAGCATTTGGAATGTACAATTGGGTCATGATTGTCTGTCAAAGCATCTGCACAGAATTGGAATTATCTCTTCCTCACTTTGTCCCTTGTGCAATGTATAAGAAGAGATGGATCAGGACTTCCATCAGCATTGTCCAGCCCTTTCATCCAAATCTACAGTATCTGGAAAACATTGGAGATGGCCGCATTGCCAACTGCTCATCATAAATATGGAAACAATACATTGGTAGTAATTAAATATTCTGGAGGTTGAGATCAAAGTATTCTCATTCTTGTTTCTCAGTGGTATTTTGCTAGTTGTGCAGATTCTGTGGAAATATTCACAGGAAAATTAAAGACAATGGCCTTTTATGGTAAATTCCCAGTACCAAGCAAGACTTCTTTGAACAACAAAATATTAAAATGGCTTAATAAATTTACTTATATAAGAAATGTAATTATATTTTGCAGGAAATTTAGATTTACCAGAGAAAATTTTGTATTCTAACAAATTCATGGACATCATTAATAGAATTTTGAAATTTAATTTTCACAGGGAAAAAACACTATGAGGTTTAATTTAAGGATTAAATTAATGTTTTTATTACCTCATATCCTTTTTCTTCTAAACTGCAGTTTCGGAGCTTATCTCCATCAACAGTAGCCTCTAGTTGACTGGTGGTATGTCGTTTCTTGGCGGTTTTCTTCTTCTTTCTATCGGTGAACAGATGAACCTCTGGATCAGGTCAAAACTTCATGAATTTCGAAACTCCTGCAAGTTTTGACCTGATCCAGAGGTTCATCGGTACACCGACAGAAGGAAGAAGAAAACTGCCAAGAAACAACATAACACCGGTCGACTAGAGGCTACTGATGATGGAGATAAAATCCAAAACGGTAGTCTAGAAGAAAAAGGATATGAGGTGATGTAATAAAAACATTAATTTAATTAATAGAATTTTGAAACCTTCATTGTTGTAGAAATCAACATGTATTTGTTCATATAAGACAATGAAAGTGAAGTATGGACTCTGATGGAAAGATGAAAGCAGATTAAAATAATGCAATGAAATTTTTACAGTGTAAGATTCATGTCTTGTAAATTTACTAACTGACTTTCATAGCAATACTCTCACTCTAGAGTGAGAGAAACATATTTTTAAAATACTGTTTTTTAACATTTTAAAAAATGTACATATCATGTCCTAGAATGAGAGTATCTTCATGAAAGTAAAATCAGTTAACTGACAAAATGTGAATCAAAACTCAGAGTAAAAATTTCATTACATAATTTTGCATCTACATGACCTGCCCATCAAAATCTGTTGATTTAAATTTTTTATACTAAATCATCATCATCAACAATAGGGATTAAGCCCAATGGCATGTTCCGATCTCATTATAGGTCAAATTGGTCCTTCCATCTCTTCAATGGTCTTCCCAACATTCTTCTCCCTTTTGGTTTATAATTATACATTCTTCTTGGTATGCGCTGTTCATTCATTCGTAATACGTGCTGAAGATAAGCATTTTGAAAGTATTTTATTCTTTCACAAAGATTAAATATATTAAGTTCTGTTCTTATATCTTCGTTTTTCTTTTTATCGGTCCTTTGGTATCCTGCTATTGCTCTCAACATCTTCATTTCTGCAGCCTCTATTTGTTTACTATCTGCCTTTGTTAATGTCCAGGTTTCACATCCATAGATAGATGGAACTGCCAGTACTTTGTAAAACTTCAAAATAGTTTATTTTCTAGTCTTATTCAATAAAGTGCGTTTAATTGTGCCACATAGATAATTGAATCGTTGTATTTTAGTGTGTTTATCTAAATTTCTGTCATTGCCTAAATGACATCCCAAATAATTAAAATTCTGAACTTGGTCTATAATTATATTATTTTTAGTCTGAACGTCTTACCTCAGTATTAATGTTGATTTGTTCTTGAACGTTAATATTGAGGTAAGATGTTCAGACTAAAAATAATATAATTAAAATAACCTCAAAATATAACTTCCTAAAATTAAATATTGGTCTATAATTACTTATCCTTTTACATATTATAAATTTCACAGTTAAACCTCTTTTGTCACACATCGTTATCCTCTATAGGCCGAATATTCTGCTCAAAACTTTCCATTCAAAGGTAATTCAATCATCATTCATTACTTCTATCCATTGCAGATAAAATTGAGAATACAAATGTCTTATAAATCTGAATTTTTATCTTTCATGATAACAATTTAGAATTAAAAATGTTTTGTAATTCATAAGAAATGCCAAAAAAAAAATAGTTACTAACAAATGGTATACCATACATTTCTTTACAATTCTTGTAGCAGAACACACCAGAGCTGATCCAAAAGAAACTAAGTTTAAAACTATCCATTTTATTGGTCCACCTCACACGTTTATTTGTAAATATTATTAATTACAAGTTATTATTATATTTTTTCTAATATATGTATTTATATCCTGCATTTATGCAATATATTTAATGAATTCGGAAATATAACATTTATTATTAAAGATAATTGATAAAAATGATTTAAATAATTCAGCCAAACAATCATCCCCCATTCTTACTATGTAGTTACCACCAGGCTGGGCAACATTATTAATGAACAAGCTTACATTCTGTCCCACTAGAGGAGTAGACATTTCACAGACAACAACATTGCCACAGATAAAATGATGGTCAGTTGAGGGGCCATCAAGGGTACAGAAGGGCTTCCTGTGACTCGCACGTCGCTCTCTTTGAGAAACACAGAGTCAATCACGTGGATTATGCCATTGGTGCACGCCACATCAGGCCGGAACACGTGAATCCATTCTCCTTGCCACTCCACGTAGTAACCTGCAAGCATTTTTTTTCCAATATCATCACTTCAAATATATCAACTGAGATCTTACGAAAACTTAAAAATGTAGTATGTTCTGGACAAAGATTCAAATTTAAAATTGAAATTAATATATTCGGGCCATCTGCAAGCAATGGTTAATACAAATGAAGAGAAAAAATTCTATTTAAATTAATATTGGGAAGTAAACATTATGAGGTTATATCATTAATAGTGAGTGGAGAACATATTTTTAATGACTCACCTCATATAATTTCAAATTTCTTTCATACCGGCAGTTTCAGACAATATCTTGTCCCTCTTCAGTCAAATGAGTGGAAGTCATGACTGAAGAGGGACAAGATATTGTCTGAAACTGCTGGTATCAAAGAATTTGAAATGATATGAGGTGAGTCGTTAAAAGTATGTTCTCCACTCACTATTAAAAAAAAATTCTGCTCGAATTGGGATTTGAATCCAAGATCTCCAGCTGTAAGCGCTGGTTCTCTTAACTACTTAAGGGAGGATATAAAATGTGTGATTTGAGCATTTATAGGAAACATCACTATGAGGTTTAGTTTAAGATTTAAATTGAAATCTATAATTCACTCCTATCCGTCTTCTACTTCAACCGGTTTCAAAACTTAGGTCATTTAATCTTCAGTAATATCTAGACCGATGTTCTGTTGTCCAGGAGAACTGTTTTTTACTCCATCAGTTGATGTACTAATGAATCCCTGAATCAATTCAAATTCCTGGGAATTTCAAAATTCGTAAGTTTTTCTTTCTTGTTCTTTTGAATGTGGATTTTTTTCCAAACTGTGAGCTCTTTTTTGTTTTTCTATTTGTTTAATTAAACTGGCCTTTATATCGATTAGACATTTTTCAGACCAAGTATCAGCAAACTGGGAATTTTATCAGATCAAATGCTGATATTGTGGCAAATTTATATAGGAAGAACAAAAAGAAAATTTGAAAACCAGGGTGAAAGAACATCTTAGAAATGATAGGTTATTATTTTTGTTATTGTTATTATTATTACTATTTTTTTTTCTTATCCTTGTCAACTTCATATTGTGTAGTTTATATCTATTATGTATCAAGCATAATTCTTACTGTGTGTATAATTTAACCCTGGTGAAGTGGAAGAGAAGACCTTATGGTCTTAACTCCATCAGGTAAAATAAATAAATAAATAAAAAAAGGGTGAAGTGGAAAAGTCAGCAGTAAGTTGCTCATGTTTGGTCTGAAAAACATCTAATTGATGTAAAAGATAGTTTAATTAAACCAATAGAAAAACAAAAAGAGCTTACAGTTTGGAGAAAAAATCCACATTCAAAAACATAAGAAAGAAAAACTTATGAATTTTGAAATTCCCGGGGAATTTGATTTGATTCAGAGGTTCATTGGTCCACCAACAGATGGAGAAAGAAGCAGTTCTCCTGAAAGACACAACATTGGTTGAGATATTACTGAAGATGAAATCACCCAGGATTTGAAACTGGATTAAGTAGAAGACTGGATATGAAGTGAGGTATAAAGATTTTTAATTTAAATCTTAAAACATATGACATTCATTATTTTATATATCAGGAACTGGCAACTCTTTCATAAAGCTGGAGACCTTGATTTTGTAATACAATGAAACCTTGATTAATTGTTTTGGTTAGGAAACCTGATTTTTTTTTAAATTTCTTGTTATGAAGTGAATGTTCCATGCCCATGTCATAGGCATTATGAGAATAAAATATACATTTTATATTTCTATTAGTAATGTCATTAGTAAGTGAGATAGCAAATTCCTGTTTCATTCTCACAATGCCTACGACAAAGAATATGGGATATTCACCCAATAACAAGAATTGTAAGCACTGGATTAACAAGTGTTATGGTCCTAAACCATCAAATTATGTTTTTGAACAAACAGTGATTTTGATTTTATTATTATTTCAAGAATATTTAAATGTACTAATTATTCAATTTGTTTATTTAATCTTACCAGTACTTTAAAAAAATATTTGATTTCTTTATATTTCAAAGTTCTTCAAAATAGTAATTATTTTTTTAACTTTCCCAGGGAAAGAACACTATGAGGTTTAATTTAAGAATTAAATTAATGTTTTTATTACCTCACCTCATATCCTTTTTCTTCTAGACTGCAGTTTTGGAGCTTATCTCCATCTTCAGTAGCCTCTGGTCGACCGTGTTATGTCGTTTCTTGGCGGTTTTCTTCTTACTTCTATCAATGGACCAATGAATCTCTGGATCAGGTCAAAATTTGCAGGAGTTTTGAAATTTATGAGTTTATCTTTCTTGTTTTTTTGGATAGAAAGATAAACCCATGAATTTCGAAACTCCCGCAAATTTTGACCTGATCCAGAGGTTCATCGGTCCACCGATAGAAGTAAGAATAAAACCGCCAAGAAACGACATAACACCGGTCGACCAGAGGTTACTGATGATGGAGATAAACTCCGAAACTGCAGTCTAGAAGAAAAAGGATATGAGGTGAGGTAATAAAAACATTAATTTAATTGTCAGTAATTATCTTATTTATTTATTTAATGATAATTTTGGAAATGCATAATAATAATGTTTTATTATGTTTGCATCATAATAAAACTATATTTTCAAAAAATAGAAACTTAATTTTAACACGCAAATGTATTTTTTATATTGGGGTCCACATGAATTCTAGCATGCAGAATAATCAACTTTTATAAGATTCATGATATGTTCCGTCTCCTCAACTTTATTAGTTATTTGTCTATAGTGCTTTCAGGACCTGTCCCATCATCGGCAGGATTCAAAACTGGTGTTTCACTGAAGATCTGGTAGAGGGGGTTACATGTATTGGGTTCGTTTTCGTTTATCATAGTCGTTGTTAGCTCTTTCAAAATTTCCATTTCCTCGAGTACATTTATCTTCGCTGGATTATTTTCTCTGTGCATTACTGTTAGGGTGTTTTCAATATCTAACATGCGATGTCCTTCATGGATAACGTGTTTCGCATAGCTTGATTTTAGGAAAACAAGTTACCATAAGTAATGCCACGAGTGATTTCCAAATTATCGATAAATTCACGACTCACGAAGTGAGGAGTGAATTTATCTAGAGAATTTGGAAATCAAGAGTGGCATTTGTTAGGACTATTTAACGAATAAAATTAAACTGTTTACTCACAAATCATTATTTAACTATAGTTATTTTAAAATATTTATATATTTAATGTAAACGGCGATGTTTGAAAACAAATGAGAAACGATAGGTACGCTTCTACTGCTTCATTTGTTTATCACTGCAACCAGATCATACTATTTATTGCCAAAGGAACGCAATATTGTAAGGAGGAGCTTTCTTTAATATGGTAATTATAACACTGTTAAATATTTGGTGAAACACGACTCTGATTGGTTGTAAAACAGAAATCATTGAAACGTGATTGGTCATTGACTCCCATTTGGGGCATGAGTTAAATAGTCCGTAAAAGACATCACATGTTAGATATTGAAGCACAAGGAATTCAATATAGAAACTCATATCGCCTTCGTTGACTTCAAAAAGGCTTTTTACAAAGTAGACAGAAATATATTACAACAAATTTTAGCTGATGATAACGTTCCACAACAATATATTACTAATATCTTCAACATCTATAAAGATAATGAAATCTCTGTTAAACAAGATGGCAAATTATCTTCTTGGGAAAAGATCAACACTGGAGTAAGACAGGGGTGTGGACTTTCACCGGTGCTTTTCATTATATATATGAATAAATTAATAAACGAATGGAGGAAAACACAACGAGGATATATACCCATCAATAGGAACCTCAAACTCGATGCTATTCTTTCTGCAGATGATTTAGCTCTTCTGGCACTTTCCGAAAATGATTTGCAACGATCAATTTATAATTTACAAAAAAATAGGTGCCAAATTTAATATGGAAATATCAATTAACAAAACTAAAATTACGGCATTTCATGGGAAGGACTCCATACAAAGTAAAATCTGTCCCCAGAATAAAATTTTAGAGAGATCTAATCAATTTAAATATCTTGGATATTATCTCTCTATCTGGGATGAAAAGGATATCCCTGAAAAAATTACTAGTTATTATAAAAGTTTAGGAATTATTAATCAAGTTATGAAATCATCCCTTGTAAAAAAAGCACCAGATTACGTTTATATAACACTTTGGCTAGACCAGTGTTGACCTATGGTAGTGAAGCATGGACACTAAAAAGACAACATGAAAGCAGAATAACGGCTTGTGAAATGAGATTCATGCGCAGAACAGCGGGTTACACCAGATGGGATCGGAAAAGGAACATCGATATCTTAAAAGAATTGAAGACTACACCAATTTTGGAATATATTAAACAGTACCAACTAAATTGGAAACACCATCTTGAAAGAATGAGTTCAAATCGGATCCCCAAAGCTGTTTATAATTACATACCAAGAGGACGAAGATCACTGGGCCGTCCTATGAAACGCTGGAGGGAAAATTTTCTATAGGATCATAACAGGCCTTGGCCTAATACTTGGAAGGTAGAAGAAGATATTGAAAACACCGTAACAGTAATGCACAGAGAAAATAATCCAGTGAAGATAAACGTACTCGAGGAGATGGAAATTTTGAAAGCAGCTAACAACGACCATCTGATAAACGAAAACGAACCCAGTACGTGTAACCCCCTCTTCCGGATTTTCAGTGAAACACCAGTTTTGAATCTTGCCGATGATGGTACAAGTCCCAAAAACTCTACAGTTAAATAACTAATAAAGTTGAGGAGACGGACCTTTTAGGTAAATATTCCATAATTTTATACTTTAATGCAGAATCCAATCCATAGTAATTCTGCCCGAAGGCAGGTCCTTCACTGTAATCATAGCATTTTCATGCTATGCTTGCAGCTTTACTAGGGAATTGTGTAGGTGTGGTAGCTTCCCGTTGGTTTCCACACCGGTGAAGGATGATGATAATGATAATGGTAAGGATGATAATGATGATGGCCATATGATTTCGGGGACCGTTTGGGCCTTAAAGTTTTCCTGAGATTTGTCTTACAGGTGAGGAAAAACCCCGATAAAAACCTCACCCAAAAAAACTGCCCTGACCGGGGATCGAACCCGGGCCCGCTGCGTGACAAGGCAGCATGCTACCTTAATGCAGAATAAGGTGTTAAAATTGGTTATACATTTTGGGATTATAATCTTTTGAGTTATGATCTCATTTTGTAAGAGTGTCATATCTTCTACTCTAAGCACTTTGGAAAGAAACAAATAAGGATATATTTAATTAATGTTGGGAAGTAAACATTATGAGGTATAATCATTAAAAATCATCGGAGAACATATTGTTTAAATAACTCACCTCATAGGATTCATGCTTCCATGATATCGCGATTTCAAACATAATCATGTTCATCGTCAGCCATAACTCCGACTGTTGAAATTCTTCGGCGAAGAAGATGGCGACAATAGAATAGTTGACGGCCGAAGAATTTCAACAGTCGGAGTTATGGCTGACCATGAACATGATTATGTTTGAAATCGCGATATCATGGAAGCATGAATCCTATGAGGTGAGTTATTTAAACAATATGTTCTCCGATGATTTTTAAATAAGGATACATTGTACAGAAATAAGATTTGAATTAAACCTCATAGTGAGTTTTCCTATGAAAGTTCAATTGAACACAGTTGTTTGTTTGTTATTATTATGAAAAAATCTAGCTTGTAATAGTATCACACAATAATTAAATAGAAGAATCAAACATATTTTCTAAATGTTTTTATTATTAATTTAACACTTATCACTGAAGGACAAATTATATTTGAAGAGAAAAAGTATACGCTCAGACTGGGGTTTGAACCCAGGACCTTTGGCTTTCTAGGCCAATGCTCTACCTCTGAGCAATAAAATGTCTTCTTAAAATAAAAGCCGCCATTTGCATAATCGAAGCAAAGGCTCGTAGCATTTGGCGATTGGGAATTAACAATATATAAGAGAAAAATTTGCGTTTAGATTGGAGTGCCCAGATAGCTCAGCAGTGGATCATTGGTCTAGAAAGCCAAAGGTCTTGGGTTCAAACCCCAGTCTGAGCATATAATTTTTCTCTTCAAATATTTTCTAAACTTTACTTTTAAAGAATCTGTGAAAATGTCAACAAATAATGAACAATTATAAAGTGTGTTTTAAGCCCATACGGTTGCGGGTACCTGAAAGGAACACACTAAAAGCCAGAGTGCATTAATTCACCAAGTGCACTGTGCAGGTTTACATAGATATTAAACATGGATGTGCATCCTGAAACATCTGTGATTCAAGTATGGACATCCATCATAAGCAGAACACTGCAAAGCTGTGCCTTTTATGACATATTATTTTTATAAAAATCTGAAAATTCAAAAATAAATAAAAATATAATGGATTTATCTGCAACAAATTAACATTTATGTCAAAATGTTTCAAATTCAAATTATTCAACATTAAAATACAAAAACAAAATAAAAAAACACCTGTAAAAATCTGAACTTACATTGCAGTGGAATGTAAGCCTCAACAGAACAAAAAGTTATCATTAAAGACCAAATTTTTAAAGGGAATATATTTTTTTTATTTAATATCACAGAAGACAAAATAATCAAAGTAATGTCAGGAGTGATTTTCAATTTATCTACAGGATTTGGAAATGAGGGCTATTTAACAAATAAAATTAAGCTGTTTACTCAAAAGTCATTATTTAAATATAGTTACTGGTATTTTAAAATATTTATATATTTAATGTAAACGATGTTTGAAAACAAATCAGAAATGTGAGGTTATGTATATTCACTGCAACTTGATCATATTATTTATTGCCAAATAGGATTGCAATATTGTAAGAATGCACCCTAGTGGAGAAATAATGAAACACATCAAACTGTATATATACTGCCCCTTGGTATTATGGTGTATTTTAATTGCTATGTAAATTAGTTTCATTGTATATTTACGTACGTATGTGTTATATTTTATATTGTTGTTTATGTACAGATTGTAATCTGGACATGTCCTAAAGCATCTATGATGCTCTAATGGATGTTAAAATAAATAAATAAAAATAAATAAAATAATCAACATTACGGGTTATTCATTTATTTTTTTAGTAAACAACTCAATAAAATCAAGGAATCTGTTCATTATTTGCTAAATTCAATGTATTTGTTGAAGAAAAATAATGCTCTGAGCTGTTCAGAATATTAAAAAAAGAGGAGCTTTCTTTATCACAAAAGCAGGAGCTGATAAAGAGAAATCGATAAAGAGCGAGGTGAAACACGACTGTCATTGGTCGTAAAACAAAATTCATTGAAACGTGATTGGTCATTGACTATCATTTGGGGCATGAGTTAAATAGTCTATATAAGAGTTTGTAATATGAGGATGGATCAGAAAGTTATGCACAATGATTTTTCATTCTTCATTACATGTATTCAGCTGCAGCTGACAACACGAATTCATTGCACACTTATGTCTCCTGTAAAGCTAATTGATGTTTTTTCCATGACTTGAGCATAGATAATATATTTCCCTTTAAAATATGGTCTCTAAAGTGAGAGGATTATTTCATGGCAGATAAGGCAGGACTGTTGAAGAAGCAATTACCAAAGCTTGACTTCTCCACTTTATAGCTTCATCTAACTGAGACCTCGTAACATGCTACTGTATATTTCATTACTTGTGCTAGAAAAAACTATGTAATGTTTATTGTCAGGGATATTTTCTAGAGAAACAACTCTATTTTACCTTTATAACTATGAAAGCCCAGTGTTTTATGTGCTATACTTTTTGAGCTATTGTAATTTTTTTAATAAAAAGGGCTTTTGAAAAAAAGAGTTTTGTAAGTTCTACAGTAAGAGAGCAATTATATGAAGAAAACATACCAATTTATTATAAAATAAAATTTAATTTAAAATAAATAAGTATAAATATTAGTGTGATTAGGTGATTCTGTGGTTAGATGGTTGCCTCTCATTGTTGGGGTCTCAAGTTTGTATCTCGGTCACTCCATGAGGGTCTCATGGTGGATGAAATTAAATCTGTACAGGTTTTTCTAGGGGTTTCTACCTTTTTCCCTGCCATAAATTTCATTCTACCATTTCTCCACACTCATTTCATTTATCTCATTTCATTTAATTTCATTTCCACATGTGATGGTGAGTCAGACGTGGTCGGCCAGAATTCTTCTTATTTACAAATCTCCAATATAAGGTGCTTAAGTAATAGAAGCTACAAATGAATTTGCATATCTGCGTAGTATAATATCTGTGAATGGTGGCTCAGATGAACATGTTGTCAGAATAAAGAAAGCAACACAGAACTTTTATAGGAATTAATCACTATGAGGTTTAATTTATGGTGAAATTAAATGTTTCTTACTTCTCCTCATATAAATTTTCTAAGTTGATCGTGATTTCGAAACTATAACTGTCTCATCATCAGAACTGTCTTGGTGACTGGTGTTATGTTGATTGGAAGAAACTGTTTCTTCCGATTGACATAACACCAGTCACCAAGAAAGTTCTGATGATGAGACAGTTATAGTCTCGAAATCACGATCAACTTAGAAAATTTATATGAGGAGAAGTAAGAAACATTTAATTTCACCATAAAGCAAGGTATGTTTACATTCATTTGAAATCAATTTGGAGGTCGAAACAAATCTCCTTGAACTAAGATTATTTAATTCAAATGTGAAATCAATTTTATTATACGACTGTGAAACTTGGAAGGTTACAAAACATATTGGAAAGAAATAGCAAATCTTTATAAATTGTTCCCTGAGAAATATCTTGAGTATATGGTGGCCAGAGATTATAAAAAATAAAGAACTTTGGAGAAGAATAAATCAAAATGAAATTTGTAAACAAATCAAATTTAGAAAATGGAAATGGGTTGGTCATGTGTTAAGGAGATAGGATCATAACATCACAAAAATGGCATTGGTTGGAACCCCCAAGGATTGAGATGGCGAAAAGGAAAACCTAGGGCAACATGGGGTAATATAATCAGGGATGAAGCTGAACAGGCAGGGATGAGTTGGAATGAAATTAAGACATTGGCAAATAACAGAATTCATTGGGAGCTTTTATCAAGTCCCTATGCTTCCTAGTGGAGTGACCCGGTCTACTACTAATGTAAGGGGCTTCCATGGCATCTCATCCTTTGACCTGATGCTGTGCTGGACATGAGTTTTGGACGAGGTATTAGTATGACTATTTAACTCATGTCCCAAATGGGAGTCAATGACCAATCACATTTCAATGATTTTTTATTTACAACCAATCACAGTCATATTTCGCCTAGAATTTACCAACTAAAGTTTATCATAATTAGGAAAGCACCTCCTTTTCAACATTCTGAATAGGTCATAGCATTATTTTGCAGTGACTGACTCTCTGAGAAATACGGCTACCAGATTGTATATATAGTGCATGAATGTCAACACATAGCGCATGCGGGAGTTAATATAAAAACATTTTTAGCAATTGATTATACCACCAAAAAAAAAGAAACCACTGTTTGCACTTTCTTAAATGTATTTTTCCCAGGTAATAACATTCCAGAAAAATATAATTGTCATAGGACATCAGAAATGAATTAATACACAGTTTGTGTTTCATTTTTTCTCCACTAGAGTGCATTCTTACAGTATTGCATTCTTTGGCAATATATAATATGATCTGATTGCAGTGATAAACAAAAGCAGCAGATCAAGCGCACCAGTCATTTCTCATTTGTTTTCAAACATTGCGATATACATTAAATACATAAATATTTTAAATATAGTTATTTTAAAATATTTATGTATTATTTAATGTAAACGGTGATGTTTGAAAACAAATGAGAAACAATTGCTTTGCTTCTTTTGTTTGTCACTGCAACCAGATCATATTATTTATTGCCAAATGAACGCAATATTGTAAGAATGCACTCTAGTGGAGAAAAAATTAAACACATCAAACTGTATATTAATTCATTTCTGATGTCCTATGATGTAAATATGATAATTATATTTTTCTGGGAAAAAATACATTTAAGAAAGTACAAAGAGTGGTTTCTTTTTTTGGTGGTATAATCAATTGCTACAAATGTTTTTATATTAACTCCCACATGCGCTATGTGTTGACATTCATGCACTATATATATACAATCTGGTAGCCGTATTTCTTGGTGAGTCAGTCACTGCAAAATAATGCTATGACCTATTCAGAATGTTAAAAAGGAGGTGCTTTCTTTATTATGATAAACTTTAGCTGGTAAATTCTAGGCGAAACACAACTTTGATTAGTTCTAAATAAAAAATCATTGTAACGTGATTGGTCATTGACTCCCATTTGGGGCATGAGTTAAATAGTCTAGATAAATTCACTCCTCATTTCGTGAGTCGTGAATTTATCGATAATTTGGGAATCACTCGTGGCATTACTTATGATTATGTATAAATGTCAAACTGTAGAAATAGGTAGCAGAAGTAGCCTGGCAACAGTGTGACCATTGGCAATAAATTATCAGTCGTGAAAATAGCTGAAGATGGAAAAGATGTTTTTTCCGATACTGCAGTTGTGTGTTAAAAAAATAGATGTATGAGGTAAGAAGAATTCACGCACGATTCATTTGATTCTTATTAAGAAAACCTCATAATGTTAAAATTCTCAAACGTATTATATTAAAGCAAATTATCTGTCATTAAATAATACATTCACTGCAGTTATAAACCAAGGCTTACATTACACTCTTGGAAAAAAAAAAACATTAAAAATATCTCTATGAAGAATTTATATTTTTGTTTGGATGATGTGTGCCAGGATTTAAACAGGGTGTTCACAAATTCCCATTACAAACTTCTAGGACTTGCAGAGGAGACTCAGTAGATAACATTTTGAAGAGGAATATTTGCCCGAAAACATACTGTTTTTGTGCTGCTGGTAAAACAAATTCACATTAAGCATTTAAATGTTCTGCATCTGCTGAGGATAAATTAATAGTACACTAAGGGTCGCATGTTTGGACGCATTAGACAGTAAAATGCCTTCTCTGCTGAGCAAGTTGTATGCTAATACGATTTTGCTTACTCAGAAATCTGTTCATGCGATAATAATTGGATAAATTTGTAAGCTACCTGCGGAGGTACCTTAAATGAGCAACTCAAATTAAAATCCCGAAGGGAACCGAACGGGAACCGATGGTAATCGATGTACTTTGCTGCTTTATCCAAGATGTCGGACCTTGAAGACTTCGATCATGTTTTCGGTATACACGGAGAAGAGGAATTTGATAGAGTCTACCAAAGAATTCAACTGGAAGAACAGGAGAATCGGCGTAATATTGCGTGTCGCAGACGTGTTTGTATACGGTATTATTTGCGGGATGCAAGCATAAATGCATTCCTCTATAGCAGACGAAAATAACGGAAGTGGTTTTATCGCTGAGAATTCTGAGTAATTCGTTGCCAATATTACGAAAACGTCGACTCTCGTGCATGACCGATAAGTCGGCCGTTAATTCGTTCTCAGCAATTGCTCACGGTGAATCAGCTCACTAGTGATTGGAAGTAATTTGAGTAGAGAGTAATGTTCTAACATACGACCCTTAATGTTGAAGTTTTGTAGCAAAAAATAACTATGAGGTTTAAATTAAGATGTTTAATACCTCACCTCATCCAGTCTTCTAATTATACCGGTATCGAACTTGGGCAGCTTCATCTTCAGTAATTTCTTATCGATTGATGTTATGTCGATCAGGAGAACTGCTTCTACCTCCCTCTGTTGGTGGACTGATGAACCTCCGGATCAAACTTTGAAATTCCCGGGGATTCTGATTTGATCCAGAGGTTCATTGGTCCACCAACAGAGGGAGAAAGATGCAGTTCTACTGATCAACATAACAGTCGACAAGAAATTATCGAAGATGAAGCTGCCCAGGCTTTGAAACCGGTATAATTAGAAGACTGGATGAGGTGAGGTTTAAAAAATTTTAATTTAAATCAATAAATTAATGATTTATGATTCAATTAATTACATTTTACATAACCCAACATTTATTGATTTTGTGACAATCCATCCATAGTAATTCTGCCTGAAGGCAGGTCCTTCACTGCAAACATAGCATTTTCATGCTATGCTTGCAGCTTTACTAGGGAATTGTAGGTGTGGTAGCTTCCTGTTGCTTTCCACACCGGTGAAAGATGATGATGATGATGATAAAGATAAGGGTGATGATGGCCATATGATTTCGGGGACCGTTTGGGCCTTAAAGTTTTCCTAACATTTGTGTTACAGGTGAGGAAAACCTCAATAAAAGCTCACCCAGAAAAACTGCCCCGACCGGGATCGAATCTGGGCTCGCTGCGTGACAAGGCAGCATGCTACCTTGAGACCACAGCGGTGGACTTTGTGACAATGTCCAATGTCAAAAGAAAAATAAACTTTAGGTTTATTTATTATTATGATGGATGATAGGAATTTGGAAGAGGGAGATTGAAATGATAGAGATAAATGGAAACTGAAGACGGCAAACCTGTAAGATTAATATTGTTTACATGCAAACTAACCAAACTTCTCTACTGTATTTAACATTGTGTTTTTTTTCCAAAAAGAAAAATTAATGCTCAAACTCCGGATCCCTGACTCTTGCGTCAGTATGATACCAGATTTACATTCCAACACTGATATGAATATCAACAATTCTTTTCTTCTTCTTCTGCTTTCCCCCACTTATAGGTTTGCCGTCTTCAGTTTCCATTTATCTCTATCATTCCAATCTCCCTCTTCCAAATTCCGATCATCCATTATAGTTCTGACATAGGTTTTCCGTTTCCATCTTGGTCTGCCACGTTTATTTCTTCCAGGGGGTGACCATTGGTATATATTTTTTTGGCCATCTTTCATTTTCCATTGTTTGTACATGGCCATACCATTTAAGCGTTTGATTTTCAATCCTCTTAACAACAGATGTGGTGACATTCATTTCTCTCCAAAGGAATTCATTTCTTATTTTATCCTGTCTTGTTTTTTGGAGGCTTCTTCTAAAATAATCAAATTCAACTCTTCTAATTTTGTTCTTTTGTAATTCCGTCAAAGACCAAGTTTCACTTCCATATGACAAAATATTCTGTATTATGCTCTTATAAATTTTCATTTTAGTTTCCTTTGTAATATTTTTGTTCCAAATTATTCCATGTAATGTCTTAGTTCTTTTCTCTTATAAAATTATCTTTCATTCAAAGGGCGATAGCCATTACTACCAACATTGCTATCTGATGACTTCTATTCAGAAGTATTTATATTGAGAATTTATACATTATCTTTAAGAGGTAAAGCTTCATATATATTTAACTTTCAAGAGGAAAGAACGGGGCACGCCGTAGCGTAGTGGTTAGGGCACTGAGCTACAAGCCGGAGGGTCGAGGGTTCAAGTCCCGTTGGGGTCAGGATTTTTAAACTGACCCAAACCCTCTGGCGGCACTATGGCCCTGGGGTCGACTCAGCCTCTAACGGAAATGAGCACCAGACGCTTGTTCTGGGGGTAAAGGCGGCCGTCACGCAGGGCTGACAACCCGGCTGACATAAAGTGCCGACTGTCTAGAAAAAAGTGGGAGCCTTAACCTCCTACTACCCCAAGGGCCTCCGGGCCTGTTGTGGGATCACTTTACAGGGAAAGAACACTACGAGGTTTAATTTAAGAATTAAATTAATGTTTTTGTTACCTCACCTCATATCCTTTTTCTTCTATACTGCAGTTTCGGAGCTTATCTCCATCTTCAGTAGCCTCTGGTCGACCGCCAAGAAACGACATAACACCGGTCGACCAGAGGTTACTGATGATGGAGATAAGCTCCGAAACTGCTGTCTAGAAGAAAAAGGATATGAGGTGAGGTAATAAAAACATTAATTTAATTTTTAAAGCTTCATATGTTGATGTTATATTTAAATTAAACACTTACCAGACTTGATAGAGTCATATTTTACAAAGAAAAATTAAAATAAAACTCTATCCAAGTATGGAAAGTGTTAATTTAAATATAACATCAAAATTGTCTATATATATATAACGGGCTTCCAATATAAAACCGGACCGGCCTTACACGAAGTTTCACCCGGCCAAGCCCCCCACGTTGCCGTTCCTTCCTACTGCAATTCACCCTGCTAGGACCACCCGTCCTTGAAACTGTTTCTTACCTGATAGAAAATGCTGGAAATGTTGTCCTCCCGCAGTTAAACAGGCATTATACCGAGTAAATACATTTAGATTGACACGCTGTAGTTCGGGCACTGTCAAGTTTCTGATTTCATTTCTTATGTTGTTCTTCAGTTCTTCCAATGTGTGCGGATTTATTTTGTACACTTTGTCTTTCAGGCTCCTACCCCACAAATGAACCCCCTCACACAACGGTTCGCTCTGGGGAGCGTAGGCACTCCCAACTTGTTGTGCTCATTTTTCGTAATGCTTTTTGTGGTGCCTGTTCCCCATTTTCGCCCCCATTTCGTCTCCTTTTCTCTCCGGTGGCGAACCGTACGCCTTCGCGTGTGTTTCTTATTTTGTACTGAACCAGTGGTCTCAAATTTAGTCACAAGATCGTGGATTGTCGATCTAGAAGGAGGTAATTGTCCAGGGAAGTTCCGAATAAATTCCTCGCGAACGCGACGAGCTGATTCGTATTTATAATAACATTTACACACATAAATGCGCTGCTCTAATGTCAGCTGACGTCTCATCTTGTCGAACGATAGTAAACTGACTAGTTCAAAGACGAGCGGCTGGCAGAGTGAAATGCGGACGAGGAGAGAGCGCTGCCTGACGGGTGAAACCCCGTGAGGCCGGTCCGGGTTTATATTGGAAGCCCGGTATATATATATATATATATAATGACATAGCCCATTTTGAGCCATAAGGAGTTACTAGACCAGGTAAAATTTTAGTTACCTGATTTGCTCGCAGATGTCATGGATGGCATGTGGTCAATGCACCGACCCAATGAGACATCTAACAGGCAACCAAGAAATTACTGCCAGGATGTTGAGGTCGGTCAATTTTGCTTAGAGGCCTCTTTATTCAGTCTTAAGGATCTTTTACGAGCCTGAAAATCTTCAGACTTGGGACCCACGGCTTAAAGTCCCTCCTGGAGGACTTGCTCCTTGGATTTTTGTGTCCTAAAAAAATCCATCGACCACAGCCGGGTTTGAACCTGCAAACCTTGGAACCACAGGCAAGGAGCATAACCACTAGTCCACCGTGACCAATCACCAAAATTGTGGTTAGTACTTATCCACTACAAGAAGGATTCAATGTGGCAACCACCAACCTTGTTGCACACATTGTACCTGTGAATCATGTTCTGGTACACTTGCTCCATCTTATCCTTACAGTGATAAACTAAAAATTTCTTTTAATTATTATGAATTGGTTATTTTTACTCGCCTCATATTTCTTGATTTTTATGCAGATCTGGTTCCATCGCTTTTTGCATGACATTGTCGATGCTTCCAACTGTTGTTTTGCAGTTGTCATCCTGTAAGTTGATTTCTGCTCCATCTGCTGGCTGACCAATGAACTTCCAAATCAATTTTTTTGCTTTTTCTCCAGGAATTTCAAAATTCTTTCTTTTTCTCTGGGAATTTCAAAATTCATGAAATTTTTTAATTCCTGGAGAAAAAGAAAAAAAGAATTGATTTGGAAATTCATCGGTCAGCCGGCAGAGGGAACAGAAATCAACTTACAGGATGGACAACCGTAAAACAGCAGTTGGATATATCGAAAATGTTGCACAAAAGCAATGAAACCGAGTCTGCATAAAAATCAAGAAATATGAATCAAAATAACCAATTCATAATGATTAAAAAAAACCACATAGTGTTATTTGCTACATATTTTAAATTAAATTTCTTTATTTTTTCCTTGACATTGGACATTGTCACGAAACCAGTGAATGTTGGGTTGTGTAAATGTAATTAATTGAGTCATAAATAATTAAATTACCATTGATTTATTGGTTAGAATTGTCTAAAGTTTCCCATAACATTTTTTAACATTTTTTGGGGAATACTATCATATGCCTTGGTTAAATCGACAAAAAGCAAATGTAAATCTCTGTTAGTAGCTCTTTTTTTTTTTTATCATTTGTGTTATGCAAAATATATTATCTGTGCATGATCTACCACTTCTAAAACCAGATTGTTCTTCCATTTCTTTATCCTGGTATTCTATATCAACCATTTTACTTAGTAAATAAAGAAATAAGGGAAATTATGGGTGTACAAGAGGAGCCGGACATCATAGACATTATAGAAAAGAAAAGATTACAGTGGTATGGCCATGTCAAAAGAATGCCAGAGCAAAGATTGCCAAAAATTGTTATGGAAAGGAGGAAGAGAGGAAGACCGAAGAAAACTTGGATAGAAGGGGTACAAGCGCTATGAATATCAGAGGAATGGAGGAAGATCAATGGATGGACAGAGAGGAATGGCATTTGGTTTCCGGAAGACGGCGGCAGCTGCCATGATACCGGATGATGATGACCATTGATTTATTCCTGGCAGATGTGAGAAATTTAAATGGTTGATGCAATTTTTTTTCCTGCAGCATGAAAACGGTACATTACCGGACAAAGGTTCCAATTCAAAATGTTATCTACTCAGTCTCCTCTATAAACTCTAGAAGTTTTTAATGGGAATTTCTGAACACCCTGAATATTGGTTAGAGAACATGGAATGTGCTTCGAGTGGTCAAAACACTTGTCATGCATTACATGAAGTTACTATGGAAGCAGTCAGTAAGCTAGAGGAATCACTCTGCTTTTCGATGACATCTGTAAAAACAAAATTTATTAAAAATGTGCTGCGGGACAGGCAGCTGTGCATCAAACATAGATAATACGTGCTGCAACTTCTTCTATAACCCACAATAAACCCGAGGTTTCTCAAAATGTAGACATACTGTACAATATTAATATTAATAATAATAATAATAATGTTTTATTTATTCTGGGAGAGGTAAGCCCTTTAGGTCTTCTCCTCCTCTCAACCATTACAAATATACAAGAACAGATTAACTAACTAACTAACTAACTCGCACTATCAAACCTGTAGGATCATAGCCAAGTGGACATAAGCTCTCCATACATCCCTATCCTGAGCTAATATCTTCCAATCATTCCCTATATAATCTGCTTCCCTCAAATCATAGTTAATATTATTCTCCCACTTCATTCCTGGTCTGCCAACTGGGCATTTTCCCTCTGGTTTTCCTACAAGAAGCTTCCATGCATGTCTTTCATTCCCCATTCGTGCCACATGTCCTCTGTGGATATGTAAAAGACCGTGTGTTTGCGACTCCAGTACAAGATCTTCATGATTTACGAACCCGTATCTTTGACACAATTGCAACAGTACCAATGGAAATGTTGGACAGAACGTGGCACGAAATCGAATACAGCCTTGATATTGTTCGTGCTACTAATGGTGCACATATAGAGGTGTTTTAGTGTGTGGCAATGAAAATTATTTGAGTTTCTGTTTCATTTAACACCGGCCTCATTTCATAATTTCACATACTTTGTTAGTTATGATTAATTAAAATGTGGGAGGTTTGAATGGGACACCCTGTATATACATTATATATGAAGAAAATATTTTAAATAAGATTAAAACAAATATAAATTTAAATTTCTTTTAAATTATTCTAAAGTCCAGCAGTCCCTGATTTCCTGTGGTAGGGAATTCTAAATTGTGAGAAATGGAGATAATATATGATGTGGAATGACGAGAAGTCCTATGCTGCATATCACAAGCAAGAGGTTATGACGTGATCGTGTGTTTATATTATGGCTGGAAGATGAGAGGCTAAATAATTGGAAGTAGAAGTACGTAGAATCTTAAATAAGAGAACTACACTGTAGCCACTGATTCTCCGGCCTTGACGATTTCACGACAGTGTTGCCAATATGGATATTCAGTGGGAGTGACCACTTTATGTATGCGGTTAGCAGACATACAGCTGACAACATCTCAGCAATTTCAAATCTTACTAGCGCACTATAGCTGCATCAAAAGCAGTGATTGGTTGTGGCATACATTCACTCCCACTACAACCATTTTCTAATTGGCAGTAGAGGGCGAGTTCTCCCTTTACCCTCGTACAACCTAAACTTCAGAGCCGGAGAATCGGCGACTCAGGTATAGAAAGATGTACTTTTCTCCTATCTTGATATCTTGATATTTCCTGCTGTCTACATATTTTGAGAAACCTCGGTGTCAACAAATCACAAAATACACAAAGCACACACAATATTCAAACTAAGTGATGCTACTTTAAATTTTCATTTATATAAATTCATTAAAATATTATTTTAGCAAAAAATTCAAAATTTTGTTAATTTAAAAAAGAAAATTCAGTGAAGCAATCAGAGAAGGAGACAAGCATATTAATATAAAAATAGTAATGTTTGTGGAATGTTCCATCATTTTTTGCCCTTAAATATCAGAACTTTTAACTGTTAATTTGCACTGGATTAATATTTCATGAGAAAATGACACAACATTCCATATACGTAACAATTCCAATTTTAACAAGAACATTGCTTATGCCATTATCTGAGTGGATCCCTGAATTCATAACATTATGCCACATATAATTAACTATATGTTTACTATTTCTTTGTCTCTTTAACTATGCCAATATAAATAAAACTATTATTATTACTATTATTATTATTATTATTATGGAAATTAATGTTTTCAGATGATCCTATTTAGAAAAAAGTTTGCACCTAAGTTAAGATATGAATCCCAAGATCTTCAGTTTTATACAATGGTGCTCTACCATTGAGCTATTTAGGTACATCCTGGAGCAAGCACTTGAAAATGGATTCTATTAAGTCTAATGAACATAGTTTAACTATCAGATACGACCTCAGACACACGGTCACAAGACTCATGGTCCATGGTTTCCCCCACCGGATATGCACAACAGTGAAGCGCCATAACCCAGAAGAAAAGTGCAAGTGCAAACTATGTGGGTCGCACTGTAACCGATATCACCTATTACGGTGTAAAAATATAGGAACATCGATAACAGACTTCTGTAAGACATGAAAACAATTCTTTCTACATGGCCATTGGCTGCAATAATATCTATTATTATTATAAATTTAACATTTCTCACCGAATAACAAATTTTATTTGAAGAGAAAAATGTATGCCTAAACTAGGGTTTGAAACCCAAGATCTCTAAATCTATATATCCATCAATAGGAACCTCAAACTTGATGATATTCTTTTTGCAGACGATTTAGCTCTTCTGGCACTTTCCGAAAATTATTTGCAATGATCAATTTATAATTTACAAAAAATAGGTGCCAAATTTAATATGGAAATACCATTTAACAAAACTAAAATTACGGCATTTCATGGGAAGGACCCCATACAAAGTAAAATCTATCTCCAGAATAAAATTTTAGAGAGATCTAATCAATTTAAATATCTTGGATATTATCTCTCTATCTGGGATGAAAAGGATATCCCTGAAAAAGTTACTAGTTATAATAAAAGTTTGGGAATTATTAATCAAGTTATGAAACCATCCCTTGTACAAAAAAAAAAGCCAGATTATGTTTATATAACACTTTGGCTAGACCAGTGTTGACCTATGGTAGTGAAGCATGGACACTAAAAAGACAACATGAAAGCAGAATAACGGCTTCTGAAATGAGATTCATGCGCAGAACAGCGGGTTATACCAGATGGGATCGGAAAAGGAACACCGATATCTTAAAAGAATTGAAGACTCCAATTTTGGAATATATTAAACAGCACCAACTAAATTGGAAACACCATCTTGAAAGAATGAGTTCAAATCGGATCCCCAAAGCTGTTTATAATTATATACCAAGAGGACGAAGATCACTGGGCCATCCTATGAAACGCTGGAGGGAAAATTTTCTATAGGATCGTAACAGGCCTTGGCCTAATACTTGGAAGGTAGAAGAAGGAGTGGTCTTTCCAACTGAGCTACCTAGGTTTTCAATCTAAATGCAAATTAATTCCTGAGAGTACCAAAGGCTATGAGCCATTGTTTGATATGCCATCTGGTGACTTTTTATTTAAGAACTCCAGTCTAGGTATACATTTTTCTTTTCATAAGTAATGCCACGAGTGAATTTATCTAGAGAATTTTGAAATCAAGAGTGGCATTTGTTAGGACTATTTAACGAATAAAATTAAGCTGTTTACTCACAAATCATTATTTAAATATAGTTATTTTAAAATAGTTATATATTTAATGTAAACGGCGATGTTTGAAAACAAATGAGAAACGATTGGTACGCTTCATCTGCTTCTTTTGTTCATCACTGCAACCAGATCATACTATTTATTGCCAAAGGAACGCAATATTGTAAGAATGCACTCTAGTGGAGAAAAAATGAAACACATCAAACTGTATATTAATTCATTTCTGATGTCCTATGATGTAAATATGACAATTATATTTTTCTGGAATGTCATTACCTGGGGAAAAAAAAAAATACATTTCAGAAAGTGCAAACAGTGGTTTCTTTTTTTTTTGTGGTATAATCAATTGCTACAAATATTTTATATTATCTCCCGCATGCGCTATGTGTTGACAATAATGCACTATATATACAATCTGGTAGCCGTATTTCTTGGAGAGTTAGCCACTGCAAAATACTGCTATGGCCTATTCAGAATGTTAAAAAGGAGGTGCTTTCTTTATTATGATAAACTTTAGTTGGTAAATTCTAGGCGAAACACGACTGTGATTGGTTGTAAAACAAAAATCATTGAAACGTGATTGGTCATTGACTCCCATTTGGGGCATGAGTTAAATAGTCATAATAAAATACAGTTTAACTACTCATGGTGGTTTTGGGGATTGTAAAAGAGGGAGGAATTTTTGCAAGCTCCTGAAGGTATGCCTAAGTAGCTCTATGATAGAATGTCACTGCATAATGATGGAGATCTGGGATCAAATCCCAGTACAGATGCAATTTTTCTATAGTTATATTAATTATTATCGTGTTTTGTTATTGTTATTATTATTATTATTGTACAGAGTGATTCAGAAATATGGCTATATGTTTGATCGCATTTTGTGACAAAAATATTATTATTATTAAAGGAAATATGATGTTATCATTGGAAAGGGAATCCTTCAAATTACAACAATAGAACAAAACAAAACAAATCACTGCTCACGTGCAGCTTGGCAGGTTGATTTTTGTGGGCTAGCATCGAACGCCTCCACAATTCTCTTCGTTGTTTGTGCATCTGTGCTAATATGAGGCCTTCCAGGAGGTTTGATTTTCTGCATCCTTCCCGTTTCCAGCAGTCGTTTTCTCCACTTCCCCACAGTCGACGGCTGCAATGCTACGTTAAACTCACGTCTTGTCCGTCTTGCGGCTTCACAATCATTAGCATACGTTATTGCCCATGCAGCAATTGCAATTTGCTGTTGCATTTCAACGCCATTTTGACTAATGATGTAAGTTCTACACTGTTTTGTTTTATTCCATTGTTGTGATTTGAATAATTGCCTTTCCAATGGTAATTTCATATTTCCTGTAATGGTAATATTTTTATCACACAACGCGGTCAAATGTATAGCCATATTTATGATTCACCCCATAGTCTACATTACAAATTTTTGTTTCTTTTGTATAGTTTAACCTCTCCCTTTGTAGGCACTTTTACATGCTCCAGGCCACAGTGGCCTTACAGGAACATGACTGGTTGGGAGAGTACTTTAAATTCTGGATCACACACATGCTTTTTTTTGATCACACAAAGACATGGTTGGCCTCTCTGGAGAGTGATCAGCTCAATGACAGGGCTACCCCTGAGACAACACAAACATTCACTCATATATTCATACTAAACAGGTAAATGTGATAAGGTTTATAATATGTAATCATAAATTTAATTTCAAAATATGTTTATTTAAAAATGGTAATTTGTGTTTATATTATTAATTTTTAAACATCTTAATGATGGACAAATTATATTTGAAAAGAAAAATATACGCCTAGACTGGGGTTTGAACCCAGGACCTTTGACTCTTTATGTCAATGCTCTATCCAAGTGAGCTACCTAGGCCTCCAATCTAAACGCGTATTTTTATCTTCTACATAGTTAATTCCCTAACCCCAAATGCAGCTCGTAGCTATTTAATTTCAGTAGCATCACTGATTAAGCAGGGGTGGCCAAACTCCAAGTCAACTGACTACAACATTCACCATGCAGTTTTATCTCT
The DNA here is from genome assembly GCA_030220185.1 of Diploptera punctata. NCBI lineage: Eukaryota > Metazoa > Arthropoda > Insecta > Blattodea > Blaberidae > Diploptera > Diploptera punctata. The sequence continues at coordinate 439,523 of JASPKZ010006480.1, read as the reverse complement.
CTAACATTTACTTCAAATTATTACTTCACATTCAAAAAATTTCTAAAACAACAAACTTTTTTAACTAATAATCTCAAACCCCTCTTGTGATAATCTCAAACTCAGTTTTTTTCCCTAACATTTTCTAATTTAATTAAAAACATTTAAAAATAACTGCTTTATTTAATTTTTAACTAACTAGGAATTAAATAATCTGAGAAGTAGCTGAACAGAATGTGGCAGTAGATTAACAGCAAATAAAACTATTATATATAAAATAAACATTTTACAATGGATTAAGGTAGAATTTTTTATCACTCGCCTCATATTGTTCTTCTTATTCGACTATAAACTAGTTTCTGTTTCATCCTCAGTATCATCATGACCGTTGTTCTGTCATCTTGAAGGCGACAGAACAACGGTCATGACGATACTGAGGATGGAACAGAAACTATGTTCCGAAACTATTTTATAGTCAAATAAGAAGAACAATATGAGGTGAGTGATAAAAAAATTCTGCCTTAATGAATATACCTCATAGTGAGAATTCCTAAAATAAGTAGTGATATTAAAATGGACCCTTGCCATCTAGGAGTGTTATTATTAGACCTCAGATTTTAGGCTAAAAACATTTTTTTTAATGGAGATAAACCAGAACTAATTAAATATCTTCACATTTATATAAAATTGGAACATTTTAGTGGGGAATATTTTGTAGTGCCTAAAATTTGTCCATTGTAGCCTATTTCAACGTTTTAGACCAAAAAATGCCTATTTGTGTTTATATTCTTCATTAATTTTTGTTTAACAATGAAGTAAAACATTTTAAGTAAGGAATTATTTATTCATAGTTAAATATGGGAAATAACATTATGAGGTTCTTAATTCGTAAATTAATGAGTCATTTTTAACATCTTGCCTCATATTTTATGTTTCTTCAAACACAGGAACTAGTTTTCGAGAGAAGGATCTCTCTCATTTTCAACCGACATTATGACTACCGGATTTTTGTTGGAATCTCCATCAATAATGTTGCCATCTGGTGTTGATTTGATGAACTTTGAGATGAAGCCACGTTCATCAGGAATCTCAAAATTCATGGATCTAAATTTGTTCTTCTGAATATATATCTTCTCCCAAATTGTCAATTCTAAAGGTTTTTCCAAATGTTTTAAAAGTTGGCCATCTTTTTCAATTTTGACCACAAGGTGCCCAAGCTGAGCAAAACATTTCTTCCACTTACTTGTGTTTTGCACTCTTTATACTTTACTATCTAACCTCTCTTGGTTAACTCTTGTTTTTTTTGACCCCGACGCTATTAGGGCATCCGAGGGCTAGAGAGTCTTTCCTTTCTTCCATTTCTTCTTTCCTTTATTTTCTTTTCTTCTCCAGAAAAGCCTGACCAGAGGCTATAAGATGGCAGCCCCATCACTGGTCTTACCTTCCTTTGGCCAGCAACCAATCGAAGGGACTATTATTATGCTTTCAAGTCTTATACGAGAATTTCCTAGAAGGATCAAACTATTTACGCTGGAGGGAAAATTTTCTATAGGATCGTAACAGGCCTTGGCCTAATACTTGGAAGGAAGAAGAAGAAGAAGAAGAAGATGATTCTCCAATAAACTATGTGCTGCAATAGCTGATTTTTCAATTTCATCATTTTTAATATTTCTAAAGTGTTCCTTAGTGCGAGTGTCCAAATTCCATTTTGTTTTTCCTATGTATACTGTATTGCAGTCCTTACAATTAATTTGATAAATTCCAGATTTTTGCTATCTGGAACACTTTAGAAATATTAAAAATGGTGAAACTGAAAAATCAGCTATTACAGCACATAGTTTATTGGAGAATCATAAAATTGAAAAAGAAGCCCAACTTTAAAAACATTTGAAAAAACCTTTAGAATTGACAATTTGGGAGAAGATATATATTCAGAAGAACAAATTTAGATCCATGAATTTCGAGATTCCTGATGAACGTGACCTCATCTCAAAGTTCATCAAATCAACACCAGATGGCAATGTTATTCATGGAAATTCCAACGATTCCAACGAAAATCCGGTAGTCATAATGTCGGTTGAAAATGAGAGAGATCCTTCTCTCGAAAACTAGTTTCCATGTTTAAAGAAACATAAAATATGAGGTAAGATGTAAAAAAATGACTCATTAATTTACGAAGGAATTATTTGTCAATTATCATATGCATTAGGTGTGTGGTTGAAGACTTTTGCATTAGTTTTGGCGTAAGAATGAAGAAATTCCAGGAAAATGAGCATTCATGCAGGTATAGAACAGCATAATTTGTTACATAGAAAGAGTAAAGAATTTTAAATACAGAAATGGATTAAGTTATGTTGATAGGAAATAACACTATGAGGTTTTTTAATATTGTTTATTCTTTCTTTTTTTTCTTTCACTCACCTCATACTTCATAACTTCTCTCAGACCTGGGTTTCATCACATCATTTGCGACATTCTCAATGCTGTGTCATGTTCACAACTGATGTCCAACGGCCTTTTATCCTGTAGACTGACCTCCGTGCCATCTGATGGCTGACCAACGAACTTCCAAATCAATCCCCTCTCCTTATCACCGGGTATTTCAAGATTCATAGTTGTGTTTTCATTCTTGCATATGTAAATTTTTTCCCAAATTGTGAGTTCCTTCAGTTTTTCCAATTGTTTAAGTAATTTTGGTCAGAAAAACATGGAATAAAACCAAAACAAAATTACTTAAACAATTGGAAAAACCGAAGGAACTCACAATTTGGGAAAAAATTTACATATGCAAGAATGAAAATACAACTATGAATTTTGAAATACCCGGTTATAAGGAGAGGGGATTGATTTGGAAGTTCGTCGGTCAGCCATCAGATGGCGCAGAGGTCAGTCTACAGAATAAAAGGCCGTTGGACATCAGTTGTGAATGTGACACAGTATTGAGAATGTCGCAAATGATGTGACAAAACCCGGGTCTGAGAGAAGTTATGAAGTATGAGGTGAGTGAAAGAAAAAAAAAAGAAAGAAAAAAAAAACAATACAGAAATGGATGTTTTAAGAAGATCAGCTGGGAAATCTAGAATGAATAGAATACAAAATAAAGAAATATGGAAACACATAATAGCATCCATTTCCAGAGTTGAGATATTTTGGAAGTAGTGATTAATTATCATTTTTTTAGAAGAGTTTGGGATGAGTTTGCAACTTTACTTTGTAAAATGTTTGGCCACCCCTACAGCAGTCATAAAGCACCATTTACACTCACCCCGGCCAGTCACAGTGTCATTAGCTATTACAACAAAAACAAGAAAATCAACTCTCAGTTGCACTCGGCTGAAACACAATTTCAACACAAATGTGACATGTCTCTCTCAACACAATGTTTTAATCAAATTTCACACAGAAACAAATTCTGATTTTAAAGTCAATAAAATTCATGATAAAATTCCATTCATATGTTAGTCACAATATTTTTTTAAGCCTTTTCCTTCCCTCTGCTGGGATTAGTGCACTCCCTAATGGGAACTTACTTATTCACCAATTAATAGAGATTAATTAAATAAAAATAAAACTTAGTTTTATTTGATTTTCATATTTATTAAGATATAATTCAGTGACAGCTGTTTCGGTACACTGTACCTTCTTCAGACATGTTAACAAATTATAAATTGTGTTATTATAGTACATATCAACTGATCTAAGCAACAATACAACAATAATTTATTTACATTTTTTAATTTAACAAAGGTGATTCATTCAAATCAAGTTGAGAATTTAACAGTTTATTACTACTTTTCAATTTATTTATTTCTACAGCCTCCAAAAGGTCCAACTTCTTACCCTTATCACAAAACATATAAAATTTCAAAATTTGGATCGAAACAATGATTAAATTGGAATAGGTGGTTAGCATATTTTGAATATTCTAAATTTCTGTTATATGCTCTCATGTGTTCCTCAGAAATTTAGAATATTCAAAATATGCTAATATTCCAATTCCAATTTAATCATTGTTTCGATCCTAATTTTGAAATTTTACATGTTTGTGATAAGGGTAAGAAGTTGGACCTTTTGGAGGCTGTAGAAATAAATAAATTGAAAAGTAGTAATAAACTGTTAAATTCTCAACTTGATTTGAATGAATCACCTTTGTTAAATTAAAAAATGTAAATAAATTATTGTTGTATTGTTGCTTAGATCAGTTGATATGTACTATAATAACACAATTTATAATTTGTTAACATGTCTGAAGAAGGTACAGTGTACCGAAACAGCTGTCACTGAATTATATCTTAAATAAATATGAAAATCAAATAAAACTAAGTTTTATTTTTATTTAATTAATGGATATGGATTTTCATCAAGTAAACACTAACTCAATTGATGAATTAATATAGAGTTGAATTTTCACGACTTGCCTCATATTTATAGGTTTCTTGAAGACATTACATATCATTATCAATTCCTTCTAACTTTGTTTCTGTTGGAAAGAACTGATAATGAAACTGGTCTTTAAGAAATCTACAAATATGAGGTGAGCCACGAAAATTCTAACTCTCTATTAATTAAAATAAACGTTATTGTGTCACTTACTTAACTATTAATAAATAATAGTTTCAAAAAACTAAAACAACACGCTTTATTAGAAAACCAAATTAGTAATAAAAAATAACTAACAGTTTAAAAAAACCAGTCTCTGGCAAAATGTCACGGAACTACAAGCCTCAAGACCACAGCCTGGAAATCTTCTACAAGATCATCATAATAACTCCGGTCGTGAAAGCTTAAGTCAATATAAAAAAACTGTGACCGCTAGAGTGGTTTTTAAATTTTCACTTAGGGTGAACTCCTACACCTAGTGGATTTAGAGGGTCCAATTGTGAAAAATGTAATCAAAATCGGTCTAGTCATTTAGGCAGTTTTTAATTTTAGATTTGAGCTAAACTTCAACTTCTATTTGTCAGATTTCAATCACTTTTAGATAATACCTATCTTGATTTATTTTAATATGATATACTGAGTTTTGTTGTGAAACATTAAAAATTGTGACCGCTAGAGCGATTTTTAAAATTTTCACTTCAGATGAACTTCTACACCTAATGGCTTTAGAGGGTCCAACTGTGAAAAAATTTCATCAAAATCAGTCCGGTCGTTTAGACAGTTTTTAATTTTGGATTTCAGGTAAACCTCCACTTCTAATTGTCGGATTTCAATCATTTTCAGATAAATACCTGCCTCGGTTTATTTTAATAGGATATACTGAGATTCATTGTGAAACATAGAAAACTGTAACCGTTAGAGCAATTTTTATAATTTTCACTTCAGGTTAACTCCTACATCTAATGGATTTAGAGGGTCCAATTGTTAATTTAAACCATCCACAGACCCATACAAACACACACAAAAAGTTTCATCATCAAAATTGGTCCTGTCAGTTAGGAGGAATTCACACACATACAGAAGAAATATACAGTAAAACTTGTTTAATCCGGAACGTGAATAATGCGGAAATGTGTCCAATGTGAACAAATTTATTGGTCCCAGCAAAATAATAGTAATTTTACGTGTATTTATTTTGTATAAAACAGAATCTGTCCAACGTGGAAACAGAAGGATATTTCTACACAATTCATGAGAAAAAAATGTTTATAAGGTGGAAAGACTGAGAGAGAAATACATTTCAAACGAAGAGGAAAGCAAAATAAATAAATAATTAAATGAAATAAATGAAGTAATCAAGGAAGTATGTGGGAGTGTTTTACAAGTGCACGATAAAAAATCTCCAAATTTCGGGACCGATGCTCAAAAGTCAAGCTCTGTTGCTACGTCCCTAGATAGTAATGATTTCAAGACATCTTCAGGTTGGTTGTACAGTTTTGAAAGACGACACAATATAGTGTGGGATGAAATTTACGGGGAATCAAAGGATGTGGACAAAAGTATAGTTAGTGAGTGGAATTATATTATTTTTGGTCTGGACATCTTACCTCAATATTAATGTTGATTTGTTCTTGGACATGTTTCAAAACAATTCTGTTTTATCGTCAGCTTTTCCAGACTGGTTTTATTTATGTTGCATTATGTTGCACCACGTGGATGTCGATGTCAGCTCCATCCTGTGGTTGGCCAAAGAACCTCCAAACAAGGTCACCCTCCATCGGAATATCAAAATTCATAACTCTGTTTCTGTTCTTCTGAATATAAATTTTTTTCCCAAATAGTCAGCTCTTTTGTATTTTCTAACTGTTTTAATAATTTAGTGTCTGAATTTATATTATGTTTTTCAGACCAAACATGAGCAGCAACTGCAGATTTTTCAATTTCTCCATTTTTAATATTTCTTATGTGTTCTTTGGTTCTAATTTTTAGGTTTCTTTTTGTTTTCCCTATATATATCTTTTCACAACCCATGCATTTTTTAGATAAAAATAAAAAGTCAGGAATATATCAAATTGAATGCATGGGTTGTGAAAAGATATATATAGGGAAAACAAAAATAAACCTAAAAATTAGAACCAAAGAACACATAAGAAATATTAAAAATGGAGAAATTGAAAAATCTCCAGTTGCTGCTCATGGTTGGTCTGAAAAACATAATATAAATTCAGACACTAAATTATTAAAACAGTTAGAAAATACAAAAGAGCTGACTATTTGGGAAAAAATTTATATTCAGAAGAACAGAAACAGAGTTATGAATTTTGATATTCCGATGGAGGGTGACCTTGTTTGGAGGTTCTTTGGCCAACCACAGGATGGAGCTGACATCGACATCCAGGTGGTGCAACATAATGCAACATAAATAAAACCAGTCTGGAAAAGCTGACGATAAAACAGAATTGTTTTGAAACATGTCCAAGAACAAATCAACATTAATATTGAGGTAAGATGTCCAGACCAAAAATAATATAATTAAAATAACCTCAAAATATAACTTCCTAAAATTAAATATTAGTGAGTGGAAACTGAAACTTCGATTGGGGGTCTTTCCACTTTTCAGCGGTTGCCCTTTTACCAGCCGGCTGCTGGCCTCACATCCACATGTGTCAATCACAGAGGTAGATGATCAACAGCCAGTGTAGGGGTGACATGTGGTTAGCATGTCGAGTCCCCCAGCGTTATAGCTGGTTCCTCAACCTGGAGCCGCTACTTATTGTAGCTACCCAATTGCCTCACGATGCTGGGTGGGCACCGGTCCCATACTGGCCAAAATACCATGAGAAAATTTCTTCCCCCGTGGGGACTCGAACCAGCGCAAGTCCCGTAGCTCTGCGCGAAGGCTGCCTACCTTAACCGCTTGGCTACGGCGCGGGAAACTGAAACTGCATACTCTAATTTCAGGATATGGGCCTAAGAGACATTTTTAATGCTGACAAAACGGACTGTTCTTTGTACGTTACCATCAAAATCGCTTGTACATACTATGATGATTTTATTATTCATTTAACATTTCTCAATGAAAGATAAATTATATTTGAAGAGAAAAATTTTCGCCTAGACCGGAACTCGAACCCTTTCTCTTCAAATATAATTTATCTTTCATTGAGAAATGTTAAATGAATAATAAAAACATCATTAGAAGCCTTACTAGCTTTATAAAGTAATGTTAAATTCCCAATAAATGTCTTCTTAACTAAGAAGCCGCCATTTGCAAATATAGAAGCAATGGTTTCAAAAGCATTTGGCGATAGGGAATTACAACGTATATAAGAGAAAAATTTGCGTCTAGATCGTAACTCGCCTCGATAGCTCAGTTGGTAGAGCACTTGGCCCGGAAAGCCAAGGGTCACGGGTTCGAGTCCCGGTCTAGGCGAAAATTTTTCTCTTCAAATATAATTTATTGTACATACTATACTTCACTTTCCAACGGAAGCAGAACTGCAATTCATCCAAGGTACGTAAAAAGACATATACGGTCTCTATGATCTAAGATTGATTAATAATTTTTTTATATTTAAATTAATATTGGGAAGTAAACATTATGAGGTTATATCATTAATAGTGAGTGGAGAACATATTTTTAACAACTCACCTCACATGATTTCAAATTTCTTTGATACCGGCAGTTTCAGACAATATCTTGTCCCTCTTCAGTCATGGCTTCCACTCAGTGGAATGGATTAACGAGATTTCCTCTGTCCCTATCTACTACAAGGGACAAGATATTGTCTAAAACTGCCGGTATCAAAAAAAAATTTGAAATTATATGAGGTGAGTCGTTAAAAATATGTTCTCCACTCACTATTAAGGATGTACTGAGTTTCGTTGTAAAACATCGAAAACTGTGAGGTGACCGCTAGAACGATTTTTAAATTTTCACTTCACGTGAAGTGGATGAGTGAAGATAGATTACCAGTTAGAAGTTGAGAGTGGATTCCAAATCGGAGGAAAAGAAGAGGGAGATCTAAGCCATGATTGAAGAGGGACATGATATTGTCCGAAACCGTCGGTATCAAAGAAATTTGAAATCATATAAGGTGAATCGATAAAAATATGTTCTCCACTCACTATTAATAATTTTTTTGTTTTTTTTATAATGCGGAATTTTGTCTAATGTGGAAACAAAAATTGGTTCCATGTGATTCCACTTTAAACAAGTTTTACTGTATATATAAAGATTGAACTCTCAGTTTACTGCAGAATAACCTTGTGCACATTTGCATCATCTATAAAGCTTTACACTCTAGTGCACATTCCACATATATCAATTATAACTAAATAATGAGTGTATATTTTTACTTACTTTTATCTGATTCTTTAATTCTTAGTTTTAGATGGTCTCGTACAGTTCTAAGGACAATTGTATCGTTGGCAAGTTTCTTGAGTTCAGCCATGGTGTAAGCTCTGTCATCTACCACCAGATGTCTCTCAAGAATCTGTTTCACCTATAAACAAATCAAATGTAAGATATTTGAAACACTTAGGGTCGAATGTTTGAATGCATTAGACAGTAAAAGGCATTCTCTGCTGATAAAGTTTTATTCAAATACATTTTTCTTACTAAGAAATCTATTCACGTGTTAATAATTGTAAGCTACCTGACAAGGTACCTTAAGATCGTAGCTCAAGATATAAATTTATGTGAAAATCCCGAAGGGAACCGATGTGGTTTGAAACTTATCCAAGATGTCGGACATTGAAGACTTCGATCATGTTTTCGGTATACGCGGAGAAGAGGAATTTGATAGAGTCTACCAAAGAATTCAACTGGAAGAACAGGAGAATCGGCATAATATTGCACGTCGCAGACGTGTTTGTATATGGTATTATTTGCAGGATGCAAGCATAAATGCATTCCTCTATAGCAGACGAAAATAACGGAAGTGGTTTTATCGCTGAGAATTCTGGGTAATTCGTTGCCAATATTACGAAAACGTCAACATTCATGCATGACCGGTTAAGGCGGCCGTTAATTCGATCTCAGCTCACCAGTGATTGGGAGTAATTTGAGTAGAGAGTAATGTATTTGCATACGACCCTTAAAGGTATTTAATTTAATACAAAATTCACAGTATAAATATAATTTTTCAACTGTAAGTTTAACGACAAAACCATGCGAATTGTTAGAGTAATATTAGAATATAAATTGTAGCAAAATCATACACAATCTCTCTCCGTTTGAAACCTCATGAAGGTCAAAATGTAGGTTTTCTTCAATGTAAGTTAGTTAGGATTAGAATCTCTGAAATATATGTAATAATTTATGTTAGTAATAAATAGTTAAGTTAAGAATCGGTTTCAAAGTTAAAATTGGGAAACACATTATGAGGTTCTTAATTAATAAATTAATGAGTCATTTTAACATCTTACCTCATATTTCATGTTTTCAAACACGGTAACTATAGTTTTCAAATGATCTTGTCATTCATTTTCAACCGCCATTATGACTCATGGCGGTTGAAAATGAATGACAAGATCATTTGAAAACTATAGTTACCGTGTTTGAAAAACATGAAATATGAGGTAAGATGTTAAAATGACTCATTAATTTATTAATTAAGAATCGGTTTATTTATCCATGAAGACACAAATACCTTTGTAAATAAGATTTCCATATACTGCCCCGCTCAGCTAGTTTCAGGCGAGTAAAACCCTTATCCATAAAGTAAAACACATGCTACCAAACCACCCCAATTAATCCATGTTCCAAAGTCCTTCAAGCCCTTTTGAAAGCCTCTAGTTGACAATAAGCATAACTGCAGAACTGAGATTTGAACTCAAGATCTCTAATATTTAATTTTAGGAAGTGATATTTTGAGGTTATTTTAATTATATTATTTTTAGTCTGATCATCTTACCTCAATATTAATGTTGATTTGTTGTTGGACATGATTCAAAACAATTTTGTTTTATGTTTGAGTCTGGACGAACTGACGATAAATCAGAATTGTTTTGAAACATGTCCAAGAACAAATCAACATTAATATTGAGGTAAGATGATCCGACTAAAAATAATATAATCAAGATCTCTAGCTTTACACATTGGTGCTCTACCAACGTGCATATCTTCCAGACTAACCAACTAACTAACTGGCACTTTTGAACCTGGAGCTTCATGAGAAGAGAAAGTAATTTGAGCTCTCTTTGTTTTATCAGCCAGAACAACCGATAAACTAATTAATGCTCTACACACATCCCTATCCTGAGCTAATGTTTTCCAATCATCCCCTATATAATATACTTTCCTCAAATCAGGAATAATATTATTATCCCACCTCATTCTTGGTCTAACAACTAGATGCTATCCTTCTGGTTTTCCACCATGAAGTTTGCATGCACTTCTTTAATTCCCCATTCGTGCCACATGTCCTGCCCATCACAGTCTACGAGACTTAACTGTTATTATATCATGGTAATATCATGTAGCTCAATGTTATGTAATCTTCTCCATTCACCTGTCTATTTATCTCTCTTTGGTCAAAAATTTTCTTAAGAATTTATTCTCAAATATTACCCATCCAAGTGTTCTGTGCAGGCGAAAAATATGTTAACTAACAAACTGTCTTTCTCTTTCTATTCCTTACTATGTTGCCACTTCCTGTCGATTGTATTATGTTGTTTGATTGGCAGGTAGAGAGCTGACAAATACTATGTATTTTAATGATCTGTCGTTCTGCGCGGTCAGTGGCAGAATGACTAACTTGACAACCCTGTTACTTTTGGGGTTACGTCTAGGAATCAGCTGTCCCTTCCTTGTCCTTCTCATTACATGTTGCCACTTGTGATTTATTGTGAGGCTGGTAACAGAGAGATGACAAATACTGTGATTTTAAATGATCCGACCGCTTAAGCGTTCCGTGCTGCTTAAATAACTAATTTGACAACCATGTTAAGATCTTTCACACGTGTTTAGAGATTCTCCCCCACATTTGAAGTTGAAAAATTTCAATACGTGATCGGATGTACAGTTTTCTCCTACATCCCTTCCACAGATTCAGTAGATCGGCGACACTAGCGCTAAAACTCTTCCCCTCCGCCCGTGAACAGTTAACTTGGATGTGTAATACTTGTATCCTTTATTTAATATATGTAGGAAATAACATTATGAGGTTTCTTTTAATTGCACTGGTCCACATGATTTTTGTCTCATAAGTACCAATAGTTGTACTTAATGCAGTTTTTTATTGTGTTTTTCTGTCACCCACAGTTTTTTTCTGTATTTCAATTTAAATTAATGGATTTAAATAATTATTTTTTTAATAAACTTTTTTCATCCATTTGTCCATTGTAAAATAAAACCAAATGAGCTAACTCAAATGGTTTCAACTATGGAAAAGAGATATAAAGGCAAATGGAATCCTAATATGCTGGCCGATTATTGTTGGACGATCAAGAGGAATGCTCCACAGGCGAAATATAGCAGAAAATCGTCATTTCTTACTTTCTAGGTGAGTCCAGATGTTTGAATATTGCGTAGTTACTAATGTAGAAAATATTAAAGTGTTTGAAATTATAAATTCCTGTCTCTCGGAAACCTTGCGTGATGGAGAAAAATCTATATCATATTTGAATTCAGGAGAAAAACTACTATCAGAATCACATATTTTTCTTTCTGAGAAAAAAAAAGTTTCTTTTTTCTTGCTCAGTGTTATTAATGAATTGGTTATTCTGCATAAAAATCAAGAAATGTGAGGTTAGTCAAAATAAACAACTCACATTTCTTGATTTTTAGTCAAAATAACTCCCTTAAAGTAAGAGTCCATGTTATAATATAACTGGAAGAATAACAGTTTTATACATTTTCAGTTCAATGTTTTTTGAGAGAAGTTATGATGTCAAGAATCTTTGTAATTCTTAATAGCACATGATTCTAGAGTTGAACCTATGTTTAATTTTATCTAGTGTAAGAAAACATACATGATAGCTGTAGTCCTTCATGAAGAGTTTCTTATGTGCTGATGGGAAGTGAATTTCAGCCCTCTTCCAAGCGTAGTCACGGGGCACAAAGTACGTAAACCTCTTGTTTTTGTCTGCTAGCATGTCGTTGAAACCACCCTGTTGTCCGAGGAAGAAGGTGTTGCTAAAAAATATTAAACATAACATGTCATTTTTTGTGTAGAAATAAGCACAAAATTCTTACTTACTTATTTAATACAGGCTTTCCACTTTACAGCAGTTCATCCTTAATTCCTGCTTTCCAGAGATTCCTATCTTCCCAAAATTCTAATGAGCTAAAAACCAATATGTTAAAATAATAATAATAATAGTAATAATAATAATAACGACAATATAATAATGTTAACAATAATAATCCATCCATAGTAATTCTGCCCGAAGGCAGGTCATTCACTGCAATCATAGCATTTCCATGCTATGTTAGCAGCTTTACTAGGGAATTGTAGGTGTGGTAGCTTCCCGTTGCTTTCCACACCGGTGAAGGATGACGATGATGATAATGATAAGGATGACGATGATGGCCATATGATTTCAGGGACCGTTTGGGCCTTAAAGTTTTCCTGACATTTGTCTTACAGGTGAGGAAAAACCCCGATAAAAACCTCACCCAGAAAAACTGCCACGACCAGGGATCGAACCCGGGCCCGCTGCGTGACAAGGTAGCATGCTACCTCGAGACCACAGCGTGGACACAATAATAATAATAATAAAAAAGTAAAGTGATCCCACAACAGGCCCGGAGCCCCTTGGGGTAGTAGGGGGTTAAGGCTCCCACTTTTTCTAAACAATCGGCACTTTATGTCAGCCGGGTTGTCAGCCCTGCGTGACGGCCGCCTTTACCCCCAGAACAAGCGTCTGGTACTCATTTCCGTTAGAGGCTGAGTCGACCCCAGGGCCATAGTGCCGCCAGAGGGTTTGGGTCAGTTTAAAAATCCTGATCCCAATGGGACTTGAACCCTTGATCCTCCGGCTTGTAGCTCAGTGCCTTAACCACTACGCTACGGCATGTAATAATAATAATAATAATAATAATAATAACAATAATAATAATCCATTCATAGTAATTCTGCCCGAAGGCAGGTCCTTAACTGCAATCACAGCATTTTCATGATATTCCTGCAGCTTTACTAGGGAATTGTAGGTGTGGTAGCTTCCCGTTGCTTTTCACACCGGTGAAGGATGATGATGATGATGGCCATATGATTTCAGGGACCGTTTGGGCCTTAAAGTTTTCCTGACATTTGTCTTACAGATGAGGAAACACCCCAATAAAACCACACTCAGAAAAACTGTCCTGACCAGGGATTGAACCCAGACCTGCTGCATGACAAGGCAGCACGCTACCTCGAGACCACAGTAGTGGATGATATAACGATAGGGAATTTGTCTGTAATTTTTCTGCGATGCAAAAATGGTAGCAGAACATGGTTTCGATCCACAAATCTCTGGACATACAGAGTCAGAGGTCCGGGGTTCAACTCCTGGTATGAACGTAATTTTTCTTTCTAAAATAATACTCTTACTTACTTGAGCATTGGATCAGTTTCCAGTTTCTCCTTTACGTTGGTATAAGGAACTCCGAGAACTCTGTCGATAATGTGTACGAAACCATTAGTAGCAGCGATATTGGGTTGAATCACAGTTGCATTGACACCTCCGCCTTCCACAGTAAGAGTTACATTGTTCTCCCTCTTGATTACGTTGAAGTAAAGTTTCTTGCGCTCGGCAGCAGTTTGTACCTGGAATAACTGGAGTCAGCGACGCCACTCGGCTCAACAAAATAGCACAACAGCCAACATGCAATGGGCTTTCAATTCATTCACTAATAAATTGCCAACAGTTACATTATTGTATTGACGCAGGCTTTCACGGCCAGAGTTGCTATCATGATCTTGAAGAAGATTTTTGGGCTGTAGGCCATGGTCTTGAGACTGGCAATTTCGTCCACTGTCTGTCCTATTTATACGTTCACCGCGATGTGTTCGTAAGTTATATCTGCCTTCTGATTGGTCAGCGGTACGGACTTCCATTGCTCCAATGAGATTAACTTTTATAAGATTCATGATTTGTTCCGTTGAGGTTTATTCAAAATTAATATAAAATTATAGAATATTCACCTGAAAGGTCCGTCTCCTCAACTTAATTATCATTTAACTGTAGCGCTTTCGGGACTTGTCCCATCTGAATCCTTTGAATCCTGCCGATGATGGGACAAGTCCCGAAAGCGCTACAGTTAAATGATAATTAAGTTGAGGAGATGGACCTTTCAGGTGAATATTCTATAATTTTATATTAATTTCCAATGAGATTGCTGTTTGGTGGTCTAGTCAACTGTATTTGTAGAGGTTTGCATTCTGCATTTTTTAGGACCAGTATCCATACTTTGTTGACTTTTAATGATTCTTCTTTTCTGTTGAAACTGTTTTTATGTTTGAATATTTCAATAGAAGAGAAGAATCATTAAAAGTCAACAAAGTATGGATACCGGTTCTAAAAAACGCAGAATGCAAACCTCTACAAGTACAGTCGACTAGACTATCAAACAGCAATTTCATTGGAGCAATGGAAGTCCCTACCGCTGACCAATCAGAAGGCAGATATAACTTATGAACACATCGCAGTGAACATATAAATAGGACAGACAGTGGACAGAATTGCCAGTCTCAAGACAACCCTTGAGAATGCCAGACGCAGTCTCTGGTGAAACGTCGGGGAACTTCAAGCCTCGAGACCACGGCCAACAGCCCGAAAATCTTCTTCAAGATCACCATAGTTACATTATTCTTAAACTGACTTAAGAGTTTTACAGTCGGCGTTTGTATCATAGTTTGATTATGTCTTCCGAGCTAGTTGGCCATGGTCTCAAGTTCCGTGATCTTTCATCAGAGACTGTGTCTGGCATCCTTAAGGGTTGGGTTGAGACTGATTCTCTTTCTTCAACGAATGAATGAGTCACTACTTATTTTACCTCATATTGTACGTTTTTTTAAACATGGGAACTGCAGTTTTCTCTTATATTATTTTTAGTCTGACCATCTTACCTCAAAATGAATGTTGATTTGTTCTTGGACATGTTTCAAAACAATTCTGTTTTATCGTCTGAACAAGCTGATGATAAAACAGAATTGTTTTGAAACATGTCCAAGAACAAATCTACATTAATATTGAGGTAAGACGATCAGACTAAAAAGAATATAATTAAAATAACCTCAAAATATCACTTCCTAAAATTACGAGGGTGGATCAAATATAAACCAGAATTTGTATCTGGAGGCTCTGGTAGCGAACTGCAACGGTTGCAGTTTGGAGGGGAAGTTGGTGGGGGTGTCTGGAGTAGAGATCTTGATGTGTCACACTCCGAAGAGCGGCCGCTTGCTTCAGTACGCCATGAGCGAGCAAGAGGTACACACTAAAAGAAGACCTGGGAGGAAGGCGGTTTGGTGACAATGCAGCGGTAGAGGAGTTTGTGCGCAACTGGCTGACTACACATCATCCCTCATTCTTCAAGGACGGCATCAAAAAGTTGCCAACCCAATGGCAAAAGTGTGTTGAAAATGCAGGAGACTATGTAGAAAAATGAGGTGGTGGTTTGGATTTTTTTGTTAATTCAATAAAATTGTAAACAATAATTCCGGTTTATATTTGATTCACCCTCGTAAATATAAGCTTTCTCTTATCTTCAGCCGACATTATGATTACCAGATTTTCGTTATAATCTTCATCTATAATGTTGCCATCTGGTGCTGATTTGATCAAACATTCATCACCTGGTAACTGTCATAATGAAGATTCCTTCTACAAATCAGCACCAGATGGCAACATTATAGTTGAAGATTCCAACAAAAATCCAGTAGTCATAATGTCAGCTGAAGATAAGACGGACTACTCTTGAAAACTGCAGTTCCTGTGTTTAAAAAAACTAACTATGAGGTAGGATAAGAAGTGACCAATTAATTAATTGATTATTAAGAACCTCATAATGTTATGTTTTTCTGACCAGGCATTGCAATAGCTGCACATGCCTGGTCAGAAAAACATAGAATAGAAACAAAAATAAAATTACTTAAACAATTGGAAAAGCCGAAGGAACTCACAATTTGGAAAAAAATTTACATATGCAAGAATAAAAACACAACTATGAATTTTGAAATACCCAGTGATAAGGAGAGGGGATTGATTTGGAAGTTCGTCGGTCAGTCATCAGATGGCATGGAGGTCAGTCTGCAGGAGAGGAGGCAGTTGGACATCAGTTGTGAACGTAATACAGCATTGAGAATGTCACAAATGAAGTGAAGAAACTCGAGTCTGCGTGGGAGTTAAGAAGTATGAGGTGAGTCAAGAAACAACTAAACAATATTTCCCTAATAGTTAGTGGAGAACATATTTTTATCACTCACCTCATACATTTTCAAATTTCTTTAAAACTGATGGTTTCAGACAATATCATGTCCCTCTTCAATCATGGCTTCCACTGATGAAATTCCGTAATTGTTGATTTCTTTAGTGACATCACCTCTTGTGCTGCCATCTTTCGTTGGGATTATAAACTTTGTAATTAAATTTTTAACCACCGGAATATCAAAATTCATAGATCGATATTTATTCTTTTGAATGAATATCATTTCCCAAATTGTCAATTCCAACGGTTTATCCAATTGTTTCAAAAGTTTTGCCTCTTTTTCAATTTAAATATAATATTTCCATAATTTGTTTAATAACAGTAATTTAAAAAATACATTAATGTAACTATTGATTTAAGATGTATTAGTGAACCAAATGATATGCCTGATGCAAGTATACATAGTTATATCATGCAGGTTAACACACCATACCCTATGTCGACACATGCTTACTGTTACAACATTTGGCTGTTCTTATCTGTCTGCAACTCTGACATACAGTCTAATTATTTTTTTCCAGACAAGCCATCTGTATCAATACTGCTAAAATTCATATCAAATTCCGTTGAGGTGAAGTCATATGATGAAAGTTAAAAATTAAATTGTACCTGTTGGTAGGTGCCTTCGTCCTCAACTTTGTTAATATATTGTATATAAAATTAACTGGAGCACTTTCGGAAGTTATCTTCCATCTTCTGCAGGTTGAGTTTCCGCTACTTGTTGTTGTTGTGTACGGTGATGTATACTCCAACTGTTTGTAGCAGCAACTGACTTGTTTTTGATGATTTCGTATAATGGGTTTGACTGGGGTGCGTTCTCATTGAGAAGTGAGGTGTTGTTTGTTTCCTTTATAATTTCGAGGTCTTCAAATATATTTATCCTAGCTGGAATGTTTTCTTGGTGGATTATCGTGAGAGTGTTTTCAATCATTAACGCAGGTCATCGAATGAACACAATTGAAAACACTCTCACCGAGAAAACATTCCAGCTAGGATAAATATATTTGAAGATCTCGAAATTATAAAGGAAACAAACAACACCTCACTTCTTAATGAGAACGCACCCCAGTCAAACCCATTATACGAGATCGTCAAAAACAAGTCAGTTGCTGCTACAAACAGTTGGAGTATACATCACCGTACACAACAACAACAAGTAGCGGGAATTCAACCTGCGGAAGATGGAAGATAACTTCTGAAAGCGCTCCAGTTAATTTTATATACAACTAGAAGTCACAGCCACGCGTTGCTGTGGCTAAGGTATATGTTAAAAATTTTAATTAAGTTGCTGTCTTTCAGCCAGATTACTTAAAACTAATACTTACACACGAAATTAATAATATTCAAAATAAAATAAACACTGAACACACCTAAATTATGAAATAATCAATATTTGTAATTCAATTGAAATTCGCGGTTGCAACAAAAAGCACAGCCATCTGGATCTCCCTTTGTTAAATAATAAACCAATTACCTTACCAAATTACCTTACACCGCCATCTGTTAGAATCGTATGGAACTCACAGATAATTATTTAAGATTTATTTTTTATTTATTTAAGATTTATTTAGCCTGGTGGAGTTAAGGCCATGTGGCCTTCTCTTCCACTCACCAGGACAAACATATATTACATAAGAATATATAACTCTTTGTTAAATAATAAACAAATAATTTGCAATAAAAAATAATCATCATCATCATGATCATCATCATCTGCATTCATGGATTAGGTCTGTTGACCCGTTCCGACTTCAGCCCATCTCTTTCTAGGTCTGCCCACATCTCGGGTGCCTTTAGGTTTGTATTTTATTTGTTTTGGATATCTATCTTCATTCATTCTGTCTATGTGTTGCTTCCATTTTTGTCTATATGTATCTATTTTATCAATCCGGCTTTTCTTCTGCTGAAGTTTATGAGTAAGTTATTTTTTACTAGTAGAGGTTACCAGCCTCTAGCCAAACCCCTCTTCCTGGAGGGCAGGGAACTGGAATTTCGGAGTGTTCGTCTCCTAGAGAAGTTGCCTTCACTACGGCTTTGGGGACTTCTCTTCTCCCCACGTAACCCTGTGGACGGGGCCCTACCCAGGTACTACCCACTGGGCGAGTGGGACCTGGAGCTCACAAAAGGGCAGGGGCGCCTACTCCCTGGAGTGGACCTCTATCAAGGGTTCCACTCTGTAATGCGACTATAAATTTAGTTATAAACTATCCTAAGTCTCAAGTTGGATCAAACTTCACACAGTGTGCAAAATTTTATTAAAATCGGTTCAGTAGTTTAGGATTCCATTGCATACAAACAACTTGACATGTAATTTTTATATATTAAGATATTTTAACAAAGTTGAGGACGACGGCACCTACCAACAGGTACAATTTAATTTTTAACTTTCATCATAAACCATTTGTGGATCATTATCCCATTACTTTTCAGGAAGTAACAATATGAGGTTATTTTTAATAATTAAGGTGTCTGTACCATCTTACCTCATAAAAGTTGTGTTTTTTTGGACACATTTCAAAACACCTGAATATCATTATCAGTTTGTCCAGAATGTTTAATTTTATGTTGTTGGCCCTGGATGTCTACTCCTACTCCATCTTTTGGTAGACTGAAAAATTTGCAAATCAAATCCTTTTCCCCAGAAGACAGAATCATGCATTTTGAAATTCCCAATGAATATCTTGAGAATCTTCATTGAATTAATGACAACCCCCACCCGTATGAATAATAATGCCTCAAATAGAGTAAAAAAAAAGGCTAGTCCAGCAAATCCTAAGATAAAGTACTCATCACTAACCCCAATTGTCTTTGAAGTGGAAAGAGCAATAATTTTCTTTAAAAAGGAAATTATTTGTTTCGCAAGTTCTTTGATCTATCAAAAGATGTAGTGAGAGTCAACATCCAGGACCAACAATACAAAACTCAACTTTAATTAAATTTACAGCGGGAGAAAACACTATGAGGTATTTATATTAATAAATGAGTTGGAGAATATGTTAACATCTCACCTCACAAAGTTGCATGTCTTCACGATACCGGGTTCAAAAGTATGGTATTACTTCCATCTTCAGTCAAATTCCAACTCTGACTGAAGATGGAAGTAATACTATACTTCTGAAACCGGTATTGTGAAGACACACAACTTTGTGAGGTGAGATGTTAAAACATTTTCTCCAACTAATTTATTAACAAAATTCAACTGTCTGGACAAGCAAATGATTATATGCAGATTTATTGAAACATGTCAAAAAAAAAAACTTTTATGAGGCAAAATGATACAGACTTGCCTTATTTAGAGGGAAAAAAAAATTGCACCATAGTTTGAATCCCAAGCATTACTCGGTGACACTCTATCCAGTGAGCTACTTAAGCACATCACTCAGAACAAGCACAAATTCCTCTCTGTGCACCGAATACCCCATAATCACTGAAACTGTATTCACAAAATTTACTGGTGGTTCATCTAATATGAGAAGCCACTGTATATCAGTGTATTTAAAATTTTATTGTCAATAAGTTCAACTTTCATAGTTAAAGAATAAACACTGAACATTTTCCATCATTATATTTAAATTAATATCGGGAAGTAAACATTATGAGGTTATATCATTAATAGTGAGTGGAGAACATATTTTAATCGACTCACCTCATACATTTTCAAACTTCTTTGATACCGACGGTTTCAGACAATATCATGTCCTTCATCAGTCATGGCGTCCACTGATGAAATTCCGTGATTGTTGATTTCCTCAGTGGACGCCATGACTGATGAAGGACATGATATTGTCTGAAACCGTCGGTATCAAAGAAGTTTGAAAATGTATGAGGTGAGTCGATTAAAATATGTTCTCGACTCACTATTAATTTTCCATCATTGCTTGATTTTCTGCTTTTAATTGTGATGATGTCATAGTTGCAGTACAGTAAACAGAACTTTTACTCATTTCCAAATCTTAATGCACTTACATCATTTCAAAC
Organism: Diploptera punctata; assembly: GCA_030220185.1. NCBI lineage: Eukaryota > Metazoa > Arthropoda > Insecta > Blattodea > Blaberidae > Diploptera > Diploptera punctata. Next base: position 418,771 of record JASPKZ010006480.1, on the reverse strand, counting down.
ATTTTGCCATCAGTTTTTCATGCAAGGACATAAGCACCACCTGCAACTTCTAGATAAAAATAAGTGCAAATTCATTATTATATATACTCAACATTTTACAGTGATATAGTGTCATCTAAAATGCCATGCAGTATATTTGTTTCATCAGTATTAATATTAAAACGTCCGTTCTCTAACTTGATTTTTTCACTGGTTCACATGTATATACAAGTTCTTGGTTTGCGAGTTACAAAGCTGACAAATATATGACAATTAATGAGAGTAGAAATATGAAGACATTTTTTACCAGAATGTGAAAAAGAGATTGCCAAAATATGAAGAACATGAGATTATAATGACAAAATATATAAAATAAATATAAAAAATTAAGTATATATTTTATTTATTGGATATTATCTCGTTATTGAACAAGTATCCCACTTTAAATATTTAGCATGTGACATCAGCTATGGGTATGATAAAGATATTGAATACAAAACACATCAGTTTCAAGCTATTTGTGGTACGATAAATAGAACATTGAATAATAAAGCCCATAAACAAACAAAATTAAAATTTTATAAAACAATGGCTGTCCCTGTCCTTTTGTATGGGAGTGAATCTTGGATTACCACTACCAAACAAGAGTGTAAAATCCAAGCAGCCGAGATGAAATTTTTAAGAAGAGTAAAAGGCTACACTAGAATGGACCAGATAAGAAACGAGGATATCCGTGAAGAACTGCAGATCTACTCCATAAAAAGAAAAGATATTTAACAACAAGATACAGTGGAAAGAACATGTAGAAAGAATGGAAGAAAGAAGATTACCAAATAAAATCTTCCATTATTTTCCAAGAGGAAGAAGAGATGTCGGACGTCCTCGGAAGAGATGGTCTTAGATCTATTAGTGAAGACGGAACAGGCAACTCTTGCCTAAACCAGGAAGTGAAGAAGAAGATCTCGTCCCGCGCCGTAGCCGAGCGGTTAAGGTAGGAAGCCTTGGCACAAAGCTACGGGACTTGTGCTGGTTCGAGTCTCCATGGAGGAAGAAATTTTCTCATGGTATTTCAGCCAGTATGAGACCGGTGCCCACCCAGCATCGTGAGGCAATTGGGTAGCTACAATAAGTAGCGGCTCCAGGTTGAGGAACCAGCTATAATGGCTGGGGGACTCGACATGCTAACCACATGTCACCCCTACACTGGCTGTTGATCATCTACCTCTGTGATTGACACATGTGGATGTGAAGGGCCAGCAGCCGGCTGGTAAAAGGGCAACCGCTGAAAAGTGGAAAGACCCTCAATCGGAATCGGATATTATCTCTCTATCCGGGATGAAAAGGATATCCCTGAAAAAATTACTAGTTATAATAAAAGTTTGGGAATTATTAATCAAGTTATGAAACCATCCCTTGTACAAAAAAACACCAGATTACGTTTATATAACACTGTGGCTAGACCAGTGTTGACCTATGGTAGTGAAGCATGGACACTAAAAAGACAACATGAAAGCAGAATAACAGCTTGTGAAATGAGATTCATGCGCAGAACAGCGGGTTACACCAGATGGGATCGGAAAAGGAACACCGATATCTTAAAAGAATTGAAGACTACGCCAATTTTGGAATATATTAAACAGTACCAACTAAATTGGAAACACCATCTTGAAAGAATGAGTTCAAATCGGATCCCCAAAGCTGTTTATAATTATATACCAAGAGGACGAAGATCACTGGGCCATCCTATGAAATGCTGGAGGGAAAATTTTCTATAGGATCGTAACATGCCTTGGCCTAATACTTGGAAGGAAGAAGGAGAAGAAGAAGAATATTTTATTAAAATTTAAAATAAATTCTTTTGTCATTTTCCTCCAATTCTCCATATGGTCCGACTACATCATTATCTACCTCTTTGCCTATTCTGCTGTTAAAATCGCCAGCTAATATATTTCTCTTGAGGTCCCTATCTCATTCATAATAGAATTTAATGTACTATAAAATTTATCTTTTATTGAATAATTTTCGTCCTCACTTATTCCATATATTCCTAATATAGAGCATCTTGTACCAAAAAAGAGATATATTAATTTTAATTATGTATTCATTTATTGCTTCCCAGTTTGTGATAGATCTCTTATATTTCTTCTTGATAAGTATTGAAACCCCTCTTTTAGCCCTTTCATTCTTTTTAACACCACTGTAAATATGAACATACGATCCTAAAGATTCTATTCCTTCTCCTTTCTTCTTTGTTTCTGTCAGTATGAACAAATCAACATTAATATTGAGGTAAGATGAACAAAATGGAAGCAGAAGAAAGCATAATTGAAAGAATTGAGGAAAAGGAATTAAAGTGGTTAGGACATGTTTTAAGAATGGAAGATGAGCGATGGCCGAAGCAACTATATGAATGGCATCCTAACAGAAAGAAGAAAAGAGGAAGACCAAGGTTAACATGGAAGGAAAACATGAAGACAGTAATGCAAGCTAGAGGGCTAAGCATCGAAGATGCCCAAGACCGTAGGCTTTGGAGGTTTGGCACAGGAAGACGGCAGCAGCTGTAAAAACCCGAAGATAGATAGATAGAGAGAGATGAACAGACTAAAAATATATTTGAAGAGAAAAATTTTCGCCTAGACCGGGACTCGAACCCGGGACCCTTGGCTTTCCGGGCCAAGTGCTCTACCAACTGAGCTACCGAGGTGAGTTACGATCTAGACGCAAATTTTTCTCTTATGTACGTTGTAATTCCCTCGCGCCAAATGCTTGAAACCATAGCTTCTATCTTTGCAAATGGCGGCTTCTTAGTTAAGAAGAGAAGTGTTAAATTAATAATAAAATCGTCAGACTAAAAATAATTTAATCTGTATGCTATTTCTAAATGCTTATATTTTTAGAAATATTAAAATTTTCTTGGGATATTAAGATATTTCAAAAACATTATGAAATAATTTTTTTTTCAAGTACTTTAGATACATCATTGTCAATAACTAGATATTTCTGGTTCCTACTTCATTATTCTTCATATTTTAAAATACGGATCTTCATATTTCTACTCGCTCTAACATTAATAAAGCACTCCAGTTTTGTTTTAAATTTGCTTGTTGAATTATTAAAGATATTTTCTAAATGCAAAGTTAATAGGAAGTAATACAGTAAGGTATTTTATCAAATATGTTGAAAATGTTATTTACACCCTACCTCATATTTTGTTCTTTCACCTGGACATTTATCAAAAGAAATTTTCTTCCAAAATCAGACAAAAATCTGCTATTGAGATGATTGTTGGAAGCTTTACATATTTTCTCCTTCTAGTGTTGAACAGACAAACTTCACAATTAAAGGTTTATTTTAGGATGTAATAATTTGATTTTTTTTTGAGTCTGTACTATCTTACCTCAATTCAATGTTGATTTGTTCTAGAACATGTTTCGATTAGTCTTCTAATCATCTTGTGTCTGGCCAAGCTGAAGATGATTAGAAGACTAATCGAAACATGTTCAAGAACAAATCAACATTGAATTGAGGTAACATAGTACAGACTCAAAAAAACTTATTATAATGATATTGTGAAAAGAAAAATTGAACCAGGAATCGAACCGTGGACCTCTCGTATTCTGTATGAGCGTGCAAGACCACTATACTATTCGAGACATGCCACAAACAACAGTTCTTTCCACATATACAAATCTATAATTCTTGTTTCGTCTGCTGCCAGGTAGATGTCACTACTAACGTCAACGGCCGGCTTCATTTAGAAGTTAATATTGGAAAATGTTAAATAACACTGATTACTGCTTATAAAAGTGGTGGTGTAAAATTCTCAAACATAGATACTTCTAAATGAAGCCAGCCATTGATGTTGGTAGTGACATCTACTTGACAGCGGACGAAATGAGAATTATAGATTTGTATATGTGGAAAGAATTGTTAATGTTCGTGCCATGTCTCGAATAGTGTAGTGGTCTTGCATGCTCGTACGGAATATGAGAGGTCCACGGTTCGATTCCTGGTTCAGACATTAATTTTTCTTTTCACAATATCATTATAATATTATAATATGATCTATTATTGGAACTGTGTTAAAATAACAATATTGGTAAATGTAAAATAAAATAAAAAGAAACTTGTTCAGAATTAAATCCTTTTCATCATGAACTTCAAAATTAGTTTTTCTGTTCCTGGAGAAAAGGTTTTGATTGTAGTTCATCTGGCCAACATCAGAGAGAGAGAAATAATTAGAGAATTCTTTGTTAAATATGGGACATAACATTATAAGGTTTATTGGCTGTGGAAGTCACAAGTATTACGGGTTGACAGAAACTTTTTAAAAAAAAATGTTAGAAATATTTTATTCTCAACAGTGATGTCAAATAACTCTGTGAAATATATAATTTCAATTAATATCCATAATTTATATATTAAATTTGGAAATTTTTAACATTATGAGGTTCAATTAATAATAATTAAATGAATCATGCTTTCTTCTTACCTCATACTTCTATGTTTTTTTAAACACAGCACTGCAGTATCGGCGACACATTGTCGTCATCATCAGCTGTTTTCACGACTGCCAATTTTTTCTTTTGCCGGTAAACCAGATGGCAGTTTAGATAATTACCGACAAAAGAAAAAAATTGAGAGTCGTGAAAACAGCTGACGATGACTACAATGTGTCGCCGATACTGCAGTGCTGTGTTTAAAAAAAACATAGAAGTATGAGGTAAGAAGAAAGCACGATTCATTTAATTATTATTATCAACTTTTATAAGATTCATGATGTGTTCCGTTGAGGTTTATTCAAAATTAATATAAAATTATAGAATATTCACCTGAAAGGTCCGTCTCCTCAACTTAATTATCATTTAACTGTAGCGCTTTCGGGACTTGTCCCATCATCGGCAGGATTCAAAACTGGTGTTTCACTGAAGATCTGGTAGAGGGGGTTGCATGTATTGGGTTCGTTTTCGTTTATCAGGCTGTCGTTGTGAGCTGCTTTCATGATTTCCATCTCTTCGAGTACGTTTATCTTCGCTGGATTATTTTCTCTGTGCATTACTGTTAGGGTGTTTTCAATATTTAACATGCGATGTCCATCATGGATAACGTGTTTTGCAAGCTATCCACAACTTTTTTACAATTACCAATTTTATAAATAATAATCAATAAAATTATTTGGTGTTTACTTAATGAAAATACATGATATTTTTGCAAGCTATGCAAAACACGTTATCCATGAAGGACATCGCATGTTAAATATTGAAAACACCCTAACAGTAATGCACAGAGAAAATAATCCAGCGAAGATAAACGTACTCGAAGAGATGGAAATCATGAAAGCAGCTCACAACGGCAGCCTGATAAACGAAAACGAACCCAATACATGCAACCCCCTCTACCAGATCTTCAGTGAAACACCAGTTTTGAATCCTGCCGATGATGGGACAAGTCCCGAAAGCGCTACAGTTAAATGATAATTAAGTTGAGGAGACGGACCTTTCAGGTGAATATTCTATAATTTTATATTAATAATTATTAATAATATCCACAATATCAATTTATTATACTGGTATGCATGATTCTGGGATTTCCTGCAAAATATCTCATTTGCTAATTCTGATATGTAAATCTCACTGCAATCTGTTTTTCCTATCATCCACAACTTTTTTACAATTACCAATTTTATAAATAATAATCAATAAAATTATTTGGTGTTTACTTAATGAAAATACATGATATTTTTAATAAATAAAACTATCAAAGTTTTATATGAGTTTCATAAATCTTTAATTTATTTAACATTCGTAACAGCTGTTTCAATATATTGTATCTTCATCAGATGATTGTCACAAATGTAAATAAATTATATATTTATTAGTATAGTCAAATATTAATAAATTAATGAGTCATTTTAACATCTTACCTCATTAAGTTATGTAGATAGGAAATAACACTATGAGGTTCTTTAATATTGTTTATTTTTAATTATTTCACTCACCTCATACTTCATAATGCATAGCAGACCCTGGGTTTCTTCACGTAATTTGTGACATTGTCAATGCTGCGTCACGTTCACAACTGACGTCCAACGGCCTTCTATCCTGCAGACTGACCTCCGCGCCATCTGGTGGCCGACCGAAGAATTTCCAAATCAGTCCTCTCTCCTTATAACCGGGTATTTCAAAATTCATAGTTGTATTTTCATTCTTGCATATGTAAATTTTTTCCCAAATTGTGAGTTCCTTCGGTTTTTCCAATTGTTTAAGTAATTTTGTTTTGGTTTCTATTCTATGTTTTTCTGACCATGCATGTGCAGCTATTGCAATAGCTGGAAAAACCGAAGGAGCTCACAATTTGGGAAAAAATTTACATATGCAAGAATGAAAATACAACTATGAATTTTGAAATACCCGGTTATAAAGAAAGAGGGCTGATTTGGAAATTCTTCGGTCGGCCACCAGATGGTGCGGAGGTCAGCCTGCAGGATAGAAGGCCATTGGACGTCAGTTGTGAATGTGACGCAGCATTGACAATGTCACAAATTACGTGAAGAAACCCAGGGTCTGCTATGCATTATGAAGTATGAGGTGAGTGAAATAATTAAAAATAAACAATATCTTACCTCATATTTCATGTTTTATCAAACATGAAATATGAGGTAAGATGTTAAAATGACTCATTAATTGATAAAACATGAAATATGAGGTAAGATGTTAAAATGACTCATTAATTTATTAATTAAGAACCTCATAATGTGTTTCCCAATTTTAACTTTGAATAGTCAAATATGTTTTTAATGGAATTCTATGTATAGCTCTTGTACTATGATGAAGAAATACTGGGCTAATATTCAAATATAAGTGATAATTATGAACAAATAATAATTTATGATTGAGTTGTGGGCAATATTAACATAAATTTGATAGCACAGAGAGTAAGAAAGTGTATTTTATTATTCTTTACACTGTGAAAAATTGGTACATGATGGATGAAAACTGAGTTCATATTAAAATATAAAATTATAGAATATTCACCTGAAAGTTCTGTCTCCTCAACTTTATTAGTTGGGGATTACGTCATGCTGTGCAACTAATATGTCATCGCGTCTCCATTTCGTCTGTGATCTTTGTGAACAGTGCCAAATTCTCTCCTACTTACCCTCTCCTATTATGCTCCGTGTGCTATCGCGCATACTCCCCTCTCCTAGTGAACTCTCATATAGAGCTGTGTTTTCTAACATCAGATCATCAGTTTATCTACCGTTGGAGTCAGGTCGATATAGCTCAAGAGGAGCTTGTTTAGGCCAGGGTGGGGCCACAAGGACTATGTACCCCAGCCCTTGGCTGGACTAGTGTGAATGTTACATTGTATGTATGATTTCTTAATATTGTTTTTTATATAGATGACAGTATTATGTTCTTTTGTTAACTTAATTTCTATGTCAAACTGTTATCTTTTATTTATTTCATTGTTATATCTGACTGTTTTTTGACTCGTATTAAACTTTAGTTATCTATTTTACATAGTTATGCCTATTGATTTAGTAGCTAGTCTAAGTCAGATATGAAGGTAAAATTCCAACGCTTACTCGAGCGTATGTGAGTTCCTCTTTCCTTAAAGCTTCCACGATTATAGCTTGTAGCTCACTGCACATTACATGTTTGACAATTCATTAAGGAAAGTTGAATTAATATTTGTCTTTTATGGGCCCGGGCAAAGATATCTTAATTTGAGCAATCTATGTTTTCTATTAAAAGTATTTATCAACAACAACAGTTTGATCCAGCACCAACACGCGGAGCAATCTTTGGTAGCAAATCACGTGGTTAAGGGTTCAAGTCCCAGTGCAGTGCTTTCAGAACTTGTACCATCATCAGCAGGATTCAAAACTGGTGTTTGATGATGGAACAAGTCCCGAAAGCGCTACAGTTAAATAACTAGTTAAGTTGAGGAGACGGACCTTTCAGGTGAATATTCCATAATTTTATATTTTAATTTTAGATAATGCTTCAATGGAACACATCATGAATATTATAAAAGTTGAGTTCATATTTAAATTCAGCATGGTTCAATTAGACCTATTTAAATATGAGACTTTTATAAGATTCATGATGTGTTCCGTTGAGGTATTATTCAAAATTAAAATATAAAATTATTATGGAATATTGACCTGAAAGGTCCGTCTCCTCAACTTAATCAATTATTTAACTGTAGCGCTTTCGGGACTTGTCCCATCATCGTCAGGATTCAAAACTGGTGTTTCACTGAAGATCTGGTAAAGGGGGTTACATGTATTCGGTTCGTTTTCGTTTATCAGATTGTCGAACCCAATACATATAACCCCCTCTACCAGATCTTCAGTGAAACGCCAGTTTTGAATCCTGCTGATGATGGGACAAGTCCCGAAAGCGCAACAGTTAAATAATTAATTAAGTTGAGGAGACGGACCTTTCAGGTGAATATTCCATAATAATTTTATATTTTAATATGATACTATTAGAAACCAAGGATTACAAGTGACAAATTGGTAATTTTAGAGTTGAATGTAGATTTTAGTATTAATACAACAGAAGGATCTTCCTGGTGATACATTTTTATCATAAGAAATCAATAAAAGATCCGAATCACCAAATTAAAATTTAAAAGAGCCAACTAGTTTCAGTAGCGAAGCCATCATTCTCTAGACTAACTATTGATTAAAGAAAAACAAATTAAAATAGGTACACAAATAACAATTAAAATTTTGACTACTTCATGACGAGATTCTTCTTCTTCTTAATCATAATTTGTAGGATTTTCATCCTGTTTACTTCCAAAATCACTCCTCGGAGAAAGACATATTGGATGTGCATTCACTGTCTATCCATCTCTTGACTGGTCTTCCTCTTGTTCTTCTCCCGCCATAGCCTGTCCCAATCCAGGTTGAAAAAGGGTGAGGGGGAGGAGTAACACCTCGTAAAAAAACCTTGGTTCAGCTTGCCCAGCTAATAGTACCTTGTGAGGGCCCTTACCAGGGTTACGGTGAAGACCTCAACGGCAGATACAGCGGAGAAGGAGTCCTTTGGTACGGTGTACCTGACGGAAGAGGCGACTCTACATCTACTGCCTGCCTTGTAGATTGACAAAAACGGGTGGATGGGGTTCGTTAGTCCTGCAAGACAACCCATCTAGGAGAGACAACTCCGAAATAAAATAGGGCAGGCTGAGCTCTGGAGCTGGGTGAAGGCAATTGGCCTAGGGAGGAAACCTCAAATATTAAAACTGCCATGAAAACGGGATAGCAACCCACTTCAAGGTGTGCTTGCAGTCCCACGGATCAAGCCTCGGATCAAAGACGATGACGAGATTCTCCGAAATAAAATAGGGCAGGCTGAGCTCTGGAGCTGGGTGAAGGCAATTGGCCTAGGGAGGAAACATCAAATATTAAAACTGCCATGAAAATGGGATAGCAACCCACTTCAAGGTGTGCTTGCAGTCCCAAGGATCAAGCCTCGGATCAAAGACGATGACGAGATTAATCATTTTAAATGACTTTATGACAACTTTCAACAAAGATAGAAGCAAGAAGAGATCTCCTGATAAAATGTAATATTTAATACAAGAATAATAATTTATTCAAGAAAAGAAAATAATTTATTTTTAATTGATAGTGAAGAATAATACCACCTACATTTACTTAATCTGCTGGGAAATTAAGAAGTGAATAAATGTGAAATTATTTCTACAAGAAACAGTTTTTAGTGATTTTAAAGTGTTTTCCTATCCAGTGTACCAACTACCGATCTTAAGAAAAGAATCCAGCTCTACCGAAAATTAAACCCAACCTGAACCAGTAATTCTTTTTTTGGGACACAAATCTTTCTTCAAAATGTTACTACAACATCGGGCATGAAGAGAATTACTTCTTTAAAACGTCGCCACAATGTGGGACAAAGCAAGTTACTTCTTCATACTTTAATTTTTTTCTTTAATCTAAAGTTAGTGTTGAGAATGATAGCCTCGCTATTGAAACTAGTTGGCCCTTTTAAATTTTAATTTGGTGATTTGGGTCTTTTATTAACTTCTTATAAAATAGATTTTAGTAGTTAAAGCAGATACTAATCTGAGTGGCCAATGGATACAATCAAAAATGTGTCTGGTGCTGAAATCTAGTGGCTGAAAATAAAACTACTAACAAAATCACACGTGATGTGTCTCAACTTTCAACATCATTTACTCAAAACTGACCTTTCATTAACTTATAACCCATGGCTTCTAAGTGTTTCATATTAGAATAGAAACCCAAGGGAAATGGTAAAATTTGCATACCGGTGTCATTGATTCAATCTCTCACTAGAAATATACATACTGTCTCATAAGTAATGTCTTTTTTTTCAAACAAAATTTTATTTTGAATTTATTTTAAAATACAGTAGAGAGTAACATTAAGAGGTTTATGATGATCTTGTAGAAGATTTCTGGGCTGTTGGCCGTGGTCTTGAGGCTTGTAGTTCCCCGACGTTTTGCCGGAGACTGCATCCGGCATCCTCAAGGGTTGTCTTGAGACTGGCAATTTTGTCGACTACCTGCCCTATTTATACATTTATCCGCGATGTGTTCTCTGCACGGTCCGTTACTTCGTGCAGAGACACATCGTGGATAAATAAATAAATAGGGCAGGTAGTCGACAAAATTGCCAGTTTCAAGACAACCCTTGACGATGCCGGATGCAGTCTCTGGCAAAACGTCGAGAAACTACAAGCCTCAAGACCACGGCCAACAGTCCGGAAATCTTCTACAAGATCATCATAGTAACTCCGGCCACGAAAGCCTAAGTCAATATATTAAGAGGTTTGTTTAATAATTAAAACATTTTGTCAGTTCATTCTTACCTCTTATAGGGCCTAGTTGTTTTTTGTTGAACAAATGTTTCAAGGCTTCTTAGCCCCATCGTCAGTGATTACAGACTGAATTTTCTCAAGTTGTTGGCCCTGATTCTTGATTCCTGCTCTCTGCCTCTGGTCCAATGAATTTACTAATGACGTTTCTTTCTCTGGGAATTTCAAAATTCAAAGTTATTCAGAAGAACAAGGAAAGAATTATGAATTTTGAAATTCCTGGAGAAAGGAACCTCATTATTAAATTCATTGGACCAGAGGCAGAGCAGGAATCAAGAATCAGGGCCGACAACATTAGAAAATTCAGTCTGTAATCGCTGACGATGGGGCTAAGAAGCCTTGAAACATATGTTCAACAACTACAAGAGGTAAGAATGAACAGACAAAATGTTTTAATTATTTATTTTGAATGTTTTCTGACAAGAAATTAAACTACTCTTTAAAATAGAGACCATCAGATTCAGAAGAAATGGGCCATAGATCAAAACAGAATTTTTAATAGTTTATTTTAGGAAGTAATATTTTGAGGTTCTTTTAATCAAGTTTTTTTTAAGACTGGGAACATCTTCCCTCAAATTTATGTTGATTTATTCTCAAATATGTTTCGATATAATCCTCGATATCATCGTCAGCTTGCCCAGACTGTTGAGTTTTATGTTGTGGACCCTGGATGTCGATATCAGCTCCCTCCTCTGGCCGGCCGAAGTATCTCCAAACTAGGCCATCTTCAGCAGGAATTTCAAAATTCATGACTCTATTTTTGTTCTTCTGAATGTAGATTTTTTCCCAAATGGTGAGTTCTTCTGTATTTTCTAATTGTTTTAATAATTTAGTGTTGGATATTTTTTTTTTTTTAGTTTGATCAACTTACCTCAATATTAATGTTGATTTGTTCTTGAACATGTTTCAAAACAATTCTGTTTTATCGTCAGCTGACGATGTCCAAGAGCAAATCAACATTAATATTGAGGTAAGATGACCAGACTAAAAATAATTTAATTAATTAGTGTTGGATCTCTAGTAAGAAATTTAGCTCATGTTTGGTCTGAAAAACACAATATAAATTTGAACACTAAATTATTAAAACAATTAGAAAATACAAAAGAACTCACCAATTGGGAAAAAAAATCTACATTCAGAAGAACAAAAATAGTTATGAATTTTGAAATTCCTGCTGAACGTGACCTAGTTTGGAGGTTCTTCGGCCAGCCAGAGGAGGGAGCTGATATCGACATCCAGGGTCCACAACATAAAACTCAACAGTCTGGGCAACCTGACGATGATATAGAGGATTATATCGAAAAATGTTTGAGAATAAATCAACATTAATTTGAGATAAGGTGTTCTCAGTCTCAAAAAAACTTGATCCTGAATTTTTGTTACAGTTGTTCATGCAATATGGGGTCTTGCATTATTCTGTAAGATAACTCTATTTCAGTTAACCCGTTGGGTGGGCGTTCCGTGAATATCCGTCTCAAGAAAGCCTTCACTCGGTGGGAGTTACGGATATATCCAACGAGATATATATTATTTTTTTTCTAAGTTAATTGGCGATACAGGAAGACAAAATTTTGAAGATCTGTTCTGTATGGGTATGACATCTAGTGTGATTTTTTTCAACCCCCTTTGACCGATCTCTTAACAGTTTCTTATTACGAGAGTTAAAATCACATATCATGTATGCGCGCAAGAACGGACTAACGTATATCGATAACTGGCCAGCTATATAACATTCATGATAAAATATTATTCACTAGACGTGTTCAGAAAAAAAAACAGACACCATCTGTTTGCTTAACATAATATATCTCTCAACTCAGATTAGCCTTAAACCTTAATGCAAGAACGGTCTAAGTTAATGAAAAAATAATAACTCTGGTACAGTTTCTTGTAACTTCTCATTCACACGTTTAAATGAGAGGTCTGTCTTTTATCACATTAGAAAAATATTGCACAAACATTCAATTGGGGTTGCTAACTTTTACCCTCCATTCTCCAGTCTTGAAGTAACTAGTTCAAACGTCTTATTTCGCTTCTAGTTTTTTTTCACTTCATCATATTTTTTTATAAGCTACTAACAATTTACTGAAAATATGAGTGTTTTCTAAAATGAAGTTATGTAGCATTCATAATACTAACAACACGCCAGTGTTCAATAACGCCACTGATAATATCTGATGACGTCAATAATCACTATTACTACAATAAAAACTACTAATTGTACAGATATATATTTTTACGGTATATTAAAGTTCTAAAAATAAAAAAAATGCGAATATTTGTAATAACTCAAAACTGACAGTATTTAGTAACGCCACTGGTCATATGTGTCGTAAAATTTTAATATTTACACAGTGTTAAAAGAGATTGTATATTTACATTATAAACTTCGGAGTAAATTGCCAATATAAATTAATTAATTAATTTATACATATATCCTAAATGCTTAGTTTATATCGATGTAAGACTTGAAATAACGCACCTGATGACAGACACCATGTAAGGCCAGAGTTAACATTTATTGCATTTAAGAGATTTGCATACTTTTTAATATTCATTATATGTAATATAAATAATGTTTTCCAAATTACTTTAAATTGAACACGAGAAGACACTTGTGCCGTTTTTGTAGTAAAGTTGAAAAAAATAAAAATATGAAATTTCGATTAAAAAATATGACCATATGAAAGAGAATGGTTGTTTTGTATAATATTTGATGGATATGTTACAAATGTTTACTCCCTGTATTTTTTATAATATTTTAAATTAAAGGAAGAAAAGGCTCCCCACAGAGCTGTAGAACTGCACTAGCTAGGTCCCCAGTTAAGGGGTTTTAACTAATCTTGGGTATATGTCCCGTGCTATAGCCAAGTGATTAAAGCAAGAAGCATGGCACACAGCTACGGGACTTGTGCTGGTTCGAGTCTCCATAAGGGAAGAAATTGTCTCATGGAATTTCAGCCAGAATGGGACCGGTGCCCACCCAGCATCGTGAGACATTTGCGTAGCTACAATAAGTAGGGATTCCATGTTAAGAAGACCAGCTATAACGGCTGGGGGGACCCAACATGCTGACCACATGTCACCCCTACACTGGCTAGATGATCGTATACCTCTGTGATTAACATATGTGGACATGAAGCCAGCAGCTGGCTGGTGGACCTGTCATGCTTGGAGAGTAATCTTGGATATCTCCTAAGTAAAAATTTCATGATCTTGTGTCAGTTGTTGAGAATATAGATCAGCATTGACTGGACGTGCATTTGGAACAAACTGCCAGTGAATCACGCCTTCAAAATTCCACCACATTACTTATGAGACAACCTAATACGTCCCACAACTGGCTCTGGACCTGCCCAAGTAAAACCTTGCGTTGAATAAGCTATGTCATTTGTTTCCACCACATCTACGGGAACAGAGGAAGGGGCTAAGCAGTACAGTGCACACCACACATGCAAATAAACAATAAATAACACATACCTGATTAATATTTTCTTCCATTATCTTTTCGATAGTAATTCGTTCATTGACAAGATGGAGATTAAGCACCTCTCGAAGTTTCTCAGGCGTGTATAATTTGTCGATGTTAGCAGTTGTCCACGCTAAGTTAGAAGGAGCAAACAGTGTAAGATCTCGCATCTTGGTAATCTCTGCCATGAAATCACCGCCTTCATCGCGAATCTTATTGTAGAATTTATACAGAGGTCCATCTTCTTGGTCCTGCACAGCACAAGAATCTCTTGTTAGACACTGTATCGCCACTAGACATCCCCTCCGAGAGTAATAAGCACAAAAACAAATTCAATATTAACAGGTAATAAAATAGGCAGAAAGATTTAAGGACATATGTATATGCGATGTAAATTCAAAATTGTATCTTCAAATTTGCATTATACAAAGTTACCACAACTGATCTCCCTGATTTCATTTATATTTGTCGGGATATTATAAAAGTTATGATGAAACAAACAACAATAGAAAGTTCATAGTTAAATATGGGAAATAATTTTGTTTAGTTGTTTCTTGACTGACCTCATACTTCTTAATTCCCTCGAATATCTAGATTTCGTCACTGTATTTGTGACATTCTCAATGCTGTTCAATTTCACAACTGATGTCCAATGGTCTCCTCTCCTGCATTGGACATCAGTTGTGAACGTGAACAGCATTGAAAATGTCACAAATACAGTGACGAAATCTAGATATGCAAGGGAGTTAAGAAGTATGAGATGAGTCAAGAAACAACTAAACAAAATTAAAATAAACCTCATAGTGTTATTTCCTACCTACATAACTTAATGGAAAATAACATTATGAGGTTCTTAATTCGTAAATTAATGAGTCATTTTTTAACATCTTACCTCATATTTTATGTTTCTTCAAACATGGGAACTAGTTTTCAAGAGAAGGATCTCTCTCATTTTCAACCGACATTATGACTACCGGATTTTCGTTGGAATTTCCATGAATAACGTTGCCATCTGGTGTTGATTTGATGAACTTTGAGATGAGGTCACGTTCATCAGGAATCTCAAAATTCATGGATCTAAATTTGTTCTTCTGAATATATATCGTCTCCCAAATTGTCAATTCTAAAAGTTTTTCCAAATGTTTTAGAAGTAGGGCTTCTTTTTCAATTTTATTATTCTCCAATAAACCATGTGCTGCAATAGCTGACTTTTCAATTTCACCTTTTTTAAATCAGCTATTGCAGCACATATTTTATTGAAGAATCATAAAATTGAAAAAGAAGCCCTACTTTTAAAACATTTGGAAAAACCTTTAGAATTGACAATTTGGGAGAAGATATGTATTCAGAAGAACAAATTTGGATACATGAATTTCGAGATTCCTGATGAACTTGACCTCATCTCAAAGTTCATCAAATCAACACCAGATGGCAATGTTATTGATGGAGATTCCAACGAAAATCCGATAGTCAAAATATCGGTTGAAAATGAGAGAGATCCTTCTCTCGAAAACTAGTTCCCGTGTTTGAAGAAACATAAAATATGAGGTAAGATGTTAAAAAATGACTCATTAATTTATGAACAATAGAAAGTATAACTTGCCAAGTTCTGTTTGAATATGGTGGAAGTAGTGAATGTATGCTAATTGGTCGACAGATACAACAAGAGAGAGAATCAAAAAATGGCTAACACAAGAGAACAGTGACCTTTCTGACGCACAACTCAGTTTGTAATAACATGAGAAGCACACATAGAACAACTATAGACAAAGGAAACTTGGTGAATTCTACTTTCTATTGTTTTTTGTTTCATCACTTCTAACTTTCATAACATGCCGACGACATATTATAAATAAAATCGGGAATATTATTTGTAGTAACCCTGTATAAATTTATCTCCACAACAATGAGTACATTTTAAATAATGCTTCCTGATGATAAATATGAAATTTCATAAAATTAATGAAACCGGTTTACCAAATACAAGATTTGAAATGCCATTGTGCAAAAAAAAAAAAAATCTACAATATCTAAAATATACATCTATCCAGAATTGGAAAATGTTAATTCTAATAAAAACATTGAAAAAATAAAGCTTTGCCACTAAAAATGTATAAATTCTCAATAAAAATACTTCTGAATAGAAGATGTCAGTTGGCGTGATGGTAACGACAGCTGTTAGCTTTTGGATGAACGAGAATTGTATAAAATCACATTTGAAGAGAAAAATTATACACTCAGACTGGGACTCAAACCCAGGACCTTTGGCTTTCCTGGCCAATGCTCTACCGACTGAGCTAATGTCCTGGGTTCGAGTGCATAATTTTTCTCTTCAAATATGATTTATCCATCATTGAGATATATGAAATGAATCATAAAAAGATCGAGAATTGTATAAGTTGAAAGAAATATCAACATTTGTATCGTCATTTGAGTGGTGTAATGGACAGCACACTCCAGGGTTCAAATGTTAATTTTTCTTTCTTAAATTAACATCTACAAGAGTTGACCCCTAATTCATGACAACTATTTTTACTTTTCGAAAATATGCCAATACAGAAAATTTATATATAAATTAATATCGGGAAGTAAACATTATGAGGTTATATCATTAATAGTGAGTGGAGAACATATTTTAATCGACTCACCTCATACATTTTCAAACTTCTTTGATACCGACGGTTTCAGACAATATCATGTCCTTCATCAGTCATGGCGTCCACTGATGAAATTCCGTGATTGTTGATTTCTTTAGTGACATCACCTCTTGTGCTGCCATCTTTCGTTGGGATTATGAACTTTGTAATTAAATTTTTATCCACCGGAATATCGAAATTCATAGATCGATATTTATTCTTCTGAATGAATATCATTTTCCAAATTGTCAATTCCAACGGTTTATCCAACTGTTTTAAAAGTTTCGCTTCTTTTTCAATTTTATGATGTTGTAGTAAACTATGTGCAGCAATTGCTGATTTTTCAATTTCACAATTTTTAATATTTCTAAAATGTTCTTTAGTGCGTGTTTCTAAATTCCTTTTTGTTTTTCCTATGTATACTTTGTTACAATCATTACAAGAGGTGATGTCACTAAAGAAATCAACAATCACGGAATTTCATCAGTGGATGCCATGACTGATGAAGGACATGATATTGTCTGAAACCGTCGGTATCAAAGAAGTTTGAAAATGTATGAGGTGAGTCGATTAAAATATGTTCTCCACTCACTATTACAGAAAATTTAGTATATAAATAAATTACAATATGAAGAAACCAGTAGCATTAAATTTGAAATTTCATATTCTACTTCAGGAAGCTTTATTTAAAATGTTGTATCATGTCTAAAAGTGAAGACAGATTTATATAATTCAAATTTCAAGATACAATTTGAGTTTTCATCACATACGTATGTCCTTAAAGAATTATTGTATTTATTCTACAAAAGTGCATGTGTTATTTATGTAGAAATCATACATCGGTACAACAAGCATTCCAAAAAAAAAAATTATTATCAGTGGAAATCAATGCAGTGCAATACAAAAAAACTTTTATTTCATACTATGTCTCATTTCACTATTTTTGATGTTATAAAATGGATATATTCCCTCCCAACACAGATAAACAAAAAAAACTCACATTCTGGGAAAAAATCCACATCCAAAAAAACAAGAACGATAAACTCATGAATTTCCAAACTCCTGCAAATTTTGACCTGATCCAGAGGTTCATCGGTCCACCGATAAAAATAAGAAGAAAACTGCCAAGAAACGACATAACACCGGTGGACCAAATGCTACTGATGATGGAGATAAGCTCCGAAACTGCAGTATAGAAGAAAAAGTATATGAGGTGAGGTAATAAAAACATTAATTTAATTCTTAAATTAAACCTCATGGTGTTCTTTCCCTATGAAAGTTAAATAAATAAGAATAAAATTAATCATAAATTCTTCTTATCTCATACATCTATTTTTTTAACACAGAACTGCAGTATCAGAAAACATATCATTTCCATCTTCAGCTGTTTTCAGAACAAAAAAACATAGATGTAAGATGTAAGAAGAATCCACATTTCATTTGATTCTTAATAAGAAAACCTCATAATGTAAAAATTCCCAAATTTATTACATTAAAAATAAAGAAATTTGACATAATATGAAATTTTTTTTTACGTAGCAAGAATTGAAAGAGTTTTACAAATTTGTTTAAAAATTCCAGCCTCGTATTCAATCCTTTCAACATAAATGATTTCAGTACAGTGTGTTGTATAATATTTTTTTTACTGAAAATTAAAAACATTCTGGCAAATTTTTCAAAATACAAAAATAAATAAAAAGTGAATTTGTTTTAAAGCTTCAACTCAACATTAGGGTTTGTAAACTTGGGATGCAAAAATATAGGATAACAAGAATAAAAATTGTCTCAAATTCTACACAAACTTAACACTACAAAACTACAGTAAGTAATTATGGCTATGTACATACAAGAACCAGACCCATCATTTTTACAAGTACAGGTTTTTCAAATTTCCTTAAACTCATTCATAAAATACTAGTGATATTAGCTAAGGAGAAGTTGTAATGCGTAATAGCATTATAAAACTGTTATTCTCCCAGTTATACATCGTGTCCCATTCAAACCTCCCACATTTTAATTAATCATAATTATTAATGTAAGCGGAATTATGAAATGAGGTTGGTATTAAAAGAAAGAGAAACTCAAAGAAATTTCATTTTCATTGTTGCTGTTAATTCATCTGTCGCATGTTGGACAATCCACAGTAATTCTGCACGAGGGCAGGTCCTTCACCGCAATCATAGCATTTTCATGCTATGCTTGCAGCTTTACTAGGGAATTGTAGGTGTGGTAGCTTCCCGTTGCTTTCCACACCGGTGAAGGATGATGATGATGATAATGATGATGATGATGGCCATATGATTTCGGGGACCGTTTGGGCCTTAAAGTTTTCCTGACATTTGTCTTACAGGTGAGGAAAAACCCTGATAAAAACCTCACCCAGGAAAACTGCCCCGACCGGGGATTGAACCCGGGCCTGCTGCGTGACAAAGCAGCACGCTACCTCGAGACCACACCAGTGGACTGTCGGACAATAATGACATAAAACCATGTTCGCTAGACATCACTCCACTGGACTTCTTCCTCTGTGGATATGTAAAAGACCATGTGTTTGCGACTCCAGTACAAGATCTTCATGATTTACGAACCCGTATCCTTGACACAATTGCAACAGTACCAATGGACATGTTGGAGAGAACGTGGCATGAAATCGAATAGAGACTTGATATTGTTCGTGCTACTAATGGTGCACATATAGAGGTGTTTTAGTGTGTGGCAATGAAAATTCTTTGAGTTTCTGTTTCGTTTAATACCGGCCTCATTTCATAATACCGCATACTTTGTTAGTTATGATTAATTAAAATGTGGGAGGTTTAAATGGGACACCCTGTATTATATGTTTGTGAAACATGGACTCTTACTTTAGAGGAGAAAAGGTTAAGAATATTAGAGAATAAAGTTTTTATGAACATTTTTGGACCAAAGAGAAACGATAAGACAGGCAAATGGAGAAGATCTCTTAATAATGACCTACATGATCTTAATAGGAAATCAGATGTAATAAGATCAGTTAAGTCTTGAAGACTGCAATTAGCAGGACATGTGGCATGAATAGGGAAGTAAGAGGGGATGAAAACTCCTTGTAGAAAAACCAGAGGGAAAGCTCCCAGTAGGAGGGCCAAGAATGATTTGAGGGAGGTTGATTGTACATGGGGATGATTGGAAAATGTTGGCTCAGGATAAGGATGCATGGAGAGATTATGCCCTCTTAGGCAATGGCAGTATCAGGAACATGGTCAATATATGGGCTTTTTAACTTAATGGTGCCAGTGAGTTAGTAATTATTTAAGCCACTGTTCTTGAAAAACACTGTACCTATAAGAACAATGGATCTGTTTCTATTGTTAAATAATATATTTTATAAAGGAAATAAACAACTTGTTAATCTTAACAAAGATAAAATAAATCTTGAATGAAGTAGTTCTTAACAAATATTTATTGTGTTACTATAAGAAATTCAAATTAATGCCTAACCTTTATGCTATGAACAAATACCAAGTTGTATAAAATGTTCTTTTTTTATTTATATTATATAGCAGAGTGTTGCGTTATACATTTAAATTCTCATATTTATGTCCACCGCTGTGGTCTCGGGGTAGCGTGCTGCCTTGTCACGCAGCGGACCCGGGTTCGATCCCCGGTCGGAACAGTTTTTCTGGGTGAGGTTTTTATCGGAGTTTTTCCTCACTTGTAAGACAAATGTCAGGAAAACTTTAAGGCCCAAACGGTCCCCGAAATCATATGGCCATCGCAATCATCATTCATATTCATCTTAGGTTAAGCTTAGGATTAGGGACTCTCCTGGCGCACCATTATCATCATCATCATCACCCATCATATCATCGGGGCAACGTAACCCTGCCTTCCAGGCGCCCCAACCTCAGAAGTGGGTTACAAGTACGCCATGCCAGAAGAGAAACCAGGAATGTCGAAAGACAAACCTGGGGCATTTGAAAAAAAAAAATTCTCATATTTATAACTTTGAATCACAAAAAAAAAATATTTTTTACATAATGATTCTGATATATATCATCATCATCACCCATGCAAGTATTAGGCCGTGTGGCCTGTTACGGTCTCAAACAGGAATTTTCCATCCAGCACTTTTTTTTGGACGTCCCAGCGATCTTTTGCCTTGTGGACAGTAACAAAGCATGGCTTTTGAAATTCTATGAGACGGCATTTACATTTGCTTTCAAGTCTCAAACCAAGCCTCGGATGAATCTGATATACATATTTTTTTATTCCATGCCACCAGGTTGTCATTCTGACATTCTGGTATTCTCTCCTGGCATTAGCTTTACTGTAACCCACTTCTGGAAGGTGAAGTTATGCTGCCCCTATGATACAGGATAGGTGATGATGACGGTAAAGATGCACCAGGAAAGGCCTTAATCCTAAACTTAATCAAACGAGGTGAATATGATAATGATGGCCAGATGAAATTTGGGGACTGTGTGGACCTTAAAGTTTCCTGACATTTGTCTTACATTCAAGGAAAAACCTTAGAAAAAACTCATCCAGGAAACTTGTCTCTACTAAGGATCGAACTCAGGCCTGCTGTGTGACAAGGCAGCATGCTACCTCGAGACCACAGCGGTGGACATATTCATAATTATAATATAGTGAGAAGCAAAGAAGGTACTTCCCATCATTACATTATGCTGCTAAGATAGGGTTTCTGCTTTTTTTGTTTGTTTTGTCACATTTTCTCATATATTCACTTCTGAAAACTGGACACACATCTATACAGATGGATCTCTTTTAGATGAGAGTGGAGCCGGGGCAGGTGGAACATGCCAATTCTTCTCCTTTTATAAACACACTGGAAGAATTATTACTAATTTTGATGGTGAACTTGTCATGGTGGAGGGGCTCAGTACCTAATGACCCAGACGACTAGATAGGGAAGTCTGGTTTTTAACTAGCTTGCTATCTAGTAAGAGGAGAAGGGAAGCGAACTAGCTCCAACGAGGGATACCTCAACGGCTTCAGAAGCGGATAAAGAAAATTGTTCTCAACGGTAAAGAAGGCGGAAGAGGAAACCTGCAAGACAAGGGGTAGATGGGACTCCAAAGCTTTGGTTAGCAACCTGTCTAGGAGAAGGAAACTCCGAAATAAATCCCTGATCCACTAGGGAATATGGTTGTGCCTCTGGGCTCGTAACATGACCAAACTCATCTCTCTCACAGTGTTCAGTTGGACGGATTTAATGGACAATGACTTAAGCAATATATATCCATTGAATGAGAAACTCAGAGAATATAGAGAGAAATGGTTTACACATGTGGAAAGAATGAATGTAACAAGATTACCAAACGCAGCATTTAACTACAAGCCAAGAGGTTCAAGGAATGTAGGAAGGCCAGTGAAAAGATGGACAGAACAGGCAATTTTTACCTAGCCCTTGAAGCGAAGAAGAAGAAGAATTTTGAAGAGAAAAATTATATCCTCAGACCAGGACTTGAACCCAGGACCCTTGGTACTCTAGACCAAGTGCTCTACCACCTGAACTACCTGAGCAAGTACCAATCTAAACGCAAATTTTTCTCTATATACGTTGTAATTCCCGCCCACCAAATGCTATGAAGTCTTTGCTTCTATCTTTGCAAATGGCGGCTCCTTTATTAAGAAGACATATTTGGGAATTACACATTACATTATAAATGCCAGTACGGCCTTTTTCGATGTTATTATTATTAATTTCATACATCTCAATGTTGGATAAATCATATTTGAAGAGGAAATTATACTCTTGCTTACAAACATTTTAATTGGATTACAATATTGCAAAAATATAAAAAATATTTCCATTCTATGAGATTCCAAAGCCGTGATTCAGGCCATAGCATTAACCATGTATCCAGAAATGTGAAAAACGTTAGAAATGCAAATCATAATTCAGACTATTGAGAAACTTGGTAAACATATAGTCTTACAATGGATTCCAGCCCACTGTGGAATACAAGGGAATGAAAGAGCTGATATACTTGCAAAGAAAAAGGATGCAAAATGAAGGAGAAAGTAACAAATGCATTTTCTTATGAATCAATTAAAAGAATTATAAAGAAAAAATTCAATAGAATATTGTGGGATAAAAATATAAGTAATAAAAATAAAATGAATATATATCATACAATTGTTAAAAGCATCATTACTTATGGAGCAGAACTTTGGCCATTAGCAACAAAAACAAGTATCTTTTGGCAACGGAAATGGATTTTATACGAAGGGCAGCAAGAATTTCAAGAAGAGAAAAAATTAGGAACTCAGTTATAAGGGAGAAAATGAAGATTGAAGACACTATTTTAAATTATATTAAAACTCAGCAATTAAGATGGTATGGACATGTCCAGCAAATGGGAGAGAATCGGCTATCAAAATCTGTTTTGGAATGGAAACCTGAGGGAAGACGAGGCAGAGGAAGACCTAAAACCTCCTGGAGTCAGGGAATATATTTATTTATAGATGAAGGAGAAACATCTACAACCAGGAGATTGGATGGACCGACAAAATGGGCTATTAGGAATTGGACGATGTCAAAGACATTAATCAACCGATGATCTATCTAAGAAAAAAATTAATGATAATTACAATTCCAATTTAATTGATAAAGTAGGAAACAGAAATATAAAAATACTGTTAGAAAATCCAACCATAATTCGGGAATTGCCACGAAAATCTGCAGTTGCTATACTGAGGCTTACTACAGGACATGAAAACATCTTCATAGAATTGGTGTATTAACGTCTCCTGAGTGTATATTGTGTGGAAATGGACAGAAGACATTTAACAAACTGTGTAGCTCTTCAAGATGTGACATCCAAGTATTGGGAAGCAACTCTGTTGTTAACTCCAGAGTGTTAGCTGCATACAAACATCATATACTCACTTACAAATGTTTGTTACACATCGGAACCATGTCTATCGTTTAAAAACAATCTGTGGCAAATGGGACATTCAGCAATATTAAGAACTATATAGTGGGCTATACTAGAATCAATGGTACCATCTATCCTGTCCAACGTAAGAAGCACACTTTGACATTTAGCTTCCGAATGTATTACTCCGCACAGCACGTGTAAGAGTGCAGACGAACTCCGTCAGCTGTTTGTTACAAACCGATAAATTAATGCACAACAATTGTTTAATTTTTAATTTTTCTAAACTTATGAACTTGAAAATTCCTGCAAATTTTGACCTGATCCAGAGGTTCATTGGTCCACCAACAGAGGGAAGAAGAAGAGTTTCTTCTGATCGACATAACATCAGTCGCCAAGATTGTACTGAAGATGAGACCGTTATGGTCTCAAAATCATGATGAGGAGTGGTAAGAAACATTTAATTTCACCATAAATTAAACCTCATAGTGATTAATTCCTATAAAAGTTAAATAAATTAGTATGGTTCAAATTCTTCCCTGTAGGGGGAGTGCGCCTAAATCTCTGTTAAGGGAAACATGAGCTTACAAGAAGATAAGGTAGTGCTCCGTACCAATGACTTGCCGGTCATGTTTGTGTAACTCTGGCAGAAGGCCTGCCAATACTCACCCAGTCCTAGACCGACGCGGAACGGTCAGGCTGAGCAATGAACAAATTGTACCTTACATGCCATGGGAACAAAGAACCTACATAATTATCATCATAAAAAGCTAGACCTAATGGCCTGTTCTCTTTCAAAATTGTTGATTCCACCACTTCAAAGTAAATCAGGTTGAGGGCTGAAACAATGCCCCTATTTTTGATACTAGTAAAATTCATGGTGATTTTCCGTTGAGGTATTAGTTCACAGTAATATAATGTACGGTTAAAAACTTCAACAAGGGTCAACAAGAACAGACCTAATGCATTCTGCTGATGATGGGACTAGTCCCGAAAGGCCTACAGAGTTTTAAAAGAACTTAAGTTGAGGAGACGGACCTACAAGGTAACTATATTATAGTTTTTAACCGCACATTATATTACTGCCCCTATTTTTGAAGATCTACAATATTAAAGAAAGCTAGCTGATCATGCCTGACACACTAAAACAGGGGTAAAAGAAATTAAAAATAATGAAATGGATTATACGAGGATGAAATAAAGTTTGTGGCAGGATAAAGCAGCAGAAATTCTTGAGTAAAATCTGCCACCATCAAATAAGTGAGATGTGAACTTGGGCACCAGGTGGATGGCTTATGTAAACTCTCTAATCTCGTCCAGCAGAAATTTATAAACATATAAGACAACTTATCTCTGCATTTCAATAAAATACTAACAAATTAGATGATTAATATAATTTGTTTAATGTAATAATAATTTAGCATGCAAATTAAATGTTTTTATACAACATAATTTATATCTGTTCTTTCTTTATGCATTCAAAAATATTGTTATATTTATAACAACATATTTTAATCTGTGTATGTTTAAATTAAAAAATTAAAATTATCAACTTAAATAACTTATTTTGAAAATAAAAATGTTCATCTGGACCAGGTAAAGAACCCATGACTTCTGCCTTTATGCACCAGCACACTGACCGTCATGCTATCCAAGCCTCCTAATGCAAACACAAATATTTCTCTATCCTATACAATCCCATTTCCCTGTAGCTTTTGCATTGCTTCTAATTCAAGAACGAAGTTTCACACTACGGGGAAATGGAGTGATATGTAAGAGACAAAATTTTTGTTTGAATTAGGAAGCTTGGATAGCATAAGGTCAGAGTGCTGGCATGTAAACCCGGAGACATTGGGTTCAAATCCCAGTTGAGGCATGCATTTTTATCTTCAAATATAATTTGTCATTCAGGGAAAATTTAATCACAGAGCTTTTTCAACAGAACTAGTTTTTAATTATGTAGAATTAACTGTAATTTTCACTTAATCATCTCAATGTTTTTTAACATATTTTAATAATATAATTAAGATAATAATTATAACTAAAAAGTATATTTAATTGAATAGTAAGTCAACAATATCATTATTTAGAACTTTACAATAGATTTTTTAACTCGTTTAAATCTATTGTAAATATAACTTAATATATTATTGACGTAGACTTTCATGGCCGGAGTTGCTATGATGATCTTGAAGAAGATTTTCGGGCTGTAGGCCGTGAGGCTTGTATTTCCCCGATGTTTCGCCAGAGACTGCGTCTGGCATCCTCAAGGGTTGTCTTGAGACTGGAAATTCTGTCCTATTTATACGTTCACCGTGATGTATTCGTAAGTTATATCTGCCTTCTGATTGGTCAGAGGTAGGGACTTCCATTGCTCCAATGAGATTGCTGTTTGGTGGTCTAGTCGACTGTACTTGTAGAGGTTTACATTCTGCGTTTTTTAGAACCAGTATCCATACTTTGTTGACTTTTAATGATTCTTCTCTTCTATTGAAACTGTTTTTAAGTTTGAATATTTTTATGGCTAAAATACTATCAAAATTAATAGTGAGTACAGAACATATTTTTAACGACTCACCTCATATAATTTCAAATTTCTTTATGTGAGGTGAGTCGTTAAAAATATGTTCTCCACTCACTATTAATGATATAACCTCATAATATTTACTTTCCAATATTAATTTAAATATATTATCAAAATGCTTATCTTCAGCACGTATTAAGAATGAATGAACAGCGCATACCAAGAAGAATGTATAATTATAAACCTGTGGCGAGTATTACCACGCTCTAATAACCATAGTACGTAGACGTCACTGCTACCTTCCGGGATCGCTGGGTTATGATACTGCTGTACTTAGTAAAGGATTCCAAACATTCAACGAAGTTATTTACGACAAAACAGCCTGCCTCGGGCCCATAGAAGGCGGCTAACCATTCATCTTTCTGTTTCCACTTGAACATGCATATGAGTATAACACTGATTATAATTTGCATGGACTGACCTAATTTCGTTATGGGATAGAGAACAATGGCAATACTTTAAATAAGAACAATGGGCGTAGCATAAAATATTGGTTTTTAATACAAAAATAAGTGTGGATTATTATAAAAAAATAAAGTAATATAAATAACAGAACTATATCTTGGAACAATCAATCAAAGCCCCATAATAAACAAAACATAATAAGATAACGACGTACCATTCAAACAATCACACTCAAACGTCTCTAAGCAGAATCGAAAGTCCTTCTTCCATGCTGACTTAGATCAAATTAAATCCAACCATTCTTCGGTATACAATCCACATGCTTATCTTCTGCATTACCATGCTAACTTCACCCTTTGCATGGTACACTAGAGTAGGATTCCAACACTGAATCCACTCGTAAAAAACCCAAACGCCACTTGTTAGGCCGATCGACTGACTGTTCAAGTCCACTGAGATTGCTGAGCATATATCAGGTTCGCCAGGAGAAGGGATGTGCGCTACCAAGATGCGCAATGGAAAGGGTAAAGAAGGAAGGGGTAACCACACGGAACACAGGAACATTGGCAGGCTTCACAAATGTTCGCAAGCGGGAAGGAGCACGAAGATGATAACTGAACCGTAAAAGGCACTTTCGGTTCAAACCAAAAGGGAGAAGATTGTTGGGAAGACCATTGAATAGATGGAAGGACCAATTCGACCTATAATAAGATCGGAACAGGCCATTGGGCTTAATCCTTGTTGTTGATGATATTTCAATGGCTTATCATTGTAGACGGGTAAAATAGTGTTTGAATTTTGCTATTTTACCTGTCTACAAAAGAAGCCATCGAAATATTCAAACATAAAAACAGTTTCAACAGAAAAGAAGAATCATTAAAAGTCAACAAAGTATGGATACTGGTTCTAAAAAAACGCAGAATGCAAACCTCTACAAGTACAGTCGACTAGACCATCAAACAGCAATCTCATTGGAGCAATGGAAGTCCCTACCGCTGACCAATCAGAAAGCAAATATAACTTACAAACACATCACGGTGAACATATAAATAGGACAGACAGTGGACAGAATTGCCAGTCTCAAGACAACCCTTGAGGATGCCAGACGCAGTCTCTGGCGAAATGTCGGGGAACTACAAGCCTCACGGCCTACAGCCCGAAAATCTTCTTCAAAATCATCATAACTTAATATGATTGTACTTTTATAGGAAAAATAAGATTTAAATTCTTTACACCTCACCTCATATCCAGTCTTCTAATTAAACCAATTTCAAAACCTTGGCAGTTCCATCATCAGTAATTTCACGACAGAACAGTTGTAAAATTACTGATGATGAAATTGCGTAGATTTTGAAACCGGTTTAATTAGAAAACTGGATATGAGGTGAGGTGTAAAAAATTTTAGTTTAAACCATAATATAATTTTAAATTTTCAGAATTGTTTATGAGTATATTGGGTAACATCTTATTTTCATTTAATTATTTTTTCATTTTCTATTTTGTTTCTTTTATTTAAAATATTTTGGCACATTATTATGAGTAGATAGTTATATTGTAGACCTGTAGTATTTTATTTTACTTAAATGTGTAGTTTGTTATCAAAGCAAAATGTATTGTCTGTTTTCTTGACTGAAATATTATTTATTTTTAAAATAAAATCACAATATTATGATTACAGTATCAGTAGATCTAAAAAAAATATCTTAAATACAAGTATGTTTGCAATAACTGTAAAAATGTAAGCAATTTGCAGGAATATTAATTGTATCAGTAGGCCTAGACTTCCATTATTGTAAACTATAGCATTATATCAAATATCTTACACATTTATATATACATAGAATGCTTTGCTTTGTTAGTAAAATTAACAAGTGTATAACTACAACATAACATGTTGATTTTTATGTTTTTAAGCGGAGTCAGGTGTGAAGACGGATACAATGTAGCTCTTAATACAAAAACAATAATATCTCTGATTCTAATTAACTGACATTCTTACAAATGTTTTTGTGATAATTAAGATAAGATTTATCATAAGTATTGTCACGAGAGATTTCCAATTTATCTAGAGAATTTGGGATTGAAGAGTGGCATTTGTTAGGATTATTTAACGAATAAAATTAAGCTGTTTACTCACAAATCATTATTTAAATTTAGTTACTGGTGTTTTAAAATATTTATATATTTAATATAACGGTGATATTTGAAAACAAATCAGAAATGTGAGGTTATGTATATTCACTGCAACTTGATCATATTATTTATTGCCAAATAGGATTGCAATGTTGTAAGAATGCACTCTAGTGGAGAAATAATGAAACATGTCAAACTGTATATTATAATCAACATTATAGGTTATTAATTTATTTTTTTTAGTAAACAACTCAGTAAAATCAAAGAATCTGTTCATTATTTGCTATATTCAATGTATTTGTTGGAGAAAAATAATGCTCTGATCTGTTCAGAATATTAAAGAGGAGGAGCTTTCTTTATCACAAAAGCAGGAGTTAATAAAGAGAAATCGAAAAAGAGTGAGGTGAAACATGACTGTCATTAGTTGTAAAACAAAATTAATTGAAATGTGAATGGTCACTGACTATCATTTGGGGCATGAGTTAAATAGTCATTAAAAATATATCTGTTTTTGTTGTGTAAAAGGTGTTAAGTCAATAACTGTATTTTCAATGATTTTATTTAAATTTGTTACATATATTAAAGGAAGAATTAATATTTTAGGAGAACATTTTTTTTGCCTAAACTGAGATTTGAATCCTGGATCTCTGTTTCAGTGCTTTATCCATTAAGCTATCTAGGCTCCTGATTTTAGACACAGAATGGAATGGAGATCCAGAGAACCTGGTTTAGGAAAAAACTTTTCTCTTGAAATATTTATTTGTCCATTAATATACGGTAAGTGGAAAATTGAAATGAAGACATCGAAAATATGTGCTTTATTAGCTAAAAAAGTAATATTAAAAGTATAATAAAAATGGTCAATAATTGTACTATTATGAAAAATGGGATTTTGTTTTTTAAACATACTCAGCATGATAACTTATCTTAGTCAATTTCAGACTTACATCCTTTATGCAGCAAACACAGATGTATATATATTTTTTATCGTAAATTGTTCAATCTCAATTAATTTCTAAATCATTATTTAACATATGTAGGAAATAACACTATCAGGTTTCTTTTAATTATTAATGAATTGGTTATTTTGACTCACCTCATATTTCTTGATTTTTATGTGGACCTGGTTTCGTCGCTTTTGCGCGACATTGTCGATAATGCCGTGCAAAAGCGACAAAACCAGGTCTGCATAAAAATTAGGAAATATGAGCGCATACCAAGAAGAATTTATAATTATAAACCAAAAGGGAGAAGAATGTTGGGAAGACCATTGAAGAGATGGAAGGACCGATTTGACCTATAATGAGATCGGAACAGGCCACTGGGCTTAATCTTTGTTGTTGATGATGATATGATGAGGTAAGTCAAAATAACCAACTCATTAATAATTTTTAAATCATTCTTGAGAAATTATCCTATTGTTATACTTTTCTCAGGAACTACTTGAAGTAGGACAATCAAATTTTCAGGACTCTCCACTTACTATTTAATGAAGCTCGTGTAGCAGATATAGTAAAATAGTTCTTCAATAACCACACAATTTTTTATAAATAGTTTATGAAAAAAAAATTAAGTTGAAATCCAATCATATCCTGCTGACAAATTTTTTTTTTTTGTTATTTCAGAAATTATCGACAATACAATGGTTTACCCGTGAGGGGTTGCTGATCCCCCATCGGGCGCCTCCCCAGGTGGTGGATAGGGGAATGCCTCCTAAATATAGGTGGTACCGGGGAAATGAAATACCCGGGGTGAACCAAAATCAGCATAGCGTCTGTTCCAGATTGGACGGCTATAATGGGCAGGTAGAGCTCAGAGCCGAAGAGAAGGCAATCTACCTAAGGGAAAGCACCCTAAAAACAAAGCTGAAGCAAGTTGGGAGGCTGTAAGGTGGCAATCCCACCACCCAACTATATCTGCGCAGCCCTTGTAAGGCGGCCAGATGAATCTTCTATTACTAAAAAGCGAAGGAGAAAGTGTTGGCCAACCATGTAGAAGATGGACTCCACTTTTAACTTCGCTGGAACAGGCTGCATAGCCTAAACCTTGTAGTAGAAGAAGAAGAAGACAATGGTTTTAGGTCTCCCTCAAGAAATTCACCTTCTCCAGATACAACAATAAACTGCTAGGAAAGATTTTTTTTTTTAGATATAATGACTACGTGTAATTCATGTTATACTTTCATATTCATTATAGAATACAAGAAAATTCTATCTTAATACAGGTTTTAAAAGTAAGCATAAATTGATCCCTATTAGGTTCGTCTTCCGGGGCATATAGGCCGTGGTCCAGTCGTTCTTCTACTCGACGTTTCGTCTACTGCTGCGGTAGACATCTTCAGGAGATACTGCGTGCTCTCTGTGAACTCCTCAACAGTCGGCTGCAGACTGGCTGGTCGTTGGAAACTCCCTCCCTATTTATAGGCACGCCTCTGGTGGAGAGGCGGTTTTCTGCGCGGTCCGTGTTGCGTGCTGTTTTGTCCAGGCTGTCGCTAGCAGAATTCATAGGCTTCGTTGTCGTATTGTGCAGTGCCGGGATCCAGATTTTGTTTATCTTCATGGTTTCTTCTTTTTTTTCTTTTTCTTTTTTCTTTTTTTTTTTCTTTTTGAAGATAAACAAAATCTGGATCCCGGCAC
Source organism: Diploptera punctata (assembly GCA_030220185.1). NCBI lineage: Eukaryota > Metazoa > Arthropoda > Insecta > Blattodea > Blaberidae > Diploptera > Diploptera punctata. The sequence goes on along the minus strand of JASPKZ010006480.1, from coordinate 387,171 downwards.
TGCACAATACGACAACGAAGCCTATGAATTCTGCTAGCGACAGCCTGGACAAAACAGCACGCAACACGGACCGTGCAGAAAACCGCCTCTCCACCAGGGGCGTGCCTATAAATAGGGAGGGAGTTTCCAACGACCAGCCAGTCTGCAGCCGACTGTTGAGGAGTTCACAGAGAGCACGCAGTATCTCCTGAAGATGTCTACCGCAGCAGTAGACGAAACGTCGAGTAGAAGAACGACTGGACCACGGCCTATATGCCCGGAAGACGAACCTAATAGGGATCAAGACGCCGGCCGTGAAAGCCTACAGTTATACATAAGCATAAATTATTTATAAATTACTAGCTAATACCCAGCATGCATAACTAAGCCTAAATAAATAAAATATCTGTTTTTATTTTTAGATGAATAAGTAAATAGAAATAGCCGAGTGGTTAAGGCAAGAAACCTTGGCGCAGAGCTATGGGACTTGCACTGGTTCGAGTCTCCATGGGGGAAGAAATTTTTCTCATGTTACTTTGGCCAGTATGGGACCGGTGCCCACCCAGCATCGTGAGGCATTTGTGTAGCTACAATAAGTAGCGACTCCAGGTTGAGGAACCAGCTATAATGGCTGGGGGATCTGACATGCTGACCACATGTCACCCCTACACTGGCTAGATGATCATCTACCTCTGTGATTGACACATGTGGATGTGAGGCCAGCAGCCGGATGGTTAGCCAAGGGTCTTCTAGGCCTGTCGCGCTTGGAGTTTTAACTAAATAGAAAAATGGCAGTTGCTAGTCAATTTTTATTCTCGGATTTTAGGCAAACCTCCACTTCTAAAGGTCGGATTTCACTGATTTTTATATCTACCTTGGTTTATTTTAATAGCATATACTGAGCTTCATTGTGAAACATCAAAAAATTATGACTGCGATTTTTAAATTTTTATTTTAGGTGAACTCCTACATCTAATGCTGTCAGAGCATAATAAATATTGTAATAATTATAATAATTATGTAAACATTTTTATGAAGATCGGTTCAGCAGTTTGGAAGTTTATAAAGGACAAACAAAGAAACATTAATAGTGAGTGGAGAACATATTTTATTCGACTCACCTCATACATTTTCAAACTTCTTTGATACCGACGGTTTCAGACAATATCATGTCCTTCTTCAGTCATGGCTTCCACTGATGAAATTCTGTGATTGTTGATTTCTTTAGTGACATCACCTCTTGTGCTGCCATCTTTTGTTGGGATTATAAACTTTGTAATTAAATTTTTATCCACCGGAATATCGAAATTCATAGATCGATATATATAATAAATATATATAATAAATATCGATCTATGAATTTCGATATTCCGGTGGATAAAAATTTAATTACAAAGTTTATAATCCCAATGATAGATGGCAGCACAAGAGGTGATGTCACTAAAGAAATCAACAATCACAAAATTTCATCAGTGGAAGCCATGACTGAAGAAGGACATGATATTGTCTGAAACCGTCGGTATCAAAGAAGTTTGAAAATGTATGAGGTGAGTCGAATAAAATATGTTCTCCACTCGCTATTAATGATATAACCTCATAATGTTTACTTCCCAATATTAATTTAAATATAAAGAAACATTCACTTATGTAGACACACTAGTGGACCCGGCAGATGTTCTCCTGCCTAAACATTCAATTCTCATGTCATGGCCAGACGATAAAAATATGTTACTTTTTTTACCATAAAATTCTCTAATTAGTAAATTTGCAAGAAAATGCCTCACTGCCATCTGTTGTGGTTCAAGAAGTGTGCATTATGGTGTCATATTGTTGTTGTGCAAAATATGTCGGTAATGCAGATGACTATATATATCTCACATAAAAATTTTTTTCCTGTAATCTGATAGCAGCGCCACCTACTGGGTCCAATTGTCAATCTATAAACCATCCAAGGACCCATTCAAATACACACAAAAAATTTCATCAAAATCGCTTCAGTAGTTTAGGCAGTTTTTAATTTCAGATTTCAGGTAAACCTCCACTTCTAATTGTCGGATTTTGCTCATTTTTGGATAATACCTACCTAGGTTTATTTCAATAGAATATACTGAGTTTCGTTGTGAACCATTAAAAAATGTGACCGCTAGAGCAAATTTTAAATTTTCACTTCAGGTGAACTACTATACCTAATGGTTTTAGAGGGTCCAATTGTGAATCTAAACATCGATGGACCCAATCAGACACACACAAGAAATTTCATCAAAATCGATCCAATCGTTTAGGAGGAGTTCAGTGGCAAACACATGTACAGAAGAATTTTATATATATATATATATATGAATAAGAAAGTTTTCTGGCCACTGATTCCGACGTTTCGGCATGATCCCTCATGTCATTATCAAGGAATGATAAGTTCGAGTCACAGGTTTAGGTCTTATATAATTAGACACATATATAAGACCTAAACATGTGACTCGAACTTATCATTCCTTGATATGGCATCTGGGATCATGCTGAAACGTCGGAATCAGTGGCCAGAGGCCGAACTTCCAAGATGCGGAAGACCCAAGAAAACTTTCTTATTCATACTTATATCTGCAAAAATCTGCAATATAACATATATATATATTTCAGAGTGAAAGGTTTTAAAGTAACTAAAAAAATACATATACATTATATATTTTAAAATCAAAATGAAATCTCAATAAACACAAAACATTTAAATAATGTAAGGTTATTAGAAAAAAGAGATACACATTTTTGCTTAAGAGCTACTTTCTACATCTCTTCACAGCTGACTGCCCTTAAAAATGACACAATTCTAAAAACTAACACATATATTCTACTGAAGAAGGGGCCCAGAAATCCATCTAAGCTCATGGGCCAAACATATAATTCCCCCATTTAAAAGAAATTATTTAAAAATTTGTACAAAAATTATCAAACACATTAGAATTTAAACACACAAGATATGTATATGTACACACATTTCACAAATCTTTCAAACTTTAAAACTGATATACACATAAAGTAAACAAAAAAAAAACTAGCAAAACAATATCCAGCAAGTATTTGAATTAATTAAAGCTTTCTAGAAGCTCTTTTTTTTAAACAATTATTTTCACCAATACCCTGATGCACCCAGCAGAAAAAACACAAAATGAGCACAATGTTAATAAAGATATTATGAATAAAGTGAGAAAGGAAGACACCACCACTCGCAACAAATATTAGTTATTTCCATCATTCATACAAGTTATTAAACACAAAAAAACGCAGAATTTACCCGTTCTGTAAAACAAATATAGCAGTAAAGCAGTAGGTATTTTTTTTTATTTTACCTCTAACTGCTAAAGGTATTTATGAAGAGCTAGAAAAAAATATACAAAATATATTTTTATAACAAAGCCTTTAATTTAATTGATATACTATTCTGAATTAAATAATATCTGTAGGTGCATTATGGGTATTGCTGGGTGGGGGCAGGGCTTGACGAGGGACTTCTGGACCCTAATGTTTAACTACGTATCGACTGGTGTAGGATGGCTTAGCCATAGCTACCATTGATTTGCTGAAATGTGCAAAAAATTGCTTAAAAAAACACAGTGCAAACATTTAAAGAAATAAGTGATATATAATAATATTCCTTATGATATATGACCGGCCATCCTACAGCAATTGATAATTTTTTTCTACCAATTTGACAAATGGAAAGATAACTCGAGTACTTACAACAATACCAGTACCCTATTCAGGCCATGCAGTCCCCCATTAAGATGAACGAACGTCACATGCAAAGCAATGAAGAAGGGAAAAAAAAAGTACATTAATTACATATAGGAACACTTAAAAAACAACAAGTTTATATAAATATGATACATTGTTGGTCATATAACAGCAGTATACAATATGAGCTGATGTTTTTAAGAAAAATATTAGAAATTTTATGTACTTCAAAACATTTTATAATGAACAAATATTTTCTAAAACTGAATGGGGAGATATAACACTTATAGAAGCATAAAACCGTGTGCTACAGATATGTGTTTTAATGTTTTATTATTAGTGTATTTCAAACAGTAGATATATATCTATTTGTGAAGAAAAATTCTACTTTATGGCTAATAAAAACAGTTATTAATATTAAGTTTGTAGGTAGGAAATAACACTATGAGATTTATTTTAATTTTGTTTAGTTGTTTCTTGACTCACCTCATACTTCTGAACTCCCTTGCATATCTAGATTTCGTCACTGTTTTGTGACATTCTCAATGCTGTTCACGTTCACAACTTGAGAATGTCACAAAACAGTGACGAAATCTGGATATGCAAGGGAGTTAAGAAGTATGAGGTGAGTCAAGAAACAACTAAACAAAAGTTGTTAATATCTTAAAACTGAAGGTTAACATTTACAAAGACCCAAAAGTTTATTTTCTTCATTTAAAAAATCTCTTGTTGATATAACTTGCTAAGTGAAAAGTATTGCCAACTTTCTTAGATTAAGATTAAGGGCAATATTTTTTACTAAACAAATAAAAAACTTATAAAAGATTGTTATTAATAATCATAAATTAAGAAGTTTTATTTCTAAACAGAGAGTGTCATTCTCCATAAGGGACTTGTCAAACAAAAATAAATAATAAAAATAAAATTAAAAACAAATAAAAGTGCAAGCGTGGAATAACAAAGATGTGCCTTTTTTTATTGCATCTTTTGTGATAAGCAAGTTCCTTATGGGAATGATATGAAATCAACAAGTGGATAATTTGAAGGGTGTGGTGCAGTATCAGGCAAGGCAAGAGAAAGAAATAATGTTAAAAGATTCCAAGCTATGTGGCCATTTACATAATAAATTTGGGAATTTTTAACAGCACTGCAGTATCAGCGACCATCGTCACCATCCTCAGAGTCATGGAAACAGCTGAGGATGGTGACGATGGTCGCTGATATTGCAGTGCTGTGTTTAGAAAAAACATAGAACTATGAGGTAAGAAGAATTCACGATTTATTTAATTCTTATGTGGCCATTGTCTATAACTGGTATTTCTTCCAGACGTTTCTACCTCAACTGCAGACGGCATCTTCAGTGCCGAGTGCTTCTAGGTTATGTTACCTTGTCGTAGACTCGGCTGTTTTCTGCCAGCTACTTTGTGGCTATTTCAACACACATTAAGGAATAATGAGTGGAGAACATATTTTAACGACTCACCTCATATAATTTCAAATTTCTTTGATACCGGCGGTTTCAGACAATATCTTGTCCTGCCATGACTGAAGAGGGACATGATATTGTCTGAAACCACCAGTATCAAAGAAATTTGAAATTATATGAGGTGGGTCGTTAAAAATATGTTCTCCACTCACTATTAATGATATAAGCTCATAATGTTTACTTCCAAATATTAATTTAAATATAACACATTAAGGAAGTTTGGCAGGAGCTGTTCCGTATAAAGAACCACCGAGACTCACTGAATGACATTGCTATCTCTAGCAAACTAAATTCGGCTGTAAGCCAAGTCTACGACAAGGTAACATCACCTAGAAGCACTCGTCACTGAAGATGACCTCCGCAGTTGAGGAGGAAATGTCTGGAAGAAACACCAGTTACAGACCACGGCCACATAGCCCGGAATCTTTTAACATTATGATTACCGGCCGTGAAAGCCTGCATTCCACAAGAGAAAGAACGATAGAAAATGGAAGGATTTTCACGATAGGAATGGAAAAGTTCACAACATTGCAATTTACACAGGTACAATAATAAAGATTATGGCCAACAAATTTTATAATAAAAAATGTTACAAAAATTACTATACCGCACCGAGAAATATATATTAGAAAAAAAAACAACAAATATAAGCCATACATTTCATGCAAAGCAAAATGGATAATTTCACACACTCACACGTTCATGCAAATTTCTCTTTTTTTCTCTCGATATAAAGTAAAATAAAGCTGTTAGAATGATGATGAAAAGCATGCAAATTTTTCATAACATTACAAAAAAGAAAGAAAAAGATATGCGAGTCCAGAAATCCCTTGCAACTTGCTGTTATTTTTTTTCCCCCATCAATAAAACATTCAATGAGTTCACGTAGAATTGAATTAATAAAATAAACCAATATTTTGAAAAAAAAAAAAACACTTTCATTCAACCACACACACATCTACTGAATATGTACAATGCTAGAGTAGTTCAAGATCTTTCACTGTTCAAATCCTTTTGTTCATCATGACGTTATGAGGTATGCAAAGCAGTACTTTTATATGTTGTTCTTATTGTATCAAATCATGCTATTAAAAACATTTTTATGTCTATTTTGTGTCACTCATATATCCCATGCATTTTTATTTCAATATACCTGAATTCTGCAAGCATTTATTTTACATTTTCAAGTATCTCTATGTTTTATTTCATAGCAACAAGCTAGATTTCTATAGTACCTCAACATACTCTATTATACATATGTACAAATTTTCAGGTTATAGGAAGTCCATTTGTGCATTCTTACCAAAAAATACCAGTAATTTTTCATCTGTAAATACTGCCATTAGTTCATTACAATTATAAATTTAAGATAATATTTATTTGAACTTTATAAATTAACACTATGTAATCAATTGAGTTGGTGTTTACTTGATGAAAATCCATATTTATTTAATTAATAACACTATGTGGTATTAATAAATTAATATGAATACAATTTATATTATTTTTTAGTCTGAACATCTTACCTCAATATTAATGTTGATTTGTTCTTGAACATGTTTCAAAACAATTCTGTTCAAGAACAAATCAACATTAATATTGAGGTAAGATGTTCAGACTAAAAAATAATATAATTAAAATAACCTCAAAATATAACTTCCTAAAATTAAATATGATTAAAATTTACTTCACTTCAAATTTTGTCATATTTTTAGACCAGTTTTGGAGTAATATCTCTATCTTCAGTATTTTCTCAACTGTTATTCTGTCATGGTGATGCACTCTTTCTTCCTCCATCTGTTGGTAAATTGGTGAACCTCTGAATCAAATCACATTCCCTGGGAATTTCAAAATTCATTAATTTCTCCTTCTTTTTTTTTTTTTTTTCCTTTTTTGAATGTAGATTTTTTCCCAAATTATGAGTTCTTTAGGTTTTTCTATTTTGTTTTAACCTAAAGAACTCATGGTTTGGGAAAAAATCTACATTCTAAAAAAAAAAGAGAAATTAATAAATTCTGAAATTCCTAGAGAATGTGATATGATTTGGAGGTTCATTGATAAACCAATAGATGGAGGAATAAACTGTGCATCACCACAACAAAACAATGCTTGAGAAAATACTAAAGATGAAGTAATTGCTCCAAAACTGATCCAAAAAGAAGACAAAATATGAAGTGAGGTGAATTTTATTGATATCAAATTAGTGTTTATTTATTTAGCTGGGTAGATTTAAGGCCATTTGGCCTTCTCCACTGAATCAGGGCAAGCATTTATGTTACCTAAAATATAACAAACACATTAATTATAACATTCAATATTGAATGAAAATTTGGTCAAACTAACAACAATAAGAGTAATAATTATAATAATAATTAAAATTAATACTAATGGTAATATATATATATATATATATATATACACACACACACACACACACAGGGAGTTTCAGAATAAGTATTACAAACTTCTAGGGGTTGTAAAGGGTACTTAGTAGATAAAGTTTTGATAATGAACCCATGTCCAGAAATATACCATTTTGATGTAAAATAAGTTTGAAGATCAAAACACAATGGGCTGATATCGTGTGTCTTGTGTTTCAGAATAAGTATTACAGACTTCTAGGGGTTGTACTGCACCTGTCAAGTTGGAGGAAGATCTTCTTGCACAAATTCTGGCGGCAGCAGAAATTATTGAGCACACACCAGGTCTTGTGGGGTGTGTGTATGAAAACATTCATCGCAGGTACACTTTGTGCAACGAACAACTGGGTCCCTACATGGAACCACACTTGTAGTACAACCCTTAGAAGTCTGTAATACTTATTCTGAAACACAAGACACACGATATCAGCCCATTGTGTTTTGATCTTCAAACCTATTTTACATCGAAATGGTACGTTTCCAGACATGGGTTCCTAATCAAAACTTTATCTACTAAGTCCCCTCTACAACCCCTAGAAATTTGTAATACTTATTTTGAAACACCTGTATATATATATATATATATATATATATATATATATATATATATACCAACACGCTAAGAATAAAGCAAGTTTCCTTCACTCAGTATTAAGTTTGGCACTTTACTATGTTCTAACTTCTAAATAATAAAAAAAAATCATTTTACTATTTAGTTAATATGTAACTACCAATTATCTCGTTTCTTTACCTGTAACAAAAGTAAAAAAAAAGAAAAAAACTCTACTCACATCAGGCATAATGGCAGATCAAGGGATGAGATAAATCCTCTATTATTGAAGGTCTGTGATATATATATATATATATAAATAAGAAAGTTTTCTTAGGTTTTCCGCGTCTTGTATTCAAGTTTGGCCTCTGGCCACTGATTCCTGGAGGCCGAACTTGAATCCAAGACGCGGAAAACCTAAGAAAACTTTCTTATTCATACTTATATCCATGAAAATCTGCAATAGATATATATATATATATATAAGGACCAGGCTTGTCCCACCATCACAGGTGCAGATGAAATGGATGACTTAGTATGAAAAAGGAGGGGAAATTAAGTTTTTGGCAGAGTAAAATGGAAGAAACTGAGAAGAACGTCTCCTGGCTTCGATTTATTCACCATGAACACCACATGGGAGCCAGAGATGGAGAAAGCCATGGAGCTGCTTACAAAAAAATTACAAATTAAGAGCAACCATTACACAAATATGTTGTTTATTCTGAAACAGTACAACATTACACGCAACAGGCAAAAATTATTTCTGTGAAATTTATAGTGAATATATAAGCCTCTTATAATATTTTCTTTTATGAGTCTGAAAACTGAAGACTTAATTCTTGATTTTCCCATTCTAAAAAAAATCTATCAACCCCGCCCAGGTTTGGATCTGTTACTCTCAAGACCCTATCAATGGCAAGCAGGCCAACTTGGGGATTAAATCCAGAGATACTGAAAATTATATATAATGGTGCTGTTAAACCATTGTCATTATACTGTGCTGTTGCATATCAAGATGTTTTGAGCAAAAAGTATGTTCAGAAGGAATTATACCAAATCCACCGAGGATTTGCATTACGTATATGTAAAATCTGTCCCGCGCTGTAGCCGAGCGGTTAAGGTAGGAAGCCTTGGCGCAGAGCTACGGGACTTGCGCTGGTTCGAGTCTCCATGGGGGAAGAAATTTTATCATGGTATTTCGGCCAGTATGGGACTGGTGCCCACCCAGCATCGTGAGGCAATTGGGTAGCTACAAGTAGCGGCTCCAGGTTGAGGAACCAGCTATAACGGCTGGGGGACTCGACATGCTAACCACATGTCACCCCTACACTGGCTGTTGATCATTTACCTCTGTGATTGACACATGTGGATGTGAAGGGCCAGCAGCCGGCTGGTAAAAGGGCAACCGCTGAAAAGTGGAAAGACCCTCAATAAGAATATGTAAAATCTTATCGTACAATTTCCACTGATGCAGCATTTGTCATTGCTGGTATTCCTCCTCTACATCTAAGTGCACTTTATTCAGCTGGCTTTAACAATAATAAAAGAAATCCTACAAAGATATTTCAACAGTTTATAGATTATGCTACGTCTTTCATAGCTGCTAGACATTCTGCCACACAATATGACAATCTATATATGCAAACCTGTGGAAACACCCATGCCTATACCATTTACAAGGTGTAGCATTAGTAATTCCTAGAATTAATTTGGTTGTTATTTGGGACCACACAATAAGCTTTTGTTGTACAGTGGTTAACGGTAACTCAAGGGTTGGTAGGTACATGTACCTAAACTAATGTTTATTATAAAAGTGTAAATTTGATTGACGTGTTGAATATGGTCAAATTTGCAAAACAATAAATTTTGTTAAAAGGAATACTTGAGCCAATTTTAAAACTTCCTTGGAAAATGAATATAAAAGGCCAAGAAATTTTCTTGTTAACACAGTGTGGTTAGTAACTCATACACACATAAAGTGTGGCCATACGAGTACATACAGAGTGTGGCCAGTAGCTCCCATACGAGTACATACAGAGAGGAGCAAGTAGCTCCCTTACGAAAACAGAGTGGGCCAGTTTATCATATTACGAGTATTCAGAGGAGCCTGTTGCTCCCATATTATTACCTAAAAGTGTGAATCAATCTATCGTACGTAAATATAATTGGGAAGTCTAGATTTGCTCAAGTAGTCTACAAGCTATATTTAAATTAATATTGGGAAGTAAACATTATGAGGTTATATCATTAATAGTGAGTGGAGAACATATTTTAATCAACTCACCTCATACATTTTCAAACTTCTTTGAAGAAGGCTGAAGAAGGACATGATATTGTCTGAAACCGTCGGTATCAAAGAAGTTTGAAAATGTATGAGGTGAGTTGATTAAAATATGTTCTCCACTCACTATTAAAGTCTACAAGCTATTACTAATTTGTTGTGAATATTGTGTTGATCATAAGAGGTTAACAAAATAAACCCTATTTAATTAATTACACAACTCATTGTTACTGATCATCGAATTCCTTGTCCTTCACACCGGTAGAACCCAGAAATAAGCTTAATCTAAAACACGTCCTGAAGAGACCCTCGTGCCTCCCTAAAGCTTGCTGCAAAGGACGGATCAAGATTTACTGCAGGAGAAGAGGAAGTACAAGTTGGATGTGCTTATATAGTTTATTGTGAAGACAGTGAAGTTTTCTTCAAACTCTCCCCTACCTGTTCTGTTTTCCGAGCTGAACTATATGCTATAAAAGAAGCAGTACAGTGATGTCTTCAACATAAATGTAGCGCATGAAATTTTAGTGACTCGCAGGCTGCACTTCAATCAATCACAGATAAATTTAATTTAAATCCAAACTCAGTAAAAGTTAGAAATAACTTTTCCTAGTGCGCACCCTGTGCTATTCCCTCTATCCCTGTGAACTCTCATAAATAGCTGTGTTTTGTAACATCGAATCATCATCTACTTAGTCACCATTGGAGTCTGGTCAGAGCAGCTCAGGAGAGCTGATTATGTTTGTTTAGTCCAGTAAGCCAGGGTGGGGACGCCAGGACAGTATTTCCCCCAACCCGAGGCTGGACTTGAGTGATTGATCATGTATGTATGTATGTAAGTTGATTTATATCATATTTTCTTTTTGTATAGATCAACTATGATTTCTTTTCTTTGTAAAGCGAATATTTATTTATTTATCTTTATATTATATCTGACTATATTTAGACTCGCATTAAAAGCTTTAGTTGTGTTTTTTACTTAGGCCTATTCATTCAGTAGTTAGCATTAGTCAGATGTCTAAGTCAAATTCCAAAAGCTTACTCAAGCTTGTGTTAGTTCCTTTATCCCAAAGCTTCCACGATTGTATTTTATAACTCAGAAAACATTACGTATTGGGAGAATTGAGTAAAGAAAGTTGAATTCCTCTTTGCCTCTATGGGCCTGGGCAAAGATGTCACAATTTGAACAATCTATGCTTTCCAATCAAAATAGTTATCAACAATAACGGTTTGATCCAGCACCTATACGGTGCAATTTTTGGTAGCCTTGAGCATGGTTATGCCGGTGCAAATTATGGTAGCATTGAGAGTGGTTGCGCCGGTGCAAAACTACACAAAACACCTGTGCCTGTCTTGGATATGAGGCCACCAGGGAACTGTGGGAAATGAACGTGCTGATCAACTAGCCAAATCTGCACATCTTCTGAGCTTCAATATTCATTTTCGTTTTATATGCCCTACACCTTCTGAGGGAAAAATCCTTGAGTCATGCTAAGAAGAGATTAAAAGAAAATATCTCGGAGACCATAATAGGCCTTTTACTTGGATCAGATAATTTGTTTTGAGACTTTAAGCCTTACTTCCATAACAAAGTACAGATTAATAACAAAATTGCATAAAGGCAAATCAAAACAGACAACATTTCATTATTATTATTATGTGAATTTACTTAATGGCAGTATATGTTGCTTTGATTCAGTATGTTTTTTACAGTTTAATAAATTAATATAACATCAATTCAATAATAAATAATTATAATCTATGAAATACAATAGCTATATGGACTTCCTATATGACCTGAATGTTTCAGTTCTGGACACATCTGCTGCTCTAGGTTGGATGCCATGCAAACTGGCCGTCCTGGAGCCAAGCATAGCTTCATGACATTAAAAATATTGTCATGTCTTGTATACACTACCTTCAAAAGAAAGTGGAACAGAGAAAAGGTCTGTTTGAAAATACTGGTATTATTTTAAACACATCCCTCAACACATATAAATATGACTTTATCACTATTAAAAATATTTTAAAAAACAATGTTTCTAGCTATATACTACATAAAATTAAGATTCCAGATGAATATTATGAGGTAAGATGAATACAGACAAACTTATTTATGCAAAGTTCAATTGGGATGGAATTAGAATAAAAGATAATTGTAAAATATAAATGAATCAATTAACAATAAGTACGGGGTGAATCATAAATGTGGCTATACGTTTGATCCCGTTGTGTGATGAAAATATTACCGCTACAGGAAATAATATGAAATTACGTTGGAAAGGCAATTATTCAAATTACAACAATGGAATAAAACAAAACAGTGTGGAACTTACATCATTAGCCAAAATGGCATTAAATATGCAACATCAAATTACAATTGCTGCACGGGTAATAACGTATGCTAATGATCGTGAGGCCACAAGACAGGCAAGACGTGAGTTTAATGTAGCATTGCAGCTGTCGACAGTGGGGAAGTGGAGAAAAGACTGCTGGAAACGGGAAGGATGCAGAAAATCAAACCTCCTGGAAGGCCTTGCATTAGCACAGATGCAGAAACAATGAAAATAATTGTGGAGGCGTTCGATGCTAGCCCACAAAAATCAACCCACCAAGCTGCAAGCGAGCAGTGATTTGTTTTGTTTTGTTCTATTGTTGTAAATTGAAGGATTCCCTTTCCAATGATAACATCATATTTCCTTTAATAATGATATTTTCGTCACAAAATGCGATCAAACGTATAGCCACATTTCTGAATCACTCTGTATATTTCTGTAAAGGAGATAAAAGGAATAATACGTGGTCTTGAGTGCATTCGAGTACAATTTGCTTAAGCCCAAGAAATATAAGGATTTTCAACTGGTTGGGTCACAATTTATGGTAGTAAAATCACTGTACACCATGTTTCAAAAAGACTTATGCGATTACAAAACATTATTGCAAACAAACTAATTAATTATATTAAATTAATGTTGGGAAGTAAACATTATGAGGTATAATCATTAAAATTCATCGGAGAACATTTTGTTTAAACAACTCACCTCATAGGATTCATGCTTCCATGATACCACGGTTTCAAACATAGTCATGTTCATCCTCAGCCATAACTCCAACTGACGAAATTCTTCGGCCGTCAACTGTTCTATTGTCGCCATCTTCAGTGCTGCCATCTATGGTTGAATTTATGAACTACGAAATCAAAGTAATTTCGTTAGGTATATCAAAATTCATTGATCTATCTTTATTTACTTATTCATAAATTCAACCATAGATGGCAGCACTGAAGATGGAGACAATAGAACAGTTGACGGCTGAAGAATTTTGTCAGTCGGAGTTATGGCTGAGGATGAACACGACTGTGTTTGAAACCGCGGTATCATGCAAGCATGAATCCTATGAGGTGAGTTGTTTAAACAAAATGTTCTCCGATGAATTTTAAACTATTTAAGTTGTTTTTAACAAAACCAATTCAGAATGAAAGAATTTGATTATGTTTATGTTTTGTTAAGCGAATTCAGTCCTGCTGCTTGGAGCGCAACAGTGGTTTAAGGCATAATGATTTTGGTAGAGAGCTATGGAATGTGCACTAGTTCAAGACCACATGGAAGAAGACATTTTCTCATGGAATTTCAGCCAGTATGGAAGTTGTGCCATCAAACATCACAAGAAATTTGATAGGTACAAAAAGTAGTCATTCCAGGTTGAGAAAACCAGCTATAACAGCTGGGTCACTCAACATATGGTCACAAGTCAGCCCTATGCTGATTGGATGACTGTAGCCCACATATGTTTATGATACATATGGATGTGATACCTGCATCTGACTGGTAGATCAAGATCCTTCTAGATCAATTGTGCCATGAGAAAGAAAAACACAAAGTAAAAAATGTTATTCTTTTAAAATCAAAAGCTTACTTTATTTTTTCAAATAATATTTAATGATATTTCAATGCTGAAATTTAATGTCTTAATGTTGTATATAACACTGGTCAACATGATTTTTGTCTCATGGGTACCAATAGTTGTACTTAATGCAGTTTTTTATCGTGTTTTCAAATATGTATTCGGAAATTCTCCATCACCCACAGTTTTTTGTTATTTCAATTTCAATTAATGGATTTAAATAATTATATATTTAATAAACAATTTTTCGTCCATTTCTTATCTTGGCACAGTGAGCGATGAGCACGGGGAACATTTTCATCAGGAGATTTCAGCTATGGAAAAGAGATATCAAGGCAAATGGAATCCTAATATGCTGGCCGATTATTGTAGAACCATCAAGAGGGATGCTCCACAGAAAATTGTCATTTCTTACATTCTAGGTGAGTCCGAATGTTCGAATATTGTGTAGTTACGAATGTAGAAAATATTAAAGTGTTTGAAATTATAAATACCTGTCTCTCGGAAACCTTGCGTGATGGAGAAAAACCGATATCATATTTGAATTCAGAGAAAAAATACTATCAGAATAACATATTTTTCTTTCTGAGACAAAAATTTATTTCTTGTTGCTCAGTGTAATCAGTTATTCTGAATCAAAGAGCAAAAAGGTAATATATTTGAATTATATTTGAAGAGAAAAATTTTCGCCTAGACCGGGACTCGAACCCGGGACCCTTGGCTTTCCGGGCCAAGTGCTCTACCAACTGAGCTACCGAGGCGAGTTACGATCTAGACGCAAATTTTTCTCTTATGTACGTTGTAATTCCCTCGCGCCAAATGCTTGAAACCATAGCTTCTATCTTTGCAAATGGCGGCTTCTTAGTTAAGAAGACATTTATTGGGAATTTAACACTACTTTATAGCCAGTAGGTCTAGGCGAAAATTTTTCTCTTCAAATATAATTTATCCTTCTATGAGAAATGTTAAATTAATAATAAAATCGTCAATAGAAGCCCTACTGGCTATAAAGTAGTGTTAAATTCCCAATAAATGTCTTCTTAACTAAGAAGCCGCCATTTGCAAAGATAGAAGCTATGGTTTCAAGCATTTGGCGCGAAGGAATTACAACGTACATAAGAGAAAAATTTGCATCTAGATCGTAACTCGCCTCGGTAGCTCAGTTGGTAGAGCACTTGGCCCGGAAAGCCAAGGGTCCCGGGTTCGAGTCCCGGTCTAGGCGAAAATTTTTCTCTTCAAATATAATTTATCCTTCTATGAGAAGTGTTAAATTAATAATAAAATCGTCAAGGTAATATATATATATATATATAAAATATACTAATATGTTATTGAAGGTATGTTCAATCTGCATTGCATTATAATAATTTATTGGAGGGGCTGCTAAACGAGAGAGGAGATGCTAGAAATGTACACAAGGAGTAAAATATTTCCTAATTAAATTATTTTTATATACAACAAGTTTTTGTAATAAAATTAGGCTGAAAAAAAATCGAGAAAATTTTATACAATAAATACCGGTAGAAATGATGGTAGTCAGGAAATAGGAATATATGGAAGTCTATTATATTCTCCTAGAAATAAATATCTGGCATTTCCTTTTTTTTTAAATTAAATCCATCTTTTATCCCAAAATCACTACACCAGTTACTAATTCAGCTCAATTGATAAAAATCTAAAATAATTACCATAATGTTTTGAATCAAAATATTTGCTACTTGAATAAAATCATAGTATTAACTTGAATTTATACTTACTGTATGATTTATTTTTATACTTTTATTGCTGTACAGAAAATAATTTAAACATATTAATTATGAGTAACAATTTGTGACATTCCAATCATCATTAATCAAAGAAATTTACCTGGAACATAAATCAAAGACTGTTTCCTGCATCTTTACCTTCCAATTGCTGACTTTGTTCATGGTTTGTAGATGTCTCTGTCTGTTTAGATAAATTTTAGAGTGATCTATGACATTCTATACGCCACTTGACAGCAAGCAAACCTAGCTTATGTGCTTGTCGTTCCCGGTGAATGAAGTCTGTTATACCCAATGTTTTTATTATTATTTTAATATTTCACACTGAAGGACAAATTATATTTGAAGAGAGAAAAATATATGCTCAGACTGGGGTTTGAACCCAGGACCTTTGGCTTTCTATGCCAATGCTCTATAAACTGAGCTACCTGAGCACTCAATCTAAGTGCAAATTTTTCTCTTATACATTGTTAATTCCCAAGAATCAAATGCTACGAACAGTTACTCAATCATGCAAATGATAGCTTCTTATTTTAAGAAGTTTTTTATTGGGAATTTGAACAATAAATTTTAACAATAAATTCCCAATAAAAGTCTTCTTAAATAAGAAGCCGTCATATGTGTGATCAAGTAACTGTTTGTAGCATTTGACATTCGGGAATTAACAATGTATAAGAGAAAAAATTTGCATTTAGATTGGAGTGCTCAGGTAGCTCAGTTGAGTAGAGCATTGGCCTAGAAACCCAAAGATCCTGAGTTCAAACCACAGTTTGGGTATATTTTTTTCTCTTCAAATATAATCTGTTATACTTATTAGGGAGGCTATTAAAATTATAATATTCATATTTAAAACATATTAATCATGTAATGTGATACTCACATTACATGCTGAAGATGGAACATGATTCTGAAAGGCCTATTTAATTTTTTTTTGGCAAAGTTCTTTAGCAGAAGTTTATTTAAGTTGAGGACAACTGATGTATCAGGTACTTATTTTAAGATTTTAACAATTTATGTAAATCTTCTCGCAAACATACAGAAGAACAAAAACAAGATTATGAATTTTTAAATTCCAGAGGAAAAAGATTTGATTTACAAGTTCTTTAGTTAGCCAAAAGATGGAGTGGGAGCTGAAATTCAGGGCCAACATCGTAAAATTCAAGAGTGTGGAAAAGCTGAAGACGGTATACATGAAATACCAAAGCTAGTTCAAATAGAACACAAGTTATGAGGTACGATGACTCTGGACTCACCTTAATTATTAAAAAGAACCTCGTAATGTTACTTCCTAATGTAATTTATTAGTAAGTAATTTAATTTGAAGCCTACTCTCTTGGATTGATCATAACATCCAAAAAATGATACATTTGGTCGGAAACTGGAAGAAAACTGAAGATTGCAGTGTTTGAAATAAATTCCAGGTAAAATACCATATTTACTCACGTAATTCACACACCACGATTTTTTGCCTTCAATTAAAAAAAAAATGTTCCTAATATATTTTATGCATGTAAATAACTTTTGAGTTTTCAACTGAATATATTTTACTATCAGATTGAGTTCAGAAGTTGGAATATATCTAATTTGCAGTTATCAATAATTGTAAATTTTAGGCTGAACAGGACGGAGGGAATGTTAAAATGTTCACATAGTATAGATGATAGGATTATAAAATTTATTAAGGCTCCAGTTGGTTTCATAATCTTTGTAAAGTTTTATTTTTAAGGGGGGTACAGTGAGTTTTAATGTCTTTTAGTAAGCATTACTACTTGTTAGAGGGATAGTGGGGCTTTTACCTTGACATCCGTGAAAAATTTGTTAATTATATTCTGTGCTACTAATAGCTGCTTGTGGTATAAACCTTTTTTTCCCCTGAATAGTATAGTTATCAAAAGCTTGGCAAAATCTATCTATCTATCTATAATGGTGAAGCCCATTGCTAAGCCATAATTTCTCCTTTGTAAGGAGTTACTACACCAAGTTAATTTTTAATTTATGGTAAAATCAAGTGTTTCCTACCTCTCCTCATATAAATTTTCTAAGTAGATCGCGATTTCGAGACCATAAAGGTCTCATCTTCAGTACAATCTTGGCGACTGATGGTATGTCGATCACAAAAAGCTCTTCTTCTTCCCTCTGTTGGTGGACCGATGAACCTCTGGATCAGGTCAGAATTTGCAGGAATTTCGAAGTTCATGAGTTTTCCTTTGTTTTTCTGAATGTGGATTTTTCACATCACATTTTTCACAATCCACATTCAGAAAAACAAAGGAAAACTTATGAACTTTGAAATTCCCGCAAATTCTGACCTGATCCAGAGGTTCATCGGTCCCCAACAGAGGGATGAAGAAAACTTTCTTCCAATCAACATAACATCAGTCGTCAAAATAGTACTGAAGATGAGACTGTTATGGTCTCGAAATCGCGATCTACTTAGAAGATTTATATGAGGAGAGGTAAATAAATTAAACCTCATAGTGATTAAGTTAAATCATTTTTAGTTATCTTATTTGGCATGCGGTCAGCACACCAACTCAATGAGACATCTAACAACAACTATGGTCCTATTAGGACATTGACATCGGTAAATTTTGCTTAGAGGCCACTTTAGGCTTAAAGACCTTTTATGAGCCTGAAATCTTCAGACTCGGGACCCACGGCTTAAAGTCCCTCCTGGAGGACTTGCTCCTTGGATTTTTCCATCCTAAAAAAATCCATTGACCCCAACTGGGTTTGAACCCATGACCCTCAGAATCAGAGGCAAGAAGCATAACCACTAGTCCACCGCGGCTGATTTGGCACAATAGAAGAGGAATTTTAGAAATGTTCTATGACTGAAGGTACAAAGATAAGACTGGCTTTGGATATATTTGAGCGAGGGATGCAATTGAGAATCAGGGGTGGAGTAAAAAGCAAAAACAAATGACTGCCACTTAACTTTGTTTATACCAAAACTAATGAAAACAAAACCAATACCCCTCAAATTTTCCTTGCATAAATTGCATGCATCTTTTATATCAGAAAAAATATAGCAAAAAAAAAAAAAGAGTGTGTGAAATACACAAGCAAATATGATACTTTGGTTAATGAAATTGTGAAAGTTAGAAAACTTGAATTTGAAGAGAAAAATTTTCGCCTAGACCGGGACTCGAACCCGGGACCCTTGGCTTTCCGGGCCAAGTGCTCTACCAACTGAGCTACCGAGGCGAGTTACGATCTAGACGCAAATTTTTCTCTTATATACGTTGTAATTCCCTATCGCCAAATGCTTTTGAAACCATTGTTTCTATCTTTGCAAATGGCGGCTTCTTAGTTAAGAAGACATTTATTGGAAATTTAACATTACTTTAAAAGCCAGTAAGGCCTCTAATGATATTTTTATTATTAATTTAACATTTCTCAATGAAAGATAAATTAAATTTGAAGAGAAAAATTTCCGCCTAGACCGGGACTCGAACCCGGGACCCTTGGCTTTCCGGGCCAAGTGCTCTACCAACTGAGCTACCGAGGCGAGTTACGATCTAGACGCAAATTTTTCTCTTATATACGTTGTAATTCCCTATCGCCAAATGCTTTTGAAACCATTGTTTCTATCTTTGCAAATGGCGGCTTCTTAGTTAAGAAGACATTTATTGGAAATTTAACATTACTTTAAAAGCCAGTAAGGCCTCTAATGATATTTTTATTATTAATTTAACATTTCTCAATGAAAGATAAATTAAATTTGAAGAGAAAAATTTCCGCCTAGACCGGGACTCGAACCCGGGACCCTTGGCTTTCCGGGCCAAGTGCTCTACCAACTGAGCTACCGAGGCGAGTTACGATCTAGACGCAAATTGGTAGAGCACTTGGCCCGGAAAGCCAAGGGTCCCGGGTTCGAGTCCCGGTCTAGGCGGAAATTTTTCTCTTCAAATTTAATTTATCTTTCATTGAGAAATGTTAAATTAATAATAAAAATATCATTAGAGGCCTTACTGGCTTTTAAAGTAATGTTAAATTTCCAATAAATGTCTTCTTAACTAAGAAGCCGCCATTTGCAAAGATAGAAACAATGGTTTCAAAAGCATTTGGCGATAGGGAATTACAACGTATATAAGAGAAAAATTTGCGTCTAGATCGTAACTCGCCTCGGTAGCTCAGTTGGTAGAGCACTTGGCCCGGAAAGCCAAGGGTCCCGGGTTCGAGTCCCGGTCTAGGCGGAAATTTTTCTCTTCAAATTTAATTTATCTTTCATTGAGAAATGTTAAATTAATAATAAAAATATCATTAGAAAACTTGATTACTTATTACACCATTATTAGAATTCACGTAGAACAGATCTGACAACTTTCTTCTGGAGGTAGCAATTTAAGTCAAGTCGCAACCTAGACGCAGCCTGATGCTTTCTTTAAGGCAGTTATTATACTAACTGTATAAATGCCAGCCAATAGAATCCCTTTGCAAGATACAAACACATATTCAACAAATACTACAACCAGTACAATCAGAAGAAAAATTCAATTATATCATTGATATCAGTGTCAGTGGAGAGAGACTTAGTCACAAAATTTCATTAAAATCTCTTTTTAAAGTTATAATAAAATTTTAACATTCGCTAAATGGGCAAATTATTAATTTGTAATGAAAAATTAATGCCTGAACTGGGATTTTAACCTGAACTTCTTGCTTTGTATGCCAACGTGCTATCCATTACATTCAGGCTCCTGGTGCAAACACTAATTTTCATTTCCTCATCTACCATTCTCTACATCTGAGAAAATACATACTTTCAATTTAATCTCTTAATAAATTACCTCATAGTTTTAATATACGTAGGAAATAATACTATGAGTATATTAAATTAATGTTGGGAAGTAAACATTATGAGGTATAATCATTAAAATTCATCGGAGAACATTTTGTTTAAACAACTCACCTCATAGGATTCATGCTTCCATGGCTGAGGATGAACACGACTGTGTTTGAAACTGCGGTATCATGGAAGCATGAATCCTATGAGGTGAATTGTTTAAACAAAATGTTCTCCGATGAATTTTAATAATACTACGAGGTTTATTTTAATTATATTTGAGTTGGAAATTCTGACTCACCTCATATTTCTTGATTTTTATGCAAACCTAGGTTTCATTGCTCCTCTGTGACATTGTCAATGCCTGTTGTTTTGCAGCTGTCCATCGTATAAGTTGATTTCCACTCCCTCTGCCGGCTGACCGATGAACTTCCAAATCAATTTTTTTTTCTTTTTCTCCAGAAATTTCAAAATTCATGGTTTTCTTTTTATTCTTGCAAATGTAAATTTTCTTTCAAATTGTGAGTTCCTAAGATTTTTCTAAATGTTTTAGTAATTTGTTAGAAAAAATCTAAGGAACTCACAGTTGGGAGAAAATTTACATCTGCAAGAATAAAAAGAAAACCATGAATTTTGAAATTCCCGGTGAAAGAGAAAAAAATTGTATTTGGAAGTTCATTGGTCAGCCAGTAGAGGGAGCAGAAATCAACTTGCAGGAAGGACAACTGCAAGGCAACAGTTGTAATGCATTGAGAATGTCGCACAGAAGTGATGAAACCATGCATAAAAATCAAGAAATATGAGGTGAGTTAAAATATACAACTAAAATATTATTAAAATAAACCTCATAGTGTTATTTCCAACATATATTTAACCAATCAAAGGAGTTTTAGTGTATTTCTATTTATGATACTTGTATTTCATTATAGCATATTGCCTCAAGCAGTATCATTTGGCAAGTCCCAGTTTAAAACCCTAGAACCAACCAATCTAACTGAAGTTTTTTTTCCTGGTTTTCCTCCATTGTAAAGACAAATGCTGTTATGAAATTTCATTACCATGACTCATTTCATCATTTCCATAATTTTATAATATCAATAAAAATAAAATAAATAACTCCAAAATGATGATCTTGTCGAAGATTTCCGGGCTGTTGGCCGTGGTCTTGAGGCTTATAGTTCCCCAACGTTTCGCCAGAGACTGCATCTGGCATCCTCAAGGGTTGTCTTGAGACTGGCAATTTTGTCGACTACCTGCCCTATTTATAGTTTTATCCACGACACGTGTTGCAGATAAATGTATAAATAGGGCAGGTAGTCGACAAAATTGCCAGTCTCAAGACAACCCTTGAGGATGCCGGACGCAGTCTCTGGCAAAACGTCAGGGAACTACAAGCCTCAAGACCACGGCCAACAGCCCGGAAATCTTCAACAAGACTGTCATAATAACTCCGGCCATGAAAGCCTGAGTCAATATGTAACTCCAAAATGATCTTATACATTAAAGCATGTATAAATAATACAAAATAATCAAATTAGTACCCTGATAGGTGTCATTATCCTCAACTAGGTTGAGACCTTTCTGAAATCAGCTTCCATCATCAGCAGATGCTGGTTTCCGAAAGGCCTTCAGGTTTTAAAAGATTTTAATCTAGTTAAGCATAATGGCACATATCACATAATAATTTTATTATTTTATATTGTAACTAATACGTAAACAACATTTTATTATGGATTTTATCAGTACTCAATCTATACATAATATATGTAAAATAAAATAAAAACATTTTATTAATTGCTCTACTTTTATGTGTCTCATTTTTTATTGCTATAAAGAAGGATTTATAACCAAAATATCTCTCTCCACATTCACCAACCTCAAATAGCAAACAGTTCAACAATCATAATAATAAATACAGGGCTACTATGAAAGAAGTAACAATGTTACTGCTCTATAAAACAAAAACTATTTAAGGTATCTGGAAGCACTTTGCACTGTTTGTAGAAAGACATAAAGTTTAGCTTTTGAACTCAAAAATGATCAATTTGTAATCTCTGCATCACACAACATGTATCAAGATGATAATCCAGTTCATTTCAAACTCAATGTAACAGATATTTTTAGAAAGTAACACTATGAGGTTATATTTAACAATCATTAAATTAATCAGAATTTATACCTCACTTCATATTTCGTATCTTTTCTAGGACTAGTTTCTAGGAAATTTGTCCTTATTTTCAATTAGTATCTCAAATTTTGTATCATTTCAAGTATTAGTTTTAAGGAAATTATATTTGAAGAGAAAAATGTATAATTAAATTAATATTGGGAAGTAAACATTATGAGGTTATATCATTAATAGTGAGTGGAGAACATATTTTTAACGACTTGCCTCATATAATTTCAAATTTCTTTGATACTGGCGGTTTCAGATAATATCTTGTCCCTCTTCAGTCATGGCTTCCACTGATAGAATTTCATCAGTGGAAGCCATGACTGAAGAGGGACACGATATTATCTGAAACCGCCGGTATCAAAGAAATTTGAAATTATAGGAGGTGAGTCGTTAAAAATAAGTTCTCCATTCACTATTAATGTAAAATCTAATTCATTTAATGATTAAAATTTGAAATAAAATTCTATTCACCTTACCTCGTGTCTTGTCTTATAATTAGACCGGTTTCATAACCTTAGTGATTACATCTTCAGTAAATACAAGACCGGTGTTCTGTTGTGTATTTACTGAAGATGTAACCCTAAGGTTATAAAACTGGATTAATTAGAAGACAGGATTTGAGATGAGGTGAATAGAGTTTTTAAAAAATTTAAATTAAACCTCATAGTGATATTTCCTACAATAGTTCAATCATTTAATGATTGTCCAAACTATATATTTGCACCAATATTTGCCACAACTCTTCTGGTAATTTTTTCTTTGGGGATTTGTGAAACACAATTTTTGTCCCTCCACTTTCTCATTATTTACATGAAACAAAAGAATGTATCAGAAGATCTGTGACAAATTTCAATGCAGATATGTTACATCGGGTTTGAAATAAACTTAATTATCATCTTGTTGTGTGCCATGTTACATAGGAATCACACATTTAACATTTGAGAGTTGAGAAACTATATTTCAATACTTCCTCTACAAAACAGCGCAAATTGTTTTCAGGTATCATAAATAGCATTTGTTTCATAGAACGTCAAAGTTGTTTACTACTTTTTTAACAGCCCTGTATGTTGATGATAAGAATAAGAAGGAAAAAAAAGTACATAATGTCATAATCTCAAGCAATGTATTAGAGTGGTATGAAAAAACACGAGGAGCATCTAGAATGTAATGTTAATATAAAAATGCTGTAAAAACATGGAAAAAAAGTGAGTTTACCTTGAATGACTGCAGAAGACGAAGTTTTTATGAAAAGAAAGTCAAGTAAGAAGAATTACAATTAGTGGTCTGTGCATGATATAGTCTTATGATATAGTTAATGTTGTGCAATTAAGTGACAAGTTCGAGATGGCATGTTGTACATTATCTTAAAATTTATATATTAAATTTGGGAATTTTTAACATTATGAGGTTCAAATTCATAAGAATTAAATTAATTGTGATTATTTCATACCTCATACTTCCATATTTCTTTAAATACAGCACTGCAGTATCGGCAATTTCTTATCACCATCATCAGCTATTTTCATGATTCAGCTGATGATGGTGATAAGAAATTGCTGATACTGCAGTGCTGTATTTAAAGAAATATAGAAGTATGAGGTATGAAATAATCACGATTAATTTAATTCTTATTATTTTAAAACCCTTAAACAATTATGTAATTTGGAAATCGTTTGGACTAGACAAAATTATAAATACAAAAATACTTAACACAGCTAAAGAGAAACACTTTTCTTCCCAGACCAGGATTTTAATCCAAGACAATCAGCTTTACACTTTAGCGTTCTACCATTTGAGTTATCCAGGTTTAGGCAAAACATTTTTTATTGTTAATATTATTCGTTTTTAAACATCTTAATGATGGACAAATTATATTTGAAAAGAAAAATATACACCTGGACTGGGGTCTGAACCCAGGACCTTTGACTCTCTATGTCAATGCTCTTCCATCTGAGTTACCTAGGCCTCCAATCTAAACATGTATTTTTATCTTATACATAGTTAATTCCCTACCCCAAATGCTACGAGCCGTTGCTACAATTTTTGCAAATGGCGGCTTTTTTATTAAGAACACTTCTTATTGGGAATTTAAACATTACTTATAAAGCCAGTAGTGCTTCTTTCAATGTTAATATTATTCGTTTTTAAACATCTTAATGATGGACAAATTATATTTGAAAAGAAAAATATACGCCTATACTGCGGTTTGAACCCAGGACCTTTGATGCAATGGCTAGTAGCATTTGGGTTAGGGAATTAACTATGTATAAGAGAAAAATATGCGTTTAGATTGGAAGCCTAGGTAGCTCAGATGGAAGAGCATTGACATAGAGAGTCTAAGGTCATGGGTTCAAACCCCAGTCTAGGCATATATTTTTCTTTTCAAATATAAAACATTTTTTAGTTTATTTAAATTCATCGGAGAAAATTTTTTTAAAAATTCACCTCATAAATTCCATACTTTTCACGAAACCTTGATTTGAAGCAAAATCTTGCCCATCTTCAGTCACAACTCCGACTGATGAGATTCTTCTGCTGCCAACTCTTCTTTTGTCATCATCTTCTGTGCTGACATATATGGTTGAATTTATAAACGAACAAAATTTAATTTCAAAGTTTATAAATTCAACTGTAGATGGCAGCACAGAAGATGGTGACAACAGAAGAGTTGATGGCAGAAGAATTTTATCAGTTGGAGTTCTGACTGAAGATGGGTGAGATTTCACTTGAAACCATGGTTTCGTGAAGAGCATGAAATTTTTAGGTGAGTTTTTAAAAAACTTTCTCCGATGAATTTAAATGATTATTACCTTATAATGTTTATTTTCCAACATTAATTTAACATATAATTTTTTTATGGCAAAATGAAGTGTTTCCTACCTCTCCTCATACAAATTTTCTAAGTAGATCACAATTTCGAGACCATAACGATCTCATCTTCAGTACTATTTTGGCGACTGATGTTATGTCGATCGGAAGAAACTCTTCTTCTTCCCTCTGTTGGTGACCGATGAACCTCTGGATCAGGTCAGAATTTGCAGGAATTTCGAAGTTCATAAGTTTTCCTTTGTTTTTCTGAATGTGGATTTTTTCCCAAACCATGAGTTCGTTTTGTTTGTCTATTTGTTTAATTAGACTGGCTTTTGATTCAATTAAATGTTTTTCGGACCAAGCATGAGCAGCTACTGGTGACTTTTCCACTTCTCCATTTTTGACATTTCTAAGATGTTCTTTCTCGCTTGTTTTCAAATTTCTTTTTGTTTTTCCTATATCAATTTTGTCACAATCCCTGCATTTGATCTGATAAATTCCTGATTTGTTTTCTTCTTCAATTCTTTCATTTTTTTTTTTTTGGTTTTAATTATCCTATTAAGGCTGTATTCATTCTTCAGAACAGTTAAGTCCCGTAGACTGCGATGGGCAGGACATGTTGCGCGTATGGGGAATGAAAGACGTGCATGGAAACTTCTTGTAGGAAAGCCAGAAGGAAAACGCCCAGTTGGTAGACCAAGAATGAGGTGGGAGAACAACATTAACTATGATTTGAGGGAAGTAGATTATACAGGGAATGATTGGAAAACATTAGCACAGGATAGGGATGTATGGAGGGCTTATGTCCGTGCGGCCAAGAACCTACGGGTTCGATAGTGCCAGTGAGTAAGTAAGTAAATATAAGATTGGCACTAAAAAAAATGAAAATTTTAAGAACTATTCAGGGGAAAACATTATTTGATAAAATACACAACACAGAAATTAGGGACAAATGCCATATTCAAGACATAACCAAATTTATTATAGATAGACGAAAATATTGGAAGGGTCATATAGAAAGAATGGAAGAAAACCGACTTGCAAAAAGAGCTAAAGAAGATAGACTAATGGACGGGAGAAGAACAAGAGGAAGACCAGCCAAGAGATGGATAGACAGTGAATGCACATCCAGTACGTCTTCCTCCGAGGAGTGATTTTGAAAATAAACAGGATGAAAATCCTACAAATTAAGTTTAAGAAGAAGAAGAAATGCAGGGATTGTGACAAAATTTATATTGGGGGGAAAAAAAAAAAAATGAAAACAAGAGTAAAAGAACATCTTAAAAATGTCAAAAATGGAGAAGTGGAAAAGTCAGCAGTAGCTGCTCATGCTTGGTCCGAAAAACATTTAATTGAATCAAAAGCCAGTCTAATTAAACAAATAGATAAGCAAAATGAACTCATGATTTGGGAAAAAATCCACATTCAGAAAAACAAAGGAAAACTTATGAACTTCGAAATTCCTGCAAATTCTGACCTGATCCA
Organism: Diploptera punctata; assembly: GCA_030220185.1. Taxonomy (NCBI): domain Eukaryota; kingdom Metazoa; phylum Arthropoda; class Insecta; order Blattodea; family Blaberidae; genus Diploptera; species Diploptera punctata. The sequence continues at coordinate 359,805 of JASPKZ010006480.1, read as the reverse complement.
GAGGTTCATCGGTCCACCAACAGAGGGAAGAAGAAGAGCTTGTGATAGACATACCATTAGTCGCCAAAATAGTACTGAAGATGAGACCATTATGGTCTCGAAATCGTGATCTACTTAGAAGATTTATATGAGGAGAGGTAGGAAACATTTGATTTTACCATAAATTAAACCTCATAGCGATTAATTCCTGTAAAAGTTAAATAATCTTTTTAGTTATTTTTACGATTGTTTATAGATGGCTTTTGTATGTATATTTATATATACATTACAATCGTGAATAGCTCATAGCAAGCATAAATTTCTATCATATTGTCTTTTTGATTTAGAAGCTACCCAACTAAAGGCTTTGGCGGGCAAAAAAAGAGAGATCCACTTTATAAATGATTTGCAGAAAATGTTTTTATATCTCATAAAATTCCGTGTTTTCACAATACCAGTTTCAAAAGCCATTTTATCTTCCATCTTTAGTCAAACTCCAACTGCTGAAATTGTGCCGTTAACACCATCTTCTGAACTGCCATCTAGTGCCTATTTTATGAACTTTGAGATTAAACTTTGCTTTTCAGAAACTTCAAAATTCAAAATTTAATTTCCAAGTTCATAAAATCAGCACCAGATGGCAGTTCAGAAGATGGTGTTAATGGCAAAATTTCAACAGTTCTAGTTTGAAGATGAAGGCAAAATGGCCTTTGAAACTGGTATCATGAAAACATGGAATTTTATGAGGTGAGATGTAAAAACACTTTCTCCAACTCATTTATAAGTTCAAAATACCTCATGGTGTTATTTCTCGCTGTAATTTTGATTAAATCCATTTTACTACTTTTTGAAATTATAAAAAACTGTTTTAAACATGAATTATGCTTTGCATAAAGTTCAAACTGTATCATAACATGGAAACTGACATAATTTCCATGTTATATGACAGTCTGAGCTTTACAATAAGCATAATTCATCTTCAAAACAGTATTTTTTTAATTACACTGGTCAACATGATTTTTGTCTCATGAGTACCAATAGTTGTACTTAATGCAGCTTTTTATCGTGTTTTCAAATATGTATTGAGAATTCCTCCATCACCCACAGTTTTTTTTTATTTCAATTTCAATTAATGGATTTAAATAATTATTTTTTTAATAAACCTAGATTTCTTCCTAAAAAATCTTGGCGCAGTGAGCGATGAGCATGGGGAACGCTTTCATCAGGAGATTTCAGCTATGGAAAAGAGATATCAAGGCAGATGGAACCCTAATATGCTGGCCGATTATTGTTGGACCATCAAGAGGGATGCTTTACAGGCGAAATATAGCAGAAAATCGTCATTTCTTACTTTCTAGGTGAGTCCGAATGTTCGAATATTGTGTAGTTACGAATGTAGAGAATATTAAAGTGTTTGAAATTATAAATTCCTATCTCTCGGAAACCTTGCATGATGGAGAAAAACCGATATCATATTTGAATTCAGGAGAAAAAATACTATCAGAATCACATATGTTTCTTCTGAGAGAAAAAAAATTATTTTTTGTTGCTCAGTGTTATCTCAAATAAATAAAAATTATAATATAAAATGATAAAATCATACCTTGTTTTACAGTCTCTTCAACTGTTAAAATAATTGAAACATTGTAGACCTTTCGGGACCAGTCCTATATCCTCAGCAGAAGGTTTGTAAAATGTTTTAATTATTTTAACTGTTCAGGAGATGACAAAACAAGGTACAAATTTATTATTTTATATTATAATTTTTATATTCTCTGATTAACACCTTAACAGAATTTTACCATGAATTTTGTTAGTATCTCAAATGGATCTACCTGTTTTTTTTCCTCCAAACTCCTCGATTGTATTGTAAATGAAGTTTCACTACCACTGAAGCATTGGGAATTAAGATAAATTTGTGATTGAGCAGGGAGTTGTCTGGATAGCTCAAATGGTGAAGCACCATTGCTTAAAACTGGTCTTGGGATCATATCCCAATTGAGGCAGAACATTTTTTCTCTTTAGTTGTGTTAATCATTGCTTACAGACAGCTTGTCTGTGTACATTAATATGAACAAAAATAATTCATAATTTAAATTAATTACTTATACAAACAAATTTTAAAAAAATTGTAAAATTAAATTATTTTGAAATACCAATGCAATTATCTGTCAAATGCAATTCAAAAAATTATATAGTCTATACCCATACATCCTCGAATGAGAGAAGGATGTTCCCTATCAGGAGTTTATTAACCAAAGCTAATTTAGTTATCCTTCGATCTTACATATTACATTTATCACTTCTTACTGAAAGATAAGTTTTATTCGAAGAGAAAAATATATTTATATAATAAATTTGGGAATTTTTAACATTATGAGGTTTAATTCATAAGAATTAAATGAATCGTGATTTCTTCTTACCTCATACTTCTATGCAGTGCTGTGTTTAAAAAAACATAGAAGTATGAGGTAAGAAGAAATCACGATTCATTTAATTCTTAAGAAAAATATATTTTTCTTTCTAAAATAAAACTATATCCAATTCTGGAACATGTAGTTTAAAATATAACAAGAAAAATATATTCGTAAATTAATGACTCATTTTTACATTAGATGAGTTCTTTAAATAACAGCAATGGATATTACATTAACTAGTCCAGGTTCCTTTATTAGGTCTGCATTAGGTTAAATATATTGGAGCATGCTAAGGTGTATAACAACCCAACATATTTATGCAAGAGACATGAAAAAACAAAAAAATAATGAAAATAGATTATATTTGAAGAGAAAAATATATCGTAAATTAATGAGTCCTTTTTTAACATCATACCTCATATAGTGGAATGCAGGCTTTCACGGCCGGTAATCATGGTAGTAAAAGATTCTGGGCTATGTGGCCGTGGTCTATAACTGGCGTTTCTTCCAGACGTTTCTCCCTCAACTGCGGAGGGCATCTTCAGTGGCGAGCGCTAGAAGCTGTTGTTACCCTGTCGTAGACTCGACTGCGAATGAACAGCAGAAATCTGGACGCTCTTATTTATACTAGTGCTGACGTCACGTGAGTCGCAGCTGTTTGGATCATACTGGCTTCTGATTGGTTCGGAACTCTCTCCTTGTTATTGGTAGGTTTTGACTTTCTATTGTCTAATATGTGATACCAGGCTTTGGCTAGTTTTATTCCTTCATCTTAAAGCCTGGTATCACATAGTAGACAATAGAAAGTCAAAACCTACCAATAACAAGGAGAGAGTTCCGAACCAATCAGAAGCCAGTATGATCCAAACAGCTGCGACTCACGTGACGTCAGCACTAGTATAAATAAGAGCGTCCAGATTTCTGCTGTTCATTCGCAGTCGAGTCTACGACAGGGTAACAACAGCTTCTAGCGCTCGCCACTGAAGATGCCCTCCGCAGTTGAGGGAGAAACGTCTGGAAGAAACGCCAGTTATAGACCACGGCCACATAGCCCAGAATCTTTTACTACCATCTTACCTCATATTTTATGTTTCTTCAAACACGGGAACTAGTTTTCAAGAGTAGGATCTCTCTCATTTTCATCCGACATTATGACTACCGGATTTTCGTTGGAATCTCCATCAATAATGTTGCCATCTGGTGTTGATTTGATGAACTTTGAGATGAGGTCACGTCCATCAGGAATCTCGAAATTCTTGGATCTAAATTTGTTCTTCTGAATATATATCTTCTCCCAAATTGTCAATTCTAAAGGGTTTTCAAAATGTTTTAAAAGTAGGGATTCTTTTTCAATTTTATGATTCTCCAATAAACTATGTGAAAAAGAAGCCCTACTTTTAAAACATTTGGAAAAACCTTTAGAATTGACAATTTGGGAGAAGATATATATTCAGAAGAACAAATTTAGATCCATGAATTTCGAGATTCCTGATGAACATGACCTCATTTCAAAATTCATCAAATCAACACCAGATGGCAATGTTATTGATGGAGATTCCAACGAAAATCTGGTAGTCATATGTCGGTTGAAAATGAGAGAGATCCTTCTCTCGAAAACTAGTTCCCGTGTTTGAAGAAACATGAAATATAAGGTAAGATGTTAAAAAATGACTCATTAAGAACCTCATAATGTTATTTCCCATATTTAACTATGAATAAGAAAAATATATGCTCAGACTGGAGTTAGAACTCAGGACCTTTGACTTTCTATGCCAATGCTCTAGCACCTGAGCTCCAATAGAGCATTGGCATAGAAAGCCAAAGGTCCTGGGTTCAAACCCCAGTATCTTCAAATATAATTTGTCCTTCATTGAGATGTATTAAATGAATAATAAAAACATACAGATTTTATATTATATTATATAAACTGTGATATCCATAGCAACAAATGGAATGAAGTAATGGCTCTCACATGAAGTTCTTTAACACTTATGATGTTATATTTAGTTTAACATATTCCAGTCCTGGACAGATTTTTTTTTTGAAAAGAAAAATGAACGCTTGAATCGGGAATCAAACCCTGGACCTCTGATTCTGTACATCAGCGTGCAATCCATTACACCATTTCAAACCTGATACAATCGCTAAATTTTCTTTCCATTTATACAACTCACTTATGTCCAAAGGAGACATCTCTTGCTATTAACACTGTCATCAGATGACTTGTATTCAAAGTCTTTTTAACGAGAATTTAACATTTTACTTTTAAGTGGTAAAGTTTCCAGAGGGAAAACGTCCAGTTGGTAGACCAAGAATGAGGTGGGAGAATAACATTAACTATGATTTGAGGGCATTAACTATGATTTGAGGGAAGTAGATTATACAGGGGACGATTGGAAAACATTGGCTCAGGATAGGGATATATGGAGAGCTTATGTCTGTGCGGCCATGAACCTACGGGTTCGATAGTGCCAGTTAGTTAGTGGTAAAGTTTAATATTATGATGTTATTTCAGCTTCACTGCTTAAAAGTAAAATGTAAAATTTTTGTTAAAAATAGTTAGAATAGAAATCGCCTGATGACTATCTGCCTTCAGACACAAGAGAATTGTAGAAGTGGAAAGAAAATTTAGCGTTGTATCAGGTCTTGAATGGTGTAATGGATTGCAAGCTGATATACACGGTCAAAGGTCCAGGGTTCGATTACTGGTTCAAGCATTAATTTTTCTTTTAAAAAAATAAATTCTTTAACAGTTATCAGGGGCAGGTTTTAATGATTTTGCAAGTTTGTGCAACCACGAGTTTTGAAATAATTCATTCTGTCCCTATTATTTATTTATTTTTTTTTCAAATGCCCCAGGTTTGTCTTTCGACATTCCTGATTTCTCTCCTGGCATGGCATACTTGTAACCCACTTCTGAGGTTGGGGCGCCTAGAAGGCGGGGTTACGTTGCCCCGATGATATGATGGGCGATGATGATGATGATAATGGTGCGCCAGGAGAGTCCCTAATCCTAAGCTTAACCTAAGATGAATATGAATGATGATGATTGCGATGGCCATACGATTTCGGGGACCGTTTTGGCCTTAAAGTTTTCCTGACATTTGTCGTACAGGTGAGGAAAAACCCTGATAAAAACCTCACCCAGAAAAACTGTCCCGACCGGGGATCGAACCCGGGCCCACTGCATGACAAGGCAGCACGCTACCCCGAGACCATAGCGGTGGACTTCTGTCCCTATTATAATTAAAAAAAAATATTATGTTTTTAATATTATGACACACTGTTGCAGTAGTTTTTAATTTTCTGGGGGAGGCAAGAGTAGGGACCCAATGAAACATCTAGCAGGCAACAAGGGTATTACTTGGATGATGAAAATCAGTAAATATTATTAAACTAGTATTAAGAAGTTAAAGCTATTATTATGATTGAAGTAAGTAAATTAATGTGCACAACTAAACTATTGTAATTAATGGTAAACAGAAACATCTTTATAATTAAAATAACCTCAAAATATAACTTCCTAAAATTAAATATTAGAAACATCTTTATATTTAAATTAATATTGGGAAGTAAACATTATGAGGTTATATCATTAATAGTGAGTGTAGAATATATTTTTAACGACTCACCTCATATGATTTCAAATTTCTTTGATACCGGTGGTTTCAGACAATATCTTGTCCCTCTTCAGTCATGAGTGGAAGCCATGACTGAAGGGGGATAAGATATTGTCTGAAACTGCCGGTATCAAAGAAATTTGAAATCATATGAGGTGAGTCGTTAAAAATATATTCTACACTCACTAATAGTGAAACATCTTTGCCTGAAGGTTCGGGGTTCAATTTCTGATTCAGGCAAACATTTTTCTCTTTACTACTAATTTCAATAAATTTTGTTTAGAGCCCTCTTTTTCAGGCTTAAGTTTCTTATATGAGCCTAAAAATCTTCAGACTCAGGACCAATGGCTTAAAATCCCACCCGAGGGAATGACCCTAAAAAATTGATGAACCCCGGCCAGGTTTGAACCTGTGACCCTCAGTACTAGAGACGTTACTTTCTCTATTGTCAAGTATAAAATGTCACTTTTGACAGATTCTATAATGGGTAAATTTATTAAAGAAATAAATATAAATAAAATTTATGATGATATTGTAGAAGATTTCCGGGCTGTTGGCCGTGGTCTTGAGGCTTGTAGTTCCCCGACGTTTCACCAGAGACTGCATTCGGCATCCTCAAGGGTTGTCTTGAGACTGGCAATTTTGTCGACGACCTGCCCTATATATACATTTATCCGCGAAGTGTTCTCTGCGCGGTCCATTACTTTGTGCAGAGAACACGTCGCGGATAAATGTATAAATAGGGCAGGTAGTCGACAAAATTGCCAGTCTCAAGACAACCCTTGAGGATACCGGATGCAGTCTCTGGTGAAACGACGGAGAACTACAAGCCTCAAGACCACGGCCAACAGCCCGGAAATCTTCTACAAGATCAGCGTAGTAACTCCGGCCGTGAAAGCCTAAATCAATATATAAATAAAATTTATTTTTCAAATTGTATTTGACAGAATCATGTGGTACGTACATCCCATCTCTTGGTCTTAATGTACTGTATACTGTATATTGTAAACTGTATGCACTATAAACTCTATGTAACTGTTCTGAATGTTATAAACTATGGACTGAGTGAATAAACTATGTCCATGTAAATCATATTCTCTCTCTTTTTAAACATAAAATTAATCAAGTGCCTTAAATTAATACTATCTTAAGTAAACTATCATATCCATCTGAGCATGGAAATTATACCACTTTTAAGTAGAAACAATTTGTGAAAATACACATCGGAAGATGTGGTAACTCAAGTTTTCAATGTTACCATCCAAAATATAATTGTGTATTTATATATTAAATTTGTGAATTTTTAACATTATGAGGTTCAATTCATAAGAATTAAATAAATTGTGATTATTTCTTACCTCATACTTCTATTTTCCTTTAAACACAGCACTGCAGTATCAGCGACTCCTTGTCACCGTCGTCAGCTGTTTTCACGACTGTCAATTTTTTCTTTTGTTGATAATTATCCAAACTGCCATCTGATGTTCTTTTTAAGGAATTATTTTCTAAACTGCCATCTGGCGTTCTTTTTAATGAATCATTTTCTAAACTGCCATCTGTTGTATTTTTGAAGAACTTTGTAATCAAGCTCGGTTCGTCTGGAATCTTGAAGTTCATGGTTCTAGTATCGTTTTTTTTAATATATATTTTTTCCCAAACTGTTAAATCCAAAGGTTTAGATAGATGTTTCAAAAGTTTTGCTTCTTTGCAGCAAGATATATATAGGAAAAACAAAAAGGAACTTGGAAACTCGTAAAAAAAGAACACTTCAGAAACATAAAGAATGGAGAAATTGAAAAATCAGCACATAGTTTATTAGAGCATCATAGGATTGAAAAAGAAGCAAAACTTTTGAAACATCTATCTAAACCTTTAGATTTAACAGTTTGGGAAAAAATATATATTCAAAAAAACCATACTAGAACCATGAATTTCGAAATTCCAGACGAACCGAGCTTGATTATAAAGTTCTTCAAAAATACAACAGATGGCAGTTCAGAAAATTATTCATTAAAAAGAACACCAGATGGCAGTTTAGAAAATAATTCCTTAAAAAGAACATCAGATGGCAGTTTGGATAATTATCAACAAAAGAAAAAATTGACAATCGTGAAAACAGCTGACGACGGAGACAAGGAGTCGCCAATACTGCAGTGCTGTGTTTAAAGGAACATAGAAGTATGAGGTAAGAAATAATCACAATTTATTTAATTCTTATATAATTGTGTAGTTCTTCAAAATTTGCAAATTAAAATATAAAATTATAAAATTGTTACTATATAGATCCATCTCCTCATTTTTGTAAAATTTAATTATCTGTAGACCTTTCAGGACTAGTCCCATAATCAGCAGAAGGAGCAGGAGAAAGATCTGTATCTACTAACCTAGAATGTACAGTGAGTTTCACTCGACTTGTGGCCACTAGCCTGGATACTGCGTGGGCAGCGTGAGTTGATGACTCAATGCTTTCAGTCATTTTTCTTGCTATCGGCCGCAGGTCGAGTGAAACTCACTGTAATATTGCAGGATCAGTAGATACAAACCTATCAGCTCCTCCTTTCTGCTGATGTTGAGACTAATCACGAAATGCCTGTAGATAATTAATATTTTATAATGTTGAGAAGACGGTAACAATTATATATTATAATTCTGTAACTAATACCTCAACAGAGTTTTATCATGAATTTTATTAATGTTGATTCAAAATTTGTCAATAAAGCTACCAGTATTAAATTAATGTTGGGAAGTAAACATTATGAGGTATAAATCATATTTGAAGAGAAAAATTATACGCTCAGACCGGGACTTGAACCCGGGACCCTTGGTTTTCTAGTCCAAGTGCTCTACCATTTGAGCTACCTGAGCAAGTATCGATCTAAACGCAAATTTTTCTCTATATATGTTGTAATATCGCCATCTTCAGTACTGCCATCTATGGTTGAATTTATGAACTTCGAAATCAAAGTAATTTCGTTAGGGATATCAAAATTCATTGATCTATGTTTATTTTTCTGAATGTATATCTTCTTCCAAACTGAAGATGGCGACAATAAAACAGTTGACGGCCGAAGAATTTCGTCAGTCGGAGTTATGGCTGAGGATGAACACTACTGTGTTTGAAACTGCGGTATCATGGAAGCATGAATCCTATGAGGTGAGTTATTTAAACAAAATGTTCTCCGATGAATTTTAAAGCTACCGGTATTTGGCTTCTAACTTCCCAATATTTTGTGCTAACATCTCAATATATTTTTAAAGAGAAAAACTTCTGCTTGGACTGGGACTGGAACCCAAGACCTTTAGCTTTAAACACATGGTGCTCTTTCCACTTGAGCTATTAAGGCAAAGTGTCTGTCCTGACATAATTTTTTTTCTCTTTTATAATCCCACATCCCAGCAGCAAACTTAATTCAAAATGCAGTTGGATTGCTTTTAAATTAAGAAGACATTATGATGCAATTTTTTAAAACTGTTTTATGTTGAAAACAGCTTATAGCTTAAATTTTGTAAAAAGAATCCCATCATAAATCTTCTTGATAGAAGAAACCAACTGCACTGTGAATTACATTTTTACAGCTACTCAGTCATGGTATTAAAAGAAAGAAAAATTTATGCATAAGTTAAATATGGGAAATAACATTATGAGGTTCTTAATTCAATGAATGAATGAGTCAATAATTAAATTAATGTTTCTATTACCTCACCTCATATCTTTTTCTTCTAGACAGCAGTTTTGGAGCTTATCTCCATCATCAGTAGCCTCTGGTCGACTGGTGTTATGTCGTTTCTTGGCGGTTCATAACACCGTTCGACCAGAGGCTACTGATGATGGAGATAAGCTCCGAAACTGCAGTCTAGAAGAAAAAGGATATGAGGTGAGGTAATAAAAACATTAATTTAATTCTTAAATTAAACCTCATAGTGTTTTTTCCCTGTGAAAGTTAAATAAATGAGTCAATATTCATCTTACTTCATACTTCATGATTTTTAAACGTGGGAACTGCAGTTTTCAAGAGCAGTCCCTCTCGTACTCAGCTGATGTTATTGATTACCAAATTTTCATTTGAATCTTCATCTATAACATTGCCATCTGATGCTTATTTGACAAACCTTGAGATCAAGTCCTGCTCATCAGGAATTTCAGATTTGAAATTCAAAACAAATTTAGAGCCGTGACTTTTTAAATTCCCGATGAACAGGACTTTATTCAAGATTCGTCAAATCAGCATCAGATGGCAATAAAGATGAAAATTCAAACGAAAATACGGTAGTCATAATATTGGCTAAGGATGAGAGGAACATCTCTTGAAAACTGCAGTTCCCGTGTTTAAAAAAAACATGAAATATGAGATAAGATAAGAATTCACTCATTCATTAATTGAAAGAAAAATTTGTCTAAAGGTAGGAACTTGCCTGGATAGCTCAACTGGAAAGAGCACCAGCAAGTAATGCTGGAGGTCTTGTGTTCAAGTTTCAGTTCAGGCAGAAACTTTTCTAACAATCAGAAATGATTTTAAATTTATAAATGAGTTGGTTAACATATTTTACATCTCACCTCTTGAAGTCCCATGTTTTCATGATACCGGTTTCAAAGGCCATTTGCCTTCAACTTCAGTCTTATTCCTATCTGAAGATGCAGACAAATGGCCTTTGAAATCAGTATCATGAAAACATGGAACTTTATGATGTGAGATGTAAAAACATTTTATCCAACTCATTTATAAAATGAAAATTACTTCATAGTGTTACATCCCACTGTAATTTTGATTAAAATCATTAATAAATCAGATTTTACACCTCCCTTTATATTTTGTAATTTTCTAGGACTAATAAAAAAAATAACTTTATTGTCAACTGGCATCTGCCATTGATTTGACATCTTGTAGTCATTCGTAAATTTATGAGTCATTTTTTAACATCTTACCTCATATTTTATGTCTCTTCAAACACAGGAACTAGTTTTCGAGAAGGATCTCTCTCATTTTCAACCGACATTATGACTACCAGATTTTTGTTGGAATCGTTGGAATCTTCATCAATAACATTGCCATTTGGTGTTGAGTTGATGAACTTTGAGATGAGGTCACGTTCATCAGGAATCTCGAAATTCAGGAGAAGATATATATTCAGAAGAACAAATTTAGATCCATGAATTTCGAGATTCCTGATGAACATGACCTCATCTCAAAGTTCATCAAATCAACACCAGATGGCAACGTTATAGATGGAGATTACAACGATTCCAAAGAAAATCAGGTAGTCATAATGTCGGTTGAAAATGAGAGAGATCCTTCTCCGAAAACTAGTTCCCGTGTTTGAAGAAACATAAAATATGAGGTAAGATGTTAAAAAATGACTAATTAATTTTCGAATTAAGAACCTCATAAGGTTATTTCTCATATTTAACTATGATTCCTGCAGTCATGTTCTTCCTTCATTTATTTATTAACAAACCTCCAAATCAAATCCTTTTACACAGAAATTTCAAAATACATTATTTTGTCTTTGTATTTCTGGATTTAGATCTTCTCCCATCATGGAAGTCCTTCAGATTTCTCTAACCGTTTCAATAATTTTGCCTTTACTCCAATTCTGTTCTTTTCTGATCAAGCTGAACAGCTACTGGGAAAAAGGATTTCGTTTGGAGGCTCATCAGTCAACCAACAGATGGAGGAAGAATAGGGCTGTAGTATTACCAACCATCAACAGTCAGATACCAACAGACAATGAAGAGAAGTTTTCTTTGAAACTAGTCCTCTTAGAATATTACAAAATATTAACAAAAACTACTCTTCTGGTCACTAATAACATCCGATCCGATTGAGGGTCTTACCACTTTTTCAGCGGTTGTCCTTTTACCAGCCGGCTGCTGGCCCTTCACATCCACATGTGTCAATCACAGAGGTAGATGATCAACAGCCAGTGTAGGGGTGACATGTGGTTAACATGTCGAGTCCCCCAGCCGTTATAGCTGGTTCCTCAACCTGGAGCCGCTACTTATTGTAGCTACCCAATTGCCTCACGATGCTGGGTGGGCACCGGTCCCATACTGGCTGAAATACCATGAGAAAATTTCTTCCCCCATGGAGACTTGAACCAGTGCAAGTCCCGTAGCTCTGCGCCAAGGCTTCCTACCTTAACCGCTCGGCTACGGCGCAGGACATCAATAACATCCTAAGATAGTAATTAATCCAGTTGTTATTTGTATACCGTCGTATGTGAAAATCTTTTATAGGGTTATTTTCTAGAAATTTTTATATATAGTTTTTTAATTATGGCAAGTGTCCATCTGCATTATAATCCCTAAATATAATATTATTTTTTAAATAATTTCAGACGAATGTTGGAGTCATAATATCAAAGTTAAAATGATACAATAATGGCTGAAAAATTCAGAGAGGATTTAGAGAAACAAAGCCTAAAGTACTAATGGACTTTTTAATTTTTTTTAGTAATTATGGGAACAATAAAAAATTTAAAAATCACAGTCATAATTTTGTTGAGATGTTTCTTGACTCACCTCATACTTCTCAACTCCCTCACAGATCTAGATTTCGTCACTGTATTTGTGACATTCTCAATGCTGTTCACGTTCACAACTGACGTCCAATGGTCTCCTCTCCTGCAGACTGACCTCCGTGCCATCTGATGGCTGACCGATGAACTTCCAAATCAATCCCCTCTCCTTATCACGAGTATTTCAAAATTCATAGTTGTGTTTTTATTCTTGCATATGTAAATTTTTTCCCATATTGTGAGTTCCTTCGGTTTTTCCAATTGTTTAAGTAATTTTGTTTTGGTTCTATTCTACATTTTTCTGACCAGGCATGTGTAGCTATTGCAGATTCCTGGTCAGAAAAACATAGAATAGAAACCAAAACAAAATTACTTAAACAATTGGAAAAACCGAAGGAACTCACAATTTGGGAAAAAATTTACATATGCAAGAATAAAAACACAACTATGAATTTTGAAATACCCAGTGATAAGGAGAGGGGATTGATTTGGAAGTTCGTCGCTCAGTCATCAGATGGCACGGTGGTCAGTCTGCAGGAGAGGAGACCATTGGACGTCAGTTGTGAACATGAACAGCATTGAGAATGTCACAAATACAGTGATGAAATCTAGATCTGCGAGGGAGTTAAGAAGTATGAGGTGAGTCAAGAAACAACTCAACAAAATTAAAATAAACCTCATAGTGTTATTTCCTACCTACATAACTTAATCACAGTCATAGTTAAGGCTTTGTTTCTGCAATCTGCTATCAGCCTTCCTCCTGTCAGAATGCAGAAGCAGTCAGAAAGACCTCTGAAGCATATAGCATTTTTAGGAAGATGAATTTCTCAGATATGTTTGCATCATTTAAACTTTCATAATAGAATTTATTTTTTAAAACAAAGGTTGGGATACAAACATCCAAGAAATATATGTATGGTACGCATAACACAATTAACGGGTCTAGTCCGATAAGAACACAAGCCATATTTGAGTAAAATTAAGTTATTTATTTTTCTGGAATATTCAACATGATTTAAAACACGAAGAAATATGATAAGTAATGACGAAATTAAGAAGAAATTAAAGATAGAAAAATTAACAACAGACACAGAAAAAAATTGATTAAAATGCAGTATCAAATAGGATTTAAGCTATTTTCCTTAGATTAAAATGTTTTGGATATTTGAGCTAACCATAGGAACTTTTCCTTACAGGGATAATCATTCCTGTGGTTGCACATGGTCTAGAATTTAGGTTAAGAACTTTCCTGGTGCTTCATTATCATTTATCATCGATCATATCATCGGGGTAACGTAACTCTGCTTTCTAGGCACTCTAACTTCAGAAGTGGGTTACAATTAAGCCAATGCCAGGAGAGAACACCAGAAATGTCAAAATGAAAATATGGAGAAGGTGAGACTGCCGAAGAGAATGTTAAATCTCAAAGTATTTTAGGAAAATGACCACAAGGAAGGCCATGGGAAAAATAGATTAGCCAAGAGAAAAACTTAAAGAAAGGGGATGTAATTGGGAAGAATTAAAAAGAAGCAAAGTATGGGAAGAGAGAAATGAATGGAAGACCTTCTGAAAGAAGGACATGATAAGACAATGATGATAATGATGCTATATGACTGTGTGATACATTTTTGAGATCTTTATACTTGTAATTTGTAGGCTGTAAAGAAATATGGTTTTATCATCAAGTATGTAATTATTAAGAGTATAAAATCGTAAAATATATCCATCCATTGTAATTCTGTCTGAGGGCAGATCTTTCACTTCAATCATAGCATTTTCATGCTATGCTTTGCAGCTTTACTATGGAATTATAGGTGTGGTAGTTTCCCGTTGTTTTCCACACCGTCAAAGGATGATGATGATGATTTTCGGGGAACGTTGGTTCCCTAAGCTTCCTGACATTTGTCTTACAGGTGAGGAAAAACCCCGAAAAAAGTCTCACCCAGGAGCCTGTCCCGACCGGGAATCGAACTCGGGCCTGCTGCGTGACAAGGCAGCATGCTACCTCGAGACCACAGCAGTGGACGTAAAATATATAAATAATGTAAAAGATTGAACTAACATCTAATTGAATCAAAAGCCAGTCTAATTAAACATATAGAAAAACAGAAAGAACTTACGGTTTGGGGGAAAAAAAAAACTTATGAACTTCAAAATTCCCACGGATTCTGACTGGATCCGGAGGTTTATTGGTCCACCAACAGAGGGAAGAAGAAGTAGTTCTTATTGACATCCATCAGTTGACAAGAAAGTACTGAAGATGAAGCCACCAAGGCTTTGAAACTGCGGTCTACTTACAAGACCGGATATAAGGTGACGTATGAAGCATTTTAATTTAATCTTAATGTAAAAGATTACGGATATTTGAGAATTCCACAGGAAATGATTAGAAACATTAGCTCAGGATATGGAGTTCTCGGTTTGATAATACCAGTTTGCAGAATATTCCAGAAACAGTAAATATTAATTTCCTAGCAGTATGGATTGTACACTTATCTTACAGTAAACATAAATGACTTTATGCAGGTAGATAAACATTTCAAGGGTGAATCCATTTATAAATGGTCTTTTTATGTTGAATTTAAATTTAGTTAAACACAATGATAAATTGCATGCAATAACAGAACATGCATCAATGATATCTCATCCAATGCATCATATACAGAACAAAAAAATTTTGTAATATTTTCAGGCTATATTTTATTTATATGTTACAGCCAAAGTAATTAATCTAGCCTTTATAAATAATATCTGCCAAATTTGATGTAAAAAATCTATAATAAAAAAATGGAAAGGAGAAATTAATGAACTTTGAAATTCCCGGGAAAATGATTTGATATCGAGGTTCATCAGTCTACCAACAGAAAGAGCAAAAGGCGGCTCTTCAGCACAACAGACCAACTATTGTGAAAATACTGATGATAGAACCGGAGGAGGTTCCGAAACTAGTTTAAGAAGAAGAATATGAGGTGAGATGATCAAATTTTACTTAAATAATTGTGTTAATTCCTAAAAAAAAAGTTCTAATTCTTCCTTATTTTCAACCGGCACCAGTCAGTCAAGATGCCAGTTGAAAATAATAAAGAATTTTCTTGAAATTAGACATAGAAAATATACAAAGTATGAGGTAAGGCGTAAATCTGATTCATTTATCGATGTACATATTTCCAATTCAACCTCTTAAGTCTTATTTTAGATTGGAAAGCTACTTCAGATAAAAATCAAATGAATCGTGAATTCTTCTTACCTCATACATCTATGTTCTTTAACACAGAACCACAGAATCGAGAAACATAATTCCCATCATCAGCTGTTGTCACGACTGTCTACTTTTCATTATGCCGGTTATTTTCTAAACTGCCATCTGGTGTTGATTTAAGGAACTTTGTAATCAAATTTAGTTTGTCTGGAAGCTCAAAATTTCATGGTTCTAATATGATTTTTTTGGATGTATATCTTTTCCCAAACTGTTTATATAGATATTGTTTATTTTTTATTTCACTCACCTCATACTTCATAACTCCTAGGGTTTTGTCAATGAAGTATGAGGTGAGTGAAATAAAAAATAAACAATATTAAAAAATAATATAATTAAAATAACCTCAAAATATAACTTCCTAAAATTAAATATTAAAAAAACCTATTAGTGTTATTTCCTATCTACATAACTTAATGTTTATGTAGACGTTTCAAAAGTTTAGCTTCTTTTTTAACTGTATGATTCTCAAATAAACTATGTGCTATTGCTGATTTTTCAACCAATTTGATTACAAAGTTCTTCAAATCAACACCAGATGGCAGTTTAGAAAATAATCGGCATAATGAAGAATTGACAGTCATGACAACAGCTGAGGATGGGAATGACGTTTCCCGATACCGTGGTTCTGTGTTAAAGAACATAGATGTATGCAGTAAGAAGAATTCACGAATCATTTGATTTTTATTAAGAAAACCTCATTATGTAAAAATTTCCAACTTTATTATATGAGCTACTTCAGAATTTAAGATTTTTTTTTTTACAATGCCATTTATTAGACAGGTAGAATTTGTAACTTAGCCAGTACAATATTTTCATAATTTTATATTAACGAACAGACTTTCTTCGTCAAAAAAATGAGTAAATGTTACCACAATTCATTGCTCAGATGGAGAAGATAACTGAGAAACTGATATTGTAATAGAGAGGCTTGTAAGGGGGAGAGAGAGACAGACAGACAGACAGAGAGAGAGAGAGAGAGAGAGAGTACAGAGACAGGGTTAGTATTGTGTAAATGTATAGCAAATATATTCACTTACTTCTAGGAATTGTTGTACTGTTGTATCCACTACCATGAGTGGTCTATGGATGAGATGCACTACTCCATTCCTAACAGGAATGTTTGCCTTTACTATTTCAGCCAAGACAACTCCTTCTGAATGGTTGGGATCTCCGACTATCGTATTACTCTTCACGTAATCTGCAGACACAACATTAAACATTTTAATTTCCTGATATTTAGAAGAAATTAAGAACTGAAACAAACAATACAGAGAACCTCAAATCTCATAAGGGAACTGTGTACCATTACATGCCGAAACCTACCTAGAAATTTCTCCCAGAGAAGCATTGTGATGTAACAAGACCATGTTCAAAAAAAATTATCAGCCATTTTTAACTGCAAGGCACTAAAATTCAGCGCCAAATCTCTCATTTAAACTATAGGACAGTAATACAACTCGAGACTATAATCCGTCTGTGGAATGTGTAGAGAAATTTGCCAGCTTTGTATATATATATATATTGTACGTAGTATACATAAAGGGAAAGGGCAGTAGTTTTAATTCCCGCATGAGTTAGGTAATATGTAATATTAGAGTATAGTTATTTAGGTTGGCAACCCCAAAATTTAGGAAACTGAACTTTCAATCATGGTCGCCACTGCCATAAGTACGACAGAACGCACTATCGCACAAAAAATAATTAAGAGACATCTTCATATAATTCTATCAGATTGCAATTTTTTATATATTTATTCACTTGATACTAACAATAAATCCCAGTACGACATAATATTTTGTATTCATTTTATTTCATTAGGTGAGAAAATGGGCGAGTTAGTGTACACCAGATTAGTTTACTGTTTATTGGATAAGAACCATAGTAATTTACCAGAATATATAATACACATATGCTTATCCTTCCTCTCAATCTGTAACCATATATATAAACTACTGTTAATAAGAAAACATACCAGTACCGGTACCTTTTTAATTTTTTTAAGATCAGTCTAAAATATGTATGAATGTTAAAATAATTTTAGAATCAACATTTAACATTGTCTTTAAAGTAGAATATAAGAAATATGTGCATATATTTTATTTTATTTTACAGTTAGTAAGGTAAACAATAATTTAATAAAATCTAACCTAAAAACAGTAACAACAATCCTGATTATCTCTTATGAAATAAATAAGCTCTTGAATGACATTATACATAATTATTTAATTGTTTCAAACTGAAAATAAATTTGAAATAATAAACAGGTAACAAATATAAATAATATACTGGGTCTATAATTCAATGTAATCTTGGTCTCTTAATTGTAACATTCAAGTTTTTCATCATTACCGGTACTTCATTTAATTATAATTCAATTTTAATAAATTACACACTTCCTTGCTATATATGTAGGTTACATTGCAGCTATTTTTGTAGGATAAAATCTTTTCCAATATTACCAACATTGAAAGTATGTTCACAAATTAATAGAGTCATATCTTTTGCATGTATACCAGTTGGCTGTGCAAAACCATTAATGTGTTTGTGTTATATAAAAGTTCATAAGAGGCAAATTTTTAATGTTTTAAACATTTGATTATTTTGACCAGCCTCATGGGCTTGGTTAGCATTTCTGACTACTGTTCATGAGGTCCCAGGTTCAATTCACGGTCAAACTATAGGAATTTTTCCTTAAAGGGAATTATTCTTGTGGTTGCCTATGGTCTGAAATTTAGGTTAAGTTTAAGTTAAGAACTCTTCTGGCACTTCATTATAATTTATCACCCATCATATCATTGGGGGAATGTAACTCTGCCTTCCAGGCACCCCAACCTCAGAAGTGAGTTATAATTACACCAATGCCAGGAGAGAACACCAGAAATGTTGAAATGACAACCTGGGGCATTGGAAAAAAAGAAGAAGAAAACAAAAAGCACTTTTGATTAATTATGAAAAGGATTATGGAATGAAAATCCAACCAGCATTTTCCTTGATGGCTCAGAAAAAGCACAAAAAATTAATGTGTGACCAATTGATTTCAAGGTTCAAAACGGTCATTGAATCAAATTAAATATAAATAACAATAAAAACTGAGAAAATTTACTCTCTTATAGGATTTAGAGTTCTTTATATAGAAAAAAATCATCAGAATCAAATATAATAGAATCTTTGTAATTGAAATCAGTGAACTTCTAAATAAAACACAAGATAAACATCCATCCATAGTAATTCTGCCCGAAGGCAGGTCCTTCACTGCAATCATAGCATTTTCATGCTATGCTTGCAGCTTTACAAGGGAATTGTAGGTGTGGTAGCTTCCCATTGCTTTCCACACCAATGAAGGATGATGCTGATGATGATAATGATAAGGATGATGATGATGATGATGGCCATATGATTTCGGGGACCGTTTGGGCCTTAACATTTTCCTGACATTTGTCTTACAGGTGAGAAAAAACCCCGATAAAAACCTCACCCAGAAAAACTGCCCCGACCGGGGATCGAACCCAGGTCTGCTGCGTGATAAGGCAGCACGCTACAAATTAAATATAAATAAAAATAAAAACTGAGAGAATTTTACTCACTTATAAGATTTAGAGTTCTTTAGATAAAAAAAAATCATCAGAATCAAATATAACAGAATCTTTGTATATAAATCAGTGAACTCCTAAATAAATAAAACACAAGATAAACAAAAGAATAAAAATATACAAAGATTCTATAGAGACAATATTGGTATTTTAAATTAATGAAATGAGTCATCTTATTTTACCTCATGCTCTATGTTTTTCTAACATGGAAACTGCAGTTTTCAAAAGATAAGATAAGATACAATTAATTTTATTGACTGAAAACCTCATAATGTTATTTCCCATAATTAACTTATGAATTTGGTGCTATAACCTACATTTCTCATATATTTTTTTCCAATGCCACCAGTTAGTCATTTCAACATTTCTGGTGTTCTCTCCTGACATTGACATACTGTAACCCATTTCTGAGGTTTGGGTGCCTGGAAAGGCGGGGTTACACTGCTCCAATGATATGATGGGTAACAATGCACCAGGAGAGGCCTTAATTTAATGTGACTAGACGTCCTGATTTTGGCAGGACAGTCCCGATTTTTAACTATTTGTCCCGCGGCGTTTTAAAAAGTCCCAATTTTTTATAGACTGCACAACAAGCTAGGGAACAGCGGAAGAACGGAAAGAGAATACACGGTTTTTGGTGGCCATGTGGATTTTTCGCCAGGATATGAGTTTTATATTATTTTTGTTAATTTTATAATGTTAAACTTTAATAATAACAAATAATTGTTGAGAATTGATTATTGAGAACTGCTTTTCAAAGTTTGCATTGTTTGATCAGTTGTTAGAATTCGACAACCATTGTTTGGTAAATAAAGTGTGGACATCAGAAAAATCACAATTAAGTGTTGAAAGTCATTTTATGTGTGAAATATAATTTAACAAATTCTTGTGAAAAATTTCATGACATTTTAAACAAGATAGCAATCTACTAAAAAAAAATTCACTCAAATGAGAGATAGCCAAAGAATAAAATAATGCTGGTACTATAGGCCTTCATATTTTTGTAATGTATTACATTTGTAAATTGTACTTACCCATGTTGAAATTAAAATAAATATATTACAATACTATTTTTGCATTCTATAAATATTTTTGTGGCTCCATATAGACAAAATTTTAAATCAAGAACCCCCCCCCCCTGGTCAATGGTGTCCCGCTTTACCAATGTTAAAATCTGCTCATCTTACCTTAATCCTAAACTTAATCTAATGAGGTGAATATGATATTTATGATAATGATGGCCAGATGGTGTTCGGGGACCATTTGGGCCTTAAATTAACATAAGTAATGCCACGAGTGATTTCCAAATTATCGATAAATTCACAACTCACGAAGTGAGGAGTGAATTTATGTAGAGAATTTGGAAATCAAGAGTGGCATTTGTTAGGATTATTTAACGAATAAAATTAAGCTGTTTACTCACAAATCATTATTTAAATATAGTTATTTTAAAATATTTAATGTAAATGGCGATGTTTGAAAACAAATGAGAAACGTTTAGTATGCTTCATTTGCTTCTTTTGTTAATCATTGCAACCAGATCATATTATTTATTGCCAAAGGAATGCAAAATTGTAAGAATGCTCTCTAGCGGAGAAAAAATGAAACACATCAAACTGTATATTAATTCATTTCTGATGTCCTATGATGTAAATATGACAATTATATTTTTCTGGATTATTACCTGGGAAAAAATACATTTAAGAAAGTGCAAACAGTGGTTTCTTTTTTGATGGTATAATCAATTGCTACAAATGTTTTTATATTAACTCCCAGATGCGCTATGTGTTGACATTCATGTGCTATATATACAATCTGGTAGCTGTATTTGTTAGAGAGTCAGTCACTGCAAAATAATGCTATGACCTATTCAGAATGTTTAAAAGGAGGTTCTTTCTTTATTATGATAAACTTCAGTTGGTAAATTCTAGGCAAAACACGACTGTGATTGGTTGTAAATAAAAAATCATTGAAATGTGATTGGTCATTGACTCCCATTTTGGGTATGAGTTAAATAGTCCTTATATTTGTCTTACAGGTGAGAAAAAAACCTCACCCAGGAAATTTGTCTCGACTGGGCCTGCTGCATGACAAGGCAACATGTTACCTCGAGACCAAATCGGTAGACAACATATTAACCAAGCTATACTAATTCTGAGCTAAGGTCCAAATGCACTGTAAACAATATGATTGCATTTCATTGGTCGAATATCGATTTTACCTTTAAGCATGTAAGAAAATGTAGTTTGCTCTCTAACATTCGAAATGAAGAAAATAAAATTGTAGGCCTACATTATCTACACATTTCTATTTACATTATATGGGACAATCTTAAAATATTTAATTACAATTTTTATATATTTGCCGCATGCAAATACATTAGTCTCTACTCAAATTACTTCCAATCACTGGTGAGCTGACTCACCGTGAGCAAGTGCAAAGATCGAATTAGCGACCCACTAACTGGTCATGCATGAAAGTCGTCGTTTTCGCAATATTGGCAAGAAATTACCCAGAAGTCTCAGCGATAAAACCACTTCCGTTATTTTCGTCTGCTAGAGGAACGCATTTACGCTTGCGTCCCGCAAATAATACCGTATACATCGACGTCTGCATCGCGCAATAATACGCCGATTCTCCTGTTCTTCCAGTTGAATTCTTTGGTAGACTCTATCAAATTCCTCTTCTCCGCGTATACCAAAAACATGATCGAAGTCTTCAAGGTCCGACATCTTGGATAAAGCGGCAAGGTTTCAAACTACATCGGTTACCATCGGTTCCCTTCGGGATTCTCACGATAAGTTTCTATCTTAAGCTATGATCTTAAGTTACCTCGTCAGGTAGCTTATGAATTTGAACAATTATTATCGCATGAATAGATTTCTGAGTAAGCAAAATCGTATTAGGATAAAACTTTCTCAGCAGAGAACGCCTTTTACGGTCTAATGCGTTCAAAGATTCGACCCTAAATAAGCATTATTTTATACTTATGCATGCACTATGCAGAATGTGTTTGAATTTAAATTGTTGCAAAATGGGAAGTTCTGTAAAATTTCTAAAATATTGGAAAGGAAAGTCTTTTAAAATTGGAGAAAAACATTAATTTAATATCCATCCATAGTAATTCTGCCCGAAGGCAGGTCCTTCACTGCAATCATAGCATTTTCATGCTATGCTTAAAAATGTATAAATGACTTTTGAAAATTTGAAATAAAACTATTTTATAATACTTACATGTAGGATTCTTGCCATCTGTCTGCACAGTGAAGGAGATAGTAACTCGAACATTATCACTAAATGCCATTGTTTCATAATCCTTGTCTTTTGGAGTGGCGTCGGTGAACAAAACATGATTTGGAACTATGTGGCCATCGATTACTTTCTGGTCAATCTTGTCAGGCCGAGGTGCAGGCTGTAACGTTATTTACAAAATATAAGTTTAATCAATATTAAAGAATCTAGTGTACCAATTATTTCTTTCCTATTTTCTGCAACAATATCTACTATCAGAATGTTTTGTCCTCCTTCAAATTAAAAAAAAGTGAGAGAATATACCACCCTACAAACCAGCAAAGAAGAAAACATTTCAAGAAATTTATCTATCTATGTGAAACTCATACAGATCTCAGAAAAAAAATGTACCAAATTTAACATTACACTAGCATCAACAAACAAATTAACTTAAGTAATCTTTTTATATGGGTGTGAAACATGGACTCTTACTTTAAGCGAAGAAATGAGATTACGAGTTTTTGAGAATAAAGTTCTTAGGAAAATTTTTGGACCAAAGAGAGATGAACAGACAGGTGAATGGAGAAGACTACATAACAATGAACTACATGATCTTTATAGGAAGCCAGATATAATAAGAACAGTTAAGTCTCGTAGACTGCGATGGGCAAGACATGTGGCACGTATAGGGAATGAAAGACTTGCATGGAAGCTTCTTGAAGGAAAGCCAGAGGAAAAACGCCCAGTTGGTAGACCAAGAATGAGGTGGGAGAATAACATTAAGTATGATTTGAGGGAAGCAGATTATACAGGGAATGATTGGAAAGCATTAGCTCAGGATAGTGATGTATGGAGAACTTATGTCCGCGCGGCCACGAACCTACGAGTTCGATAGTGCCAGTGAGTAAGTAAGTAAGTAAGTAATAATAATAATAATAATAATAATAATAATAATAATAATAATAATAATAATAATAATAATAATAATAAGTAGGTAGTGGTACTCGAAAGAGCATTAAGTTTTAGGTTTATGATTTGTCTTTTATCAGTTCATTCAACGATCCCGTCCATCTTGTGCATTGTTTGTAACGGTATCGCTCTCACATATCTTGCATTCGCACGAGTCACTCGGTTGGTGGGATTTCATATTTTTGCACATTTTATGGTGATATCCATGTGTTGCTAGGCCTATGATTTAAGGAATATTAATAATGAGCAGTAATGGTTCATTGTTTGATACAGGATCACAAAATTGAAGAAGAAACTAAAGTATTAAAAAACATTTGTGAAGCTGTCTGCGAAACCCCACCTTATGCTGTGGTTTATCCACGACGCAACGCGCCAGCGCAAAAATTGCTCCCCATGTATTTAAATGGAGGTGGTTTATCTACAACGCAAATTGCTGGCGCAAAAAAATTTGCGCTGACATGTCGCGTCGTGTTTTGGAATCTCTTGAATCCAGGACGCAATTTGCCAGCGCAAACAAAGAATATAGAAAATATTACCCGTACTCATTGGTGTAATTGCTAAAAACAAACTAAGATTTTACAACAAAATGTCGCAAATACAGTACTTGTTTTATAACTTTCCAATTTTAACGACGAAAGTTAGGTAGTTTTGTTGCAAATCATCGAGTTCTATACAATATGAGCATGAAGGAGTACAGAGATGTACAGGAAAAAGTTATTGTGGCTTCAACTTAGTCAAGATATAAATAAAAGCTGTAAATATTGTATCTCGGGGATATGGATGTGCATAAATTTCGTCTTCTATTAAATTCAAAACCTGATAAAACTGCTCAGACGAAAATCTGAAGAATTCTAAAATTTGGTATATTCATCAACGATATGTTTATTTAAGAACTAAAGAATCATTTATTCTATAATTTTCCATACAACATTCATATGATGCTGTTGCTCTAGGAACTTTTTCTGTATTTACTAATATTTCGAACTATTTTAATCGTTTTGCAACGACACTTGAAACTTTTTTTATGAATAATTTTAATATGTTTATCTATGTAGACAAATTATGACTTTTACTCTCAATTTATTTTCAAAGTTCTTTATTAGAATTGAAGTTGGCATACGTGAACGCTCATAAAATTAAATCCACCAGATGGCAGGACATATGTGTGAATGACCAACATTTGCATTTAATTCCAAACCATATTTTAAGAAATAAATGTTCAATCACTTCATTTTGTTAGATTCCGATGGGTCAGTTTAGTGTACATCACATTAGTTTATAGTTTAGTAAATAGTATGTATGTAATTTATTTTATTAGGTTATGCAGGGACAGGTTTGTATACATTAGTTTTTGTAAACACATTTGGAAATTTATTATTAACGTTGGTCATTTTGATTTTCCATATATGTGGTGACATCTGGCGACAATTCCATAAACATATGCGCTGTAGCGTATACGCTCCATGCGAAACCAGTCTCACGCCGAGCGAAACGCGAATTCGCGTCACGTCGGGCGCGACACGCTGTATAATAAACCGTAGCATTAAGGAGGATCTTCACCGGTGTGAAACCCATCTTGAACAAATAATGCCAAATGATTAACGCTGACAATCTTTTTTTTTGCAAATACCCCAGGTTTGTCTTTCGACATTCCTGGTGTTCTCTCCTGGCATGGCGTGCTTGTAACCCACTTCTGAGGATGGGGCGCCTGGAAGGCAGGGTTACGTTGCCCCTATGATATTACGGGTGATCATGATGATAGTGGTGCGCCACTAATATGAATATGAATGATGATGATTGCGATGACCATATGATTTCGGGGACCGTTTGGGCCTTAAAGTTTTCCTGACATTTGTCTTACAGGTGAGGAAAAACCCCGATAAAAACCTCACCAAGAAAAACTGTCCCGGGCCCGCTACGTGACAAGGCAGCACGCTACCCAGAGACCACAGCGGTGGATCTTTGCTTATAATAAACCAGAACTAACAAAGGTAAGATAAATGAGGTTCTAATGCAATTCTATTTTACGAAATCACTAAAATTGTGTTTATAATTTTTCACATGTAACAATATATTATATAAAAATAAATTATTACCTTGAAACCCTCATCAACAGGAATGAAAAAAGTATTTTTCCCTTCTGTCAAGAAAACATTTCCCTTGTTATTCTGATTGACTCGTTGCCGAAATGACCTGTAAACAATTACAATAAATAGTATTTTCAGAATGAATTCCAATACAGGTTAATAAATAGTTAGAATTTTACGACTCATCTCATAATAATCTATAATTGAGGTGAGTCGTAAAAATCTAATAACACTGGTCAAGATGATTTTTGTCTCATGAGTACCAATAGTTATACTTTATGCAGTTTTTATCGTGTTTTCAAATATGTATTCGGAATTTTTCCATCGCCTACAGTTTTTTTTATTTCAATTTCAATTAATGGATTTAAATAATTTTTTTAATAAAGATTTTTTCATTAATAGTGAGTGGAGAACATATTTTTATCGACTCACCTCATATATTTTCAAATTTCTTTGATACCGACGGTTTCAGACAATATCATGTCCCTCTTCAGTCATGGCTTGCACTCATGAAATTCCGTGATTGTTGATTTCTTTAGTGACTCACCTCTTGTGCTGCCATCTTTTGTTGGGATTATATGTCACTAAAGAAATCACAAATCATGGAATTTCATCAGTGGAAGCCATGACTGAAGAGGGACATGATATTGTCTGAAACCGTCGGTATCAAAGAAATTTGAAAATGTATGAGATGAGTCGATAAAAATGTTCTCCACTCACTATTAATTATATAACCTCATAATGTTTACTTCCCAGTATTAATTTAAATAAAACATTTTTTCGTCCATTTGTCCATTGTAAAATAAAATCAAATGAGCTAACTCAGGAGATTTCAGCTATGGAAAAGAGATATGAAGGCAAATGGAATCCTAATATGCTAGCCAATTATTGTTGGACCATCAAGAGGGATGCTCCACAGGTGAAATATAGCACAAAATCGTCATTTCTTACTTTCTAGGTGAGTCCGAATGTTCGAATATTGTGCAGTTATGAATGTAGAAAATATTAAAGTGTTTGAAATTATAAATTCCTGTTTCTTGGAAACCTTGCGTGATGAAGAAAAACCGATATCATATTTGAATTCAGAAGGAAAAATACTATCAGAATCACATATTTTTCTTTCTGAGACAAAAAAAAAAGTTTATTTTTTGTTGCTCAGTGTTATTAATTTATTAAAGTAAACCTCACAGAGTCACTTCCTTTAATATTAAGTTCAATAAATGTATTTACAGTTTATATTATTAATCCTTAAATTGACAAACACTAATTTCTGTTGTCAATTATTTAAATGTGCCAGACTGCAGTGAAAACAAAATCATGTATAACTATAAGTAATTACTAGGGCTAGGATTTTTATGACCTGAAAACCACCGAAATATGTAAAAAATGCAGTTATGATCTAAAATTTTCCAAAATATGCACAGTAACATAAAAAATATGGCCTAAATATTAGGTCTATAATTATGTAATAATTTCAGTTGTAAAATCAAGTAGTAAATCAATAATTAACTCTTTAAGAATAAAAAGCAAATGAGAAGCAAACTAAAGCATGGCATTTGATATTGTAGCAGCTTTCCATTTTATTAAAATTTTCAGTAGCTACCTGCTTATTGCAAGACAATACATAAATATATATTTGATAATAAAAACACATAAATATATTCCGATTGAGGGTCTTTCCACTTTTCAGCGGTTGCCCTTTTACCAGACGGCTGCTGGCCCTTCACATCCACATGTGTCAATCTCAGAGGTAGATGATCAACAGCCAGTGTAGGGGTGACATGTGGTTAGCATGTCGAGTCCCCCAGCCGTTATAGCTGGTTCCTCAACCTGGAGCCGCTACTTATTGTAGCTACCCAATTGCCTCACGATGCTGGGTGGGCACCGGTCCCATACTGGCCGAAATACCATGAGAAAATTTCTTCCCCCATGGAGACTCGAACCAGCGCAAGTCCCGTAGCTCTGCGCCAAGGCTTCCTACCTTAACCGCTCGGCTACGGCGCGGGAATTAAAACTAAATAGGGAAGGAGGAAGATAGATTTTACAAGAAACAAAATTCTGAAAAAATTAACAACTCAAATGAACATGGATGAAAGAAATTGTATGATAAAAGTTCTTTACTTCTTAAAAGAGTAAAAAAATATGACGAATATGACCAATAAAATAAAATAAGTTAAAATATACCTTCATAGGTAAAATCCGTCGTCCACAACTTATAAAACGTATAATCGTTATGCCTGTAGGCCTTTCAGGACATCCGTCCCATCTTCAGCAGTACATTCTTCTCTACAGCATCCAGTATGGTATGTCGTGACATAGCCACATTAGGACCAGCAGCATCAAACAACATACTGGATACTGTAGAGAAGAATGTACTGCTGAAGATGGGACGGATGTCCTGAAAGGCCTACAGGCATAACGATTATACGTTTTATAAGTTGAGGACGACGGATTTTACCTATGAAGGTATATTTTAACTTATTTTATTTGATGACTCTCCACCTCAACGGTTTTAACAATGAATTTTATTATTATTGAATATGACCAATAAATTGCTATAATATTCTCTGTGACATATAAATAGCCAAATATGCAGAAACATGACTTAACAAACTACATTAATTCTATTAGTTTTTTAATAAAAATAATTTATGTATATTTAAGAAACATGCCAGTCTTACCACAAAATATATATCACAAAAATTCTAGCCTTAGTAATTACTGTATATTGTATAATTCAACACATATTTAGATTATATTTGAAGAGAAAAATTTTCGAGATGATTTTTTTGTTGACCCTTTAATTTTATCCCAAGCGTGTTGGAAATTAAAAGTATTTTTACACGCTTTATATTAGCTTGACCTGTATCTATCTATCTAACTATCTATGTAACGGAATTTTTCAACGCGATTTTCACCCACTTAAAATTATTGGATCGACTTGAAACTTTGAATACTTATAAAAGACCCGTGACAATACAATAATTTCATATTTTGTTTCTAAAATCATGACCAGAATCATCAGAAAAACAAAAACAGTGTATTTGTATCTATGTAACGGAATTTTTGAACATGGTTTTCACCCGCTTAGAAACATTGGACGAAAACATTGGATCGACTTGTAACTTTATATAGCCTACTTGTAAAGGACCCGTGATAATACAATATTTTCATATTTGATTCTAAAATCCTGGCCAGAATCGTCAGATAATAAAAAAAAAGTGTCCTTGTATCTATGTAATGGAATCTTTGAACACGATTTTCACCCACTTAGAAACATTGGATCGACTTGAAACTTTGTATACTTGTAAAGGACCCGTGACAATACAATAATTTCATAATTTGTTTCTAAAATCCTGGCCAGAATCATCAGAAAAAAAATCAAAACTGGTATAATAGGTTGCGGACATGTCGAATTTTTAGTCAATCGTTGTAAGAGCTCAGTTGGTAGAGGGGTGAACTCTAGTGGTACATAATTTCAGTAATCCATAGGTTGCTAGTTCAAATCCGGCTGGGAGGATTTTTCTTCGAAGAGTATTACTTTTAGCTCATACTACAATAGTATCGAATTTAAATATATTTACATTTTTATTTTATTCTGTAAAATATTAAAACTAAGAAATAAAAAATAAATAATAGATTTAAAAAACTAAAACAACACGCTTTATTAGAAAACCGAACTAAAAAAAATGAAAAATAATTTTAATTTCCAACACGCTTGGGATAAATAATTTTACCATCAAAAGCGTGGGGTGCTTTTTACGATTTTTAGATTTTCTTCTTAGAGACTTTACTTTTACCAATATCTGTTTATTATCAAATATATTAATTGATAAAGAGCACCCCACGCTTTTGATGGTAAAATTATTTATCCCAAGCGTGTTGGAAATTAAAATTATTTTTCATTTTTTAAGTTCGGTTTTCTAATAAAATGTGTTTTTTAAACTATTGTTTATTTATTATTTTTTAGTTTCTTTTTTAAAAATGTAAATATCTTTAAATTCGATACTATTGTAGTATGAGCTAAAAGTAATACTCTTTTTAAAAAAATCCTCCGAGCCGAATTTGAAATTATATACCACTACAGTCCACCACTCTACCAACTGAGCTACCAGAGGATATAATATTAATTTCTTACAATGATAGACTAAAAAGTTGATAAGTCCGCAAACTATTATATATTATTTATCAAATTGTTGTATTGTCATTGGTCCTTTACAATTATACAAAGTTTCAAGTCGATCCATTGTTTCTAAGTGAGTGAAAATCGTGTTCAAAGATTCCGTTACATAGATACAAATACACTTTTTTTTTGATTTTCTGATGATTCTGGCCAGGATTTTAGAAACAAATATAAAATTATTTTATTGTCACGGGTCCTTTACAAGTATACAAAGTTTCAAGTCGATCCAATGTTTCTAAGTGGGTGAAAATCGTGTTCAAAGATTCCGTTACATAGATACAAAGACATTTTTTTTGATGATTCTGGCCAGGGTTTTAGAAAAAATGAAACTATTGTATTGTCACGGGTCCTTTACAAGTATAAAAAGTTTCAAGTCTATCCAATGATTTTAAGTGGGTGAAAATCGCGTTGAAAGATTCCGTCACAAAGATAGATACAGGTCAAGCTAATATAAAGTGTGTAAAAATACCTTGGACAGCTCGTTGGATTCTACATAATTCAAGTTAAATGTCTTATATAACCTTACCTGAATCTATGATGTCCCATATCTAGATTTTCTGATTGGTTGAGGAACTGAAATGCATCAGGATTGTATATTGCAGCTGAGTCCTTATTGGCAGACCTGATGGGTACCAGAACCTGATCTATTATATGCAGGACCTGCTGTTTGCCACTCGGGTTCGGGTGCATGTAATCTGAGCGATTCTGAATTATCTTTGCATTGTTGACATATATATCTCCTTTATTACGTGTTATCCATATTGGTGGATTTCCTTCCAGCTGCGACAAAATTGATGGATTTGGTATACCCAATTTGCTCAATGGATGTGCCAAGTTAGCTAAAAAGAAGAACACATACAATGAATATCACTTGTTTTCAGGCTTGCCAACTTTCATTATAGGAAATCTACTGAAGTTAACAAAATATAAAGAAGTTTTAATGGCTATTCTTTGCCAGGAGTATATCTGTATGTTTCAATGCAGAACAAGTGACAGCTACTATAGACTATATAAGACATGATTTTGCCATCAGTTTGCTTACTTACTTACTCACTGGCGCTATCGAACCTGTAGGTTCATGGCCGCGCAGACATAAGCTCTCCATACATCCCTATCCTGAGCTAATGCTTTCCAATCATTTTCTGTATAATCTACTTCCCTGAAATGCTATCAGTTTGCAGATTTTTAAAATCTATTTATTCATTTATTACTAAGTCCTTCTATCAATTGACGATGTTATGCATCAATCGGCTAAGCATCATATTTAAAAAAATATATAATTTGATTCCACCTGTTGCACTGGACATGAAGTAACTTATGTGTACGCAAACTTTTAGCGCCAAATCTCTAAATACAGCCTCATTATTTACGAAAAATGTAAACGCCATCGGTCCTAACAGAGATTCTACGTTTTGCAACAAACGGCTTTGAAACTAAGATCTTCTAAGTGCTAATCTAAATTTAGCACTATATAATCGGCCGCGGTGGACTAGTGGTTATGCTCATTGTCTCTGGTCCCGAGGGTCGCGGGTTCAAACCCGGTCGGGGTCGATGGATTTTTTTTAGGATGGAAAAATCCAAGGAGCCAGTCCTCTTGGAGAGACTTTAAGCCGTGGGTCCAGAGTCTGAAGATTTTCAGGCTCGTAAAATATCCTTAAGCCTGAATGAAAAGGCCTCTAAGCAAAATTTACCGAATTTTTCCGTCATAGTACTACCTTGGTTTCCTAGATGTCAGTATGAGGCGGAACGCTGACCACGGACCACTCAAATGACATATATAAGAAAACAAGTGTAACTAAATTAGTATGGTTCAAATTCTTCCCTGTAGGGGGAAAGCGCCTAAATCTCTGTTAAGGGAAACATGGGCTTACAAGATACAAGAAGATACAAAGAGCATACTTATGATTTGCAGTGGGTACGTGCTGCGAAATATGGCACTTCTTCGCGTAATTCACTGAAATTTACGCACTTTGCAAGACAATATTAAACCGTCACTTGAGAATATTTCCGCACCAAATTCTTTCACAAAATTGGTCAGTTTGTCTTACTATTGTCCGTTCTTCAGGCATCGTAAAACAACTGTTCTAAAGGTAAAAAAAAAGAAGGATTCTATGCAATGATATGTGTCATGAAGTTTGCCCATTTCAATTAATTTCATTGAAATACTAAGTTAATTTCCAGAAAAATGACAAATAGGCATTTGTAGGCATTGTAAGCTGAAATAGGTATTTATAGGCAAAATGAATTTCATGGAAAACAACTCTAGGGTCGTCGGTATGAACTTATATGAAGTCACTTTTACAATATCTATAATAAATAACTGTAGGCATTTTCCCTAACATCCGGTCTCAACTCATTACTTGACAACGCCTCACAGGTACGGAACCCGTGATACGTGGCTTCGCAAAGGAATGTGGCTACAACACGACGGAGCTCCAGCTCACTTTCATACCAATGTGACGAGGGGGACCAGTCCTATGACCTCCGAGATCACCTGATCTTAACCATCTCGACTACTTTTTATGGGGAGACATGAAACAGTCTGTTTACCAGACTCCAGTAGAGTCACGTATGGATCTTATAGCCTCAGACTCCAGTAGAGTCACGTATGGATCTTATAGCCTCAGACTCCAGTAGAGTCACGTATGGATCTTATAGCCTCAGACTCCAGTAGAGTCACGTATGGATCTTATAGCCTCAGACTCCAGTAGAGTCACGTATGGATCTTATAGCCTCAGACTCCAGTAGAGTCACGTATGGATCTTATAGCCTCAGACTCCAGTAGAGTCACGTATGGATCTTATAGCCTCAGACTCCAGTAGAGTCACGTATGGATCTTATAGCCTCAGACTCCAGTAGAGTCACGTATGGATCTTATAGCCTCAGACTCCAGTAGAGTCACGTATGTATCTTATAGCCTCAGACTCCAGTAGAGTCACGTATGGATCTTATAGCCTCAGACTCCAGTAGAGTCACGTATGGATCTTATAGCCTCAGACTCCAGTAGAGTCACGTATGGATCTTATAGCCTCAGACTCCAGTAGAGTCACGTATGGATCTTATAGCCTTAGACTCCAGTAGAGTCGCGTATGGATCTTATAGCCTCAGACTCCAGTAGAGTCGCGTATGGATCTTATAGCCTCAGACTCCAGTAGAGTCGCGTATGGATCTTATAGCCTCAGACTCCAGTAGAGTCGCGTATGGATCTTATAGCCTCAGACTCCAGTAGAGTCACGTATGGATCTTATAGCCTCAGACTCCAGTAGAGTCACGTATGGATCTTATAGCCTCAAACTCCAGTAGAGTCACGTATGGATCTTATAGCCTCAGACTCCAGTAGAGTCGCGTATGGATCTTATAGCCTGAATCCACGCTGCTACAGAAATAATTCAAACGAGGCCAGGCATTGCACCGCCGATGTACGCTATGCAATGAGATGGGAGGTGGATATTTTGACAACTTGACGTGACTGTGACGGTATTGTCAAGTATTGAGTTTTGAAATCCAACTAACGAATCTATTGAGAAGTTAGCTATTCATAAGCGTGAAAACGCATCGTTTCCGGACATCATCACCACCATCATCATCCAGGGATTAAGTATGTTGGTCGTTCCGGTTTCATGAAAGCTATAATTGTTAAAATTGTTCAGACCATCTTCTGTGTGGGCGACCAACAATTCTCCTTCCGTGCGGTTTATAATTTAGCAATAATTTTGGAAATCTTTCTTCTGGCATTCTATCAATATGTTCTTTCCAGTCGTTCCTATATTTAATTATTCGGTCTGTAAGTTTGAAAATATTTAGTTCCTTTCTTATATCTTCATTTCTTTTCTTTTCATTTCCGGACATTAGTACTTTATTAAAAAAATAATCAACATATCTGAATATACCACCTCACCTCCGTTGTCTGTGTTTTTTTTCAACACCCTGTATATATATATATATATATATATATATATATATATATATATATAGGAAGACAGTTTTATTTAACCTAAACATCAATGATATAATAAAAAATGGAACGAAGAAACAAATAAAGAGGAATAAAATTAGATCAAACACACTACTTGAAAACATTATTATACGCTGATGACCAGGTAATAATAGTAAATACGGAAGACGAACTTCAAAGGAATATTTTTAAATTACATAATATATGTGAACAATATAATCTCAAAATATCCACAGAAAAAAAACTAAGGTAATGGCATTCCAAGGGAAAAATCAAATCAGATCGAAAATAGTAATAGGAAACAAAATCATAGAACAGGTGAACCATCTCAAATTTCTAGGATGTGACATTTCATTTAATTATGATAATGATATAACTAATAAAATAGCAAAATTCCAGGGAATATGTGGTACGATAAAACGATCACTAAATAAGAAAACAACAAGAGAGACCCAATTGAAATTTTATAAAACGTTGGCAGTACCGGTACTGCTCTATGGTTCAGAAGCCTGGATACATAAAAAAAACAATATCTAAGTAGGATAACGGCGGCAGAAATGAAATTTTTGAGATCTGTTAAAGGGTGCACTAAGGAAGACAGAATCAAGACCACAGAAATAAGACAGGAACTTGAAATATTTGCAATAACTGATAAAATGGATACATATAGACAAAAATGGAAGCAACACATAGACAGAATAAATGAATGAAGATAGATATCCAAAAGTAATAACAAAATACAAACCTAAAGGCACCCGAGATGTGGGCAGACCTAGAAAGAGATGGGCTGAAGTCGGAACGGGTCAACAGACCTAATCCATGAATGCAGATGATGATGATGATGACGACTATTGAAAAATCAGTGTTGTTGTGAAGCTTTACACACAGTCTATTGCCTTTCTACATAGCAACCATCTGGTGAAAACACATACTCCTTCTTTCAAGTTTGGTCATTTTCGGCGTCTACTTGGTAGGATCGATGAAGAAATTTAAAAAATTTTTTCAAAAATCTCTTCATAAGAACAACCTCAATGGCTTCATTGCTTCTGAATTTGCTGGAAGAATTAAGGATGATGAATAGAGAGGTAGGATATTATCTTCCCGACTTTGGTGTTTCGATATCAAGTCGCTATGGCTTGTTGGAAGTGGAAGATCTATGAATAATGCTGAGAACAGAACTGGGCCGTGTATAATCCCTCAGGAGCGCCACATCATTAACAGTTTCTCTTCCCCCTACGTGTAAGTCAGGTCAGGATTACATCGGGGAAATTTTGTACACCACTCTTAGTTAATTTCCCTACAACGGCCTTGAATAATGCGTATATTATAAATTTCAAGGTTTCAGTTAATGAAATTCAGCGGATTTAATTGTTTCTAAATGATTCCTTATTCTTTGGTACAATACCTTACAAAAATATTTCACGCGGATCCGAATTCCTCAGCAAATGCAATTTATGGTCCAATTTCGCCCGTTTACGAAATTTACATTTCTTTAATTACCTCTTCAATTGATGAAACAATATATAACTAACTCACTGGCACTATCAAACCCGTAGGTTCATGGCCGCGCGGACATAAGCTCTCCATACATCCCTATCCTGAGCTAATGTTTTCTAATCATCCCCTGTATAATCTACTTCCCTAAATTCATAGTTATTGTTATTCTCCCACCTCATTCTTGGTCTACCAACTGGGCGTTTTCCTCTGGTTTTCCTACAAGAAGTTTTCCATGCACGTCTTTCATTCCCCATTCGTGCCACATGTCCTGCCCATCGCAGTCTATGAGACTTAACTGTTCTTATTATATCTGACTTCCTATAAAGACCATGTAGTTCACTGTTATGTAGTCTTCTCCATTCTCCTGTCTGTTCATCTCTCTTTGGTCCAAACATTTTCCTAAGAACTTTATTCTTAAATATTCGTAATCTCCTTTCCTCCCTTAAAGTAAGAGTCCATGTTTCGCATCCATATAATATAACTGGTAGAATAATAGTTTTATATATTTTCATTTTTACGTTTTTTGATTTTTGAAAGGAGCTGGGAAGTCAAGAGTCCCTGTAATGCATAACAGCACGCATTTCCAGAATTGAGGAAAAAAACTGTATGACATAATAAAACTAATCCTCTTTTCCTTCAATTAAAGAAAAGAAGGCGCTGTATGGAATAGGACCCTTGTGTTTATTCATAATTTTGTCCTTATTTTTATAGATTCCTAAAATACGGTTTACGTTTAATTGGCTATATCATGTGACGTAGTTGTTTTTAATTGGATTCTGTTTATTCGTGTACCATGTTTGTCTTTAGTCAATATTCTGTCTTGAAAATGACAGCTTCGCTGTTGAAACATGTTGACTCTTTTTTTTTAACTGGTGAAATGGGTACATTGATTGCGTGTCTTATATTTGTCAGGAAAGGAGATTACAAGTATTTGAGAATAAAGTTCTTAGGAAAAATTTTGGTCCAAAGAGAGATGAACAGACAGGCGAATGGAGAAGACTGCTTAAGAGTGAATTACATGGTCTTTGTAGGAAGCCAGATATAATAAGAACAGTTAAGTCTCGTAGACTGCGATGGGCAGGACATGTTGCACGTATGGGGAATGAAAGGCGTGCACGGAAGCTTCTTGTAGGAAAACCAGACGGAAAACGCCCAGTTGGTAGACCAAGAATTAGGTGGGAGAATAACATTAACTAAGATTTAAGGGAAGTAGATTGTACAGGGGATGATTCGAAAACATTAGCTCAGGATAGGGATGTATGGAGAGCTTATGTCCGCGCGGCCATGAACCTACGGGTTCGATAGAGCCAGTGAGTTAGTTAGTTATATTTGTCATACTCTTTCTAGGATTTTTGTGTATATACCGGCAGGATGTCTTTGCCCATTTTCTGTATTGAAATAACTTGCATATACAAAATACAAGTGAATTTTCGAATTTTTTGTTCCCATACTGGTCGGAATTCCATGAACAAATTTCTTCCTGCTTGGGGATTCGAACCAGTTTGTATTCTCTGCAGGCTGTGCGGTGAAGAGACCGTTAAGCACAGTTTAGACAGAAAACTATGAATGAATCAGCATATAATTAATGAAAGAGATCTTTTTCATCTGTTCCAAAATCAAAAATTCTTTTCGTTGCCAAAACTTGCGTCTGATATACTGTAAGTAAATACGTCATAAATTAGTTATATATTCAGACGATTTGGCTGGAAATCGCGTTTTACGCTTCACTAACGCCAAAGACTAACGTGAAAAGAAATGGATTTTTCTAAGATCGTTAAAACATGTAGAGAACAGAAGAACTCTACCAAACTTTCACATGTTCTGTGATTTGATATAAGAAACCCGTGGCCTTCGCCACCTAAAGTTAATATTATATAAAGGTTGTTAAACATTTTACATAATGACATGAAACTATTTGACAAATAACTATAGGGCGCTTAGTGTTACTTTACCATTCAAGGTCATGTACTTATCATCTTCTCCATTATTTGGAAGGGATTGTTTCTTTCAGTAGTCGATGTCACTTAGTCCCTACGACAATTATTGACACCACCACATCTTGTTGTTATTGCTGGCGCGAGACAAATTCCAGATTCACACGAACTGGTTTGACAGTTGAATGAATAAAAGTAGGCAAGCCGGGATTTGAACCCAGAACCTCTAAACTGATACGTACTTTTGTGCGCTACCAGTTGCGCTATCCTAGGCTCCTAGAACAAACATATATATAATCTATCATGAGAGGTAGCGGGATCTATCTCACTGCCCTCTCGTGGCTCCTATAACAAGTAAGCAAATTAAAGATAATTTTTACTTTACAGCAGTGACGTTTCTTTATTTCGATGTTATAATTAAATTTTGATTTTAGCAATGCAGGCCTAATATGACATGAAAAGAAAAATAAACGCCTGAACCGGGATTTGAACCCAGGACCTCTAAATTGATACTTGGTAATTCATATTTGATATATATGACATGAAAAGAAAAATAAATCTTGGACGGGGATTTGAAGCCGAAACTTTGAATTGATACTTCAGTGCGCTGCCACTTACGCTATCCAAGCAATCCTCTCACAAGCATTTAATTTTCTTAATATATATTCTCTATATTTTTTCTTTGTATATATTCTCTATTCTCTATAGAGAATATGTATACATATACTGTAAAGAAAAATAAAATGTTTGTACTAGGATTGCTTGGATAGCGTAAGTGGAAGCGCACTGAAGTATCAATTGAGAGATCCGGGTTCAAATTCCCGTCCAATCATTAATTTTTCTTTTCACATCATATTAGTCTTGCATTAGTCAATGTCAAACATTTAATTATAATGTCGATATATATATATATATATATATATATATACTAAAAACATTAGGGGAACACATGTTTACACCAAAGCCACTAAATAAAAATTGTAACAATTTAATTTTTGAGAGTCAGATGTTATGAGTTTAAGTATTGTTTAAAATCACATTGAAGATATTCTGGGTTTTATTGATTTTTCTCTGAATATGTTAGTGAAATTCCAAGAGTTGCTGAAACCAAAGTGGATTCGTATTGATTTATTTTTTTTTAAACAGGTTTGAAGAATAATCTGTGGTAGGGAATTGTTATGTTTGTGCTCTCTGAAGCTAATACAGAGCAATGAGACATCTGAATGAAACATCAGTTGCACGAGCAGTTGCATTGATTGAAGATGGTCGTTCCATTCGCCACGTCTCTGGGATTCTTGATGTCAGCCCTTCTGTCATCCATAGGCTGAGGAGGCGATATAGAGAGACGCATGGATACAAGAGGAGACCCGGGCAAGGTCGTAAGAAGAAGACTACAGACGTACAGGATAGATTTCTTGTCTTATCAGCTTTGCGCAGAAGAAAATCTACAGCCAGAAATCTACAAAATCATTTACGCACAGCAACTGGGACGGTAATTTCTGATCAGTCTGTAAGAAATAGACTGAGAAATGCAAGGTTGAGGTCTAGAATCCCCTTTAAGGCCCCTCGTTTAACACGTCAGCACAAAGAAGCCCGGCTGCGATTTGCTCAGAATCATGTCAACTGACAGCTCCGTCAATGGAAGCGTGTTTTATTCACGGAAGAATCAAGATTTCGTCTAACAGGTTCTGATGGTCGTACACGTGTATGGAGACGTCCTGGTGAACGTTTTGATCCAGCGACAATTATTGAACGTGACAGATTTGGAGGTGGTTCGGTTATGGTTTGGGTTGGGATTACTTCTGAGTCTCGGACAGAGCTTGTCGTTGTTCCACAGCGTATGAATGCTGATATTTACATTAATTACATTATCTCCAACATGCTGTACCCTTTGTTTATTGTATGGACCCTAATTTTCTTCTAATGGAAGATAATACTAGATGCCATATAGCACAGGCTACCAGAGATGTCCTGCAAGAATGCCAAAATCGGATGATGGACTAGCCTGCATGCAGTCCGGACCTTAATCCGATCGAGCATATGTGAAATAAGTTGGAAAAACTTGTTCGTAAGCGTCCTGCTGTACCTCAGAACCTTGAAAAACTTTGACATGCACTCACCGAGGAATGGGAGAGAATCCCACAAGTTTCTGTAAGAAGGCTTCTGCGAAGCATGCCTCTTAGGTGTAATGCGGTCATTCAGGCTCACGGATGACACACTAAGTACTGAGTGTTGAAATAACCATGGAAACATTGATTCCAAAAATTGTAAATCCCAAATTTCCACTTTGTTTTCTGTTACAATGATAACTTGTTCGTTTTGCTAAAACTGTACAAGAAAATATTGTTTGAATGTCTATTCTAATTTTACACAAATCTTCAATTTATAATTACAAAAGATCAAACATTAAATTGTTTCAATATTCATTCTCGTTTCTCGTGTTTTGGTTTAAACATGTGTCCCTCTAATTTTTTTAGTATGTATATATATATTCTTATTATATACCTGGTTTACTATAAAGACCATGTAAGTCACTGTTATGGAGTCTCCTTCCATCGTCTCTCATTGGTCCAAAAAAAAAAATCCCAAGAACTTTATTCTCAAATACTCGTAATCTTTTCTCCTGCCTTAACCCTTAAATTGGTAGAACACAATTTCTTCTGTTAGATATTTGAATGTGGCGGACCGCAGTGAAAACGGAATCTTGCATAACTGTTATTATTATGTATATTGTATAATTTGATACACATGTAAGTAGCTTCTTTTTGTTCTTTTTCTTCTGATTCATGTAAAATATTAAATTAATTAAACCAACCGATGTATCCAAAAGGATACATTATGAATTTAAGGGTTAAAGTAAGAAGGAGGAGAAAATATAACGAGCATTTGAGAATAAAGTACTTAGGATAATGTTTTGACCAAAGGGAGATGAACACTGGTGACGAAAATAAATAAATAAACATATATATATATATATATATATATATATATATATTCTAGGCCTACTTTTAAAAATCTTTTCAAAAGAAAAACCTGAATACATTCTTTCGGAATTTGATGACTGGTCAAAAACTGTATGAAACCAGAAACATTGCTTCAAACATGCATAATCAAGGAGGCGGTGTATAATTATAGTTCAGGGAGGAGAGAAATTCTATTGTAATTGGTGCCGGTTGTTTTTGCCATTGAACAGATTAGTTCGTCAAATTAATTCTCATCCCGTAGCTTGGGGCAACTGTAATACGTTCTCACTCTATTAATATTATACTACATACTATCGTGAAAGGTCTGATTATGGTCTGACGAGGCAATTAACTCCGTATTTAATTGATAACTCACACATATTACCAAACAGAATAATTATCACATTTCTCAGAAAATGATTCATCTCTTAACACTCAGACTGACAACTGCTTATTAAAAATTTGAAGATGTCTTATGGACTCACAACTACTAAGTTATTGATGCAATCAAA
Source organism: Diploptera punctata (assembly GCA_030220185.1). Taxonomy (NCBI): domain Eukaryota; kingdom Metazoa; phylum Arthropoda; class Insecta; order Blattodea; family Blaberidae; genus Diploptera; species Diploptera punctata. Next base: position 319,093 of record JASPKZ010006480.1, on the reverse strand, counting down.
CCTGCAGGTTCCTGGGTTAATGTTTTCCAATCATCCTCTGTACAATCTACGAGGGGTGTTTTTAAAGTAGGTTCCGTTTTCAATTATAGCCGTTGCATCGCTGCAATCGTAATTTTGCGCATGTGTGTTTTCTTGTTCAGTCCTCAAGCAAGCTCATAGAGAAACTTCGAATAGAGGGGAAACTGAGTACAGTGACATCTAAAAAATTTCGGTCGTTTACGATGAACTACAATGAGCAAACTACAATGGTAGCGCTGTTTCGTAGTAACAGAATATGTAACTAAATAAAACAAATGCAAGGCACACGGCGTCGTTCACGGCCACAGAGTTTCTCTATGGTTCACGGCGTGTTTAACGGTGTTCACTCGGGATTATGGGAAGTTAGCCATTTTGTAAATTTTAATTTTTAGCTGCTATCCTTTCGTTCTATGTAGACGGTACTGTAAATTATCGAAAGTTAAAATCATTACTTAGATTTTATTTTACTCTAATTTGTAAGTAAATTCAAGCTTGTTTACATTTTTTAATGTGAATCTATTTTCAAAGATAAACCTACTAGAAGTGATAAAATTCTAAGATTTGTTAGGTTAGGAAGAGTGATGTTAGTGTACAGTCATTTCTAATAAACATTTTAAAAATGTGACTTTATAATGGACAGATGTACGACATGGCTAAGGTTATTTAATAAATATTGTATAAAATATGTATGTGAGAATAAGGGGGTAGGTCAATTGTACATATTTATTAAAAGAGCTCATAATGCACGTTTTAAAATTTTAATAAACGAAAATAAATTAACATGTTTTATTTATTTCCATCCTTCCTTTCTGTTAAAATTAAAGAAAATCTGTAGGTCTGAGAGACTGGGTATACATAATTCCACAATTTAAGATTAATTAATACGTTATTTATTCCTATAAAAGTTAAATTCCATAATTATTCACCAGATGGCGTTATATAATTATAATTCATAATTTTACCACCAGGCGGTGCTGAATTTCATATTAGTACCAAAGAAAGAACCGAAAAAATTTAGGTGTCGTTAGTAGTATTACACTAGCGCCGCCTGTGGCATGTACGCGCAACTCGTCCACTTTCTTCTCTGGTACTCTGTGAAGCAAGCTGGGTAAGCAGTTTCAGAGCTTCAGTCCATGTGTATGGTCAGTTGTGATCAATTGAAATGTTTCAAATGATCGAGCGCCCCGCCGACTGTGAGATTCATCTGTTATTAGTTTCTTGAATGTGAGAAACATGAAACCAGCTGACATTCATTGTCAACTTTGTGAGGTGTATGGTGAAGATGCTATTAGTGATGGAATGGTCAGGAGATGGGTTAGGAAGTTCAACGAGGGCCGCGTCTCTGTGCATGACGAACAAGCGTACCGGTCGGTCATCTTTGATCAATGACGATTTGGTGCGTGCTGTCGATGAAAAGATTCGTGAGGACAGGAGGTTCACAATTTCTTCGCTTTCTTTCAACTTTCCACAATTGTCACGGAGTGCCCCTCTCTCGTTCCTCATTCGTGCCACGTGTCATATCCATAACAATTTAAGAGACTTCATCATCATTATCATGAACAAATTCGTTTTAGGCCATGTGGTCTGTACGGTAAACCTAGCGAAGATGGTCTTGATCTTTCCTTGGTCCCTATGTCCAGTTGGGGTATATTGGAATGCCAATTTTGGAAGTCTATTTCTTGCCATTCTCCTCAGATGATTTTTCCATTCTTGTTGGTATCTTTATATATCTTCATTTAAACTTGTTACTCCAAGTTTTCCTCTGATAATAGTGTTCCTTTGGTGATCCAGTCGATTAACTCCTAACAATGATCGTAAGAAGCGCATTTGGCTTACTTGAAGTTTATGAGAGTTTCTTTTATTTAAAATCCAAATTTCACTTCCGTATTTTAGAGCAGCTTTTGATGTGATGTTATGTAATCTTAGTTTTGTCTCTGTCCTCATCTGTTTACCAAAATGTCTTCGTATTACCCATTCATTTTATTATATTTTTGTAATTTTGAATCAATGCCACTCTTATACTCTGCAAATACACTTCCTAAGTAAGAGAAATCTGACATTTGTTCTATAATTTTTCCATCAATCTCAATTTTCACCCGTTGTATGTTTTTTCCACACATTGCCATTGTTTTGGATTTTGAAGTGGAAGTTTTCATATTATATTTGCTGGCAATTTTGAATAATTAAGAGACTTGAATGTTCTTATTATACCCTACTTGGTTTACTATAAAGACCATGCAGCTCACTGTTATGCGGTCTCCTTCTTTCGTCTGTCTGTTCATCTCTCATTGGTCCAAAAAATGCCCCAAGAACTTTATTCTCAAATACTCGTAATATTTTCTCCTCCCTTAAAGTAAGAGTGCTGGTCTATTAATTTCATCTATGAGGTAAAGAAGTCGTAGGGAGGGAATTGCAAGGAGAAAATATAAGAAGCATTTGAGAATAAAGTTCTTAGGATAGTGTTTGGGGGGAGCAAGTGGTTGGTACGGCCTCGAGAAGGGTACAGATGCCGACTATGTATACCTTAATAAATCTCGAGTAACGCCACTGCGACTTTTTTAGCAGCTCTGCCAGCAAGTCCTAATCCTACGTTCTCGTCGTGCTCCCTGACTGCAGTTGTAATAGACTGTAGCTAACAGGATGGGATGAAAGGCGAGTTCTCAGCGCCTTAAAACTGAGACCTGTCGGCTAAGGGAGCAAACCCTAAAAAAAAAACCCAGGTCCTCCATGTCTGGGGGTTAGGCGTCAGGCTGGCAACCTGGTCCTGGAAAAAAGTATATCGCTACGTACTTCAGTAAAATACAGGGTTCAAAATTGACTTTACAACTTTACAATCTTATAGAAATTTATTTAGAAGACCTACAGAATTGGTTTTAATGTCATATGATAGCACAACTCATCAAGTTTTCACCGACATAGTTTTATAGTACCTAGTTCTCTCACCGCGTGCGCTAACGTAGTTCATATCAAAATGGCTGCTTTCACAGGTGCCGAGCGTGCTCGTTGTGTGTTTTTGTTCGAAGAAACTAACTCTGCGACAATTGTTCAGCGTAGATTTTGTACCCAGTATGGTAAGGATCCTCCTAACAGGCCAACAATTTATTCTTGGCACCAAACATTTGTTAGGACTGGTTATTCTGTTAGTCATTCCAAGCATACTGGCCGTCCACGTACGGCTGAAGCTGTGGTTGAACAAGTGAGGGATAGCTTTGCTCGGAGCCCTAGCGCACGCGGTGAGAGAACTAGGTATTATAAAACTATGTCGGTGAAAATTTGATGAGTTGTGCTATCATATGACATTAAAACCAATTCTGTAGGTCTTCTAAATAAATTTCTATAAGCTTGTAAAGTTGTAAAGTCAATTTTGAATCACCCTGTATGTCAGCCGGATGGATTTAAATATGACAGACTTCAGCTACGAAAACGGACCTTTGCTATTGGCACATGGAATGTTCAAGGCTTGAACACTAAAGAACAAGAAGTAGGATAGTGTTTGGACCAAAGGAAGATGAACACTGGTGACGAAAATAAATTTCACCATTATAAAATTAACCCATCCAAATAATAGAACATTTTTTAGAACAATCTGTATTCTGTTGATTCTGATTCCATAAAAAAAAACTCCAAGCGCGACCGGCCTAGCAGGCCCTTGGCCTACCAGCCAGCTGCTGGCCTCACGACCACGTGTTAATCACAGAGGTATACGATCAAAATCCAGTGTAGGGAGTGACATGTGGTCAGTATGTCCGATCCCCCAGCCGTTATAGCTGGTCTTATCAACCTGGAGTCGTTACATATTGTAGCTACCCAAATGCATCACGATGCTGGGTGGGCATCGGTGCCATACTGGCCGAAATTCCAGAGAAAATTTCTTCCCCCATGGAGACTCGAACCAGCCCAAGTCCCGTAGACACCTTGCCTTAACCACTCGGCTACGGCGCGGAACTTTTGATTCCATTAACTTTCCGTAAATCTCATAAGATACGAAGAAAAATCTGAAAAATGTGATGACTTACTCATGTGGTAGAGAATGAGGTCATCCTTGCTGCCCTTGTACTTCTGGAAGGCGAGGTTCGTCGGAGCAAATAACGTTACTTGTCGGTATTGCAGAGTGTTGTTTGCCACTGCACTGTTCTCCAGCAGCGAGTAGAACTGAAACAAGAACAACATTACATCAGCATGAATATTTAACTCATGCCCCAAATGGGAGTCAATGACCAATCACATTTCAATGATTTTTTATTTTCAACCAATCACAGTCGTGTTTCGTCTCGAATTTATCAACCGAAGTTTTTAACATTCTGAATAGGTCACAGCATTATTTTGAAGTGACTGACCCTTCAAGAGATACGGCTACCAGAATGTATATATAGTGCATGAATGTCAACAAATACCGCATGCGGGAGTTAATATAAAAACATTTGTAGCAATTGATTATACCACCAAAAAAAAGGAACCACTGTTTGTACTTTCTTAAATGCATTTTTACCCACAAAAATAGAATTGTCATATTTACATCATAGGACATCAGAAATTAATTAATACCTATAATGTTGCTCCACTAGGGTGCATTCTTATAATATTACGATCCTTTGACAATAAATAATATAATCTGGTTGCCGTGATGAATAAAATAAGCAAACGAAGCGTACCAATCGTTTCTCATTTGTTGTCAAACATCGCCGTTTACATTAAATATATAAATATTTTAAAATAACTATAGTTAAATAATGATTTGTGAGTAAACAGCTTAATTTTATTTAAATAGTCCTAACAAATGCCACTCTTGATTTCCAAATTCTCTAGAAAAATCCAATACTCAAGATATCGATAATTTGGAAATCACTCGTGGCATTACTTATGAAAAACACCCCGAAGGGGAGGGAATGAACGAAAAAAAATAGGTGGGAGATCTAGAACAGCTTCAGGGAAAAAATGGTATACAGTTGTCCAGAAACGTTGACCTTCAACCTGTCACCCCCAGTCTTATTGTATTCAATATACTATTATTATTATTATTATTATTATTATTATTATTATTATTATATGACAGAGAGAATATAGGTGAAAATAAATATATGGAAATCATTCACTGCTTATCATACGCGACCGCGTGTGATTAAAAATTAGGACTTCATTTTTGACGGCGGTCAAATTTCGTGTCTGAGGCTGTAAGTGTAAACCATTAGGTCACGTGACGTCGTTTTAGAATCCCCTTGTGAAAAACGACACCACTTGGTCGTAAAAGAAAACCCGCACATTTTGATGCGAACAATTCATATCTGTTGAGATGGACAGAGCATTTACATGGTATCTCTGTTCCATAAAGTTTTACATACACTGCACGTCAGCTTCTCTCCAGATATTTAGGTTCTCAAGGATGTCGCGTTATAAAAACGTATCCAATATCATTTTGGGTAGATCCCGCTTTATTACATCCATCACTCCGCTTTATTTAAAAATCCAATCTCTTACGGAAAATGTCCGCCATGTTGGCTCAGTTTGTAAAGTCTATCCGCTCTTAGAGTGACCCTCATCAAAACAAAAGCATGTGACCTGCTCGCTTTTCATTGGTTATGGACACCGACGTACGTTGTAGAAGCAAAAAGTACGCTGAAAAGTATTTCCCTTCATTAAATTAAAAATATGTTCTCTGAATACACTTGTTATTCTTCGTGAATGAAAATAATAATGTTCAAAACATGGAAGATACTCTAAAATATACCTAATCAATAATTACAATTTAAAATAGTTTATTGCATACGGATGATACATTTGAGTCATGCTTCAGTCGACTCTGAAGCAACAAAATGGCTGAACGTGTCGAGTCTTCTGTTGCTGTGTCGCTATCTACGGGGTGAATCATAAATATAGCTATACGTTTGATCGCGTTTTGTGACGAAAATATTACCATTACATGAAATATGAAATTACCGCTGGAAAGGCAATTGTTCAAATTACAACAATGGAATAAAACAAAACAGTGTAGAACTTACGTCATTAGTCAAAATGGCGTTGAATATGCAACAGCAAATTACAATTGCTGCATAGGCAATAACGTATGCCAATGATCGTGAGGCCGCAAGACGTGAGTTTAACGTAGCATTGCAGCCGTCGACTGTGGGGAAGTGGAGAAAACGACTGCTGGAAACGGGAAGGATGCAGAAAATCAAACCTCCTGGAAGGCCTCGCATTAGTATGGATGCAGAAACAACTAAGAGAATTGTGGAGGCGTTCGACGCTAGCCCACAAAAATCAACCCGCCAAGCTGCACGTGAGCAGTTATTTGTTTTGTTTCGTTATATTATTGTAATTTGAAGGATTCCCTTTCCAATGATAACATCATATTTCCTTTAATAATAATATTTTTGTCACAAAATCCTATCAAACGTATAACCATATTTCTGAATCACTCTGTAAATTTTTAAAATACAAGTCTGGCAAACCTTTGACTATGGACAGAAAACAGTTATTTTAAATGTATTTCACAAATTCAGTGAAAAATCTCACCAGCTTTCTTGTAATCTACCCTATTCAACGATCACATGTCTTATATACTTCACACGTGTTCTCTGTCAATGTGACAGTAATTGTGGCGGAAATGGCGGAAGGATACAATTGGCGTTTGTTTATGTTAGGACCACTCTAAGATCGGATAAGGTATAGTGTGCTTGCTTTCTGACTAACGGTCTTCCGCGTTCAATACCTGGCGGATCAAAATGTTAATTGTACAATTAATTCAATTATCATCGCCGCGAATAATAAGATACAGGCGGCGAAGATGAGGTTCCTCTGATAAGTTAAAGGATAGAATTAGAAATGAAGAATTGAAAGTACAGCCTTTATTGGATAAAGTCACGAATTATAGACAAAAGTGGATTGATCACATGAATGGAATGAGTAAGGAGAGATATCCATTGCTAGCAAGAAAATTTCAAACAAGAGGAAGACGTGATGTTGGAAGACGTAGAAAACGTTAGGCTGATGCATTATGAAGTTGGGACGGGTGCGGGTCCGGGTTCAATCCCCGGTCGGGACAGTTTTTCTGGGCGAGGTTTTTATCGGGGTTTTTCCTCGCCTATAAGACAAATGTCAGGAAAACTTTAAGGCCTAAACGGTCCACGAAATCATATGGCCATCGCAGTCATCATCATTCATATTCATGTTAGATTATGCTTAGGATTAGGGACTCTCCTGGCGCACCAATATCATCATCATCCATCATATCATCGGGGCAACGTAACCCCGCCTTCCAGGCGCCCCAACCTCAGGAGTGGGTTACAATTACGCCATTGCCAGGAGAGAACACCATAAATAATAATAATAATAATATTAATAATAGCTTTATTTTACCTGGCAGAGTTAAGGCCTTAAGGCCTTGTCTACCACTCAACCAGGTTTAAAAAAAATACAAACAAAAAATAGTCTTAAATCTAAATTACAATATATATATAAACGATTACAAGTTATGAATACAATACAATTAATATTTATAATGTATTTTGATTTACTCTAAATTTAACGAATTAAATATATAATATGTACAATATATATAAAAAACAGGAAAAGATTAATGACATAGTATAAAATTAAATAAATAGAGAAAAATTAATTATTAGACAACAGGTAACTGTATAAGCGTGACTTAAAGGTACCAAGTGTGCGGCAACCCCTGATATCTTGAGGAAGGAGATTCCAGGAGCGGGCAGAGGCTACTGTGAAGGAAGTAGAATAGGAGGAAGTGCTATGAAGAGGAATTGTTAGCAGACTGCTATCTTGTGATCTAGTGTCAATATTGTGGTAAGAGGATAACTTCTCAAATCTAGACGCCAGGTAAGTAGGGATGTAGGAATTCAGAAGCTTGAAAAGTAGTGAAAGAGAATGCAATTTACGTCTGTCAGTAAGACGGAGCCAAGAGAGGTTATTAAAGTGTTCGGAAATATGGTCATAACGGCGGATATTGAAAATGAATCGAACGCAAGCATTATGAACACGCTGCAGTCTCTGCGACAAGTCATAGTTTAGATCATTATATATAATGTCACAATAATCGAAGTGTGGTAACACAAGATTCTGCACAAGGATTTGTTTTAACGAAACTGGGAGAAAATTCTTTAAACGTCTAAGATAATGTAAGATGGAGAAAGTCTTTTTACATATGTGTTTCACTTGTGTTTTGCCAGGTTAAATTTGCGTCTAGATGTAGTCCAAGATCTATTACTGAAGAAGAATAAGGGATGATTATATTATTTATAGTAATGTTTGGTAGTGTAGATATGTCAAAGGTTGTAAGCAGTCTTTGTTGTCCCATTAGAATTACTTGTGACTTGTTAGGATTTAGATTTAGACCGATACTTGAAGACCAGTTAAAGATGGATATGAGATCGTCATTCATTTTTGTCAAGCTGTTATAGAGAGAATGAGGAGGTGAATGTAGGTAAATTTGGAGATCATCAGCGTAGAGGTGATAACGGCAGTGCTTTAGTACAGTTGGCAAGTCATTTATGTAGATTGAGAAAAGAAGAGGTCCGAGAACACTGCCCTGAGGGACTCCAGCCGGCACGTTGCGCCAAGACGAAGATCTAGAGTTTAATGAAACGTATTGTTGACGACCGTGCAGGTATGAGTCGAACCAGGATACAGCGCTGTCAGACAAGTGTAGGTGCTTGAGCTTTATCATAAGTAAGTCGTGGTCTACTGTGTCAAAAGCTTTGCTGAAGTCAAGTAAGGTTAAAGGAGTCAATTGACGTCTGTCCACGGCTTCACGAATATCTTCAGTAATTTTTAGCAAAGCTGTGGTTGTGCTATGACCATATCTAAAGCCGGATTAATAAGGATCAAGGAGGTGATTTTCTTGGAGATATTCAGTCATTTGCTTATGTACAATATGTTCCAGGGCTTTAGATAATGTCGGAAGGATGCTAATCGGTCGGTAGTCATTACAGTTAGCAGGTGTACTTATTTTTGGTATAGGCCGAACTCTAGACTGTTTCCATACAGTAGGGAAGATAGAAGTTATAAGGGAAGCATTAAAAATATGAGTCACTGTGGGTAGTATAATGTCAATGATTTTATTTAGCATTAAAATGCTGATGTTATCTGTTCCTTGTGCATTGGATTTAATCCGCTTGAGTGCTTTTTTAACGTCTATAGGCGAAATGTCGTTAAAGTGAAATTTATCTCTTCCTATATGGGGGGATGGGGATAAGTCTTTAAGAATGTCTGTTTTAGTCTTGTTGTCTGGAGGTGTCATGGGTATTGAGGTAAAATGTTCATTTAAGTCATCTACAGAAATGTCTATAGAGTCAGTTGAGGGATTCAACTGTCTAAGTCCCATTGCACGGAGATTTCGCCAAGTGTCCCGTGCACTTATTTCAGGTCCGATTATACTGTGGGCGTGTCGTAGTTTGTCTAAGAACAAAAAGCTGGGGGCAATAAAACATATTTAATCTAGCCCACTGTTATGTAGTTTTCTCCATTGACCTGTCTGTTCATCTCCTTTGTGGCCCAAACATTCTTCTTCTTCTTCTACTTCGGCTTTCCCCGACTTACAGGTTTGCCGTCTTCAGTTTCCATTTATTTCTATCATTCCAATCTCCTTCTTCCAAATTCCTATCATCCATTATAGTTCCGACATAGGTTTTTCATTTCCATCTTCGTTTGCCACGTTTATTTCTTCCAGGGGGCGACCAGTGTTATATATTTTTTTTTGGCATATTTCTTCTTCCATTCTCTGTACATGTCCATACCATTAAAGTGTTTGATTTTCAATCCTCTTAACAGCATTTTCCTAAGAACTTTATTCTCAAAATACTCGTAATCTTCTTTCCTCCCTTAAAGTAAGAGTCCATGTTTCGAATCCATATAATACAACTGGGAGAATAACTGTTTTATATATTTTCAGTTTAACGTTTTTTGAAATGAGTTAGGACGACAAAAGTCGCTGCAATGCATAATAACACGCATTTCCAGAATTGAGCCTATGTTTAATTTGTTTGTGCATCTCATTCTTTTTTTGTAAGTATTGATCCTAGATATATGCGGTTGTACAAGACCAGCATTTTACTTACGCGACTTATGCCATTTTTTATATAATTTAAAGTATTACAATGTGTTAATGATACCGTTTATCTTCGAGAAATTACCATCGTCACAATTATCAAGAAATGAACTAGTGGAAATATGATTTTACGTTGTAGCCAGCAGACATGTTGAATTGTTCATAGAATAGCAGTTAGAAAGAGGTAATTTAGCTTACGTATTAAATCACATTCAAAATGCAAGGAACCTAAAAGCTAACCTAACCTAATTCAATTACTGTAACCTAAGTGAATTCCAGGGAACGTCCTTTTTATTATTTTAACGCGGTTAAATAAGTAAAAGATAAATTCGGACATAATTTGTTGAAACAACAGATATGCTCTAGCAGTGGGTTTATCGCTGGTCATCGGTGGTGTATCGCTGGTTATCGGTGGTGTATCGCTGGTCATCGGTGATTCAAAGTGTGATAATCGGTGGTTTATCGCTGGTTAGAAGAAAGAACTGTTGTAATCTTTCTGACCTTTCTGGTCATGACAGGAAATAGTCTCACTTTATTTTCATATTTAAGAGTAAAATAAATATATAATAACTTCTTCGAAAGTAAATACGTTTAATATAATGTATTATTAATATTTCCTGCAATTCGGTCCCTTAAAGTGGGTAAATAAAAAGCTGTTCTTCTCCCACCCGGCCCTTAGATATTTGAAATCAGCCACTTCTTCGAAATGTCCTTCATTTGCCATTATATTATATTGTATTACTAGAAGTCCCGGCCACGCGTTGCTGTGGCTAAGGTATATGTTAAAAATTTAAATTAAGTTGCTGTCTTTCAGCCAGATTACTTAAAACTAATACTTACACACGAAATTAATAATATTGAAAATAAAATAAACACTGAACACACTTCTTCTTCTTCCTTTCATGTATTAGGCCAAGGCCTGTTACGATCCTATAGAAAATTTTCCCTCCAGCGTGATCCTTCCGGGAAATTCTCGTATAAGACTTGAAAGCATAATAATAGTCCCTTCGATTGGTTGCTGGCCAAAGGAAGGCAAGACCAGTGATGGGGCTGCCATCTTATAGCCTCTGGTCAGGCTTTTCTGGAGAAGAAAAGAAAATAAAGTAAAGAAGAAATGGAAGAAAGGAAAGACTCCCTAGCCCTCGGATGCCCTAATAGAGTCGGGGTCGAAAAAAAACAAGAATTAACCAAGGGAGGTTAGATAGTAAAGTTAGAAGAGTGCAAAACACAAGTAAGTGGAAGAAATGTTTTGCACTGCTTGGGCACCTTGTGGTTGCCATCCACATATCCCCTAGATGAGGACCCCTGAGGGACTGAACACACTTAAATTATGAAATAATCAATATTTGTAATTCAATTGAAATTCGCGGTTGCAACAAAAAGCACAGCCATCTGGATCTCTCTTTGTTAAATAATAAACCAATTACCTTACCAAATTACCTTACACCGATATCTGTTAGAATCGTATGGAACTCACAGATAATTACACCGCCATCTGTTAGAATCGTATGGAACTCACAGATAATTATAACTCTTTGTTAAATAATAAACAAATTATTTGCAATAAAAAAATAATGCGACTATAAATTTAGTTATAAACTACCCTATGTCTCAAGTTGGATCAAACTGCACACAGTGTGCAAAATTTTATTAAAATCGGTTCAGTAGTTTAGGATTCCATCGCGGACAAACAACGTGACACGAAATTTTTATATATCAAGATATAACGCATTTCTATGTGTGAACATGTATTTAGCAATTGAAGATAATATTACTTGTCATTACTAACATGAAATGAAGTTTCCACACGTAGAATGTTGAATCGAAAGACACTTTCCATAATTAACAATTAACATGGGAGTTCATTCACAGTGCTATGCACATTATCATTGCGCCTACAGTGTTTGGCTACACATTTTGTTATTAAGCTGTAAATGTAATTAAATGCTTTGATAAAAAAAAGGAGTGTAAACATTGCGATACTATTTTGATATTGTAATTATTTTCTGTGTATTTTAATTGAAAGCTCGAAGCCATTTCATTTCACAACATACAAATATAGTAGATGTGTTTTGAAATTAATAAGTTTCATTTCGCGTGTTGTTAATATCTACACATTAGACATGTGTTATCTTGTAACAAACAAACAAACATGTGGACGTCATATTGTTTAACAATTCATACGTTAGATCGCTCGTGTGGAACATATTTTCTGCTTGTTTCCTGAAAATACAATCTAAAAAATTACAAAACACGCCAGAAACTGTAGAAAAAACAATAATACTTACAAAAAACTGTTATATCCCGATTCGTACTTTAAATATAAATGTTTGCTTATTAAAAAATATTTATCTGGCTTGCTTCAAAATTACTTTTCCAGATATGAATAATATATATTTTTAGTGATCCCACAACAGGCCCGGAGGCCCTTGGGGTAGTAGGAGGTTAAGGCTCCCACTTTTTCTAGATAATCGGCACTTTATGTCAGCCGGGTTGTCAGCCCTGCGTGACGGCCGCCTTTACCCCCAGAACAAGCGTCTGGTACTCATTTCCGTTAGAGGCTGAGTCGACCCCAGGGCCATAGTGCCGCCAGAGGGTTTGGGTAAATTTAAAAATCCTGACCCCAACGGGACTTGAACCCTCGACCCTCCGGCTTGTAGCTCAGTGCCTTAACCACTACGCTACGGCGTGCCCCAGAATAATATATATATATATATATATATATATATATATGCTTACTTACTCACTGGCATTATCGAACCCATAGGTTCATGGCCGTGCGGACATAAGCTCTCCATACATACCTATCCTGAGCTAATGCTTTCCAATCAATCCCTGTACAATCTACTTCCCTCAAATCATAGTTATTGTGAATAATATATATATATATATATATATAACTCGATGCTATTCTTTTTGCAGACGATTTAGTTCTTCTGACACTTTCCGAAAATGATTTGCAACGATCAATTTATAATTTACAAAAAACAGCTGCCAAATTTAATATGGAAATATCAATTAACAAAACTAATGTTATGGCATTTCATGGGAAGGACCCCATACAAAGTAATCTCCACAATACAATTTTAGAGAGATCTAATCAATTTAAATATCTTGGATATTATCTCTCTATCTGGGATGAAAAGGATATCCCTAAAAAAATTACCAGTTATAATAAAAGTTTGGGAATTATTAATCAAGTTATGAAACCATCCCTTGTACAAAAAAAAAACACCAGATTACATTTATATAACACTTTGGCTAGACCAGTGTTGACCTATGGTAGTGAAGCATAGACACTAAAAAGACAACATGAAGCAGAATAACGACTTGTGAAGTGAGATTCATGCTCAGAACAGCGGGTTACACCAGATGGGATATATATATATATATATATATATATATACTTATGGAGCACAACTTTAGCCATTAACAAAAAAAAACAAATAAATATATTTTGGCAACGGAAATTAATTTTATACGAAGGGAGCAAGAATTTCAAGAAGAAAAAAATTAGGAACTCAGTTATAAGGGAGAAAATGAAGATTGAAGACACTATTTTAGATTAAATTAAAACTCAGCAATTAAGATGGTACGGACATGTCCAGCGAATGGAAGAGGATCGACTACCAAAATCTGTTTTGGAATGGAAACCTGAGGGAAGACGAAGCAGAGGAAGACCTAAAATCTCCTGGAGTCAGGGAATATGTTTATACATGAAGGAGAAACATCTACAACCAGGGGATTGGATGGACCGACAAAATTGGCTATTAGGAATCGGACGATGTCAAAGACATTAATCAACATCTATCTATATGTATATATACATGGAAAAATTGTACATTTCAAAGTATGTGTGCGACTATTAAAAGAACGCTACAAACAAAAACAACAAAAGAAACAATGCTAAAGTTTTATAATGTAATGGCAGTTCCCATTGTGACATATGGATCAGAGAATTGTGCCATGAATAGATCAGACAGAAGATTACTAGAAACGTCATAGATGAAGTTCCTCAGATACGTTGCAGGATATACTCTAAGAGACCACATTCCTAGTGAAACAATTAGGCAAGAACTCAAATTAATTTAAATGAAAAAATACAAAACTGTAAACAAAAATGGCATGAACATATTTTAAGAATGAACTTTTAAGAATGAACTCTTCTAGGCTAACAAAACAAGTACTGTTGTACCAACCTCAAGGCTATAGAGATGTGGGACGTCCTAGAAGACGATGGGAAAATGAAATCTGAGAGCGGAACAGGCCGACGGCCCACCATGAAGATGATGATGATATATACATATTATAAATAAATAAATATAAATAAAGCCCGATATGTCCCTTTAGGGCAAAGACCTCCCTGTACAGGGGTTAAGCTCTATTGTGAATGTCACCTGGTGAGCTACTCCGTGGTGAGAAGTTGACTTGGATGTAGCACTTGGTTTGTATACACTGTCTGTTCTGTGATTAGTTAATGCACAGTTGGCTCTCCATCGTTCTCCAGCTTTTCCTGCATCTGGCGACTCTGCATCTGCGCCCCTGCTCGTTCTCTGAAGATGTCAGCCCATCGTCGTCTTGGTCTTCCGCGCTGTCTCTTGCCTGTGTACGGGTCCCACATGGTTGTTTTTATTGTCCACCTGTCGTCCTGTATTCTTGCGACGTGGCCTCCCCACTTCCATTTTTTCCTGATGGCTTGTTGTGCGGGATCAGTTGTTGAGGATATCGCTTGAAGTGTTGTATTCGAGATTCTGTCCTTCAGAGTTATGCTTAAGATTTTGCTCTCCATTTTCCTTTGGCATACTTGGAGTGTGTACTTCAGTTTGGCAGTAAGATTCCAAGTTTGGCAGCCATCTAACAGTGTTGGAAGAACACAGGTTTGTAGTGTTTCCATTTTGAAATTCCGGTTGAGTGACATGTCCAGCAGTATAAATTTCAGTGACCAGAACGCCTTGCAGGCGAGAGCTATTCTTCTGCTTATTTCTTTCCCATATTACGAGTAGCTGATACCCAGCGTGCGTTGTTGAGACGAACCAAACATGGTGGTAGGCAGTTTTTAATTTCAGATTTCAGGTAAACCTCCACTTCTAATCGTCGGATTTCGCTCATTTTTTGATAATAGGCCTACCTACCTCAGTTTATTTTAATAGGATGTACTGAGTTTCGTTGTGAAACATCGAAAATTGTCACCGCTAGAGCGATTTTTAAATTTAAATTGATCACTCATCTGGGGAGATTCTTCATGTTCATATGTGGCAAACAAAAACGTGTGTTTCAAGAGTTTCAAATCCTCTCCCGGGAGATCGTGTCCCTTCAAGACCCGGGTGGCGTGATTCACGGAGCAGTAAGTACAAAGGGAGAGGTTAAAATAAGAGAGGGAGAGAGATAGAGAGAGATAAAGGAGGCGTAATTTTATTAAAAGTAAGAGGAGGGAGCTTTAACATCAAACACATTTGTGACTAAGGCTTTAGAAGAAAATAAGGTTTTTCTTGACACTATAGGATTAAAGATTGGAAGCTAGAATGAAACAGAGCTACACAGAAGACGAGGACAGATACAATTAGCAAAGAAAAAATTAATTAAACCTCCAAACTGTGGAATGAAATAAAAGAAGAGAGAGGAATGGCAAGAGATAGCATTCAAGGCACCGATTGCATATTTTCTAAGAGTACGTACAGAAAGTGGAAAGAGCAGAGATGCTAATTAAAAACGTAATTATATTTTGATGTTGAGAAACAGAGAAGATAGGAATCATTGCTTTGGAGAATATCAGAAAACAGAGACTAATGATACAGAGAGCTAGGGGTCTGGCTATTCATTCTTTTTACAAAAAAAGAGAGAGAGAAAAAAAAACTTTATAAAACACTGCGCTGTGGGACCAGAAAAATGGTAAGAAGTAAAAATCATGTTTAATTCAAGATTTCCCTTGAATAATTCCGCGTCACATTTGAACTTCTCTCAAAAAAATTATTTTTTAAAAATAGAATAGTTCGTCAGTCGATTCAAGGATACCCCAACTTTCTTTTGTTTCTTTCTTTGACAATAGAGGAACGTACAAGTTCATTTCATTTTATTCTATTCGATGGAACAGAACTCTTGCCATTCGAAAGTTCTAGAATCTATTTATACTTGTAAAAAAAATTCTGTAGAGGAAACCTTTTTTTCAAGATATCGTGGATGAAATGCTTAAACAGGCTCTTTTTAATTCTCAAATTAGGGGTGTATTTAAAACTAGTTAACACCCGGCGTGTGCTGCTACGTGGAAATGACTAACTTTTAGAAGTGTGGGCCAGTAGAAGAAGCTGTTTGGTCATGGGTTCGTATACCTTCTAAGTTTGACATACAATAAAGAAGTAGATATGTTGTATAATTAATAATATATTATGATGCGAGGTTGCGAAGTGGTTTTTACAGAAGAGAGAAAAATGTTTAAAACCGAACGACAGCGAGGTTTTTAATACCCGAGATTCTGTAAAACACTTCACAAACGTGCGTTATACATTCTTTTATTGCGTGATGTGTTTTCAAAATAATAATAATCATCACCATCATAGTACATTCACAAATTTAGGCCATTTGTTGACCTGTTTCGGCCTCAAGAGAAACACCATCCAGAAGTCTTTTGAGTGGACGTCCTGGTCTTCTTCTTCCTGCAGGTTCATATCTTAACATTTGTTTGGGTATTCTGTGATCTTCCATTCGATGAACATTGTTGCTCAAAATAATATATGTATAATTTAACCTGATGAAGTGGAAGAGAAGACCTTACTGTTTTAACTCCATCCAAAATAATAAATAACAGTTAAATAATAACTTGCAAATATTTGCGTTCATTAACAATTGACTAACGTTAACAGTGTGGGAAATGTTTATTAACTTTTATAATATTCATGATGTGTTCCGTTGAGGTTTATTCAAAATTAATATAAAATTATAGAATATTCACCTGAAAGGTCCGTCTCCTCAACTTAATTATCATTTAACTGTAGCGCTTTCGGGACTTGTCCCATCATCGGCAGGATTCAGAACTGGTGTTTCACTGAAGATCTGGTAGAGGGGGTTGCATGTATTGGGTTCGTTTTCGTTTATCAGGCTGTCGTTGTGAGCTGCTTTCATGATTTCCATCTCTTCGAGTACGTTTATCTTCGCTGGATTATTTTCTCTGTGCATTACTGTTAGGGTGTTTTCAATATTTAACATGCGATATCCTTCATGGATAACGTGTTTTGCATAGCTTGATTTACCTTCTGCGTGAACGAAGTCTCGAAAATGTTCTTTGAATCTGATGTTAAAACTCCTGTTTGTCCTTCCTATATAAAATTTGTTGCAGTCCTTACATGTCAGTTTATAAACTCCTTTGCTGTTGAAAATGTTATTTTCTTCAACGTTATTGTTTTTATTTATTATGTTTATTAGTTCAAACAACAGGAGGCCTTGAGAACAATTATTGACAATCTGGCCGCAAGTACGTATTTATTGTTATATATATATTTCCAAATGCCCCAGGTTTGTCTTTCGGCATTCCTGGTTTCTCTCCTGGCATGGCGTATTTGTAACCCACTTCTGAGGTTGCGGCGCCTGAAATACGGGGTTACGTTGCCCCGATGATATGATGAGTGATGATGATGATGATGATAATGGTGCGCCAGGAGAGTCCCTAATCCTAAGCTTAACCTAAGATGAATATGAATGATGATGATTGCGATGTCCATATGCTTTCGGGGACCGTTTGGGCCTTAAAGTTTTCCTGACATTTGTCTTACAGGTGAGGAAAAACCCCCGATGAAAATCTCACCCAGAAAAACTGTCCCGACCGGGGATCGAACCCGGGCCCGCTGCGTGATAAGGCAGCACGCTACCCCGAGACCACAGCGGTGGACATTGTTTCAAATAAAGTTCAGTTCATTTAAAATGCAGTGATTTGTTTCGTATAATGTATATTAACACTACCTTTTGCATATATTTTTGTATATACATTGTACGTAGTATACATAGAGGGCAGTAGTTTTACTTCCCACACGCGTTTTGTTATAAGTAATATTACAATATAGTTACTTTATTACAGTATAGTTATCTAAGTTGGCAACCCCGAAATGTAGGAAGTTGAACTTTCAATCGTGGTCGCCATTGCTGTATGTACGACAAAACGCAAAAAAGTTTGTTTTTTCTAGATTTCGTGGAAAATGACTTATCTAGTTTTTCTTTGTACATTTCATATGCTATATCAAGGCTGTCCAAATGGCGGCCCTAGAAACCATTTCAAATGGCTCGGTAAGTTCCCGTTCTTGTAATTCGATGTTATTTTTCCATTAAAACATTTTTAAAAGGATTTTAAGACCTGTCTTTCCTTTTATGATGCATATATATATGCATATATATATGTATATATGTTATATTACTTGTTATAGTCAGCTACTAGATGGCAGTGAAGACCGAGTTCTCGCGACATCTAGTAATAATGGAGAATATAATACATATATAAGAAAAATAAGTGTTTGAATTGGATTCGCCTGGTGGTGTAATGGATATCACACTGAGGTACAGACTCAGAGATCCGGGTTCGAATCCCGTCCAGACATTTATTTTTCTTATCATACCATATATATATATATATATATATATATATATTTAATTTCATAGCATAATATATGAAACAGTTAAGCACTATATTAGTCATCATACATATGGAATTAATTCTAAATTTATCGATTCTGCACAGTGATAAACACGTCCATCCGACGAACAACCCCTAGTAGCGAGAGAAAGTTTATTTATGTCACCGTTCAAAGTGACAAAGGACAAGGTTAACTAAATTATTTCTCCCTCCTCTACCCCTCTTCAGTGCGATTGTGTTTCGAATAGTCACATTGAATATATATACGATTTGCAAAATAATTAATACATTTAAATATAAATTAAGTGTACTTTTTTATTACAATTTTGGTACAAGAATCTCTTATTTTCAATCTGCAGTCCTTCGCTTGATTGAATAATATATTTCTGGCCCTCAGGTTAAATATATTTGGACACCACTGCGTTATATGATACATCTTACGGCTAAATAACGTCGTTAACTGATTCTAACTAACTCACTGGTACTATGGAACCCGTAGGTTCATGGCCACGCGGACATAAGTTCTCCATACATCCCTATCCTCAGCTAATGTTTTCCAATCTTCCCCTGTATAATCTACTTCCATCAAATCATAGTTAATGTTATTCTCCCACCTCATTCTTGATCTACCAACTAGGCGTTTTCCTTCTGGTTTTCCTACAAGAAGCTTCCATGCACGTCTTTCATTCCCCAGTCGTGCCACGTGTCCTGCCCATCGCAGCCTACGAGACTTAACTGTTCTTATTATATCTGGCTGAAAATTGAGATTGATGGAAAAATTATAGAACAAGTGTCAGATTTCTCTTACTTAGGAAGTGTATTTGCAGAGTATAAGAGTGACATTGATTCAAAATTACAAAAATATAATAAGATGAATGGGGTAATACGAAGACATTTTGGTAAACAGATGAGGACAGAGACAAAACTAAGATTACATAACATCACATCAAAAGCTGCTCTAAAATACGGAAGTGAAATTTGGATTTTAAATAAAAGAAACTCTCATAAACTTCAAGTAAGCCAAATGCGCTTCTTACGATCATTGTTAGGAGTTAATAGACTGGATCACCAAAGGTACACTATTATCAGAGGAAAACTTGGAGTAACAAGTTTAAATGAAGATATACAAAGGTA
Organism: Diploptera punctata; assembly: GCA_030220185.1. Lineage (NCBI taxonomy): Eukaryota > Metazoa > Arthropoda > Insecta > Blattodea > Blaberidae > Diploptera > Diploptera punctata. Next base: position 299,267 of record JASPKZ010006480.1, on the reverse strand, counting down.
CCAACAAGAATGGAAAAATCATCTGAGGAGAATGGCAAGAAATAGACTTCCAAAATTGGCATTCTAATATACCCTAACTGGACATAGGGACCAAGGAAGACCAAAACATCAAGACCATCTTCGCTAGGTTTACCGTACAGGCCACATGGCCTAAAACGAATTTGTTCATGATGATGATGATGATTACATCTGGCTTTCTATAAAGACCATGTAGTTCACTGTTATGTAGTCTTCTCCATTCACCTCTCTGTTCATCTCTCTTTGGTCCAAAAATGTTCCTAAGAACTTTATTCTCTAATACTCGTAATCTCCTTTCCTCCCTTAAAGTAAGAGTCCATGTTTCGCACCCATATAATATAACTGGTAGAATAATAGTTTTATATTTTTTCAGTTTAACGATTTGTGAAAGGAGTTGGGACGACAAGAGTCTCTGTAATGCATAATAGCACGCATTTCCAGAATTGAGCCTATGTTTAATTCCTTTGTACACGTTAAATTAAAAGCTACTTTTTTTTAAGCTTTTCAAATATTGTCGAGAGCTATTCAATTATTTAAAAAAATGAAGTGCATTACCGGGAATCATAAGAATCCAATAGTTTAACAGAATTGCAAAAATAAATCAATAGCTGGTTTATTTAAGTAAAGTGTATCATTATCCTGGATTTGAAGAGGATACTGCCGCAGTCCATCAGCAGCAGTAACAAGGGGGCTACTGCCCTACTTTCCCTACTATCGATTCTACGGTTCTCGGACCGGTGCCAATTTAAGGTCGCGTTTTAGTGTGTACAATTCTATGTCCCAGACACTTTTTAAATTCTCTCAAAGAAAAATTATATCGTCAAAGGGAATAAGATGTTAAGTCCATGACACAGGAATTGCGTGGACTACGCGTATTTATGGTTGAATTTACCATCCCATTTTGCTGATTTACGAAATATATATTTCTTTTGTTAAAATGGTACCAGCTTATTTAAAAGTGTTTGGCTGCAGTGAACAAAATCTATAACATCTTAGTTAGAAATATTCGCTTTCATTGTAAACAGTTGACTAACGTTAACAGCGTGGGCAATGTTTATTGGTTGAAACAACAGGAGGCCTTGAGAACAATTATTATTGACTATTTAACTCATGCCCCAAATGGGACTCAATGGCCAATCACGTTTTCAATGATTTCTGTTTTACAACCAATCAGAGTCGTGTTTCACGAAATATTTATCAGTGTTATAATTACCATATTAAAGAAGGCTCCTCATTTTTAATATTCTGAACAGGTCTGGCCATTATTTTGCAGTGACTGAGCCCGTGAGAAATACGGCTACCAGATTGTATATATATTGCATGAATGTCAACACATTCCGCATGCGGGAGTTAATATAAAAACATTTGTAGCAATTGATTATACCACCAAAAAAAGAAACCACTGTTTGAACTTTCTTAAATGTATTTTTTCCCATGTAACAATCCAGAAAAATATAATTGTGATATTTACATCATACGACATCAGAAATGAATTAATATACAGTTTGATATGTTTCATTTTTTCTCCACTAGAGAGCATTCCTACAATATTGCGTTCCTTTGGCAATAAATAGTACGATCTGGTTGCAGTGATAAACAAAAGAAGCCGATGAAGCGTACCTATCGCTTCTCATTTGTTTTCAAACATCGCCGTTTACATTAAATATATAAATATTTTAAAATAACTATAGTTAAATAATGATTTGTGAGTAAACAGCTTAATTTTATTCGTTAAATAGTCCTAACAAATGCCACTCTTGATTTCCAAATTCTCTAGATAAATTCACTCCTCACTTCGTGAGTCGTGAATTTATCGATAATTTTGAAATCACTCGTGGCATTACTTATGATAACATGGCCGCAAGTACGTATTTATTGTTTTATATATATCAAATAAAGTTCAGTTCATTTAAAATTCAGTGATTTGTTTCATATAATGTATATTAACACTACCTTTTGGATATTTTCTGTATATACATTGTACGTAGTATACATAGAAGGCAGTGGTTTTACTTCCCGCACGTGGGTGTAAATGTAATATTACATTATAGTTATTTAGGTTGGCAACCCCGAAATGTAGGAAGCTGAACTTTCAATAATAGTCGCCATTGCTGGTAAGTACAACAAAACGCACTATCGCGCAAAAACTCTACTTTTAATGCAGTAAAAAATAATGTTAAAAATTATAACAACTGAATTGAGCTCTTGAGAATTTCATGGTAATTATCCAGCTTGTGATGGTTTCAGTAGACGAGAGAAAGGTCTTTGACAAGTCTCTCGTACGATAATCTGTCTCCCTGAGAAATCAAAACACTGAGCAAGTAATTACAGAAAACATTTTTGCATCAAAGCTCACGCACCAGATCTTATTGTTCGTAAACAAAAGAATATTCCTTATTAAAACATGGCTGTCCTCATAAAGGGAAATTTTGGACTCATGCCATTTTAGTTTGGCTTTTATAAATTAAATAAACTTAGAAAATTTTAGAGGTAATATCAAGCTTTTCTCTTTACGATAAGATATTTTTATTTTTTTAACCCTTAAATTCGAAATGTATCCTTTTGGATACATCAGTTGGTTCAGTTAATTTATTATTTTACATAAATCAGAAGAAAACGAACAAATGTAAACCACTTAAATGTGTGTGTAATTATACAATACACCTAATAATAACAGTTATACAAGATTCCGTTTTCACTGCGGTCCGCCACATTCAAATAACTAACAGACGTAATTTGTGTCTTGCCAATTGATGCCATGATAACTGAAAATGTAAGCAAGATGCACAAATTTACATCTTTGCATACAAATTTTATGGTACGCAGTATTGGACGCTTGCCCCAGTGGCGTGCTGTACATAGAAACATATTCATCCGATTTACTCCTCATTAAATCCAGCCAGAGATTTGGCGATGTGCTCTCACCTGGAGTAGCGTGGCTCATTCCACAGTGCTGGATTTCCGACTCTCGGCTTGAAAGCAATGTGGTTTCTGATGTCCTGCTTCAGGTCATCACATCCCTATCTCTGTCCAAATTTCATCACCATTTGCACACAAACGCTAGCGTCGCCAAATAGGCTCGGGTTAAGTGAACTACAACCCCGTAATGATAGCCACTATTAACTTAGCTGCCAAAGAGCCCTAGTGGGTTCTAACGTACGCAGCACACTGGGTGAAGCTAGACTTCGCCTTATCCAGTCCAGTCCAGTGTCTTGCCAATTTAGGGGTTGACTTGTAGATTTCAGCAACATCGACCTCAGTGGTGGTCTCGAAGGTCGCGGATTCAAACCAGGTCGAGCTCGATGGATTTTCTTCTTATTATTCATAATTTGTAGGATTTTCATCCTGTTTATTTCCAAAATCACTCCTCGGAGGAAGGCGTATTGGAAGTGCATTCACTGTCTATCCATCTCTTGGCTGGTCTTCCTCTTGTTCTTCTCCCGTCCATTGGTCTATCTTCTTTAGCTCTTTGATGGATTTTCTAAAATGGGACAACTCTTCCAGGAACGACATTAATCAGTGCGACTTTTCTTACCTTTTCCGAGAGACATTATGCTTTTCGGCTATAGTAGAACCAACCACCGATTACACTGAGCAACAAAAAATATACTTTTTTTTTTGTCTCAGAAAGAAACATATGTGATTCTGATAGTATTTTTTCTCCTGATTTCAAATATGATATCGGATTTTCACCAGCACGCAAGGTTTCCGAGAGACAGGAATTTATAATTTCAAACACTTTAATATTTTCTACATTCGTAACTACACAATATTGGAACATTCGGACTCACCTAGAAAGTAAGAAATCACGATTTTGTGCTATATTTCGCCTGTGGAGCATCCATCTTGATGGTCCAACAATAATAATCGGCCAGCATATTTGGATTCAATTTGCCTTGATATCTCTTTTCCATAGCTGAAATCTCCTGATGAAAGTGTTGCCCGTTTTATTTTACAATGGACAGATGTACGAAAAAAAAAAGTGTATTAAAAAATAATTCTCCTCTACTATTTAATTTTGTACTAGAGCATGCCATTAAATCTTTAGAGAATGAGGAAGGCTTACAACTCAATGGTATTAATAAGCTGTTAGTTTATGCTGATGATGTAGTACTACTGGCCGATAGCGAGGAGATACTAAAGGCCAACACGCACACACTATTGAGTGACACTAAGAAATTGGGACTGGAAGTAAATATCAGTAAAACTAAATATATGGTCACACGTAGAAATTCAGTATATAATGGAAATGGACAGCTAATGACAAATGAGGGAAATTTTGAGGAAGTGGCTGAATTCAAATACCTAGGAACAATAATCACAAATAGGAATGAGATGCACAAAGAATTAAACATAGGCTCAATTCTGGAAATGCTTGCTATTATGCATTGCAGAGACTTTTGATGTCCCAACTCCTTTCAAAAAACGTTAAGCTGAAAATATATAAAACTATTATTCTACCAGTTATATTATATGGGTGCGAAACATGGACTCTTACTTTAAGGGAGAAAGGAGATTACGAGTATTTGGAGAATAAAGTTCTTAGGAAAAATTTTTGGACCAAAGAGAGATGAACAGACAGGTGAATGGAGAAGACTACATAACAATGAACTACATGGTCTTTATAGGAAGCCAGATATAATAAGAACAGTTAAGTCTCGTAGACTGCGATGGGCAGGACATGTTGCACGTATGGGGAATGAAAGACGTGCATGGAAGCTTCTTGTAGGAAAGCCAGAGGGAAAACGCCCAGTTGGTAGGCCAGAATGAGGTGGGAGAACAACATTAAGTATGATTTGAGGGAAGTAGATTATACAGGGAATGATTGGAAAGCATTAGCTCAGGATAGGGATGTATGGAGAGCTTATGTCCGCGCGGCCATGAACCTTCGGGTTCGATAGTGCCAGTGAGTAAGTAAGTAAGTAAATCGATTAATTGAAATTGAAATAAAGAAACTGTGGGTGATGGAGAAATTGCAAATACATATTTGAAAACACGATAAAAAACTGCATTAACTACAACTATTGGTACTCATGAGACAAAAATCATGTTGACCAGTGCTATTATATGCCCTACGAATGTTTCGCATCCATAGTAAATTATTATTATTATTATTTGTTTCTGAGGCATTATCATCATCATCAACTTCACGGCATAGGCCTTCTGGCCTATTCCGGCTCTTCATTCCACCACTTCTTGGTCTTCCTTGAAATCCCTTGCCTACAGGTTCATATTTCTATGCACTTGGGTATTCGGCTCTCTATCATTATAATGACATGTTGAATCATTTTATTTTATAAATTTTAACTTTAATTATTATGAATTAGGCTATTTTGTCTCACCTCATATTTGTAGTTTTCTTGCAGAATGCAATTTCCACACTGTGTGCCATTGTCAATGCTTTCTAACTGTTGAATTTGCGGTTGGCGATCTTGTAGGTTGATTTCTACTCCCTCTGTTGGCTAACCGATGAACTTCCAAATCATTTTTTTTATTTTTCACCGGGAATTTCAAAATTCGTTATTTTATCTTCTTTTTTTATTTATTTTCTCCCAAATTGTGAGTTCCTTATATTTATCTAACTGTTTTAACTTTATCTAGAAGGGGTGTAATTTCCAGTTCTTTACGTACAAGCCTATCTTCACATCTATTGTGGTGTTTCTGAGGTATCTCCTTTAATTATTTACAGATGAATGTTCTCAAATTCATATATATAACGTTAGGAGTAATTAATTAATCCCGTATATTATAATTAGAGGTGCTCCGGACAGAACACAAGGCGCGGTAAAGTGTTTCCAGGAGGCGAGAGGAGGGAGAGGAAATGAGCAAACTTAGTATAAAGTTGCAGCTACTTGTTCTTGTAGCGGTTTCTAAGTTGTGTTTACGGGTGTGTAAACTTCACACAGTGTTCACTGGCCAACATCTACCCTATGTCTACCGTTAAACAAACACTAACTCACTCGCTCTATCGAACCCGTAGGTTCATGACCGCGCGGACATAAGCTCTCCATACATCCCTATCCTTAGCTAATGTTTTCCAATCATCCCCTGTATAATATACTTCCCTCAAATCATGGATAATGTTATTCACCCACCTCATTCTTGGTCTACCCACTGGGCGTTTTAATTTGCTTACTTGTTATAGTCAGCTACCAGGTGGCAGTGAAGACCGAGTTCTCGCGACATCTAGTAATAATGGAGAATATAATGTATATATAAGAAAGATAAGTGTTTGAATTGGAATCGCCTGGTAGTGTAATGGATAACACGCTGGGTACCAACCCAGAGATCCGGGTTCGAATCCCGTTCAGGCATTTATTTTTCTTATCATGTCATATATATATATATATATATATATATATATAACGATTTTTTTTTCAGAGAAGTTGGGATGACAAGAGTAAGCCTATAACCAATGGCTGATGAATAATTGTCGGCCGCGGTGGTCTAGTGGTTAGGCTCCTTGCCCTTTGTCCCGCTGGTCGCAGATTCTAGCAGCAGGTCCGGAGTCTAAAGTTTTTTTTATCCTCGCAAAAAAACCACAAGCCTGAATAAAGAAGCATCTGTGCAAAATTTAACAGACCTTTATCCATCCAAGTAATACCTTAGTTGCTACTAGATGTCTCATTGATGCGATGTGCTAACCACATGTCACTCGTTGACATCTGAAGACAAAATAATCGTAACTAAATTAGCTTGGTTAAAGCTCCCGCTAGGGAGCACCCTATCTCCAGACGGGAAGAATAGGGTATATAGATCATCATCATCATCATCATCATCCGGTATCATGGCAGCTGCCGCCGTCTTCCGGAAACCAAACGCCATTCCTCTCTATCCATCCATTGATCTTCCTCCATTCCTCTGATATTCATAGCTGCTTGTACCCCTTCTATCCAAGTTTTCTTCGGTCTTCCTCTCTTCCTCCTTTCCATTGGGATCCATTCCATAACAATTTTTAGCAATCTTTGCTCTGGCATTCGTTTGACATGGCCATACCACTGCAATCTTTTGTTTTCTATTATGTCTATGATGTCCGGCTCCTCTTGTACACCCATAATTTCCCTTATTTCGTATTCTATCCATTCTAGATTTTCCAGCTGATCTTCTTGGGTATATAGATAAATGAATAAAAAAACCAAGATTGAAAATAAGCTAAAGAAAGAGAAAACACAAGATGACCATAAGTAATGCCTCGAGTGATATCCAAATTATCGATAAATTCACGACTTACGAAGTGAGGAGTGAATTTATCTAGAGAATTTGGAAATCAAGAGTGGCATTTGTTAGGACTATCTAACGAATAAAATTAAGCTGTTTACTCACAAATCATTATTTAACTATAGTTATTTTAAAATATTTATATATTTAATGTAAACGGCGGGGTTTGAAAACAAATGAGAAATGAGATAGATACGCTTCTATTGCTTCTTTTGTTTATCACTGCAACCAGATCATACTATTTATTGCCAAAGGAACGCAAAAATGCTCTCTAGTGGAGAAAAAATGAAACATCAAAACGTATATTAATTCATTTCTGATGTCGTATGATGTAAATATGACAATTATATTTTTCTGGATTGTTACTTGGGAAAAAAACATATTTAAGAAAGTGCAAACAGTGGTTTCTTTTTTTGGTGGTATAATCAATTGCAACAAATGTTTTTATATTAACTCCCGCATACGGCATGTGTTGACATTCATGCACTATATATACAATCTGGTAGCCGTATTTCTCACAGGCTCAGTCACTGCAAAATAATGGTCAGACCTGTTCAGAATGTTAAAAAGGAGCTTTCTTTAATATGGTAAATATAACACTGATAAATATTTCGTGAAACACGACTCTGATTGGTTGTAAAACAGAAATCATTGAAACGTGATTGGTCATTGACTCCAATTTGGGGCATGAGTTAAATAGTCAAAGAAAAGACTGTTCGGTGATCAACTGCATTCTTATGTTTCTTCTAACATTTATAATCACTAACATTTACAAGAACTAAAGAGAGAAATTTTTTTTTACGAAAGCAGTAAATTTCCCTTTGTATGAAAACCGTATCTAAAAAATATAAATCTTTCAAGTTATGAAATTTGACGTTTAATAAAAGAACAACATCATAAACAACTTGGAGACTTGGTATTCTGTAAGTTTTATACAAGAGTTGTAAAATATAGTGAACATCTGGAAATATGATCGTTTTATGATTTACGTTATATTTCTCTGAAAGGATGCGATTTTTGAATAATGAAAACACAACCCCAGTCAGTTTCAACAGCATGTTACAAAACGTACGATAAAAAAGGAAGCGCTAAGATTCGGAAATTGGACTATCTAACAAGATTACAATAAATTCCATACAATACAAAACCGCGATAATTTAAAAGTTGTACCTACCTTCCACTCCGGCGACCCGGGTTCGATTCCCGGGGGGGGGGATTTTAAATCTCCACCTTGGGTCTGGGTGTGTGTCCTGTCTTGTGTTTGTATGTGTGAATAAGATAAAAAGGTTAACAAAGGTAAAACAAAAAAAGAATAACAGTGTAAACGAAAGAAAAACGAGAAAGAAAGAAAGAAAGAAAAGCTGGTTTTTGTTATATTCTTAGAATGGAAGAACATCGAAGGCAATCCTATCAAATAATCTAATGAATACCTCAAGACTGCACGAAAAAAAAAAGAAAAGAAAAGCGTAGATATCTAAGGAACAACTGAAAACATAAATAAAGGAGAGGATGATAGAATGATCTTCTTGTAACCCCATGTTTCCCTTTACAGAGATTTAGGCGCTCTCCCCCTACAGGGAAGAATTTGAACCATACTAATTTAGTTACACTTGTTTTCGTATAGATGTCATTTGAGAGGTCCGTGGTCAGCGTTCCGCCTCATACTAACATCTAGGAAACCAAGGTAGTAATAGGACGGGAAAATTCGGTAAATTTTGCTTAGAGGCCTTTTCATTCAGACTTAAGGATCTTTTACGAGTCTGAAAATCTTCAGACTCGGGACCCATGTGTTAAAATACCTCCCGGAGGACTTGTTCCTTGGATTTTTCCATCCTAAAAATCCATCGACCCCGGCCGGGTGATACAACGATGGATAGCTTTAGTTCGAGATAAATGTGACGATTGGTAACGGAAATTTCGAATAATAACATATATATTTTTTTAGTAATATTCCACAATACAGTGTTTCTCATTCAACCCAAACTGATTTGTCGCCAGAGGTTCCTGTCTAAAGCATCTTCTTCCCTCAAATCTCTAGCTTTCGCACTTCTCTTCCCTCAAATCTCTAGCTTTCGCACTTCACTTCGCATCGTTCTCTAGGCCTGCCTCTTCCACTTCTTCTATTAGCTTTCCAATTAAGGATCTTGTTTAGTATATTCGTCCCGCGCCGTAGCCGAGCGGTTAAGGTAGGAAGCCTCGGCGCCGAGCTACGGGACTTGCGCTGGTTCGAGTCTCCATGGGGGAAGAAATTTTCTCATGGTATTTCGGCCAGTATGGGACCGGTGCCCACCCAGCATCGTGAGGCAATTGGGTAGCTACAATAAGTAGCGGCTCCAGGTTGAGGAACCAGCTATAACGGCTGGGGGACTCGACATGCTAACCACATGTCACCCCTACACTGGCTGTTGAACATCTACCTCTGTGATTGACACATGTGGATGTGAAGGGCCAGCAGCCGGCTGGTAAAAGGGCAACCGCTGAAAAAGTGGAAAGATCCTCAATCGGATCAATAGGATCTTTAGTATATTCTCTGTTCTTCCATTCTTATGAGGTGTCCATACCATTTCAAACGTCTGTCTTCTATTTTTCCTATTTTTTTTTTCAACTTGCATAATTTCCCTTATTGTGCTGTTTCTGATACTTGTATATACCGAGATTGTAAATCCCAATTTCATTTCTGAGGGTATTGTTCCTCCTGTAAGAATATTTGTATATAATTTCATAAGCAATTTTATCACTTTTCGCCCTCCATATTTTAATAACTCTACAGTGTGATTATAAAGTTCCAGTACATTTTGTGGATAACGTGGCGCAAATGAAACAAAAATTATAAGGTAGTTTCTACTATCAAGTTAGTGTTCAACATAACCTCAATCAGTCGCAAAACACGTTTCCCAACGACGCACCGTCGCCCGGAAAACATGCACCAACATATCCTCTGTAATCATTTCACTCGCTTGGCGTATGCGTTCTTTCAGCACTTGCAGATTAGGAAACTTGGTTCTGTACACCTGTTGCTTGATGAACCCCTAAGCAAAAATTTCCAGGGGTGCGAGGTCTGGCGAACGAGGTGCCCTGATACGAGGAGATGCCCTTCCAATCCACCTTTTGGGAAACCTGTCATTGAGATACCCGCGCATAGCCAGAGCAAAGTGTTGCAACACCACTGTATCAATGATACCATCTTGCTGTAACTGTGGCTGTAAGAAAAGTTGCAACATATCAGGATACACGTCTCCCGTAATGGTTTCCTTTGGAATCAGTCTCTAACTTCTTCGTACGACTGGCCTCTTAAACGCGCAGCAACAATCTCTATCCGCTCTTCAATGGTGAACATATTTGTATCTTTCGAATGGCTGTAACAGAAATGCGATATGTAAGCGATTTCTTTAAAGTGTACTGGGACTTTATCATCACACTGTAGAATAATTCCATCATTTCCACTGGCTTTCCCATTTTTCCCTTCATGGATACGTGCTGCCACTTCATCCTGACATATTTCCCAATCTATATCCTTATGAATAATAATAATAATAATAATAATAATAATAATAATAATAATAATAATAATAACAATAATAATAATAATAATAATAATAATAAATAAATAATATTAGCCTCATGGACTAGTGGTCAGAGTTTCTTATTATAGAGTTAATGGGGTCCCAGGTTTGATTCCCGATCAGACCACAGGAACTTTCTCTAAAGGAAATTATTCATGTGGCTTTCCATAGTCTGGATTTAGGTTAAGGACTCTCCTGGCGCTACATTATCATTCGTCACTTAATTTAATTCCATCTTCCAGGCGCACCAACTTAAAAGTCGTTACAATTCCGCTAATGCCAGGAGAGAATACCAAAAATATATTAAAGAGGCATATATATAACAATGATGCTAATAATAATCTTCTTCTTCTTCTTCACTTCCTGGTTTAGGCATTAGCTGCATGTTCCGTCTTCACTAATAGATCTAAGACCATCTCTTCCGAGGACGTCAGACATCTATTCTTCCTCTCGGAAAATAATGTAAGATTTTATTTGGTAATCTACTTTCTTCCATTGTTTCTACGTGTTCTTTCCACTGAATCTTCTTGTTAAATATATTTTATTTTATGGAGTAGATCTGCAGTTCTTCACGGATATCCTCGTTTCTTATCTGGTCCATTCTAGTGCATCCCTTTACTCTAATAATAATAATAATAATAATAATAATAATAATAATAATAATAATAATAATAATAATAATAATAATAATAATAATAATAATAATAATAATAATAATAATAATAATAATAATAATATATTTATTTATAAACAGGTTTACAATGTAATAAAACATTATCTTGTGTCCAAAGCTTTTAAGAGTGTTATCTTGTTTCGCCATTCGTGTCTCCCATTTTCCCAGACTTAGCTCTCTCATACCTCTTGTTACATCAGCCATCCATTTAAATCTAGATCGACCTCTCTTTCCTTTCCCAGGTGGAATCCATTCCAAACCTTTTCTGGGTAATCTTTTCTCTGGCATTCTATGTATATGGCCATACCATTCTAGTTGTCTGTATCTCACAAAATCTAATATTGAATTTTGGGATTCATTTGTTGTCTGATGATTGTATTTCTGATTTTTTTAGAATGTCTAATTGAAAACACTGAGCAACAAAAAATACATTTTTTTTGTCTCAGAAACAAAAAATATGTGATTCTGATAGTATTTTTTCTCCTGAATTCAAATATGATATCGGTTTTTCTCCATCACGCAAGAAGCAGACATTTATAATTTCAAACACTTCAGTATTTTCTACATTCGTAACTACACAATATTCGAACATCCGGACTCACCTAGAAAGTAAGAAATTACGATTTTCTGCTATAGTTCGCCTGTGGAGCATCCCTCTTGATGATCCAACAATAATCGGCCAGCATATTAGGATTCCATTTGCCTTGATATCTATTTTCCATAGCTGAAATCTCCTGAGTTAGCTCATTTGGTTTTATTTTACAATGGACAAATGGACGAAAAAACGTTTATTAAAAATATAATTATTTAAATCCATTAATTGAGATTGAAATAAAAAAAACTGTGGGCGGTGGAGAAAATCCGAATACATATTTGAAAACACGATAAAAAAAACTGCATTAAGTACAACTATTGGTACTCATGAGACGTAAATCATATTGACCAGTGTTTTCTAGAACAATCGATTTCAGTATATATAAGCTTTAAACTCAAAGTTGTATTCAACCGCCAAGTTTTTGCAGCGTATATTAGCGTGCTTAAAATTAAATAATAATAATAATAATAATAATAATAATAATAATAATAATAATAATAATTCATTCATTCATTCATAGTGTTCTGCTCAAGAGCAGGTCTTTCACTGCAAACTCAGCATTCTCCACTTTTTCCTTGACTCAGCTTTCCTTTTTGTATCTGCATACAAACCATTTATTTTAATATTGTCTATCATCTGATGTCTTTTTCTGCCTCTAACTTTCTTTCTGTTGACCATTCCTTCTAGAGCATCCTTCAGCAGGCAGTTTCTTCTTAGCCAGTGGCCATCCAATTTCTTTTCCTCTTCTTTATGAGTTCCAGCATTGTTCTTCTTTCACCCACTTTATCTAGCACATCATTTCTTACCTTGTCTGTCAATTGTATACGTTCCATTCTTCTCCATATCCACATCTCAAAAGCTTCCAGTCGCTTTTCCTCATTCCGTCGTAATGTCCACGTCTCTGCACCATATAATGCTACACTCCACACAAAGCACTTGACTAGCCTCTTTCTTATTTCTCTTGCCATAGGTCCGCAGAAAATGCTTCTCTTCTTGCTGAAAGCTTCTTTTGCCATTGAATACTGCATGATGTTTCCTTCCGCAGTATCCCCCTCACGGACATCCGAATGGGGGGATAATTTACGTCCGGAGTCTTTTACCGTGGAAAGACTCATCATGCCATGTTTGCAGCTTTACTAGGTATATATAGGTGTGGTAGCTTCCCGTTTCTTTCCACACCCCACTCTCTCTTTTGCATCTTAAAATCTTAAAAGATCTTAAGAAGGTCCCGAGGGGCCCCAACTTGGAGGTGAGGAGAGTGGATTTGGCTAAGTTAGACCCTCCGGACTTCACCGAAATTCACCCCAGAGGTTAAATATCAGTTCCATCAGGATTTTTGACCAGATCAAAGATCCGGAAATCCAATTAGCCTCAGCCCAATAATAATAATAATAATAATAATAATAATAATAATAATAATAATAATAATAATAATAATAATAATAATAATAATAATAATAAACAAAATGAAGACAGAGGTTATTTTCTATGCTGAGAATGATAAAACTACATTATAATGAGATTATATTTGTATCCAGAATTTGGTGGGATTTCACATTGGAACGCGACCCATTGCGGTGCAGGTACGGATCCACAGACAACCTTCAGAAACGTAATAACCTCCCCTACATTATTATTGTGTTCCACAAACGTTCCCCGGGATCAATATCACATATTCATATTCCGAAACACACATTTTCAAACACAGGACCGCAGTAACATCCGTGCAGCTTCATTTGGTATATTAAATGCACGGTGTACGATGGAATGTAAATCTGCCAGAAATGTACATTCCGAGAATCCATATATACAACCGAAACAGTTATTAATCCTTCACGTTTGTGGTAAGAAACAGCTACTGGATATATAGGCCTAAACATTACTTGTCTTCTTCTTCGGCTTTCCGCCACTTATAGGTCTGCCGTCTTCAGTTTCCATTTATCTCTATCATTCCAATCTCCCTCTTCCAAATTCCGATCATCCATTATAGTTCTGACGTAGGTTTTCCATTTCATCTTGGTCTGCCACGTTTATTTCTTCCAGGGGTGACCATTGGTATATATATTTTTGGCCATCTTTCATTTTCCATTCGTTGTACATGGCCATACCATTTAAGTGTTTGATTTTCAATCCTGTTAACAACAGATGTGGTGACATTCATTTCTCTCCAAAGGAATTCATTTATTATTTTATCCTGTCTTGTTTTTTGGAGGCTTCTTCTAAAATAATCAAATTCAACTGCTCTAATTTTGTTCTTTTGTAATTCCGTTAAAGACCAAGTTTCACTTCCATATGACAAAATATTCTGTATTATGCTCTTATAAATTTTCATTTTAGTTTCCTTTGTAATATTTTTGTTCCAAATTATTCCATGTAATGTCTTAGTTGCATTTTTTACCATTGCAATTTTAGTCTGTACATCTCTCTCACAGGTACCTGAACTTGTAATTATTGACTCAAGATATTTAAAAAATTCACACTTCTTTATTTTCCCTGTTTCAAGTATGAGGTCATCCACATCCTTTCCCAAACACATATATTCTGTTTTCTGTAAATTTATATTCAGTCCCCATTTTTTATATTCTTCCATTAGTTTATTTATCATATATTTCATATCATCTTCATCCCCTGCAAAAATTATTTGATCATCTGCAAACAACAATGCATGCAGTACTTTTTCTCTCATTTCAGAACATTTTTTATACCACAAGTTAAGAGCCTGGTCTAAATAAATGTTAAAAAGAATACATTACTTGTCAATATTAATAAAGTTCATAATATAAAAACAAAAATTAAGGTTTATGAAGTAATGGCTGATCCTGTATTAATAATAATAGGTATTATTTCAGCCAATGGCCATGTAGAAAGAATTGTGTCCATGTCTTACAGAAGCCTGTTATCGATGTTCGTATGTTTTTACATTGTAACAGGTGATATCGGTCGCAGTGCGACCCACATACTTTGCACTTGCACTTTTCTTCTGGGTTATGGCGCTTCACTGTTGTGCATATCCTGTGGTGGAAACCATGGACCGCGACTCTCGTCACGGTGTGTCTCAGGTCGTATCTGGCTGCTGTCCATTTCCCTGTAGATCATCGCATCCGTTGCGTAGAACTCGGGCCATATCTGTTCTCTTTTCTCGTTTAGTTCCCTCAGCAGTTCTTTGTAGGCATCTGTTGCCGGCAGGAGAAGGTCCAGGTGGAGCTCTTCTATGAAGAAGGGTTCCTTTGTCAGTATGTATGTTAGGCGTGAAGGCGTGTATTTTGATACGCTAAGCGCTGTCTTTAAAAAGTGTGCGTTGACTTTCTCTATTTCCTCTAGGTTTGCCTTATTTAGGTTCTTCCAAATCACTTCTAGTCCATAGGTCATGATTGGTGCGATTTTTAAGCGGAAGATGGTCATTGCTGTCTCCAGGGATAGACTATCCCTGTTCCTGTATTGATGTATGGATCAGAATGATGGACGATCACTAAAATACAAGAACAAAAATTGGAAGCAATCTAGATGAGATTTTTTTTTTTTGAGTTTTTGTTACAAGACTTGCTTTTTGTAAAGAGTTATTTGGATCATATAAAGATGAAGCAGAAGTCGAGATCCAGGGCCGACAACTTGGGAAATATACTCTGTACCAACTGAAGATGATGAAAACATGCCTTGAAACACGTGTCTAACAAAAATAACCATATGAGGTAAGAATAAACAGACCAAATCTTTTTATTAAGTAAAACCTCAGAATTTTACCTTCTATTGCATTTTGAAATATACAGAGAATGATTGAAAAAAAACTCAGGATAGGAATGTATGGAGGGCTTATATCCACGCGGCCATGAACCTCCGGGTAAAATGGTACTAGTCTTTTTCTTCTTATTCATAATTTGCAGGATTTTTATCCTGTTTATTTTCCAAATCACTTCTCGGAGGAAGACGTATTGGATGTGTATTCACTGTCTATCCATCTCTTGGCTGGTCTTCCTCTTGTTCTTCTCCCGTCCGTTGGTCTATCTGCTTTAGCTCTTTTTGCAAGTCAGTTGTCTTCCATTCTTTCTATATGACATTTCCAATATTTTCCTCTATCTATAATACATTTGGTTATGTCTTGAATATGACATTTGTCCCTAATTTCTGTGTTGAATATCTTATCAAATAATGTTTTCCCCGCCACATTGTGACATTATATATAATGATCTAAACTATGACTTGTCGCAGAGACTGCAGCGTGTTCATAATGCTTGCGTTCGATTCATTTTCTATATCCGCCGTTATGATATTTCCGAACACTTCAATAACCTCTCTTGGCTCCGTGTTACTGACAGACGTAAATTGCACTCTCTTTAACTTCTTTTGAAGCTTCTGAAATCATACACTCCTTGTTACCTGGTGTCCAGGTTTGAGAAGTTATCCTCTTACCACAATATTGACACTAGGTCACAACATAGCAGTATGCTAACAATCCCTCTTCATAGCACTGCCTCTTATTCTACTTCCTTCACAGTAGCCTCTGCCCGTTCCTGGATTTTCCTTCCAAGATATCAGGGGTTGCCGCACACTTGGCACTTTTAAGTCACGCTTATACAGTTACCTGTTGTCTAATAATTAATTTTCCTCTATTTATTTAATTTTATTCTATGTCATTAATCTTTTCCTCGTTTTTTTATATATCATATACGTATTATATTTAATTCGTTAAATCGAGAGTAAATCAAAATACATTATAAATAATAATTGTATTGTATTTATAACATGTAATCGTTTATGTTTATTGCAATTTAGATGTAAGACTATTTTTTTTTTTACTTTTTAAAACCTGGTTGACTGGCAGACAAGACCTTAAGGCCTTAACTCTACCAGGTAAAATAAGCTATTACTATTATTATTATTATTATTATTATTATTATTACTAGTTCTTAAGATCTTCATTTCACATGTGCTTATTATTTGTTTAGTTTTTGTTGTATCAGCCCTAGTTTCTGCTCCATATACGATAACCGGCCGAACTATCGTTTTGCATATGGCGCTAGTGAGTTTGGTTATTTAGAGTTAAATGTGATAGGTAAAGTTTATAAATGTCATGCAGAGAAGCAACACTCCGTTTAGGAACAAGGCTGTATTCTACAGTCACGCGATTTAGTCGAGAATCTGACAAAATCGATGAAGCAGGGTTAATTCGAGATGTAAATCGGGAGCTAGAGTAGGTCGCGTCACTGCGGCGGAGACTGCCAGTCTGGGGATCGATTCCTGTGGAGACGGCGGTACTAGGGCTACAGAACAGCTGTTATAAAAGACACACCTATGGCATAGCCTCATGTGCACCCAGAGAGACAGACTTATTTAATATGATGACAACACCAGGCATACGTGACTCTCGTGTCAATGTTAACATTCCAACATATCTCACTGGGCTTATACAACTGCCAGCACATCGAGATGCAACCAATATCTCACTGCTCAACCTTGCATCGGCTGCTCGTCTCTGGGATTCCCACATCTCTTACATCAAGAACTCTAAATAAATATCCTCAACTCGTGTCCAACTCATGATCGGGTCGAGGGATGAGATGAGATGAACCCTTCCGACTCAAAAACAATTCAATAAATTAGCTTACTGAATATTTATTAATTAAATAAAAATAAAACAAAGTTTTATTTGATTTTCATATTTATTATATAATTCAGTGACAGCTGTTTCAGTACACTGTACCTTCTTCAGACATGTTAACAAATTATGAATTATGTTATTATAGTACATATCAACTGATCTAAGCAACAATACAACAATATTTATTTAAATTTTTAAATTTAACAAAGGAGATTCATTCAAATCAAGTTGAGAATTTAGCAGTATGTTACTACTTTTCAATTTATTTATTTCTACAGCCTACAAAAGATCTAACTTCTTACCCTTATCAGAAACATGTAAAATTCCAAAATTTGGATTGAAACAATGATTAAATTGGAATAGGTGGTTAGCATATTTTGAATATTCTAAATTTCTGTTATATGCTCTCATGTGTTCCTTTATCCGAGAGATAAAAGGTCTACCAGTTTGTCCTATATAGACATTGTCACATGTGCCACACTTCAATTTATATACACCTGATAATTTTTATTTTTTTATTTTGGTTTTATTGTTTTTATTATATTTTGTAGAGTTTTATTAGTTTTAAATGCCACATTAATGTTCAACTTTTTATAGTGTTTAGATATTTTATTTGAAAGTGGGCCTATGTATGACATTACGACATATTTCTTATTGTTTTCTTTGGGTACAGGAAAAACTTTGTTAATTGCTTTTTGTAATGAATTTTCTTAATTAAATATTCTATAATTTTAGGGTCATATTTATTATTAACAGCTAATTGTTTAATAATATTCAATTCATTATTATATTCCAAGGGTGAAAGAGGGATATTTAAAAGTCTATGAATGTAACTATTAAAGGCTGCCATCTTATGAGTATATGGGTGAAGAGAAGAACTATGGATAGTGGTATCAGTATGAGATGGTTTGTGAAAGATACCAAACTCAAACTTATTATCAATGTGTTTTATTGACAAATCCAAGACATTTATACTATTATTTGTTTCTAATTCCATTGTGAAATTAATACATCTGTGAATGTTATTAATAAAATTTAAAAAGGAATTCAATTGTCTTTTAGTTCCTGTGAAGCCTGCTATGACATCATCTACATAACGATACCAAAATAGAACATTTCTAGCTAATACATTCTTATGTATGGTTTGTTCTAAGTCATCCATAAAAATCTCTGCCAAAAGAGGGCTCAACGGATCACCCATAATCAAACCATCTTTAGCTGTGTACAATTTGTTATTAAATTCAAAATAATTTTGATGTAAGCATGTTTTAAGAGTGTGTAATATTTCTTCAACTACAAAACCATTCACAGTTATGAGGTACCTTTATTAGTTAGTATTAATAGAATTAATAGAATGTTCCATTGTTAGTAGAGGTGATCCTATTGTAATGTGAATAGCAGTTCACTATATAGACACGATAATTTGAAGTAGAGAAGTTTAGTGTCTCTTCTTGGACTCCCTAAGTAGCACAATGGTTTAGTGTGCCAGCGTGCAAAGTTGGAAATCTTGGTTTCAAATCCCGGTGTAGGTAGATATTTCTTTATTTAGTTGTATTATCTAATTCTATATTAACTCTCTCTCTTTTTTTTTTCGTACACTATCATATATTTTGTTTTTCTAACAGAGGTTTTCATATACAACATAAAACTAATAAATTATCATAATCTTCATTTCAATGTTTAAGAGATTTACCTGTTCCGAATTCAGATCTCTTCCTAGGTCTTCCTACATACCTTAATCCTTTTGGTTTATAATGATATGCTATCTTCGGCAATCTTAATTCTTCCATTCTCTGAACATGCTGTTCCCAGCCGACGCGGTGTTGTTGAATTCTATCATTTATTGAATATATTTCTAGTTCACTTCTTATTTCTTCATTTCTTATGTGGTCCAATTTTGTGCATCCTTTGGTCCTTCTTAGAAAGATCAATTCTGCATTTTGTATTCTATTCGAAGTCCTCTTATTTGTTACCAGGACTCACCACCGTATAAAAGTATTGTTTTGCAAAATTAATTATCAGAAAATGTTAAGCGAGAGATTCAATTTTACGATGCAACATTCCTTTTCGATAATACCCCCAGATAAGTGAATTATTTTAAAAAAAATGTTGAAAATTCGAAAGACCATTAGTGAGCGTAAAATAACTTTGAAACCGACTCCAATAATAATATCTGAAACACATTAATTCCTGTGGTGAACATTAACAGGGCAAAGTTCTTGCAGATAACGCACACTATGCGACAACTTCCATTTCCCTCCAACACCTACCGATATCCAATTACCCTCTCCACAAGCAAGCGTCCCATGAATTTGAAACATGTCGCACGAGGGCGTTAAATTCATCAGCAGTCATTTCTTTTATCAACATTTAGTTTTGCATAAATTAAAAAAAAAAGTATTCTCATCTTTTTGAAGATGGATGAGGCCGCGGAAAGAATTGAGAAAGTACATTTGAAATAGTAATATCTCCATTAACTACATGGTCTTTATGGGAAGCCAGATATAATAAGAACAGTTAAGTCTCGTAGACTGCGATGGGCAGGACATGTTTCACGTATGGGGAATGAAAGACGTGCATGGAAACTTCTTGTAATAATAATAATAATAATAATAATAATAATAATAATAATAATAATAATAATAATAATAATAATAATAATAATAATAATAATAATAATAATATCTTTATTTTACCTGGCAGAGTTAAGGCCTTAAGGCCTTGTCTACTACTCAACCAGGTTTAAAAAAATACAAAAGAAAAGTCTTAAATCTAAATTACAATATATATATATATATATATATATATATATATATATATATATATAAACGATTACAAGTTATGAATACAATACAATTAATATTTATAATGTAATTTGATTTACTCTAAATTTAACGAATTAAATATATAATATGTACAATATATATAAAAAAACGAGGAAAAGATTAATGACATAGCATAAAATTAAATAAATAGAGAAAAATTAATTATTAGACAACAGGCAACTGTATAAGCGTGACTTAAAGGTGCCAAGTGTGCGGCAACCCCTGATATCTTGAGGAAGGAGATTCCAGGAGCGGGCAGAGGCTACTGTGAAGGAAGTAGAATATGAGGAAGTGCTATGAAGAGGAATTGTTAGCAGACTGTTATCTCGTGACCTAGTGTCAATATTGTGGTAAGAGGATAACTTCTCAAATCTGGACGCCAGGTAAGTAGGGATGTAGGAATTCAGAAGCTTGAAAAGTAGTGAAAGAGAGTGCAATTTACGTCTGTCAGTAAGACGGAGCCAAGAGAGGTTATTAAAGTGTTCGGAAATATGGTCATAGGAAAGCCTGAAGGAAAACGCCCAGTTGGTAGACCAAGAATGAGGTGGGAGAACAACATTAACTATGATTTGAGGGAAGTAGATTATACAGGGAATGATTGGAAGGCATTAGCTGAGGATAGGGATGTATGGAGAGCTTATGTCTGCGCGGCCATGAACCTACGGGATCGAGAGTGCCAGTGAGTAAGTAAGTAAGTAATATCTCCATTAAAGCTAAGTTTTTAGGAGAGAAGAAAAACTGTTTTTTTCGCGATAATGCGTTTTATCGTATTTACCAGTAATGGCGACTATTACTAAAGGTTTAACTTCCTACATTTCGGGATTGCCAACCTAAATAACTATACTGTAATATTACATTTATACCCACGTGCGGGAAGTAAAACCACTGCCCCCTATGCATACTAAGTACAATCTATATAGAAAAAATATCCAAAAGTTAGTGTTAATATACATTATACGAAACAAATCACTGAATTTTAAATGAACTGAACTTTATTTGAAACAATATAAAACAATAAATACGTATTTGCGGCCATGTTATCAATAATTGTTCTCAAGATTTCCTATCCCTTGTACAAAAAAACACCAGATTACGTTTATATAACACTTGTCGACTTTTTAGTCAATCGTTGTTGGTAGAGCGGTGAATGCTAGTGGTATATAATTTCAGTAATCCATAGGTCGCTGTTTCAAATCCGGCTGGGAGGGTTTTTTTTAGAAGAGTATTACTTTTAGCCCATACTACAATAGTATCGAATTTAATGATATGTACATTTTTATCTTAGTCTGTAAAACATTAAAACTAAAAATAAAAAAATAAATAATAGTTTTAAAAAACTAAAACAACACGCTCTATTAGATAATCGAACTAAAAAATGAAAAATAATTTTAATTTCCAACACGCTTGGGATAAAATTAAAGTGGTCAACAAAAAAAATCATCTCCAACACATATAGAATAAAACTAGAGTTATCAACAAAAAGAAAAATCATTTTACCATCAAAAGCGTGGGGTGCTTTTTATGATTTTTACATTTTCTTCTTAGAGACTTTATTTTTACCAATATCTGTTTATTATCAAATATATTAATTGATATAGAGCACCCCACGATTTTGATTGTAAAATTATTTTTTTTTGTAGACAACTCTAGTTTTATTCTAGATGTGTTGGAGATGACTTTTTACTGGACCACTTTAATTTTATCCCAAGCGTGTTGGAAATTAAAATTATTTTTCATTTTTTAGTTCGCTTTTCTAATAAAGCGTGTTGCTTTAGTTTTTTAAAACTATAATTTACTTGATTTTCTGATGATTCTGGCCATGATTTTAGTAACAAAATATGAAATTATTGTATTGTCACGGGTCTTTTACAAGTATACAAAGTTTCAAGTCGATCCAATGATTTTAAGTGGGTGAAAATCGCGTTGAAAGATTCCGTTACATAGATAGATAGATACAGGTCAAGCTAATATAAAGCGTGTAAAAAAAACAAACATGCCGGTTGCTAAGAGACAATTTTTAATTTAGCTTTTCAGATAAATCCCCACTTCTGAAAGTCGCATTTCGCAGATTTTCAGAGAACAGATTCATCAGTTCATTCTAATAGCATATACTGATTTCCGTTGTGAAATATCGAAACATGCTACCGTTAGATGCGAAACATGGACTCTTACTTTAAGGGAGGAAAGGAGATTACGAGTATTTGAGAATAAAGTTCTTAGGAAATTTTTTGGACCAAAGAGAGATGAACAGACAGGCGAATGAAGAAGACTACATAACAATGAACTACATGATCTTTATAGGAAGCCAGATATAATAAGAACAGTTAAGTCTCGTAGACTGCGATGGGCAGGACATGTTGCGCGTATGGGGAATGAAAGACGTGCATGGAAGCTTCTTGTAGGAAAGCCAGAAGGAAAACGCTGTGTTGGTAGACCAAGAATGAGGTGGGAGAACAACATTAACTATGATTTGAGGGAAGTAGATTATACAGGGAATGATTGGAAAGCATTGGTTCAGGATAGGGATGTATGGAGAGCTTATGTCCGCGCGGCCATGAACCTACGGGTTCGATAGTGCCAGTGAGTAAGTAAGTAAGTAAGTAAGAACTATTTTTACACGCTGTTCCTTGCTCACGAATGAATTTGTGTAATATATATTTTGCTAAAAGAAGTACATTTACGATCCAAAAGTATATAAGAGATTTTATTATATTTGCCCCAAGGAATTCATTCTTTATACGCATTTCTGTTACTTCTACTGTGCATTTTCATTTCATATGTTTCTGTCAGTGAAGTTTGTAGAGAACGACATGCAGAGCCCTCTGGAGGATACACTGATGATGGTGCTGTTGTAATCCTCTTTGCTCTCCAGTAGGACACCATCCAGGAAAAGCACTCAACGTAATCCTCAGGCGAATTCGAAATCGATTGTAGGACAATGTGCAGGATGTGTCGGTTTGTAGGACGTTCCAGTCTTTTGCTCGGAGATTAGAGTTAATAGGAGAGGGGATAATGAATTAACAGTTGCAAGTGATTGTGGCTTCCGAGGTGGATCCACAAATTAAATATGGCCATTGAATTTCAATCCTCTCCAATCTCACATTATTTTAGCGAATTCCGAAGCAATGACGCTATTCAGGTTCTTCTCCTTAAAAATATTTTTGAAATATTTATTTACGAAAAATTAAGACGTAAATCCTATTATTTTTCCCATAATATAACGACCTCCTTTCAAAAAACGTTAAACTGAAAATATATAAAACTATTATTCTACCAGTTATATTATATGGATGCGAAACATGGACTCTTACTTTAAGGGAAGAAAGGAGATTACGAGCATTTGAGAATATCCACCGCTGTGGTCTCGAGGGAGCGTGCTGCGGGCCCGGCTTCGATCCCCGGTCCGGACAGTTTTTCTGGGTGAGGTTTTTATCGGGGTTTTTTCTTGCCTGTAAGACAAATGTCAGGAAAACTTTAAGGCCCAAACGGTCCCCGAAATCATATGGCCATCATCCTTATCATTATCATCATCATCATCCTTCACCGGTGTGGAAAGCAACGGGAAGCTACCACATCTACAATTCCCTAGTAAAGCTGCAAGCATAGCATGAAAATGCTATGATTGCATTGAAGGACCCGCCTTCGGGCAGAATTACTATGGATGGATGGATGGATTATCCTACCCCTAATATTATATGTGCGAAACATGGACTCTTACTTTAAGGGAAGAAAGGAGATTACAAGTATTTGAGAATAAAGTACTTAGGACAATTTTTGGACCAAAGAGAGATGAGAATGGAGAAGACTATATAAAAATGAACTACATGCTCTTTATAGGAAGCCAGATATAATAAAAACAGTTAACTCTCGTAGACTGCGATGGGCAGGACATGTTGCACGTATGGGGAATGAAATACTTGCATGGAAGCTTCTTGTAGGGAAGCCAGAGGGAAAACGCCCAGTTGGTAGACCAAGAATGAGGTGGGAGAATAACATTAACTATGATTTGAGGGAAGAAGATTATACAGGGAATGATTGGAAAGCATTAGCTCAGGATAGGGATGTATGGAGAGCTTATGTCCGCGCGGCCACCAACCTACGGGTTCGATAGTGCCAGTGAGTGAGTGTGAGTGAATAATATAACTACGAAAACCAATTATAAAAATCTAATATATAGAAATGAATGTTTGTCTGTTCGTACTTTATGCGCGGCCATACCGTTGATCCGATTGTGATGGGGCTTTTTGTAAAATGTTCAGGAATGAACATAGGCTATAAGAGAGTTGAGATACTCAACTCCCACACCCTTAAAAATCGCCCTTTGTAGTGGAAAATGTGAAAAAAGTAGCTCTTTGGATGCTTAAACGGCTTACGCTGACTAAACCATAACAAATACACAAAATATATTTTTTTATTAGGCGTAACAACGCACGCTGGGTATTAGATTGTTTTCTATATGCATTAAATTACATATCTGATGTGGACCCAAGCACAAACACTAGCTCATTTGGGTGCCAAATCTATGAATAAAAAATTTATTCTGATTAAAAGAAACTTTTTTCGCCCTATAGTAAAGTAAAGTGATCCCACAACAGACCCGGAGGCCCTTGGGGTAGTAGGAGGTTAAGGCTCCCACTTTTTCTAGACAATCGGCACTTTTATGTCAGCCGGGTTGTCAGCCCTGCGTGACGGCCGCCTTTACCCCAGAACAAGCGTCTGGTACTCATTTCCGTTAGAGGCTGAGTCGACCCCAGGGCCATAGAGCCGCCAGAGAGTTTTGGTCAGTTTAAAAATCCTGACCCCAACGGGACTTGAACCCTCGACCCTCCGGCTTGTAGCTCAGTGCCTTAACCACTACGCTACGGCGTGCCCCCCCTTTTTTTTAGTATTAAATAACAAAAGAATAAGGAGAGTGATTAATTTTAACAAATCAGTTTAGCTAAGTTGTAATACAGTCAAATTATTTGTAGAGGTGTAGGGTTTATATTATTAAATTAAGACTTTTCCAGGAGAGCAGATTTTAATAATAATAATAATAATAATAATAATAATACTTTATTTATTCTGGCAGAGTTAAGGCCATAAGGCCCTCTCTTCCACTCAACCAGCACAAATACAAATAAATATTCGACAAATATAGATATACACTATACTAATTATAAACATTTAAAGATACAATAAATGTAGCAATGTAAATGTGAACAAATGAAAATTGGAGGTGTCGTCACGTCTCGTCCCTCTTGTGAAATGAATAGAAGAGAATCTCTAGGGGTGGGAACGTCAGGCAGTTAAACTTTTGGACCAACCCACAAGTTAAATATCATTAGGGAGTCACAGACAGAAAACTTCTTGTTTTGAAACTGAAAGAATAACATTTTATGTAACATTGTTATAGTTTGATAAAACCATAGAATTATAACATCAAAACATTTTATTACGTTGCACCGAATAACAGTGTTCTGTAACGCTAGCTTCTACAATAAACTTACACAGGGGTTAGCCTTAAATTGGCAATGTATCCAGGATACATACATACTTACTCACTGGCACTATCGAACCCGCAGGTTCATGGCCGCGCGGACATAAGGTCTCCACACATCCCTATCCTGAGCTAATGCTTTCCAATCATTTCCCGCACAATCTACCTCCCTCAAGTCATAGTTAATGTTATTCTCCCACCTCATTCTTGGTCTACCAACTGGGCGTTTTCCCTCTGGCTTTCCTAGAAGAAGCTTCCATGCAAGTCTTTCATTCCCCACACGTGCAACATGTCCTGCCCATCGCAGTCTACGAGACTTAACTGTTCTTATTATATCTGGCTTCCTATAAAGACCGTGTGGTTGACTGTTATGTAGTCTTCTCCATTCACCTGTCTGTTCATCTCTCTTTGGTCCAACAATTCTCCTAAGTACTTTATTCTCAAATACTTGTAATCTCCTTTCCTCCCTTAAAGTAAGAATCTATGTTTCGCATCGATATAATATAACTGGTAGAAAAATAGTTTTATATATTTATTTAATAGTTTTAATAAAACAAAAGAAATCAGACTAGTACAAATTACTTAAATTTGTATCGAATATATCTAATAACAGGATTTGTGCGTGATTCCGTTTTCACGGCGGTCCGCCACACTTAAATAACTGACTCGAGGAAATTAATTTTCTACTGGATTGGTGAAATCCACAATTCACCTAACTATTGACCAAAAGGTGAACTGTCTTGCTGCCATATGGCTAGGGTAACAATGAAACACAACCCCATCTTGATAGCCCGAAAAGAAATTGGGCTGCAATGTTTACCCCAGGGGGTACAGAATGCAGCACATGGACACTGTCTTGTCACCGTCATAAACCAGCAGCACCAATTTTCTACAATTTATTTTCCAAATTTTATTTTTTTAAATTTATTATATTAAATTCAAACCACTCTTCTAAGGTT
The DNA here is from genome assembly GCA_030220185.1 of Diploptera punctata. Classification (NCBI taxonomy): domain Eukaryota; kingdom Metazoa; phylum Arthropoda; class Insecta; order Blattodea; family Blaberidae; genus Diploptera; species Diploptera punctata. The sequence goes on along the minus strand of JASPKZ010006480.1, from coordinate 272,341 downwards.
TTCGGTGGTTCTTCTTAGCGCTAAGACAAATGTCGGAGTGATCCCCTAATTTCCACCAGTAAATTATAAATTCCTAAATTTTATTTTCATCATCATCATCATCATCATCATCATCATCATCATCATAGTACATTCACGAATTTAGGCCATTTATTGACCTGTTTCGGCCTCAAGAGAAACACCATCCAAAAGTCTTTTGAGTGGACGTCCTGGTCTTTTTCCTGCAGGTTGATATTTTAACATTTTGTTTGGGTATCCTGTGATGTACCATTCAATGAACATGTTGCATCCATCTTCATTTATAATCAGAAATTTTGTTTTCTAAAGGTTCCATGTGTAATTCTTCTAAGATGTCTTCATTTTTTTGTGATCTAGTAGTGTGTATCCTGCAGTCCTCCGAAAGTATCTCATTTCAGCGGCCAATAATCATAAATATGTTTTAAGAATCGTTGCAAAAATACAACGAAATTCCTGTTGGGTTTGTCTTTCGGACTAAATGGCCACGGTCTGGTTTTCTTAAAACTCAACGCTTCGTCTACTACTGCGGTATACATTCTCAGGAGAATCTGCGTGCTATGTATATATATCACACGCACGCAGAATATCCTGAAGATGTCTACCGCAGGAGTAGACGAAACGTCGAGTTTTTAGAATACCAGACCACGGCCATTTAGCCTACAGCACACAGAATCTCCTGAGGATGTCTACCGCAGTATCATACGAAACGTTGAGTTTTAAGAAAACCAGAACATGATCATTTAGCCCAACAGGAATTAAGACACTGCCGTGGAAGCCTACAATTTTACATACTACGAAATGTTAGTAAAAATGGGAAAATTGTATAGTGCAACGTAATCAGAAGAATGTTGCACGGAAAAGCTAGAGTAACTTATTCAGAAGTTGAGCCGATGTTTTCACAATATTCAAGTTTCTGAAATAAGAATTCAGCTGGTTTCAGCGAGTAATCTTTTAATTAGAAAATGTAAGACTAGAAGCCACTGTAAATTTAAGTCAATAAATTGAGTGATGAATAAATTAGAAGGGTCTGATGTAGTCTTCTTGCTTAATTTCTTAGATTAATCAACTAATTGCTCCGGTTCTCACTTTCATCAGCTCCCCATTTAAATAATGCAGAGTCAAACAAGAAACTTTTGCACTTCAAACATGACAAAGTCAAGTTAGCTCTGTCTCCAGGGCACTGCAATTCTTCATAATTTATTTCTCTAACACCTGTTACAGCTACCTATTTTCTCCAGACCTCTTATTTCAGTGCAACGATGTGTGGCAAGATTTTAATGGCGTTTAAACATTCATATAGGTCTATACTCCCTTGCGTCCCGCGCCGTAGTCGAGTGGTTAAGGCAGGAAGCCTTGGCGCAGAGCTACGGGACTTGCGCTGGTTCGAGTCTCCATGGGGGAAGAAATTTACTCATGGTATTTCGGCCAGTATGGGACCGGTGCCCACCCAGCATCGTGATGCATTTGGGTAGCTACAATAAGTAGCGGCTCCAGGTTGAGAAAACCAGCTATAACGGCTGGGGGACTCGACATGCTGACCACATCTCACCCCTACACTGGCTGATTATCATCTACCTGTGTTATTGACACATGTGGATGTGAGGCCAGCAGCCGGCTGGTAGGCTAAGGGCCTTGTAGGCCTGTCGCGCCAGGAGCTTATACTCCCTTGCGGGAGTTACTTAACCAAACTACTTTAGTCAAGCTTATTTTCAAGTCATCGAGTGACAAATGCTTAGCTATTCCTTCATTCAAATAAAATTAAAAAAAGCATGTAGCCTATATAATAATAACATATGCTTTTTAAACAGAAACTATCTCAAAATTCAGTGCCAATTTGAAATTAGAACAACTTATAATATAATCGTATGTAATGCCACGAGTGATTTCCAATTTATGTAGAGGATTTGGAATTCAAGAGTGGCATTTCTTACAACTATTTAACGAATGAAATTAAGCGTTTACTCAAAAGTCATTATTTACATATAGTTATTTTATAATATTTATATATTTAATGTAAACGGCGATGTTTGAAAACAAATCAGAAATGTGAGGTTATGTTTCATTAGTTCATCATTGCAGCTTGATCATATTATTCATTGCCAAATAGGATCGCAATATAGTAAGAATGCACTCTAGTGGAGAAATAATGAAACACATCAAACTGTATATTACAATCAACATCATCATCATTATCCGGTATCATGGCAGCTGCCGCCGTCTTCCGGAAACCAAACACCATTCATCTCTATCCATCCATTGATCTTCCTTCGATTCTCTGATATTCATAGCTGCTTGTACCCCTTCTATCCAAATTTTCTTCGGTCTTCCTCTCTTCCTCCTTTCTATTGGGATCCATTCCATAACAATTTTAGGCAATCGTTTGACATGGTCATACCACTGTAATCTTTTCTTTTCTATAATGTCTGTGATGTCCGGCTCCTCTTATATACCCATAATTTCCCTTATTTCTTTATTTCGTATTCTATCCATTCTAGATTTTCCAGCTGATCTTCTTAAAACATCCATTTCTGCACTTAAAACTCTTTTCATTTCCCTGGTAGTAATTTGCCAGACTTCAGGACCATATGTTAAAAATGCCCTGAATTATGGTTTGACATATTTGTAATTTTCTATTTTTTGTAATATTTTTGCTCCACCAAACAGAGTTTAAAGCATTTATTGTTTTTTTTGTGCGATTCTATTTTTAATTTCCACTGTGTTATCACCTGAATGGTCTAATTTTGTTCCTAAATAAGTGCATTCAATACTAGGGGTTTAGTTCTTCTCCATTGTTGAAATTTATATTTTCCATTTCTTGTCCTATACACAGATATTTAGTTTTCTGAATGTTTATATAAAGTCCCCATTTTTCATGTTCTTCTTTTATTTTTAATCAACATTTCAAATTATTAATTATTTTATTAGTAAACAACTTGGTAAAATCAAGGAATCTGTTCATAATTTGCTATATTCAATGTATTTGTTAGAGAAAAGTAATGATCTGAGCTGTTCAGAATATTATCACAACAGCAGGATCTAATAAAGAGAAATCGATAAAGAGCGAGGTGAAACAAGACTGTCATTGGTCGAAAAACAAAATTCATTGAAACGTGATTGGTCAGTGACTCCAATTTGGGTCATGAGTTAAATAGTCGTTGAAAAGTCACTCCTAGAAATAAAATAACCAACTTAAGAAAAATAAGGTAACATAAAAAACTACAAAGCGCGACACACCTAGAAGGCACTTGGTAAAAACAAGTATTTTTCATAAGTAATGCCGCAGTGATTTCCAATTTATCTAGAGAATTTGGAACTCAAGAGTGGCATTTGTTAGGACTATTTAACGAATAAAATTAAGCTGTTTACTCACGAATCATTATTTAAATAGTTATTTTAAAATATGTATAGATTTAATGTAAACGGTGATATTTGAAAACAAATGAGAAATGTTTGTTATGTTTCACTTGTTCATCACTGCAACCAGATCATATTATTTATTGTCAAAGGATCGCAATATTGTACGAATGCACCCTAGTAGAGAAAAAATGAAACACATCAAACTGTATATTAATTCATTTCTGATGTCCAATGACGTAAATATGACAAGTATATTTTTCTGGAATGTTATTACCTGGGAAAAAATACATTTAAGAAAGTGCAAACAGTGATTTATTTTTTGGTGGTATAATCAATTGCTACAAATGTTTTTATATTAACTCCCGCATGCGCTATGTGTTGACATTCATGCACTATATATATACAATCTGGTAGCCGTATTTCTTAGAGAGTCAGTCACTGCAAAATAATGCTACGACCTATTCAGAATGTTAAAAAGGAGGTGCTTTCTTTATTATGATAAACTTTAGTTGGTAAATTGTAGGCGAAACACGACTGTGATTGGTTGTAAATAAAAAAATCATTGAAACGTGATTGATCATTGGCTCCCATTTGCGGCATGAGCTAAATAGTCAATAAAATTATAGGATACGTGTATGCAATTCCGACCCTTACGGGTGAACACCTTCATCTGCGCATAACTCATAAACGACGTGTTTGCGACTATATGTTCCTTCACAAAAAATGATCCTCCCTGCATGACCTATCATCCCTATTATTTTGTTCCCTGTATATATAAAGATACTCTGTAAACGAGAACGATCGGACCACAAATTTGACTTGCTGAAGAATACGCAGTTCCTACGTAACGGACATTCTTAATCCATTCGTTTTATTTCGACAAGATGGTGTAATGCGCTATTTTGAGTGTAAAAATACACTAAAACCAGCCGCGCACAGCGTACAAAATCCTGGGAGTTTTGTATTAGATTCGAAATCTAAGAAATCTACGTGAATGGGATTGGGGGAGACAGCACTTTTGGGAATAGCCTGAGGCCATAGTGTGGATTTCTATAGCGTCTCTTCAGCAGAATGGCGTCGCCTGTCATCAAATAAAATAACACAGCGCTCTTATCTGCCAAGTGGGACAAAATGAAATCAATCTACTAAATCTGAAAACTTCCCACCTCAGTTTCACTCTTAATCGAATCATTTCAACAACATACTGTTAATAAAATGAGTCTATCTTCACTCATATTTCGTCTTTTTCAGAGACGTTCTCGTGCTTCAAGTATATGAAGTCTAATGTAATATACGATCATTTTTTATGAACATATTGTTATTTTACAGGTTGACAATTACTGCTTACTGACTGGCAAGCCCGGGTCGATACCCGGCGTGGTTGAATAATTTAATTGTAAATTTTTAAATTAAACTAACTTAGTAAATTAACCATCTTGGAAGTAAATATCAATAAAACTAAATATATGGTCACATGTAGAAATTCATTATATAATGGAAATGGACAGCTAATGACAAATGAGGGAAATTTTGAGGAAGTGGCTGAATTCAAATACCTAGGAACAATAATCACAAATAGGAATAAGATGCATAAAGAAATTAAACATAGGCTCAATTCTGGAAATGCGTGCTATTATGCATTGCAGAGACCCTTGATATCCCAACTCCTTTCAAAAAACGTTAAACTGAAAATATATAAAACTATTATTCTACCAGTTATATTATATGGGTGCGAAACATGGACTCTTACTTTAAGGGAGGAAAGGAGATTACAAGTATTTGAGAATAAAGTACTTAGGAGAATTGTTGGACCAAAGAGAGATGAACAGACAGGTGAATGGAGAAGACTACATAACAATGAACTACATGGTCTTTATAGGAAGCCAGATATAGTAAGAACAGTTAAGTCTCGTAGACTGCGATGGACAGGACATGTTGCACGTATGGGGAATGAAAGACTTGCATGGAAGCTTCTTGTAGGAAAGCCAGAGGGAAAACGCACAGTTGGTAGACCAAGAATGAGGTGGGAGAATAACATTAACTATGATTTGAGGGAAGTAGATTATACAGGGAATGATTGGAAAGCATTAGCTCAGGATAGGGATGTATGGAGAGCGTATGTCCGCGCGGCCATGAACCTACGGGTTCGATAGTGCCAGTGAGTAAGTAAGTAATTAACCATCTAAATGCACTATCTCCTCTACTATTTAATTTTGTACTAGAGCATGCCATCAAATCTTTAAGAGAATGAGGAAGGCTTACAACTCAATGGTATTAATAATCTGTTAGTTTATGCTAATAATGAAGCACTATTGGGCGATAGCGAGAAGATACTAAAGGACAACACGCACACACTACTGAGTAACACTAAGAAATTGGGACTGGAAGTAAATATCAATAAAACTAAATATATGGTCACACGTAGAAATACATTATATAATGGAAATGGACAGCTAATGACAAATGAGGGAAATTTTGAGGAAGTGGCTGAATTCAAATACCTAGGAACAATAATCACAAATAGGAACGAGATGTACAAACAGACATCTAGTAGATTACTAAAGTATTACTTCGGTAGAAAAAGCCGAGTAAAAATTTACGAGTCCGAAAAACTTCAGACTCTGGGATTCACAGCTGAAGTCTCTCGGGAGGATTTGTTCCTTCGATTTTCCAGCATAAAAATTCATCGGCACCCTTGGGACTAGTAGCAAAGAGCATAACAGGTAGATCACAGCGCCCGACACTAGAACTACATAATATTCTTGGAGCATCCATCCATAGTAATTCTACCCGAGGGCAGGTCTTTCACCGCAATCACAACATTTTCTTGCTATGCTTTGTAGCTTTACTAGGGAATTATAGGTGTGGTAGCTTCCCGTTGCTTTCCACACCGGTGAAGGATGATGATGATACTGATGATAAACTTACCCAAGAGCTTATCCGACCGGGAATCGAACCCGGGCTCGCTGCGTGCTACCTCGAGACAACAGCGGTGGACTTGTACAGTATAAGTTCCTTATTTGCGGGTTAAACAATTGAGGGACATTTCCTGTATTCGCGGTTAAAAAATTATTTATTGGCGGATCCAGTCGGTATATTACAAGGATTAGTATCCTGTATTAACGCATAGGCAACTTTTATTTTATTGTAGGTACGTGTCAAGGCGGCTTTTACAAAGAGTGAGTCAAACCAAATGGAAAAAATAAATGCGTACTCATTTTGTTTCGTATTTTATTAGCACATGAACAAATAGAAGAAACTTCCTCAACAATATTATTGTAACCGATAAATAATGGCAACGCTGCTGTAAAATCCAAAAAAAAAAAAAAAAAAAAAAAAAGATTTAGGTAACTTTTGACAATAAATGCCAGATATGACATAAAAGACAACCTGGTGTCATTAGAAAAAACGGCGATGGCACTGTTCCAACTCAAGGTAGCACCAGCGGCCACATACGGTATTCAGATAATTTGGATTCACCTAACAGCGAAAAACCTCAAGAAATTGGAGAATGTCAAAGCCAGATATCTCAAGAGGGCCTTGTCACTCTCAAAGTACACAAGAAACAGCTACGCCTACAGAATAGCACATGAATCCTACTTCATTGAGGACATCAAGCTTCGCTTCAATCTACCAGAAACCCAGGCATATAAAGACGCCATCAAAGAGAGACAAAACAAAGCCAATGCAATACCGATGGAAATAATGGACACAGAAACGATGAAAACCGATGTGTGGAAAGGACCGAACTTCCAACTTCGCCACCTATACACACGGTTCGCCGCGCATGGTTTCCACTGGAAAATATGTCAGAATCCGTCATACCACGACCCGAAGGAGGACTGCAGATGTAAGCTTTGCGACGAGCCATGCTCCAGGTACCACCTAATGAAATGCCAAAGCAGAACTCAGCCTCTCACCAAAATTACAAAAGACTGGTGAAAACTCTAAATGTACACATTGTGTTTAATAAAATCTATTTATTAGAAAAAAAAAACTTTTGACAATACTTACTTACTCACTGGCACTATCGAACCCGAAGGTTCATTGCCGCACGGACATAAGCTCTCCATACATCCCTATCCTGAGCTAATGCTTTCCAATCATTCCCTGTATAATCTACTTCCCTCAAATCATAGTTAATGTTATTCTCCCACCTCATTCTTGGTCTACCAACTGGGCGTTTTCCCTCTGGCTTTCCTACAAGAAGCCTCCATGCAAGTCTTTCATTCCCCATACGTGCAACATGTCCTGCCCATCGCAGTCTACGAGACTTAACTGTTCTTATTATATCTGGCTTCCTATAAAGACCATGTAGTTCATTGTTATGTAGTCTTCTCCATTCACCTGTCTGTTCATCTCTCTTTGGTCCAAAAATTTTCCTAAGTACTTTATTCTCAAATACTTTTAATCTCCTTTCCTCCCATAAAGTAAGAGTCCATGTTTCGCATCCATATAATATAACCGGTAGAATAATAGTTTTATATATTTTCAGTTTAACGTTTTTTGAAAGGAGTTGGGACATCAAGAGTCTCTGCAATGCATAATAGCACGTATTTCTAGAATTGAGCCTATGTTTAATTTCTTTGTGCATCTCATTCCTATTTGTGATTATTGTTCCTAGGTATTTGAATTCAGCCACTTCCTCAAAATTTCCCTCATTTGTCATTAGCTGCCCATTTCCATTTAATAAAGTCCTAACATTCCATGTTCCTAGGAACATGTCCCTGTGTTTGAGCCTTTGGCATGGGTTCCCTGAAGTAGTCCCCGCCCGGAGATCCGAATGGGGGACTATTTGACATCCGAAAAATTTTACCCCAGTTGAACCCATGTCCGCATTTCTTGACGGTTGTATTTTTACGGTGAAAGATCGTCACTCTTTCGACCAAGGTACTTTTTTCGTCTGGCCTATCACCTTCGACCAGTCCGGCATGGGTAACCCTATCGGCAGCAATGCTACCGCCGGCGTAGCTCTCAGGATCATTTAAGCACGCAAGCCACTCCACCACGACAAGGCAAAGATACCACTTTTGACAATAGAACTTTTTATAGTATTGTATCTTGATAAGTGAGTTCTTGCATGTTCACAATTCTTGCATACGTTTTATTTGTGGTATACGTAGATTTGATCACGTTACACCATCCCTGGAACAATTGTCATGGCTTCGTCTACAAGATCGTAGAACCATCCATTCCCTATGCCTTCTCTATAACATATTACACACATCATTACCTTATTATTTATCACACCGCTTCACTAAACTCTCTGATACACATAACTTAGATACCCGATCCCTTGAGCACAGTGTCCTTTATATCCCTCCTCATCACACTACCTATTTTCGAAATCTTTTACAGTTTCTCTTGCTAGAACATGGAATTCACTTCCACCCTATGTCAGAGACTGCCAAACTTTACCATCTTTCAGAAACAAATTGAAAATAAAATTACTAACAGAAACAACTCACTAATATTACTTTTTAAGAATTAATAATGCGTTTTTGCATTATTTAATAAAAATATACTTAGGATTTGTTAATATATTTACCTAATGCCTTGTATAAAAAGCGTAGATTAATTCATTGTAGTTTATTACTTTCTTTGTATTTTTTCTTTTCTTTTTATGTATAGTAGATTCGAGCTGTTATTCCTTTTTTTATCCATTGTATCATTAATTTAATTTTAATTGTATTTAGTTTAATTGTATTTAGTTTCACTGTATTATTAGACATTATTTTCATTATTATTCAATATGACAGATAATTAATTGTTCAATGACTATTATTGTAAATTTTTTGTATTCATATGTAACATATGTTTGTCCTGTTTAATATGACTATTATTGTAATTTTTTTTGTATTCATATGTAACATATGCTTGTTCTGGTGAGTGGAAGAGAAGGCCACATGGCCTTAACTCCACCAGGCTAAATAAATCTATTCTATACGTTGCCAAATCCTTGGAAGGCGTCGAACTCCATCTGCAGCACCATTTCTGGATATCGCTTTCATCTGATCGATCAGAGGTTTCTGTATATTAACTCTTGATTAAAATCGAATGCCTGGTAGAGGTTTTTCATCTTTGAGAATATATTACAGTCACAAGGTCTCATGAATTTGGTGGATGTTCGAGTACTTCCCAATTCCACCTTCTAAACGAATTCAACTGAACAGTTTTTAGGACAGTATTACTTACCGAATGTGAGAAACAGTGAATGTATTCACAAAATATTGCTATTTCCAGATTTTCAATGTTACACATTTATACAACAAAGACAGCTCAACAACACACTACAAGATTACAATGGTCACCGCTAGGATCGCTGATTTGAAACTGTGCTGTCACTATTAGTCGTTCAAAATATCTCTGCAGGCGGAAGAATTGCTACACGTGACGTCATCTAAGACAGTGTTCACTGTCAGCGTCCCACGTCCCGTTCCCCTCTGCACTCATAGATAGCAGCGTCACGTGGTCTATTCCTGCATAAACACGACTGCAGTGCCCTTCGTCAACAACTGCGCTTACTCCTTGAACGGGTAATACTTATCGAATGACCTAGTATGTCCGTCGCCGTGGTGTAGTAGGTAGAGTCCCTACCTTCCACTCCGGCGACCTGGGTTCGATTCCTGGCGGGGTAGGTGATTTTAAATCTCCACCTTGGGTCTGGTTGTGTGTGTCCTGTCCTCGTGTCTATGTGAGAATTAAAGAAAGTTAACAAACAGGTAAAACAAGAAGGAAAACCAGTATAAAAAAGTATATCCTTAGAGGATTAGAGAAAGTTTATGTTTACGTAGAGCAAAATTGAGAAATAAAATGCAAAAAATAACAAAATCATAATTAACTAATAAAAATAATAAACAAAAACATCTAACAGAAAAAAAACCTCTGTAAAATGTAATCAAATTTCCTTTGGGTGTTATTTTTTAGAATAAAAATACGAGAGAGAGAGAGAGAGAGAGAGAGAGAGAGAGAGAGAGAGAGAGATAGAGAGAGAGAGAGAGAGGGGGGTGAAGAGAAGTGAATTGATGTAACAAAGCCTCGGTGGTATCGGAAATGACGAAATAAAAATTACCAGAGGCCTTGACTCCGGGGAGCGATGTTACTAGACAGTTGGTTACACATTGCTTCCAGATAAATCCGCTGTTGTTTGTGTTGCGCTATTTTATTGCAATTTATAATGTCATTTATTTTTATTCAAAGGAGCTTTGGGAATTAAATGAAATGCAAGCCCAAATAAATAATTGGTAAAGCAAAACAATCTCGAAAATATGAATATTTCTACTCTAAATAAATTTAATTCTCTAAACTTCTACGGTTACAAATAATAATAATAATAATAATAATAATAATAATAATAATAATAATAATAATAATAATAATAATAATAATAATAATAATAATAATAATAATAATAATTAAGGGAAGAAAGGATATCATGAGTATTTGAGAATAAAGATCTCAGGAATTTTTTTGGACCAAAGAGAGATGAACAGACAGGTGAATCGAGAAGACTACATAACAGTGAACTACATGCTCTTTATAGGAAACCAGATATAATAACAATTAAGTCTCGTAGATTGCGATGAGCAGGACATGTGGCACGAATGGGGAATGAAAGACGTGTATGTAAGCTTCTTGTAGGAAAACCAAGGGAAATGCCCAGTAGGTAGACCAAGAATGAGATGGGAGTATAACATTAACCATGATTTGAGAGAAGTAAATTATACAGGTATTGATTGGAAAACATTAGCTCAGGATAGGGATGTATGGAGAGCTTATGTCAGCGCGGCTATGAATCTATGGGTTCGATAGTGTCAGTGAATAAATTAGTTAATAATAATGATGATGATAATAATAATAATAATAATAATAATAATAATAATAATAATAATAATAATAATAATAATAATAATAATAATGATAATAATAATAATAATAATAATAATAATAATAATAATAATAATAATAATAATAATAATTCCATTCCATAGTAATTCTGCCCGAGGGCAGGTTTTTCACTGCAATCATAGCATTTTCATGCTATGCTTTCCAGCTTTACTAGGGAATTGTAGGTGTGGTAGCTTCCCGTTGCTTTCCACGCCGGTGAAGGATGATGATAAGGATGATGATGATGATGATGGCCATATGATTTCGGGGACCGTTTGGGCCTTAAAGCTTTCCTGACATTTGTCTTACAGGTGAGGAAAAACCCCGATAAAACTCTCACCCAGAAAAACTGTCCGAACCGGGGATCGAACCCGGGCCCGTTTCGTGACAAGGCAGCACACTACCTCGAGACCACAGCAGTGGACACACTAATGATAATCACTGTAATTAAACAAAATTAAAATCCCTTAATTAAAAGAAGAAAAACAACAAATTAAAAACAGGGGTCCAAATTACCCGAAGGTCCTCTATAGATTAGAAAAGATAATTCATTTTAACATATGTCCGTATATCAAATTGTCAAGTGCTGTGTGAAACAAATCGCATTAACAACAGTTTTATAGAAGTTAACAATATTTTAAATTAAATATTTAGGATGTGATATCAGCTATGCGTATGATAAAGATATTGAACACAAAACACATCAGTTTCAAGCTATTTGTGGTACAATATATAGAACATTGAATAATAAAGCCCATAAACAAACAAAATTAAAATTTTATAAAACAATGGCTGTCCCTGTCCTTTTGTATGGGAGCGAATCTTGGATTACCACTACCAAACAAGAAAGTAAAATCCAAGCAGCCGAGATGAAATTTTTAAGAAGAGTAAAATGCTGCACTAGAATGGACCAGATAAGAAACGAGGATATCCGTGAAGAACTGCAGATCTACTCCATAAAAGAAAAGATATTTAACAACAAGATACAGTGGAAAGAATATGTAGAAAGAATGGAAGAAAGTAGATTACCAAATAAAATCTTCCATTATTTTCCAAGAGGAAGAAGAGATGTCGGACGTCCTCGGAAGAGATGGTCTTAGATCTATTAGTGAAGACGGAACAGGCAACTCTTGCCTAAACCAGGAAGTGAAGAAGAAGAAGACAATATATTTTAAAACAGTAAACTTCAGTTTACCAACAAATGTGTGTTTGTAGCTGAAGAAATGCAGTAAAATACTTCTACATTGCATTTTCTCAATTAGGAATACGATTAAAGTGGCAGGAAATCCCGATACTTGCTCGAATGAGACACATTAAATAAAACAGGTTCAAAACTGTCTCCAACGGTAAAACGAACAAGTTTAATAAATTCTTCAGTGTCAATGGCAGTAAGGTTTGCTGACCGATGTTTCCATCTGTAACGGTTCACAGTTTTAATGTCATAGTCCACAGTAATGCACACGTTAATTCCTTGTCGTAACAACAGACATTTGTACATTTTGTTGGGATTAATGTACAAAACCAAGAACCGTAACGACATGCTAGATGCATACTAGGGCTATAACATTTTTGGACTTTTGTGAAATAAAATATTTCCTGTGCAATAGATTGGTGAACGCTTGCTTAAAACCATCGAAAAATGCCTTTATTTCAATGAGCTTCAAGAAAAAGATCACTCCAAATCAATATTAAAAAATTTATATATAAATATATCATGAGATGTATGAAATGAATAATAAAAACATCAAAATGAGTCGTACTGGCTTTATGATGTAATATAAAAAAAATTCCAAATAAACGTCTTCTTAATAAAGAAGCCGCCATTTGCAAAGATAGAAGCAAAGGTTTCATAGAATTTGATGCGCGGTGATTTACAACGTATATAAGAGAAAAAATTGCGTTTCAAATTGTCTACTTACGAATGTAGTAATAGACAAACTAGTTAAGGAACTAGAAAATGATCCAGATTCGGTAGTTATATCTATCAAATTAGATCACAAAACACGCACTTTCATAGTAGAGTGCAGTACCAACGTATTTGGATAATAGGAAGTGTCCTGACACACCTCAAATAATGCCTCCTATTGCTAAATAGCATTGGACTAGAGGGCTAGTCAGAGAAGTATAATGCAAAAGATCCGATTAAAATCAAAAATAAGAAAATCGACAATTTTTTTTCTAAGGCTATAACCTTGGATTTTTTCTAAAAAAATACATAATTTCAAAAATATCGGAAACTGCAAAAATACAATCTAGAGGGCTAGTCAGAGATTTATAATGCAAAAAAACCGATAGAAACTAAAAAATTGAGAATCGAGTTATTTTTTCTCAAAAATTACATAATTACAAAAATATAGAAACCTGCAAAAAGACAATATAGAGGGCTAGACAGAGATTTATAATGCAAAAAATCCGGTTAAAATAAAATATTAGAAAATGGAGATAATTTTATCCAAGGCTATAACCTTGGATTTATTTCTGAAAAATGGCATAATTTCCAAAATATCGAAAAATGCAAATATTCAACCTAGAGGGCTAGTCAGAGATTTAAAAATCAAAAAAATCCGGCTAAAATAAAAAATTTGAAAATCCAGTTATATTTTTCCAAGGCAATAACCTTGGAATTTTTCTCAAAAATGACATAATTTCAAAAATATTGAAAACTTTAAAAATACAAACTAGTGGGCTACTCAGAGATTTATAGTGCAAAAAATCCGGTTAAAATATAAAATTTGAAAATCGATAATCGAATTTAAAAATAAAAAAAATAGCATTGGAGACTAACGCTGATCAATTTGGCTTACATTTTTTATTAAATTCAAGCCACTCTACCAAGGTTTTCGGCGGTTTCCATTGGTGTTAAGACAAATGTTGGAGTGGTCTCTTAGAATCCACCAGTAAAATATAAAAGTCCAAAAATTTTTCAAAATTTAAAAATTTTCAATAGATCAGCTAAATCCGAAAAGGGCCGTTTCTGATTGGAATGTCGACTTTGGCTTCCCGCTCTTGCCCTTTTGGGGGTTGGCGGCTTCTGCGGTGGTGCCGGTCTTCCTGTCGGCGGCTTGGCGAATCGGCTAGAACATCAACGGCGACCAGCGTCAACAAGGCTTGTTAATGTCTGACCACTGGACTTTTGTGTGCCGATCTGCGTCAACAAGGCTTGCTAATGTCTGACCACTGGACTTTTGTGTGCCGATCTGCGTCAACAAGGCTTGTTAATGTCTGACCACTGGACTTTTGTGTGCCGATCTGCGTCAACAAGGCTTGTTAATGTCTGACCACTGGACTTTTGTGTGCCGATCTGCGTCAACAAGGCTTGTTAATGTCTGACCACTGGACTTTTGTGTTCCGATCTGCGTCAACAAGGCTTGTTAATGTCTGACCACTGGACTTTTGTGTGCCGATCTGCGTCAACAAGGCTTGTTAATGTCTGACCACTGGACTTTTGTGTGCCGGTCTGCGTCAACAAGGCTTGTTAATGTCTGACCACTGGACTTTTGTGTGCCGATCTGCGTCAACAAGGCTTGTTAATGTCTGACCACTGGACTTTTGTGTGCCGATCGGCGTCAACAAGGCTTGTTAATGTCTGACCACTGGACTTTTGTGTGCCGATCTGCGTCAACAAGGCTTGTTAATGTCTGACCACTGGACTTTTGTGTGCCGATCTGCGTCAACAAGGCTTGTTAATGTCTGACCACTGGACTTTTGTGTGCCGATCTGCGTCAACATGGCTTGTTAATGTCTGACCACTGGACTTTTGTGTGCCGATCTGCGTCTAGTTACGGCTGGCACTAGGATATACGCTCGCTATCTTCACTGATGATGATACAACAAAGGGCTAAAGAGGGTATATAAATCCCTAAAGTAGCCGGAGGTTGGTTTCTTGAACCACTGATTCCCTTCTCGGCTGTCGAGGATGCATCCAGGAAACTGGATGTTTCCTTGACGGGCTAGGGGAGGAGACGTATGTTGGAAGAGGAATTCAACATCCAACACATAGTCTAGTCTAGTCTAGTCTAGATTGGAACTGGATCCGGTAGCTCAGTCGGTAGAGCGTTGGCTTAGAAAGCCAAAGGTCCTGGGTTTGAGTCTCAGTCTGGGCGTAAAATATGAGGATATTTATTTATTTTTATAAACTACTAGCTAATACCCGCCCTGCGCAGCTACACCTAAATAAATTATAATGTGTTTTTGCATTTAGTTGAATAACTAAAAGGAAAAATAAAATATAAATGTATATCGTTATTATTTTTAGATACTCGGTGCTGATTACCCAGCGTTCCCTGGGAATCTACGCATTCTGATGTACTTTGCATAAAATGAGCTGAAAGACAAAATACGTTATTTTGAGTTATTCATAAAAGAATATCCGCCGTGCGCTGCTATGCTTGCCGGGAATCTATCATCTCGATCTTCTTGGCATCAATAAAAGACAAAAATGGCTATTGTATATTATCTGTAAAAGATAAACACATGCTATCGCGGGCTTTTTTGTAGAGTTTTTTGAGCTATTCAATTATATGTATATTAATTTTGTGTATTTGTTATGGTTTAGGCAGCGTAAGCTATTTAAGAGTAAAAAAAAAGGGATTTTTTCACGTTTTTCACTACAAAGGGTGTAGGAGTATCACAATTCTCTTATAGCCTATGTTCATCCCGGGAATCTCCTGAACATTTTGCAAAAAAACCCCATCACAATCGGATCAACGGTATGGCCGCGCATAAAGAACAAACAAACAGACAAACAAACAAACATTCATTTTTATATGTCCGTCGTCGTGGCATAGTCGGTAGAGCCCCTACCTTCCACTCTGGCGACCCGGGTTCCACTCTGGCGACCCGGGTTCCATTCCTGGCGGGGTAGGGGATTTTAAATCTCCACTTTGGGTCTGGGTGTGTGTCCTATCCTTGTGTATATGTTAATGGTGAACTGCGTGCACATTTCCTATAATTTTTATATTTTGGAAGAGGACGACTAGATCCTGGAAGACCAAGACTGATATGGAATGAGACCGGAACAGGCCATTAGGCTTAACCCATCAGACGAAGAAGAAGATGATGATGAAGAAGAAGAAGAAGAAGAAGAATGAAAATAAACTGCGATGTCGTGCTTTTAAAATCTAATTCATCTCTTTTGAATATCTTCCTGTAACCGCAAGGGGAGAAAAATATCTTCCTTCTTGTAGTGGTACGCCACAGCGGAAATTACATGTTTCGTCAATAAAAAAAAATGCATGTATTGGAGCTCCATCGATTAGTAGAGGGAGACTAGATCTGCAGGCTTCAGTGATTTCAGTGGGAAATGTTTTCAATTGGATTCTGTATACAAGACACATGCACTGTATATCGCGTATTCATCGATTTCTTCTTCAAACAGCCAAAGTGTATGCGAATCGGTAAAAGCTTATTGGTTAATCCGAAATAAAGTTAACAAAAAAAGCTCATAACGCTGATCCATGGGAAGTTTCAATTGTATCCAAAGTAATATCCGGACTTTATCTGAACAAGTGCCTGTTACTCTGCGCTATATTTGGTGATGTGTGTTCCAATGCAACCCACTATACTTTTCGTGTTTCAGATTTATATTGGAAATGTTTGCTATAACAAACTTTCATTTTCGGGGATTTCAAAAGGAATGAAGAGCTATTGATGTTGTTCTCATGAAAATATTTCTTTAACTTTTTTACATATCTGCATCGATCCTACGTAGTAAACACTGAAAATTACCACGGCAAAAAAAAAATATATATATATATATATATATATATATATATATATATATATATATATATATAAAGTTATGGACTCTTACTTTAAGGGAGGAAAGGAGATTACAAGTATTTGAGAATAAAGTTCTTAGGAAAATTTTTGGACCAAAGAGAGATGAACAGACAGGTGAATGGAGAAGACTACATAACAATGAACTACATGGTCTTTATAGGAAGCCAGATATAATAAGAACAGTTAAGTCTCGTAGACTGCGATGGGTAGGACATGTTGCACGTATGGGGAATGAAAGACGTGCATGGAAACTTCTTGTAGGAAAGCCAGAAGGAAAACGCCCAGTTGGTAGACCAAGAATGAGGTGGGAGAACAACATTAACTATGATTTGAGGGAAGTAGATTATACAGGGAATGATTGGAAAGCATTGGCTCAGGATAGGGATGTATGGAGAGCTTATGTCCGCGCGGCCATGAACCTACGGGTTCGATAGTGCCAGTGAGTAAGTAAGTAAGTAAGTATATATAAAGTTATATATAGCCTATATCCTTCCTACAAAATTAAAACAAATACTTGTACAGACTCTTATAATGCCACACTTCGACTACTGCGACATATTACTGACTAATCTGACAGACTACAGCGTGCTCATAATGCGTGCATTCTTTTTATATTCAATCTCCGTCGTTATGACCACGTGTCTCCTTCATTTCAGGCCTTATCATGGCTACGCCTAAATGACAGAGGAACTTTACATTCACATACCTTACTATTCCAAATTCTGCACACATATTTACCAAGTTATTTAACAACACGTTTTCAAAATTTATCGGCTCATCACAATTTAGGAACAAGATCACAAGACTCTTCTTTACTTTTGATACCACAACACAGGACATGTCTATACTCTGAATCTTACACAATATCTATGGCTAGAGCATGGAACTCACTTCCCAGTCATGTCAGGGACTGTCAATCGCTATCATTATTTAAATCCAAATTAACTGATATCTTAAGTTCGACACAATGAAAACATTAACTGCATAACAACTATATAGAGCATTCCATTAATAAATAATCATCTAGGAAGCTACTTACTTTATTTTATATCATTTTAATTTTATTATATTCCATGTTTTTGTTAGTATTAGATCACATCATCATTGTATTTTGTTTAGTCTGTATTTTAATAATATCTTAAAATTGTAATATGTACGTAATTTTTGTATAATTTTACTATTCGCTGGTTGAGTGGAAGAGAAGGCCTTATGGCCTTAACTCTGCCAGCTAAAATAAATCATTATTATTATTATTATTATTATTATATATATATATATATATATATATATATGTGTGTGTGTGTGTGTTTTACGAGTACATTGTAGATTTTCGCGGATGTAAGTATGATTAAGAAAGTTTTCTGAGGTTTTCCGCATCATGATCCCGATATAGCAATTGGGAAAACCCAACTAAACTTTCTTAAATGTATATATATATATATATATATATATATATATATATATATATCAATAGTGAGAACTACTGTCACATATGGAGCCGAAGTTTGGAAATTCAACAAAAACTTACAACAAAAACTTATGTCGATGGAAATGGATTTCTCGAGGAGAGCAGCAAGATGTTCAAAATTAGAAAAAATAAGAAATACTGCCATAAGAAAAAAAAAATGAATATTGGTTATTCAATAGTAGATTATATACGGTATAAGCAATTAAATTGGTATGGGCACGTACGACGAATGCAAGAAGAAAGATTACCCAGGAAAACATTGGAATGGTGTCCACCTGGAAGAAGGAGGGGAGGAAGACCTCGAAACTCGAGGATGCAGGAAATAAGAACTGGAATGAGAGCAAGAGGACTGGAGGACATGTATTGGATGGAGAGAGTCGAGCGGAGAAGAAAAATAAAACTTTAGGCACAGAAAGATGTGTAAACATTAAAATTCTGTATATAAATAATATATATTGCCTTGTCACGCAGCGGGCCCGGGTTCGATTCCCGGTCGGGACAGGCTCCGGGGTGAGGGTTTTTCAGTTTTTTTTTCACCTGTAAGACAAATTTCAGGAAGCTTAGGGTCCAACGGTCCCCGAAAATCATCCGGCCATCATCAGCATCCTTCATGGTGTGGAAAGCAATGAGAAGCTACCACACCTATAATTCCGTAGTAAAGCTGCAAAGCTAGCATGAAAATGCTATGATTGCATGAAAGACCTGCCCTCTGACAGAATTACTATGGATATATATCTATCTATCGTCGGGTTTTTACAGCTGCTGCCGTCTTCCCGTGCCAAACCTCCAAAGCCTACGGTCTTGGGCATCTTCGATGCTTAGCCCTGTAGCTTGCATTATTGTCTTCATGTTTTCGTTCCATGTTAACCTTGGTCTCCCTCTTTTCTTCTTTCTGTTCGGATGCCATTCATATAGTTGCTTCGGCCATCGCTCATCTTCCATTCTTAAAACATGTCCTAACCACTTTAATTCCTTCTCCTCAATTCTTTCAATTATGCTTTCTTCTGCTTCCATTATGTTTCTAATTTCCTTATTTGTGAAATGTTCTAATCTAGACTTTATATATATATATATATATATATATAGCTATATGTGTGTGTGTATTATGTGTGTTAACGCTCTAGCGGCCGTAATTTTTTAAACATTTATCTATATAGTTGGATTAGTGTCCCGTTCCAAGATCCATGGACTGGCATCTTGCATTAACAGAGACAATTTTTTTTTTTAATTACGAGTTACTTTTATCTGTCTTCGAACCGACGCCCGTTAACTTCGCTTACACATGTACACCAATATACTGACGGCAGATGTCTCTGTCAGTTACTGCAGACAACACAACGAAATTGAATTTACCGTTTAAAAGCATTTATTAACTTACACGTGGAATGTAATATAGGTGGCATGGGACGCCTGATTCAATTCTTGCATCTTACAAAATAGTACCAAATATATGTCCTCCTCCCTTGCCACTATAAAACAGGTCACGTAGTTTAGTTTCATCCCTTGGGAAGAATCGATTTAGCCCTAGGGTGTGTTTATGCCACTTTTGTCCTGACAACAGCTCTTGATATGAATAATGGAAGGGCAGGGAGCCCCGAGCAATTAGGTCCACATACGTGCGTGCGGCCTTCAGCTCAATTCCCCTCGTCCCAGTGACCTCCCTGTGAGTGTGGCTCTTCAGGAAACTGTCATCAAAAAATCAGAAACTCAAACCAAATATAGTTTTAACAGCTTTATATCCCAGTACTCCGGCTGTTTGTTTCTAGTTAACAAAACATCGCAACACTTGTTTGTTTTTTACTAGAAAATTACTATTTAATTGCATTTGTTTAAGAGAGACCCGTCCCTGGAGAGGGTAAAAAAAAAATTTTAGGAATATTCCACAATACTATGTTTCTCCTTCAACCCAAAGTGATTTGTCGCCTTCTTCCATCAAATCTCTAGCTTCCATGCTTCTCCTCACTCTATCTATCCAACGTACTCTAGGCCTGCCTCTTCCACTTCTTCCACTAGCTTTCCAATTAAGGATCTTCTTTGGTATTCTCTCTTCTTCCATTCTTATGAGGTGTCCATGCCATTTTAAACGTTTTTTTTTCTATTTTTTCTATTTTTTTTCAACTTGCTTAATTTCCCTTATTGTGCTGTTTCTGACCTTATCCCTTCTTGAAACTCTTGTCGATCGCCTCCAAAAAAATCGATTTCTACTCACATGCTAACAGCTTGTTGTCTTGTTTTCTACTTACTGTCCAAGTTTCGGACCCATGTAATAAAATGCTTTGTAACGTAACTTGAAATATAGTAGCCTATATTATATTTCTATTCCAAAGCACAGAATTCAACATACCAATAATAATAATAATAATAATAATAATAATAATAATAATAATAATAATAATAATTTTATTTAGTAATATTCCACAATGCAGTGTTTCTCCTTCAACCCAAAGTGATTTGTCGTCAGAGGTTCCTGTCTAAAGCATCTTCTCCTCTCAAATCTCTAGCTTCCACACTTGTCCTCACTCAATCTATCCAGCGTTCTCTAGGCCTGCCTCTTCTGCTTCTTTCACTAGCTTTCCAACTAAGGATCTTCTTTGGTATTCTCTCTTCTTCCATTCTTATGAGATGTCCATACCATTACAAACACATTATATATATATATATATATATATATATATATATATATATATATATATATATATGGTATGATAAGAAAAATAAATGCCTGGACGGGATTCGAACTCGGATCTCTGAGTTTGTACCTCAGCGTGATATCCATTACACTACCAGGCGAATCCAATTCAAACATTTATTTTTCTTATATATGTATTATATTCTCCATTATTACTAGATGTCGCGAGAACTCGGTCTTCACTGCCATCTAGTAGCTGACTATAACAAGTAAGCAAATTAAAGAGAACATTTTTACTTTATAGCAGTGACGCTTTATCGATGTTATAATTAAATGTTTAACATTGAGTAATGCAAGCTTAATATGGTATGATAACAAAATTAATGCCTGGACGGGATTCGAACCCGGAACTCTGAGTCTGTACCTCAGTGTGATATCCATTACACCACCAGGCGAATCCAATTCAAACATTTTTCTTTTCGGTGGGGTTGTACAAGACCAGCTTTTTTACTTACGCGACTTATGCCATTTTTGATGTAATTTAAAGTATTACGAAGTGTTGACGATACCATTTACCTCTGCGGATTTAACAATCTCCAAAATATTGAAACCTATCATGAAATGAAGTAGTGGAAATATGACATATTGACGTTGTAACCGTCAGACATGTTCAAGGCTGCCATAGAATAACAGATATGAAGAGGTCATTTATTTCACGTATTAAATCAGATTTAAAATGCAAGGAAACTAAAAGCTAACCAAACCTAAATCATTTAATGGAAACTAAATCAATTACTCTAACGCAGGTGAATTCCAGGGAACGTCCTTTTTATTATTTTAAGCGGTTAAATATGTAAAAGACAAATTCGGACATAATTTGTTGAAGCCACTGATATGCTGTATCGGTGGTATATCTGTGGTCATCGGTGGTGTATCTGTGGTCATCGGTGCTCATCGTTGTGATAATCGGTGGTTTATCGCTGGTAAGAAGTAAGAATTGTTGTAACCTTCGTTACAGGAAATAGTCCCACTTTATTTTCATATTTACGAGAAAATAAAGAAGTGATAACTTTCCCAGATTGAAATACGTTAAATATAGTATTTGATTAATATGTAGGCCAATTATGTACTGTTAAAGTGCGTAAATAAAAAGGCACTGTTCTCCCACCCGGCCATTTTTTCTTATATATGTATTATATTCTCCATTATTACTGATGTATATATATATATATATATATATATATATATATATGTATATATATATATTTTTTTTCAATGCCCCAGGTTGGCATTTGTACATTTCTAGCTATCTCGACTGGCATTGACCTAATTGTAACCCACTTCTGAAGTTGGGACGCTTTGAAGGCGGAGTTACGTTACCCCGATGATATGATGGGTGTTAAATGATAATGAAGTGCCAGGAGAGTTCTTAACTAAACTTAACCTAAATTCCAGACTATGGCAACCATGGGAATGATTCCCTTTAGGGAACAATTCCTAAGGTTTGACCGGGACCTCATGAACAGTAGCCCATGAGGCTGGTCGTTTCTAACATAATAATAATAATAATAATAATAATAATAATAATAATAATAATAATAATAATAATAATAATAATAATAATAATATTAAGTCTTATAGATTCCGATAGCAACTCGAAGGTATGAATGGGGAATGAGAGAGGGGAATGGAAACTTTTATGAAACCAGAGGGAAAATGTCCAGTTGGTAGGCCAAGAATGAATAGGTATAGTAACATTAACCATGATTTGAGGGAGTGAATTATACAGGGAATGATTCGAAAACATTAGCTCAAGGTACGAATGTATGGAGAGCTTATGTCCGCGGCCATGAAACACCATGTTTGATAGTGAATCTAGACACTCGCGACCGATAAAGCAACTATAAATAACGAAATAAAATTGCATACAAGTGTTGAAGAGTTTAATTGAAAGTAAATTAGTTTTTGATGAAAATCAACAGCGCGAACAGATGTCCAAAAAGAAAAGGCACCGCCCCGTCCCGCCTGCAAACAACTGTATCATTATGTGTTCTTAAATGGCAATCTGGTGTAGGAGCCGCTATTGTTGTGAGAGGACGACTGCAGGGCAAAATAAATTAAACGAAATTCTGTCACCCTTCGCGTCTCACATTTAAAAGAGGCATTACAATTTCCATCCATGGAACAGAGATGACTTTTTAAGTAGTATGCTTGAAAAATTCGGCAGAGATAGAATATATATCACTGTACGCTGATGATCTACAATTTACATTCATGTTAGATTTAAGTCACGATGATGATAATGTTTAAAGAATCTCCTAGTGCTTAGTTTTCACTTATCACCGATCATATTATCATAAGTAATGCCACGAGTGATTTCCAAATTATCGATAAATTCACGACTCTCGAAGTGAGTAGTGAATTTATCTAGAGAATTTGGAATCAAGAGTGGCATTTGCTAGGACTATTTAACGAATAAAATTAAGCTGTTTACTCTCAAATCATTATTTAAATATAGTTATTTTAAAATATTTATATATTTAATGTAAACGGCGATGTTTGAAAACAAATGAGGAACAATTGGTACACATCATTTGCTTCTTTTGTTCATTACTGCAACCAGATCATATTATTTATTGCCAAATGATCGTAATATTGTAAGAATGCATCCTAGTGGAGAAATTTATAACCAACATAAAGGTATTAATTAATTTCTGATGTCCTATGATGTAAATATGTCAATTATATTTTTCTGCAACGTCATTTCCTGCAAAATAATTCGTTTAAGAAAGTACAGACAGTGGTTTATTTTTTTTTATGGTATATTCAATTGCTACAAATGTTTTATATTACCTCCCGCATGCGCTATCTGCTGACATGCATGCACTATATATATACAATCTGGTAGCCGTATTTCTTAGAGAGTCAGTCACTGCAAAATAAAGCTATGACCTATTGAGAATGTTAAAATGGAGGAGCTTTCTTTATTATGATAAACTTCGGTCGATAAATTCGAGGCGAAACATGACTGTGATTGGTTGTAAATAAAAAAAAAACATTGAAATGTGATTGGTCATTGACTCCCATTTGGGGCATGAGTTAAATAGTCATAAGTAATGCCACGAGTGATTTCCAAATTATTTCCAAATTATCGAAAAATTCACGACTCAAGACGTGAGGAGAGAATTTATGTAGAGAATTTGGAAACCAAGAGTGGCATTTGTTAGGACTATTTAACGAATAAAATTAATCTATTTACTCAAATGTTATTGTTTAAATATAGTTACCGGTATTTTAAAATATGTATATATTCAATGTAAGCAGCGATGTTTGAAAAAAAATCAGAAATGTGAGGTTATTTTTACTATTCACTGCAACTTGATCATATTATTTATTGCCAAATAGAATTGCAATATTGTAAGAATGCACTCTATTGGAGAAACAATGAAACATAAAACTGTATATTATAATCAACATTATAGGTTACTAATTAATTTTTTTTTGTAAACAACTATCAAAAAAAATCTGTAAAATCAAGGAATCTGTTCATTATTTGTTACATTCAATGTATTGTTGGAGAAAAATAATGCTCTGATCGGTTCAGTACCTTTAAAAGGAGGAGCTTTCTTTATCACAAAAGCAGGAGCTGATAAAGAGAAATCGATGAAGAGCGAGGTAAAACACGACTGTCATTGGCAGTAAAACAAAATTAATTGACTACCATTTGGGGCAAGAGTTAAATAGTCGGGATAACGTAACTCCTCCTTCCAGAATCACCAACCTCAAAAATTAACTCAATAGCTTTTGAGATTACGGAACAGATAAAGCAAAAGCCATGGTAGTGAAGCATGGACACTAAAAAGACAACATGAAAGCAGAATAACGGCTTGTGAAATGAGATTCATGCGCAGAACAGCGGGTTACACCAGATGGGATCGGAAAAGGAGCACCGATATATTAAAAAAATTGAAGACTACTCCAATTTTGGAATATATTAAACAGCACCAACTAAATTGGAAACACCATCTTGAAAGAATGAGTTCAAATCGGATCCCCAAAGCTGTTTATAATTATATACCAAGAGGACGAAGATCTCTGGGCCGTCCTATGAAACACTGGAGGGAACATTTTCTATAGGATCGTAACAGGCCTTGGCCTAATACTTGGAAGGAAGAAGAAGAAGAATCACAGTTTATAAACTTTTAACATTCATTGAGAGACGCTGGGAAGACAATAGTCGTATAGGCTATAGCTGCAAATAATAGTTTCAAGATGTATAGATTTACTAATTGAATTATTTCTATCATTAACATGGGTAACCATAGCCAAGGCTTGATGACATAAATTTGTTAAATGGGAAGGGATGGGCGTAAAAGGCAATCTATTCCTATGACGTCATATCATCTATTCGACATTAGACTCTGCGATGTAGACAATCGAATTAAACGGCTGGTTTATCTCGTCATGACGTCATGTGCCACAAATAATGGCATTCATTCCGCCGACAGCTCTGCTGGACCAGGCCTTTAATTGATCTTAACGCCAGGGAGCTTCATTTCAACGTGAAAATTGAAAGTTTGCATATTGTAAATAGATAATGCCAGAGATAAAAAAAATGGAAGAATTGTATATCATTAAATATTTTATATATATTATATTCACCACATACAAAACTACCAGAACAACTGGAAAGCCCATCTTCAACGAATGCCATCTCATAGAATTCCAAAAGCAATGCTTCGTTACTGCACCCAAGGCAAAAGATCGCTGGGACGTCCAAAAAGCGCTGGATGGAAAACTCCTCTTTGAGACCGTAACAGGCCACATGACCTAATACTTGCATGGATGATGATGATGATGATATATGAAAATATAAGATACTTAATACAATATTTTTTGTTACATACAGCCACTAATTAACTCACTGGCACTATCGAACCCTCAGGTTCATGGCCGCGCGGACATAAGCTCTCCATACATCCCTATCCTGAGCTAATGCTTTCCAATCATTCACTGTATAATCTACTTCCCTCAAATCTTGGTTAATATTATTCTCCCACCTCATTCTTGGTCTACCAACTAGGCGTTTTCCCTCTGGTTTTCCTACAAGAAGCTTCCATGCACGTCTTTCATTCCCCATTCGTGCCACATGTCCTGCCCATCGCAGTCTACGAGACTTAACTGTTCTTATTAAATCTGGCTTCCTATAAAGACCATGTAGTTCATTGTTATGGAGTCTTCTCCATTCACCTGTCTGTTCATCTCTCTTGGGTCCAAACATTGTTCTAAGAACTTCATTCCCAAATACTCGTAATCTCCTTTGCTCCCTTAAAGTAAGAGTCCATGTTCCGCACCCATATAATATAACTGGTAGAATAATAGTTTTATATATTTTCAGTTTAACGTTTTTTGTAAAGGAGTTGAGACGTCAAGAGTCTCTGCAATGCATAATAGCACGCATTTCCAGAATTGAGCCTATGTTTATTTTCTTTGTGAATCTGATTCCTATTTGTGATTATTGTTCCCAGGTATTTCAATTCAGCCACTTCTTCAAAATTTCCGGTACAGTAGTTCAAATTATAAGTAACCCGAATCGCTTTAAACTAATTGCACAACTTTATAAAAGACAATTTCGTTTGTGATTCTAGTGCTGGAAGAGCAACAATAACCAAAATTCATGAGCCAAAAACAAACGAGTTTAAAAAAATCCAAAGTGAAAAAAAAGAAGAAGAACCACTGTGGTCTTGATTATAATAAGAAAGTAGATTTATTGGTACAGGAAAAAAACACTAAAATTCAACAAATAACTAAACAGGTCATTTCTTACTTTATCACCATCATTAGGATAAATGTAGGCCTACTGATTTGTTGTTTGTTTTTTGAATTCAGCCACTTCATCAATGCTTCCCTCATTTGTTATTAGCTGTCCATTTCCATTATATAAAGTAATTCTATGTGTGATTATATATTTAGTTTTATTGATGCATAGTTCCAGCCTCATTTTTTACACGCTTTATATTAACTTGACCTGTATCTATCTATGTAACTGAATATTTTAACGCGATTTTCGCCCACTTAAAATCATTGGATCGACTTGAAACTTTGTATACTTGTAAAAGACCCGTGACAATACAATAATTTCATATTTTGTTTCTAAAATCCTGGCCAGAATCATCAGAAAATAAAAATAAAAATGAAAACTGGTATAATAGGTTGCGGACTTATCGACTTTTTAGTCAATCGTTGTAACAGCTCAGATGGTAGAACGATGAACTCTAGTGGTATATAATTTGAGTTATCCATAGGTCGCTGGTTTAAATCCGGCTGGGAGTTTTTTTTTTTTAGAAGAGTATTACTTTTAGCTCATACTGCAATAGTAACGAATTTAAAGATATTTACATTTTTATCTTATTCTGTAAAATATTAAAACTAAAAAATAAAAAAATAAATAATAGTTTTAAAAAACTAAAAAAACACGCTTTATTAGAAAACCGAACTAAAAAATTGAAAAATAAATTTAATTTCCAACACGCTTGGGATAAATAATTGTACCATCAAAAGCGTGGGGTGCTTTTTATGATTTTTACATTTTCTTCTTAGAGACTTTACTTTTACCAATATCTGTTTATTATTAAATATATTAATTGGTAAACAGCACCCCACGCTTTTAATGGTAAAACTATTTATCCCAAGCGTGTTCGAAATTAAAATTATTTTTCAATTTTTTAGTTCGGTTTTGTAATAAAGCGTGTTTTTTTAGTTTTTTTAAAACTATTATTTATTTTAGTGCTGGTGAATAGTGTGTGCAAAATTGTAACAAAAATTGAATAGTGCAAATAAAAAGGTATTTCTTCTTCATGAAATTAGGCCTTTTGACCTGTTTTCACAAGTGGGATTCAATGAATCTTCCCATCTAGTAAATGGGCGTGCAACACTTCTATGTCCTATTGGTTTGTACTTTAATAACAGCTGAGGGATTCTATCTGTAGGCATTCTTTTAACATGTTCATACCAGTTGTTTCTCATGTTCTCAATTCTATATATTAAATTAAAAATATTTAAGTATTTTCTAATATCTCCATTCCTTTTTCTGTCCAAAATTGCCACACCTGCTACTGAACGTAAGTAATTAATTTCTGCAGTTTCTATTTTTTCTTTTGTCTGAACGGTTAAGAGCCCAATTCTCACTTGCATAGGCCTATGTTGGAAAACAAGTGATGGCGGCTAGCTACTAACACGCACAAGTTACGCTCCAGGTTTTAAGTTATTTTTCAGCAGGTGCCTTCGTTATTTCATAGCTAAAGTTGTATATTCGTAGTGAGTTTAAGTTTAAATTTATATTAGTTAGTGTCAAAAGTGTGTACATTTAACAACATGGGGAAAAACACACGTAATTCTAACAATGATTCGACAAGTTCTACGGAGGAAGCTGTGAAACGTGTGGTGAAAGAGGCGCTACAGGATCCCGGCACTCTGCAGGTGTTTGTGTCCATGTTGCGGGACCAGGTAGTGGCGGAACTGCAGAAGACCATCCAGGACAACACTAAAGTAATTGAGGATCTGAAAAAGACCCTCGATGAAAAAGACAGAAAGATTGAGGTGTTAGAAAATAAAATAGACGACTTAGAACAATACCAGAGACGTCAATGCCTCAGGATTTTTGGTGTAAAAGAAGAGGCCGGAGAGGACACTGACCAGAAAGCCATCGAGGTGGCCAAAAAAATCGGTGTCGATTTATCAGTGACTGACATTGACAGAAGTCACCGTGTTGGTGTTAGTAATGCTGAAAGACCGCGGGCTATAATAGTGAAATTTGTTAGTTACCGCAAGCGCAGTGAAGTTTTTCTAAGCAAGAAAAAGTTGAAAGGAAGTGGGGTCACTGTTCGCGAGGACCTAACGAAGTGTCGCTATCGCCTGCTACAAGAGAGTATACAGAAATACGGTATTCAAAATGTATGGACAATGGACGGTGCCGTCATAGCTAAAGTGAATGGCGAAAAACGCAAAATTAGATCTTCTACGGATATCAACTAGATAGGACCTGAGTGTAAAATATGTTTACTTTGTCTTTTCTTTGCTAACAATTATATTGTTAATTATTTCTAATTTAGGTAAGTTTTAAGTTTATTATTTTTTATTTAGGACAACTTACTTGTTTTATTTTAATTTAAGTTCTTTGTTTAGCCTAAATTATTTTAATTTTATTAGAGTTATTACAGTACATAGTTAATTTTTACTTTCTGCTATTGGCAACATTGAGCTGACAAATGAAGACATGTTTGCAACCTCTGACTCACTCACCTTCTCCAATCACCCTCTTATTGTGCAGACAACTTTTAACGCAGGTAGCAACATTCCTCAATCCCAACCATCCCCTCCAACAACAAATACTACTAGTCTACTTAAGAATGCATTTTCTATTGATAAATCATCACTTAAAATCGCTCACGTAAATTCACAAAGCATTCTGTCCCACTTTGATGAGTTTGAAACCATATTTTCATCTCTTGGACTGAGCGCCATTTTAATTTCGGAAACTTGGCTGACCCCTTCCATACCTTCGTCCCTTGTTCATCTAGACGGATATACATTGCTCAGAAATGACAGAATAGATAAAAGAGGTGGAGGAGTTTGTGCCTTTATATCAAATGAGCTTAATCCAAGAATTGTCCACAAGTCCCCTTCTGTATATTCCGCTCGCCCCGAGTTCTTATTCGTAGAAATTCAAGCCAGTCTAAAAAAATGTCTCTTATGCATTGTATACAAACCTCCAAAAATAAGGCACCTTTCGGATCTAGAAAACGCTCTGAACGATTCATTACCTCATTATGAACACGTTATTGTCGCAGGCGATTTTAATACAAATCTTCTTCAGACTGACTCACCAGCCATACAACTTAAAAATATGTTCCAAAGCTTAAATATGACAATTGTTCCTTTCTCTGCCACACATCATACTGCTAATACCGACACTCTACTGGACTTAATAGTGACTACACATCCACAGAAAGTACTGTCATATGGACAAATTCCTGCTCCCGGCATATCTGCTCATGACATTGTATTCGTAGAATACTCACTCCAATGTCCTAAAAGACGCTCTAAATTGATTACGTACAGAAATTTACAAAACATAGACGATACTAAACTAAAATCAGACGCTTTAGAACTACCTTGGTACACAATATGGAATCTTAGATCAGTTGATGAAAAAGTAGACACATTTAATACACTGATATTACAACTATATGATAGACATGCACCAGTAAAAACCCGACGATTTTCCCGCCCCCCTGCACCCTGGATGAATGACTCAATACGTGAACTTATGTCAAAACGAGACAAAGCATACCGAACATACAGACGACATAAAAATGACGAGAACTGGCAACTGTACAAACAACTTAGAAACACAACTACACAATCTATACGTAATGCCAAACTACGACACGCCCACAGTATAATCGGACCTGAAATAAGTGCACGGGACACTTGGCGAAATCTCCGTGCAATGGGACTTAGACAGTTGAATCCCTCAACTGACTCTATAGACATTTCTGTAGATGACTTAAATGAACATTTTACCTCAATACCCATGACACCTCCAGACAACAAGACTAAAACAGACATTCTTAAAGACTTATCCCCATCCCCCCATATAGGAAGAGATAAATTTCACTTTAACGACATTTCGCCTATAGACGTTAAAAAAGCACTCAAGCGGATTAAATCCAATGCACAAGGAACAGATAACATCAGCATTTTAATGCTAAATAAAATCATTGACATTATACTACCCACAGTGACTCATATTTTTAATGCTTCCCTTATAACTTCTATCTTCCCTACTGTATGGAAACAGTCTAGAGTTCGGCCTATACCAAAAATAAGTACACCTGCTAACTGTAATGACTACCGACCGATTAGCATCCTTCCGACATTATCTAAAGCCCTGGAACATATTGTACATAAGCAAATGACTGAATATCTCCCAAGAAAATCACCTCCTTGATCCTTATCAATCCGGCTTTAGATATGGTCATAGCACAACCACAGCTTTGCTAAAAATTACTGAAGATATTCGTGAAGCCGTGGACAGACGTCAATTGACTCCTTTAACCTTACTTGACTTCAGCAAAGCTTTTGACACAGTAGACCACGACTTACTTATGATAAAGCTCAAGCACCTACACTTGTCTGACAGCGCTGTATCCTGGTTCGACTCATACCTGCACGGTCGTCAACAATACGTTTCATTAAACTCTAGATCTTCGTCTTGGCGCAACGTGCCGGCTGGAGTCCCCCAGGGCAGTGTTCTCGGACCTTATCTTTTCTCAATCTACATAAATGACTTGCCAAACTGTACTTAAAGCATTGCCGTTATCACCTCTACGCTGAGGATCATGCCAAAGTTACCTACATTCACACTCCTCATTCTCTCTATAACAGCTTGACAAAAATGAATGACGATCTCATATCCATCTTTAACTGGTCTTCAAGTATCGAGCTAAATCTTAAATCCTAACAAGTCACAAGTAATTCTAATGGGACAACAAAGACTGCTTACAACCTTTGACATATCTACACTTACCCAACATTACTAAAATAGTGGTATACTCCATCCCAGAGCATCATCTTCCTGAATCAGTAATAGATCTTGGACTACATCTAGACGCAAATTTAACCTGGCAAACACAAGTGAAACACATATGTAAAAAGACTTTCTCCATCTTACATTATCTTAGACGTTTAAAGAATTTTCTCCCAGTTTCGTTAAAACAAATCCTTGTGCAGAATCTTGTGTTACCACACTTCGATTATTGTGACATTATATATAATGATCTAAACTATGACTTGTCGCAGAGACTGCAGCGTGTTCATAATGCTTGCGTTCGATTCATTTTCAATATCCGCCGTTATGACCATATTTCCGAACACTTTAATAACCTCTCTTGGCTCCGTCTTACTGACAGACGTAAATTGCACTCTCTTTCACTACTTTTCAAGCTTCTGAATTCCTACATCCCTACTTACCTGGCGTCTAGATTTGAGAAGTTATCCTCTTACCACAATATTGACACTAGATCACAAGATAGCAGTCTGCTAACAATTCCTCTTCATAGCACTTCCTCCTATTCTACTTCCTTCACAGTAGCCTCTGCCCGCTCCTGGAATCTCCTTCCTCAAGATATCAGGGGTTGCCGCACACTTGGTACCTTTAAGTCACGCTTATACAGTTACCTGTTGTCTAATAATTAATTTTTCTCTATTTATTTAATTTTATACTATGTCATTAATCTTTTCCTGTTTTTTATATATATTGTACAAATTATATATTTAATTCGTTAAATTTAGAGTAAATCAAAATACATTATAAATATTAATTGTATTGTATTCATAACTTGTAATCGTTTATATATATTGTAATTTAGATTTAAGACTATTTTTTGTTTGTATTTTTTTTAAACCTGGTTGAGTGGTAGACAAGGCCTTAAGGCCTTAACTCTGCCAGGTAAAATAAAGCTATTATTATTATTATTATTATTATGTTAAGACAGACACTGCCATTATTTTGTAAAATTTTAATTGTGTGCGCCTCAAAGTTTTATTTTTCAGTGTCCGTTCTATAGCGCCACACATTCTATAAAACTTATTTAAGTTTATGTTTTGAAATGTTTAATATCTCACACTTCCTATCTTTCTCCTCGAGAAAGAGATACCGTAAAACGGGGCTACCCTGACATATTTTTGAAGGTTTTCAAGGTCTAACTCGTATGATTTATGCCGAAAAAATTGAATCTATGATTTATTGTACCAATTGAACCTTAGACTACAAATCCCATTTGATACTGTTCTCCTCAAATAAAAACTTAGTAGGACAACAATGAGTTTTGTTTAGGTCTGTTTTGCCGATGTGCTGGGGCGACTTTGACATCACATTTGTTTTCACTATAATTCAAAGTAGATCCACGGTAGGTACTACTTCGACATCAATTTATCTTTTTATAAATATTTTTATTGTAAACAACCTTACTACAAATGTTTTTATAACTGTAATTTTACAAAATAAACTTAAACTTCTTTATCAATTCTGACACGCAACAGAACACAAGAATTATATAATTATTGTAGTTAGACAATCAGGAATTAATTACAAAACATGATTTTTTTGAAACAACAGTAGAAAATAAAAAAACACAGATTTTCATTTCTGATCTTCACATAGTTCACATTCATATTGATAATTGTTGGATCCTCTGTTACACGCACCACAGACCCAGAGCTTGCATCTTACACAACAAATCCAGTCCTTACCCCTGTAAAACCGAAAATCACAACTTTATCCTTGCTGGGAATTCATTGTTGTTGAAAATGACACAGATGTGTCTCCAACAATTAACATCCTCTTTTAAAACAACTTAATTATTCGTGCGCCTTCAAGGAAATGTCTACACCATTGAATTGTTGTCAAAATAGCCCAAAACACGCAAGAAATTTATAATTTCAAAGAAGCCCCAATTCTGTCAAAGTTGCCCCTCGAGTCAAAGTAACCCCGTTTTACAGTAACGTTTGCTCTGCAAACCGATTTTTTGAACCCAGGACTCAAAGAGAAAGTGAAAGAGGAACATTTGGAAAGTGACGCCTCACGTTAAGAGACAGAACAGTTGTATTCTAGACCTCAGCCATGGATCTATTTCTAAATCAACGTGCTATTATCTACAAAGTCACGAGGTGTTTCTGGAAGCAAAGAGAAAACCTTTATTAACGTTAAATCGAGTGTAAATTTTGTTTGGTCTTGTTCAGTAATTACGTTTAGGAGTAACAGTATGCGATAAATTCGTTTAAATTGAAAATTACGAAAGTTTCAAGTTGGGTGAGCGTTAGACCTTGTCAAAGACTTTCCTTAAATTAATTTATTCTCGATATAATGTCTACACTCGATATAATGTCTACACTTCAAATTGAATACAAATTTCACCTGAATTACAGACCAGCGATACGTCCTCTACCAAGAACTGAGAAATTCAATTTTCTACGCAGTACTTATGAAAATATTTCCTTAATTGAAGACCGCGGTTTTACATTTCGTTCACTGCTACAGCCTAGGTGTAATGTGCTTGCCATGGACGCTGGGGGCTCCGATTCGATGACCGGCAGAAATATGTTTCCTCGTTAGGATTTTAACACATTCGGAAGGAATGAAGTTACTGAGGTTGTTCTCATTAATATATATTTTTTAAAGTTACATATCTTCATTTAACTTACCCACTCAGCCCATTATTGTTCACCCTGGCCACAGCTGACGTCACAAGAACAATCCCAACAAACGTAAATATCTACCTCTATGCAGAAGACATGGCTCTGTCATCCACAAGTCTTGGGGACTTACAGAAAGCCTTCAACGGTGTAGCGGACTGGGCAGTAAGAAATGACCTAACCCTCAATGAATCAAAGACAGTTACAATGACCTTCAGAAAAGGAGGTAAAGAGGCACACCTAACATACAAAGGGAAAAATCTGACATCAGTAAAACAGTTCAAATACCTTGGAGTAACGATGCAGACCACAGGGACAACGTTCACAGCACATATTAAAGACAGACAGAATGCTGCAATAAGAGCAATGAGCGACATTAGGCACCTCCGGGAGATGTCACTACAGACAGCATTGAGACTCTTTCAGCTGAAAATAGTCCCGGTAGCAACTTATGGACTAGAAAATATATGGACGCACCTAAGTTACCAGAATCTAGTAGACCTAGAAAAAAATTAAGAGCACGTACCTGAAACGAGCTCTGGGCCTATCGAAGTTCACACCCTCACGCCTAGCGTATGTACTGACAGGAGAGTTACCATTGGTGGAGGACTTGAGACAACGGCTTCTACTGCAATCCACCCCCAACTATGAGAAACTACTGAAAGACATGCAAAGGAAGCGCAGAGAGATATGGGATGACTTCTTTTGCACGGACGCGATGGTACATAAAGACTGGATGGAACCCCTGTATGACCTTCGACACGCTGTGACAAGACTAGCGACGCACGGTTTCCACTTCAAAGTGTGTAAGACCAAGACATATCACCAACCGACGAACGAGTGTAAGTGCGAGTGGTGCGGGAAGATACCACGCCATATGGTGCGAGAACAGACAATCATCCCTGACCCAACTGAGTGACAAGTGAGCAAGATAAACTATTTAGTAATCATGCATATTTTGTGCTTTACACTTATTAATTTAACTTACCCGGTAGACACCGAAAAAACCCTTCAACACTTTTGAAATGCATATTAAAGCACCGTTGAGGTTATGTAATAAGATGTTAATTATATAATTTTTACCTGGTAAGTCAGTCGTGCTCAACTGAATTATTAAACTTCAAGTTATTCTAATATGGAGGCCTTTCGAAAACAATGTTTCATCTTCTGCGTTTTAATTGGTACGGATGGTGTATAGGTTGTATAACGATGAAAAAATCGATAACTCTATGTCAGTACTACACAGAGAGTTTAACAACAACAGGATCAGCATCCTTGAAGATATACTCATTCACTCACTCACTGGCACTATCAAACCCGTAGGTTCATGGCCGCGCGGACATAAGCTCTCCATACATCCCTATCCTGGGCTAATGCTTTCCAATCATTCCCTGTATAATCTACTTCCCTCAAATCATAGTTAATGTTATTCTCCCATCTCATTCTTGGTCTACCAACTAGGCGCTTTCCCTCTGGCTTTCCTACAAGAAGACAGAGATTCTAAAAGAAGCAACGAATAAAGACCTACTCAAGGAGAACATAACTGCACACATAAATCCGTTATACAATCATATATATATCCATCCATAGTAATTTTGCCCGAAAGCAGGTCCTTCACTGCAATGCTATGCTTTGCAGCTTTACTAGGGAATTGTAGGTGTGGTAGCTTCCCGTTGTTTTCCACACCGGTAAGGATGATGATGATGGCCATATGATTCGGGAACCGTTTGGGCCTTAAAGTTTTCCTGACATTTGTCTTACAGGTGAGGAAAAACCCTGATAAAAACCTCACCCAGAAAAACTGCCCCGACCGGGGATCGAACCCGGGCCCGCTGCGTGACAAGGCAGCACGCTACCTCGAGACCACAGCGGTGGACATCCGTTTACTTTAACTAATACATATTTTAAAACACCGGTAACTATATTCAAATAATTATTTTTTAGTAAACAGCTTAATTGTATTCGTTAAATAGTTCTAACAAATGCCACTCTTGATTTCCAAATTCTCTAGATAAACTGGAAATCACTCGTGGCATTACTTATGATAATACCGTTTAATTTAGAGCATCCTGCATATCTTCTTAAAAAATCAAATTAAAAATATTTGCTAAAAATTAAAAATAGTTTAATACAGTTTCACAGACATACTTACTTACTCACTGGCATTATCGAACCCGTAGGTTCATGGCCGCACGGACATAAACTCTCAATATATCCCTATCCTGAGCTAATGCTCTCCACTCATTCCCTGAATAATCTACTTCCCTCAAATCATAGTTAATGTTATTCTCCCATCTCATTCTTGGTCTACCAACTGGGCGTTTTCCCTCTAGCTTTCCTACAAGAAGCTTCCATGCAAGTCTCCCATTCCCCATACGCGCATCGTGTCCTGCCCATCGCAGTCTACGAGACTTAACTGTTCTTATTATATCTGGCTTCCTATAAAGACCATGTAGTTCATTGTTATATAGTCTTCTCCATTCACCTGTCTGTTTATCTCTCTTTGGTCCAAAAATTTTCCTAAGTACTTTATTCTCAAATACTTGTAATCTCCTTTCCTCTCTTAAAGTAAGAGTCCATGTTTCGCACCCATATAATATAACTGGTTGAATAATAGTTTTATATATTTTCAGTTTAAAGTCGTTTGAAAGGAGTTGGGAAATCAAGAGTCTCTGTAATGCATAATAGCACGC
Organism: Diploptera punctata; assembly: GCA_030220185.1. Taxonomy (NCBI): domain Eukaryota; kingdom Metazoa; phylum Arthropoda; class Insecta; order Blattodea; family Blaberidae; genus Diploptera; species Diploptera punctata. The sequence continues at coordinate 235,251 of JASPKZ010006480.1, read as the reverse complement.
ATTTCCAGAATTGAGCCTATGTTTAATTTCTTTGTGCATCCCATTCCTATTTGTGATTATTGTTCCTAGGTATTAGAATTCAGCCACTTCCTCAAAATTTCCCTCATTTGTCATTAGCTGTCCATTTCCATTAATACTGAATTTCTACGTGTGGCCATATATTTAGTTTTACTGATTTCACAGGCATTGTAAAAATAATTATATTCCTTGAATAAAATCATTGTGCCAACATTATTGAAAAATCTCTGAAAATCTGTCGGTGTTTGCATTATGTATTACACTTTTCATTTATTATATCTGATCCTCTGTGCGCTTTTATTGTTCTCATAAAAGCGTTGGTTTAAAACAAAAAAACTTCAAATTGTAAAACGTTTGAATTTTTCAGGTTTCATGAATTAAAAATAATCATCCAAGTTATGAATAAATAAATAGAGGACAGAGAATGGGAAGAATGTATCGAATGGAAATGCGATGTTGCGTACTTGCCATCAACATACATAACAGATGCATCAAATTATTTAAATTCTTCCAACCTGACAAATTATTTTTTGAAACTCTTCACAAAACGCACATCCACTGCGATGCGGGAAATATCCATCAGCCAATCATAACATATAATATTCAGCAATGAATGTCAAAGCGATTAAATCAAGAGAAATTACATTTCTCTAATTATAAATTCTCATTATAAAACTTTACGTATTTTATTTAATGTATATTAGAATAGGCTCTTCCAACTGTTTTGTATGGTAGCGAATTATGGATGTTGAAACAGAAGGATATACAGAGACTTAGATCTGCTAAAATGAGATACCTTCAGAGGACTGCAGGATACACAGTACTAGATAACACACACACACACACACACACACACACACACACACACACACACACACACACACACACACACACACACACACACACACACACACACACACACAAAATAGAAGAATTACAAATGGAACCTTTAGAAAACAAAATTTCTGAATAGAAGTCAAAATGGATGCAACATGTTCGTCGAATGGAAGATCACAGGATACCGAAACAAATGTTAAGATGTATTCACGTAGACTTTCACGGCCGGAGTTGCTATGATGATCTTGAAGAAGATTTTCGGGCTGTAGGCCGTGGTCGTGAGGCTTGTAGTTCCCCGACGTTTCGCCAGAGACTGCGCCTGGCATCCTCAAGGATTGTCTTGAGACTGGCAATTCTGTCCACTGCCTGTCCTATTTATACGTTCAGCGCGATGTGTACGTAAGAAAAGAAGAATCATTAAAAGTCAACAAAGTAAGGATACCGGTTCTAAAAACCGCAAAATGTAAACCTCTACAAGTACAGTCGACTAGACTCCTAGACTGAATATTTAAGTGTGTAATGGTACCGACCTTGTGAAGGTCTTGACCCAGCAATTTGAGTGCTTATAGTGAAGTTTTGTTTAAATTTTGTTTGACAAAGAGAGTGCTCCTCTCTCTGCGTTTATCTTAATGTGGATGTTTATAGAGTAATGAAGTTTTGTATAAGTGTTTGTTTGTGTTATTTCTTTTAACGACGAGGAACATTCAAACTCGAATAGAAAGCATAAGTATCTCGGTCTTAAATTCTTAGTGTGTTCTGTAATTAAAGTGTAATGCACATGGGTGTTCTATATTGTAGTGTAGTGTGAATTTGTGTATTACCAATGTCATGCACTAGTCTATTGTTGTGTGTTAGAATTGTGTCTTTCTGTTTGCGACTATCAACAGCACTCTCATTGGAACAATGGAAGTCCGTACCGCTGACCAATCAGAAGGCAGATATAACGTACAGTCGACTAGACCATCAAACAGCAAATCTCATTGGAGCAATGGAAGTCTCTAACGCTGACCAATCAGAAGGCAGATAAAACTTACGTACACATCGCGGTGAACGTATAAATAGGACAGACAGTGGACAGAAATGCCAGCATCAAGACAACCCTTGAAGATGCCAGATGCAGTCTTTGGCGAAACGTCGGGGAACTAAAGCCTCACGACCACGGGCTACAGCCCGAAAATCTTCATCAAAATCATCATAAATGTTAAGATATCAGAAATAGCAGAAATAAGAAGACCAGTTCCATCATCAGCAGGATTCAAAACTGAATCATTCAAAATTTAATCCTGCTGATGATGGAACTAGTCCCGAAAGCGCTACAGATAAATAACTAATACAGATGAGACGGACCATTTAGGTAAATATTTCATAAATTCTATATTTTAATTTTGAATAATACCTCAATGGAACATATCATGAATCTTATAAAAGTTGTCCATCAGGTAAAATAAATAAAATAAATAAATAATATTCAAGAGTTTGATTTTCAATCCTCTTAACAAAGGAATTAATTTCTCTCCAAAGGAATTCATGTCTTATTTTATCCTGTCTTGTTAAGATTAACTATGATGAAAAATAAATATCCCCAGAGTATCTACAGAGTGATTCAGAAATATGGTTATATGTTTGATCGCATTTTATGACGAAAATATTATCATTAAAGGAAATATGATGTTATCATTGGAAAGGGAATCCTTCAAATTACAACAATAGAACAAAACAAAACTAATCAGTGCTCACGCGCAGCTTGGCGAGATGATTTTTGTGGGCTAGCGTCGAACGCCTCCACAATTCTCTTCGTTGTTTCTGCATCCGTGCTAATGCGAGGCCTTCCAGGAGATTTGATTTTCTGCATCCTTCCCGTTTCCAGAAGTCGTTTTCTCCACTTCCCCACAGTCGACGGCTGCAATGCTATGTTAAACTCACGTCTTGCCCGTCTTTTCGGCCTCGCGATCATTAGCATACGTTATTGCCCATGCAGCAATTGTAATTTTCTGTTGCATATTCAACGTTATTTTGACTAATGACGTACGTTCTACACTGCTTTGTTTTATTCCATTGTTGTAATTTGAATAATTGCCTTTCCAACGGTAATTTCATATTTCCTGTAATGGTAATATTTTCATCACACAACGCGATCAAACGTATAGCCATATTTATGATTCAACCTACAATAGGAGAGGTAAAGTAAAATAAAGTATTCTACATTGTTTCGAGATCCACATTTTGAGAAACGCTGTTTCTAAGTCATATTCTCAACAGAATGCCTTTGAGAGTAAAAACAGACTTTATTGTCGCTTGAGAGAATTATTTCGCAGTCATACAAAGACTTTTAAGCTTCCATATTTACAAATAATTTTATATTAAATTAAATTTACGGCTTGTCGATTTAATCCCAGAGATCAAAGAAAACTTGCAAATTACAAAAATAGTCATAAAATATAATATTTTGAGAGATTAAACAAAAAAGCATACAATGCTCTTGTAAGTGGATTTTTTACAAAGACTTTGCAGGTAAAATGATTTTTCCTGTTGAGCGATTGTTTTAACGATGTACATTTTCATTAAATCCATGTTTTACAAAGGAATTAAAACAAGTTCTTCAAACAGAGGACATACTTCAAACTTCAATATTTTATTACTAAATGGGTTCAGGAGATTTACTACAGCATTGGTTTAGGACCAACTTCGCTCCTCTATTTTAAAAATGGTATTAAAAATTACCAAATGACACTAAGAAGGAAAGAACAGGCAATACCTATAATCAAATTCAGTGAGAAATTGTGACATGAAGGTTCAATACCTGTTGAAAAATTTGGTTCATATGTCACTTATTCCAAATTTAAATCCATATGCAAGCCATACTCAAAACAGCAATGAGACTATTCGAGGCCATGATACTACCGGCGGCAACGTACGGACTGGAAATAATATGGGAACGGCTAACGGAGAGACAGCTGGAGAGCCTGGAAAATCTGAAAGCCAGATACCTAAAGAGAGTGATGGGGTTATCAAAATATACCCCATTTAGGCTGACATATGTGATGGCTCGAGAAACATTCCTGCTTCAAGACCTGATGCTGAAATTCTTGTTACCCACAACAGAGGCAGCAGCAAAGGTACTACACAACAGAAGGAGAAAACAAGACGAGATCTGGGACGAATTCTACTCCACAGAGGCGATGGCAAACAACAATTGGATGTCGGCGACACCTGGTGACCAGGATGGCGGTACACGGTTTCCACCAGAGAATATGCACCAAGAAGACATTTCACGTACCAGAAGACACATGCGTATGCGAGATGTGCAAGGAAAGATGTGACTGATACCACATCACAGTGTGTAAAAACAGAAAGAAATCCATAAATGAATATGCACGGGACAAATAAAACAAAACAATACACAATGTGTGAACATTCTCATTATTATTACATACAAGCCATGAAAAAATAATATATGAAGCGTCCAATATTGACCTATTCCTCCCAAACAAGAGTAGATACTGTTAAAACAAAAACTTTACTAACGAATGCAATTAATATTAAATATAATAAATGCGCACAAGTTGTGCAGAAAATATATGTTACATAAGTTTTGTCAGTAATTTGATTCACACAGTTTGTTATTTCCAGAAGTCTACCAGGGATATCCCTCGTTTTTTGCAGGTGGTTACATGGTAACGGTCGCATGGTTGCTAGGGATCGTGGAAACACTTGGTCTTGTATCTCTTGTGGTGGTATCCATGCACTGCTATTGAGTTCACCAGGTGTCGGAGTTCTTGATTGGTGTTGGTCCAGGATCTGTTTGTCATGGCTTCTGTTGTATAAAAGTCCAGCCATATCTCTTGTCTCTTCTTCTCCCTTTTCTCAAGTAGTTTGTTTCAGCTATCTGTGGATGGTAGGCTCATACGCAGTTCTTCTGTGAAGAAGGGTTCCTTGGCGAGTTCATATGCTAGCCTCGACTTTGTGTGTTTTGAGACACCTGGGGCGGCTTTCAAGTATCGTGATTTGACTGCTTCCAAAGTTATTAGATCTCTTAGACTCAGCTTCTCCCAAATGAGGTCTAGTCCATAGGTTGCAATGGGAACATTTTTGCGTTGAACAAGGCCATGGCCGTTTTTAGTGACAGTCTGGATATTGCTTTGATGTCGAACATGGCTTTTGTGGCAGCTGCTGCACGGGGTTTTTATGTGTATTCTAAAAAAATGAAATTAACATTTTGAGGAAGATTGTACGTAAATCAAGGAAAGATCAAATTAGAAATAATGAAAATAAGAAAGTAGGTGAATTTTTCAGGTAATAGGTGAATGTGTGGGGAAAAAAAAAAAAAAAAATGGAATCAACATATATCCCGCATGACACCAGATAGGATTAACCCTTTTAAAATTCATATTAAAGCACCGTTGAGGTTATGTAATAAGATATTAAATATACAATTGGTACCCGCTAAGTCAGTCGTCCTCAACTAAATTATTAAACGTCATCAAGTAGTTGCAATATGGAGGCCTTTCAAAAACAATGTTTGATCTTCTGCATTTTAATTCGTACATTAAATTTCATTAAGTAGTTCCAATATAGAGGCCTTTCAAAAACAATGTTACATCTTTTGCATTTTAACTGGTACAGTAGCAGTTAAGATATAGAAGATGAAACACTGTTTTTGAAAGGCCTCCATATTGGAACTACTTACCGTAATGAAGTTTAATAATGTAGTTGATGACAACTGACTTACCAGGCACCAATTTTATATTTAATATCTTACCAGAGTACGGGGGAAGGACACCTGGAAGACCAAAAAAGGGGATGGAGTGACTCTTAATTCTGGATGGAACAGGTCATGCACCTAAAGCAAAGTGAAGAAGAGGACCTTCGCATTGTGGTACAATAGGTAGATTGAGACTTTGAACCGTGTAGAAGATTCATTTTTGCGTGTGTTGGACATATCTGTGTGTTGCCCTGCGAAAGCTCTGTTCCACCGAAGTTTGTTAGTGCATCTGTGCCCGCCTATCCTTTCCGAGTACACCCTTCCACCTCCATTTCCTTGGTTGCTACACGGAACGATCGTGACCAGTAAAAATGTAAGCATTGGCCAAGAAGGTCACTGATTTAGCAGGTTCAGACCGGCAGTCATCCCTTTTGGGCTTGTCTTGAGTTGCGGCGTCTGTCGCCGAATTATTGAGGAAAATTAACTTGGAGACGTCATGGAGGAATTAATCTTCAGTTAGGAGAGAATTCTGCATGGATGTTGTAAGTTACGAATTGTTCTTTATTATTATGTCATTTAGTTGGACTGCATATATCATTTGTTATTTATGTATTCAGTTAAAGAAACGATTTATTTATTTATTTATATTATACTGTCTTATATTCTCATTCATTTAAATATATTTAGTAATTTTATATGCTGATTTATTATTTGAACAATAGATCATTTGAACCTTGGTTTAGCAACAGCTTGATACAATACTTAGTGTCCCCGTCAAGTACTCAATAATATACATAATTTATTAGCTCCTATTAGTATATTTATTGAGACGGATTATAAATGCCTAGTAGTTACCCTGCTGAAGTAACGAAACAACTCCGTGAATATAATGGGCCCAGCCGCGGATATACTTTGCTTGCAAAGTTATTTAGATTATTGTATTTATCCTCTAGTTCTCTGTATTCACGCGACTCTTCATGCTAAGTCTTCCTGATGGACTTTGATGTGCGCTATAATCTACATGTCTCTTGCAGTTACTTATTCTTTAAAGATTTAAATATATACCCATTGCATATTAGGTCCACTGTATACCTGTGCAACTTTTTAAATTCATGAATGGTATTAATAAGTTGTTAGTTTATGATCATGATATAGTATTATTAGGTGATAGCGAGGAGATACTAAATGCCAACACGCACACACTATTGAGTAACACTAAGAAATTGGGACTGGAATTAAATATCAATAAAATTAAATGTATGGTCACACATAGAAATGCATTATATATAATGGAAATGAACAGATCAGGGAAATTTTGAAATAGCTATATTAAATTACCTAGGAACTATAATTACAAATAGGAATGAGATGCACAAAGAAATTAAATATTGGCTCAATTCTGGAAATGCATGCTGTTAGGCATTGCAGGGACTTTTGTTGTCCCAACTCCTTTCAAAAAACGTTAAATTGAAAATATATACAAATCTTATTCTTGCAGTTATATTATATGGATGCGAAACATGGACTCTTACTTTAAGGGACGAGCATTTGAGAATAAAGTTTCTAGGAAAAATTTTGAACCAAAGAGAGATGAATGGAGGCGAATGGAGAAAACTATGTAACAGAGAGCTGCATGGTATTTATAGGAAACCAAATATAATAATAGTTAAGTCTCGTAAGTCCCGCGCCGTAGCCGAGTGGTTAAGGCAACAAACCTTGGCGCAGAGCTAAGGGACATGCGCTGGTTCGAGTCCCCACGGGGAAAGAAAATTTTCTCATGGAATTTCGGCCAGTATGGGACCGGTGCCACCCCAGCATCGTGAGGAGTTTGGGTAGATATAATAATTAGCGACTCCAGGTTGAGAAGACCAGCTGTAACGGCTGGGGGACCCGTTATGCTGACCACATGTCACCCCTACACTAGCTAGATGATCGTCTACATCTGTGATTAACACATGTGGGTGTGAGGCCAGCAGCTGACTGGTAGGCCAAGGCCTTCTAGGCCTGTCGCGCTTTAGTTTTTTTAATATGTTTATCCCATAATATTCCATTCAGGGCAGGAAAGCCAGAGAGAAAGCGCCCAGTTGATAGATCAATTATGAGGTGGGAGAATAACATTAACTATTATTTGAGGGAAGTTGATTATACAGGGAATGATTGCAATTAATTTTATGTACACACATTTTCAGATACGGCGAGTGTTTAGCTGCTACTATGCTCTAAAAACAAGGTGTAGGAGTTCACCCGAAACGAAAATTTTAAAAATCATATTCCATTTATTTAGGCGTAGCAGCGCATGCCAGGCATTAGCTAGTTCTTTCATATGCGTATTTTTATGTGCGTTTGTGTGAGAGTCGAGATATTTGTCATTTACGCTCTGAGTATTACTTGCGTCGTATTGTCGGGCTGGCGTCTGCAGTGGTCAACAACCAAATTTTATTACCCATGAAATGGTTAGCTATATCAAGCCCTTTCTTTTATATTCCTCGCAACATCTCCATTACAGCACCATATTATACAAATTTGAATTCTTGCAATTCAATGAAGATGAGTATACAGCATATAGGCCCTATGTTTTAGTGAGGGGAAAAAAGTAAAAGCAAAAAAAGTACTGGGTGAAACATTTTAAAATTCCCCAATAATAATAATAATAATAATAATAATAATAATAATAATAATAATAATAATAATAATAATAATAATAATAATAATAATAATAATAAACTCCTTTCAAAAAACGTTAAGCTGAAAATATATAAAACTATTATTCTACCAGTTATATTATATGGGTGCGAAACATGGACTCTTACTTTAAGGGAGGAAAGGAGATTACGAGTATTCGAGAATAAAGTTCTTAGGAAAATTTTTGGACCAAAGAGAGATGAAGAGACAGGTGAATGGACAAGACTACATAACAATGAACTATATGGTCTTTATAGGAAGCCAGATATAATAAGAACAGTTAAGTCCCGTAGACTGCGATGGGCAGGACATGTTGCGCGTATGGGGAATGAAAGACGTGCATGGAAACTTCTTGTAGGAAAGCCAGAAGGAAAACGCCCAATTGGTAGACCAAGAATGAGGTGGGAGAACAACATTAACTATGATTTGAGGGAAGTAGATTATACAGGGAATGATTGGAAAGCATTAGCTCAGGATAGGGATGTATGGAGAGCTTATGTCCGTGCGGCCATGAACCTACGGGTTCGATAGTGCCAGTGAGTAAGTAAGTATAATAATAATAATAATAATAATAATAATAATAATAATAATAATAATAATAATAATAAATATAATAATAATACTTACTCACTGGCACCATCGAATCCGTAGGTTCACGGCCGAGCGGACATAAGCTCTCCATACATCCCTATCCTGGGCTAATGTTTTCCAATCATTCCCTGTATAATCTACTTCCCTCAAATCATAGTTAATGTTGTTCTCCCACCTCATTCTTGGTCTACCAACTGGGTGTTTTCCCTCCGGATTTCCTACAAGAAGCTTCCATGCACGTCTTTCATTCCCCATACGCGCAACATGTCCTGCCCATCGCAGTCTATGAGACTTAACTGTTCTTATTATATCTGGCTTCTTATAAAAACCATGTAGTTCATTGTTATGTAGTCTTCTCCATTCACCTGTCTGTTCATCTCTCTTTGGTCCAAAAATTTTTCTAAGAACTTTATTCTCAAAAACTTCTAATCTACTTTCCTCCCTTAAAGTACGAGTCCATGTTTCGCATCCATATAATATAACTGGTAGAATAATAGTTTTATATAATTTCAGCTTAACGTTTTTTGAAAGGAGTTGGTACATCAAAAGTCTCTGAAATGCACAATAGCACGCATTTCCAGAATAATAATAATAATAATAATAATAATAATAATAATAATAATAATAATAATAATAACAATAATAATAATAATAATAATAATAACGTAGTCCGATCCTTGCAGTGGAACGATCTATCAGGAGAAGGTTTTTTAAACATTGGATCACACTTATACATTTTTGACCACACAAAAGACATGGAAGGCCTCCCCGAAACAGTGATCAGCTCAATCAACGGCTTCTTCCGAGACAAAACAACATTAAATCGAAATACGTTATTCATTCACGCGTTCGTACTGAACATAGAGAATAAGATGATGATGATGATTATGGTGGCCAGGTGACGTTCAGGGGATGTCTGGGCCCCTAAAGTTCCGTGACATTTTCTTATAGGTGAGGAAAAAAACCCGAAAGCCAAAATAGTCCAGGAAACTTGTCCAGACCGGGAATCCAATCCAGATCTGATGGGTAGGAGGCAGGAACGCTATCCAAAGACCACAGCGGTGAAACATAAATGCCTCAAAGGAATTAAAATGCATTGGAGTTGAGGCAGACAAAACACAGTTTTTACAGTAAAATATAATTATATTTGCCCACATAATTAACTCAACGATGTTATGATAATTTGTATATTCTTTGCTTAGTATTAATTGACAACTCTTCAGTAAAAATGGCACAAGTCAGAAATATTAATTTTATAGAAGAAGGGAAAAACTTCCGTGACAATATAAATATCTCACTGGCGCTATCGAACTCTTGGGTTCATGGCCGCGCGGACATACATCCCTATCCTCAGCTAATGCTTTCCAATAATCCCCTGTATAATCTACTTCCTTCAAACCATAGTTAATTTTATTCTTCCACCTCATTGTTGGTCTACCAACTGGGCGTTTCCCCTCTGGTTTTCCTATAAGAAGCTTCTATGCACCTCCTCCATTCTCCATTCGTGGCACATGTCCTGCCCATCGCAGTTTACGGGACTGAACTGTTCTTTTATATCTGATTTCCCATAAATATATAGCTCACTGTTAAGTATCTTCTCCATTCGTCTGGCTGTTCATCTCTCTCTGGTCCAAATTTGGTGGGTAAGAATTTCGTTTTCTAATACTCGTATTCTCTTGTCCTCCCTAAACTAAGGTCTAGGGGTCGAAGCATAGAATATAACGGGAAAAAAGAAACAGGAGGGAGAGAGGGGAAGGGGAAGGTGAGGGCGGTGGCGGGGGGAAAACAGTACAGCACGGAAGGACCAGAAGGGAAGATAGAAGAAGAAGAAGAAGAAGAAGAAGAAGAAGAAGAGGAGAAGAAGAAGAAGAAGAAGACGAAAAGAAGAATTAAGAAGAAGAAGGAAGAAGAGGAAGGAAGAAAGAGGAAGAAAAAGAAGAAGAAGAAGAGGAAGAAAAAGAAGAGGAAGAAAAAAGAAGAAGAAGAAGAGGAAGAAGAAGACGAAGAAGAAAGCCGAAGAAGAAGAAAAAAAGAAGAAGAGGAAGAAGAAGAAAAAGAAGAAGAAGCGGGAAGAAGAAGAAGAAGAGGGAGGAAAAAGAAGAAGAAGAGGAAGAGAAGAAGGAGGGGGAATAAGAAGAGAAAAGAAGAACAAGAAAAAGAAGAAAAGGCAGAAGAAGAAGAGGAAGAAAAATAATAAGAATAATAGTAATAAAAGAGAATAAGAAAAATAATAATAATAGGAAGAATACTAAGAGTAATAAAAAGATAATAATAATAGTAATAATAAGAAGAATAATAAAAAGAAGAATAGTAATAAGAATAAAATAATAATAAGAGTAAGAAGATGAATAATAATAATAATAATAATAGTAATAAAAAATAATAAGTAGATGATAATAAGAATGGTAATGGTAATAATAATAGTAATAATAATAACAATAAAAATTAATAATAGAATATAATAATAGTAATAAAAATAATAATAATAATAGTAATAAAATAATAATAATAATAATAATAGTAATAAAATAATAATAATAATAATAATAATAGTAAACAATAATAATAATAATAATAGTAATAATAATAATAAGAGTAATAAAATAATAATAATAATAATAGTAATAATAATAATAATAAAAATAATAATAGTAATAATAATAAAATAATAATAATAATAATAATAATAGTAATAAAATAATAATAATAATAATAATAGTAATAATAATTCTGGAATTCTGAAGTTAATTAGTGCATAAAGTGATCCCACTACAGGCCTCAAGAAGCCCTTGGGGTAACAGGAGGTTAAAGCTCCCACTTTTTCTAGACAATCGGCACTTGATGTCAGCCGGGTTGTCAGTGTGACGGCCGCCTTTAAACCCAGAACAGGCGTATGGTACTCATTTTCGTTAGAGGCTGAGTCGACCACAGGGTCATAGTGCCGCTAGAGGGTTTGGGTCAGTTTTTAATTAAAGTATAAAATTATGGAATATTTACCTAAAAGGTCCGTCTCCTCAACTTTATTAGTTATTTGTGTATCTCCTCGAGTACGTTCTTCAACGAGATAGAAATTTTGAAAGCAGTTAACAACAACGACCATCTGATAAACGAAAACGAACCCAGTACGTGTAACCCCCTCTACCAGATCTTCAGTGAAACACCAGTTTTGAATCCTGCTGATGATGGGACAAGTCCCGAAAGCGCTACAATTAAATAACTAATTAAGTTGAGGAGGCGGACCTTTCAGGTGAATATTCCATAATTTTATATTAATTTTGAATAATACCTCAACGGAACACATCATGAATCTTATAAAAGTTGACTAATCAGTACATACTTCTATGTATGTCATTTAGCGGTTATCGCTGAATTTGTTTTTGCTTAGAATATTCGTTAAAATCAATATGGCTGTCACGTCTTCATGCTATGTATGTAGTTAAGTATCATAGAAAAATATATTGAAATAATCGTTAGAAAAAACGTACAAATCATTGTAAATGGTGGGAAATAATTTGAAAAATTGTACCCTAATAAGAAAATTTGACAGCAGTTTATGAAGGAATTAAAAAAGTAGCCTTTGAAAGAATATCCAGATTTTCAATTGCATACATCCTAAAGTGTTGTATAATGTGAGAAAACCCATACGTAACGAATAATCGTTATTAATTTTAATTAACGGATCATACGTCACGCAAAAGGGTAGGTTGTTACATCAGATACATTTATTTTGTATAATTGAATATTTGCCCCGAAAAGAGATCAAATTTACAAACATTTTAAAGTTGAGTTTTCAGTGGATTAGTGATCTATCCGCAGAGTATCACGACATGGTGCATGTAAAATTATCCATACTCTCTTCCAGACCTGTTTTATTTATTTTCAAAAGTTGGCTTTCAAGCGGATAGTGATCTATATGTAACAAAATGGCGGAAGTAGTTAGTCAAGTGACGAATAGCAGTGCAGAAAAACAATTATTGCACATGTGCTAATTCATTTCATCACAGTTAAGTGAATTCTAAACAGAATCCTAGAGAAACTGAGTGAAAATAAGGAAGACACAAGGAATAGAAAATAAATACTTCTTCTTCTTCCTTTCCAGGATTAGGTCAATGCAACCTGTTCCGGGTCTCAAGTCCATCGTTTCCTTGGCCGTCCCAAAGATATTTTTCCATGTGGTTTGTAGGTGTTGATCTTTTTGGGTAATCCTGTATTGTCCATTCTGTCTAAATGTTCTTTCCATTGGTATTTGTGCTCGTCTAGTTTATACTGAAAAGTGATTAGGCCTATGTTAGAAATTTTTCTAACTGAATCAGTGTTCAATATGTATTTTCTATTTCTTATAATAGCATTTTAGTTAAAATGTGTTAGATCATTTTTCCACTCTATAAAGATAGACCACTTTTGCACTCAATTCTGTATTAAATTGTCAATATTCAGTTATTAACATGTTATTTTGCATTCAAATTGGTTGTATATGTTTCCAATAGGATGAGAGATTAAAATGTATATGATATAATAAAGGTAATAGACTCAAAACGAACATTATACTTTTTTTTTTTAATTTTCCCAACAATTTGTAGTTTTCGGGGCAACTATTCGATTAATGACTACCGTGGAGATGGTTTCTAAATGTCGTATAATAAAATTAAGTTAACAAAAAATTAGACAGCGCAATTGTCACCTATTTGAGGAATTGGTGAAAATAATATCGGAAAATAGAATAGTTGGCAGTAGAATACCATCACAGTTTTAAGTCGCTTGGAACGTTAATGCACTAACCTTTTGAGTAATTATAGCGAAGTACCTGAAGGCTTGCAAAGAACAAACTTCATACTTTTTATAACTTTTCCAATAAAACTACCGGCAGGAAAAATATTCCAGTTATAGCTCAGTAACAGGTTTAGAAAACCCAAGTTTCTACATCAGACTTCTCTCTACAGCCTTATTTGTGTTGAAAACAACTTCACCACACTAACTGTGATTTAATACTGGCTGGCAGGTTTTTATTAGCGATTCCCGAAGGAATGAACGTATTGAGGTTGTTCCAATAAAAATATTTTTGAAAAAAACTTTTACATATATTCAAAGAATCAATTGAACTGCTGTTTACTTGATGAAAATCCATAACTCATTTAATTAAATAGTATATTTTACGAAGGGCAGCAAGAATTTCAAGAAGAGAAAAAATTAGGAACTCAGTTGTAAGGGAGAAAATGAAGATTGAAGACACTATTTTAGATTACATTAAAACTCAGCAATTAAGATGGTACGGACATGTCCAGCGAATGGAAGAGGATCGGCTACCAAAATCTGTTTTTGAATGGAAATCTGAGGTAAGACGAGGCAGAGGAAGATCTAAAACCTCCTGGAGTCAGGGTATATTTTTATATATGAAGGAGAAACATCTACAACCAGGAGATTGGATGGACCGACAAAATTAGGAATCCTACGATGTCAAAGACATTAATCAACCGATGATCTATCTATCTATCTATATTTAAAGATGCTATCTAGTTGATACCGAAAACGATTATGACAAATATTTGGACGGCGTTATGCATGAACCGACTATGCGCCATTATGTAAGATTCGAGAAAAATACATTTAAATTTTAAGTCAATGTTCACTATTTATTGTAGCATCAAATTAACAATAGCAAGTTATTTTCCTTGCTTGACAGTTATGTATAAACAATCAATGAGCGCTTGCTACATGATGTAAAATTTAGAGAAAACAGTCTCCATGACCTTTAAAAAAGGGGGCAGACGAGGCATTTTCTAATTGGCGAAAAAAAATACTAAAATCAGTAACTAGCTTCGCGTATCTGGGAGTCACTTTCCAAACACAGGGAAGCGTATTTACACACCACGTAAATGACACAGTAAATGTTGCGATAAGAGCCATAAGCGATATTAAGGGTCGGTTTCACCAACAGAGGTAAACTGTATTACTCCAGTTTAAGCTATGCATTATACACGGGGAAAACTAGCGTAATACAGTTACCTATGTTGGTGAAATTGACCCTAAATCAAAAAGCAGACTCTCATTAGAAACAGCCCTACAACTTTTTGAGCTTAAAGTTGATCCAGTTGCAACATATGGGTTAGAGAATATGTGGGTCCATTTAAAGAAAAATAACCTAGAGAAAATAGAGAAACTAAAAGCCACATACCTAAAAAAGGTGCTCTGTCTCTCCAAATACACACCTTGTATATGAACTCTCTAGAGAACCATTCTACATAGAAGAACAGAGGCTGAAGTTCCGAGTGACACCAATTTACCAGGACCTCCTGCAAGAACTCCACGAGAAGAAACGCAAAATATGGGAAGAATTCTACATTACTGACGCCATGACAAACCGTGAATGGACTCAGGGAGGATACGAATTGCGCCACACCGTGACCAGACTCATCACAAGCTGTGCAGCAACCAGAGCCCGGACCAGAGTGCGTGTGTGCAAGATGTGGCGAACAGTGCGAAGATATCATTTGCTAAACTGTAAGATGAGATCAGAGTCGTTTGTGAAACTCTGCAGTGACTAAGAAGAATCTTTACATGTTGTGCGCATTTCATATTTTATTCCTTTATTAAAATTTAGGTTAGCATTTATGAAGATCTGGTTTCAAAGTCATTCGTCGCAAAATATAGAATCTCTGATAGGACTGATGGCGTTGTGGGGGGTACCCCAGCCGTTAAATATGGTGTTCTCAACGCGGAGCCCTTACTTATTACAACTACCAAAATTCCTCATGATGATAGGTGAGCCCTGGTCCCATTCATTCATTTATTCATGCATTCATAGTGTTCTGCTCAAGAGCAGATCTTTCACTGCAAACTCAGCATTCTCCACTCTTTCCTTAACTCAGCTTTCCTTTTTGTATCTGCATACAAACCATGTATTTTAATATTGTCTATCATCTGATGTTTATTCTGCCTCTTTCTTTCCATTGATCATTCCTACTAGGGCATCTTTCAGCAGGCAGTTTCTTCCTAGCCAGTGGCCAATCCAATTTCTTTTTCCCTTCTTTATGAGTTCCAGCACTGTTCTTCTTTCACCCATTCTGTTTAGCACATCTTCATTTCTTACTTTGTCTGACCATTTTATACGTTCCATTCTTCTCCATATCCACATCTCAAAAGCTTCTAGTCGCTTTTCCTCATTCCGTCGTAATGTCCAAGTCTCTCACCATACAATGCTACACTCTACATAAAGCACTTCACTAGCCTCTTCCGTAATTCTTTTGCCAAAGGTCCGCAGAAAATGCTTCTCTTCTTATTAAAAGCTTCTTTTGTCATTGCTATCCTCTGGTTTTACTTCTTGACCGCAGTTCATGTTGCTACTGATAGTACAACCCAAGTATTTGAGGCTCTCCACTTGCTCAATGGCCTCATCTTTAATCCTCATGTTTATCTTCCTCGGTCTCTTTCCTATAATCATCGCCTTCGTCTTATTTATATTTATCTTCATCCCATAATCCTCGCACTTGTCATTCAGCTCCATCAGCATGTTCCTCAGTGTCACTGCATCTTCTGCTAGCAAAGCCATATCATCAGCAAATCTTATGCACTTTATTCTTCTTCCTCCCATGTTTACACCTCCCATATTACTGAAGCAGTTCTTCATTAGGTCTTCCAGGTAGATGTTGAAAAGGGTAGGTGATAGAGGACATCCTTGCCTCACCCCTCTTCCAATTTCTCTTCCCTCTGACATTTCTTCTCCTATCTTCACTTTTATTCGCTTTCATATAAAGACTACTTATGAGCCTCCTCTCCTTCCAGTTCACGCCAATTTTCTGGTCTCATATAGATCGAAATTCCACGATAAAATTTATTTCCCAAAACAGCTTAAGTCCCATTACTCTGCACCAAGGCATCATGCCTTAAACCGCTCGACTACAGTGCTGGACTTTACAGGGCCTATATTTTTAGTGTAACATTTTAAGAGGGGCTTTAGGATGACAAGAGTCCCTGTAATGCAAAACAGAACGTGTTTCATTGAAGCCATTTATAATCAATGGACTTTATAGTAAAATATTGGCATGTAACTGCATGAGCCCATGTACACACACATACCAAGTGATATATTGCCAGTATATGATTAATATGGAGGCATCAGATTCTGGGGTTGGGAGAGTTTATATTTTTAATGTTATAATAAAACATCAATCGATAGCTTTGACGTTTTTATTTTATTAACCGTGAAATTGAAAACGTTCCAATATTTTTTAAAGAGAGAATTACTAGATGGTATCATTTTTAGGCGGTACGTGTGGCAGTATGTCATTAGGATCTTGTTTTATACGGGAAATCCCGCATTATATATTTTGATTTAAAATTTACAGTGTGGATAAACACTGCCTACATTTGTTTGATGTATCGGATCAGTGCTTTGAATTTATGAGCTAAAAAATAGATGAACGATAAAATAAATACGTTATAATGAAGAATAAAGACACTCCCAATTGTGTTTACAAATGGTATATATTTGGATTCAAATTTGTCCATTCTTTGCACACTTACATCAAAACACTACAAAAATTATTGAAGTAGGAACTACCCCATTCACCAGAGATCCACAAAATGTTTTGGTCTCATAGATCATGTTGGAACTAGAAGTAAATATCAATAAAACTAAATATATGTTCACACATAGAAATTCATTATATAATGGAAATGGACAGCTAATGACAAATGAGGGATTTTTGAAGAAGTGGCTGAATTCAAATACCTAGGAACAATAATGACAAATAGGAATGAGATGCACAAATACATTAAACATAGGCTCAATTTTGGAAATGCATAATGCATTATATCCCAATACCTTTAAAAAAAACGTTAAACTGAAAACAAATATAAAACTGTTATTCTCCCAGTTATATTATCCATCCATAGTAAATTCTGCTCGAGGGCAGGTCTTTCACTGCAATCATAGCATTTTCATGCTATGCTTTGCAGCTTTACTAGGGAAGTATAGGTGTGGTAGCTTTCTGTTGCTTTCCACACCGGTGAAGGATGATGATGATGATGATAAGGATGATGATGATGGCCGGATGATTTTCGAGGACGTTGGGCCCTAAGCTTCCTGACATTTGTCTTACAGATGAGGCAAAACAGTTATAAGGATGCGAAACATGGACTCTTAATTTATGGGAGGAAAAAATTACGAGTATTTGAGAATAAAGTTCTTAGGAACATTTTTGGGACAAAAAGAGATGAACAGGTGAATCGAGAAAACTACACAATAGTGAACTACATAGTCTTTATAGGAATCCAGATATAATAAGAACAGTTAAGTCTCCTAGACAGCGATGGGCAGGACACGTGGCACGTATGTGGGATGAAAGAGGTGCATGGAAGCTTCTTGTACTAAAACCAGAGGGAAAACGCCCAATTGTTAGCCCAAGAATGAGGAAGGGGAATAAGTTATCCATGACTTGAAGGAAGTAAATCATACATGGGACGATTGGAAAACATTAGCTTAGGATAGGGATGTATGGAGAGCTTATGTCCGCTCGGCCTTGAACCTATGGGGTTTGATAGAGTCATTGAGTTAGTTTCATAGACCATGTGCCATTTTGTTCTATTTTTAGGTAGAACCTGTGCCTTTATAATAGGGCCTATTGAAATTTTACAAATCCATTCACTCTAGTGGACCCCCATATTCATTTCATGCAACCCTAATTCTTGTTTTCGCTATTTTAACTACTTAAATATGTTCATTAAATAATAAGCGATATTAAAAAAAGTTTAAACTCCATTTTTAAAATACTTTTTATACAATCTAAATCTGATACATAAAAAATGTTTGTTCGTGTTTTATGCGCTGCCATGCCGTTCATACGATTGTGATGGGTTTTTTTTCAAAGTGTTCGGGAAGGTTAAAGGCTATAAGATAATATAGTTCTAATATTCAACCCCTTCACCCTTAAAAATCATCATTTGTAGTGAAAAACGTGAAAAAAATAGCTTTTTGGACGCTTAAATGTCTTACGCTGTCTAAACCATAACAAATACACAAAATGAATGTACACAGAATTGAATATCTAAAAAAAAAACACGACAAAAAACTCCGCGACAGCATATGTTTATTTCTTACGATAACTCACAATAACAATTTTTGTCTTTCATTAATTGCAAGAAGATCGGGATAAGTAGCAGCGCACAGCGGATATTCTTTTACGGATAACTCACAATAATGAATTTTGTCTTTTAACTCATTTATGCTAAGAAGATCGAGGTAAGTAGATTCCTGGGCAACACCGGGTAATCAGCACGGGGAATCTTAAAATAATTACGATATACATTTATAATTACTTTTCATTTTACTTATTCAACTAAACATAAGAAAAACATTCATATTTGTCTTTCAGCTTATTTATGCCAAGAAGATCGGGATGAGTAGATTCCCGGACAACGCCGGGTAAACAGCACGGGGTATCTAAAAATAATTATGATATAAATGTTTCCTTCAACTTATTTAACTAAACATAAAAAAAATTAATTTTCGTATTTAAGCTGACATATGTCAAGAGGATCGGGATAAGTAGATTCCCGGGCAACATCGGATAATCAGCACGGGGTATCTAAAAAATATAAATTTATAATTATTTTTCCTTTCACTTATTCAACTAAACATAAAAACACGTTAATTTTCATTATTTGGGCGTAGCAGCGTACGCCGGGTATTAATAATAATAATAATAATAATAATAATAATAATAATAATAATAATAATAATAATAATGTTTTATTTATTCTGGCAGAGTTAAGGCCATAAGGCCTTCTCTTCCACTCAACCAGCACAAATACAAATAAATATTTGACAAATATAGATATACACTATACTAATTATAAACAGTTAAAGATACATTAAATGTAGCAATGTAAATGTCATGTACAAACAACATTTTACACGATAATAACAATAATAATACTTACGATAATAATAATAATAATAATAATAATAATAATAATAATAATAATAATAATAATCATAGTACATTTACGAATTTAGGCCATTTGTTGACCTGTTTCGACCTCAAGAGAAACACCATCCAAAATTCTTTTGAGTGGACGTACTGGCCTTCCTCTTCCTGCAGGTTGATATCTTAACATTTGTTTGGGTATTCTGTGATCTTCCATTCGATGAACATGTTGCATCCATCTTGACTTATAATCAGACATTTTGTTTTCTAAAGGTTCCATGTGTAATTCTTCTTCTTCTTCTTCTTCTAATAATAATAATAATAATAAAAATAATAATAATAATAGTATAAATATCATAAATTATACGAGAAACACCAATTAACATATATATATATATATATATATATATATATACCTTACACTGGGTAATGATGAAGTCGAGGTTAGAGCAAATATAAATTTAGATTTCTTTTAAAAGATGCCAATGTCCGGCAGCCCCTTATTTCTTGTGGTAGGGAATTCCAGTTGCGAGAAGTGAAGATGGTATATGACATGGAGTGATGTGATGTCCTATGTTGCGGTATATTAAGCAAGAAACTATGTTGTGATCTTGTGTTTTAGCTAGTAATAAATAAAGTTTTATCTTCCAAAATTTAATATTCAAATTGGAGCCCTTTGTAGGTCAGAATCGACTCTTTGGGGTCGATATAGACCACTTTGGGAATGACTGCCGTAAACTAAGCGAAAGGTAAGACATTTTATTGCAATTTTTTCCTTGTATATATGGACAGGAGTGTAGATCGTGACACAGACCGATATATCAAGGTCTCTCACTTCCAACGACATCAATTATTCAAGAGATGTGATGTTCCTGGCCACAAATCTGGATCAATGTGCTCTTCTAACCAAATATCTGTGTCTATCTGTTCTTATTCGTAAAATGACTATTGTGTTAGTATCTACAGCCTGTCCAAAAAAATATGTGTACAGTCAAACCTATCTGAAGCGCCCACTTAAAGTTATAGTGAAAAAAAAAATAGTATTAGTCCAAGATCCGGCTGCAGGATTACTACTTTCATCGAGTGTATGAACAAAATATATTTTTTCACAACATTGTGAATGACTGAATGCATTTTTGCCGAGTTGCCTATTAAAATTCGGCCGCCAGTATGTTTAATCAAAATATTATTTATTTATTCGAAATGATTTGATTCACTTCATATTAACAAAAATTATAATCCAGTTCGCACAAATCGACGTATAGACCTTGAAAAGTTTTGGTTGCCATTGCACACTTGGCCTAAACCTCCTCGCGGCTACAGCAGGCTGTGACACCAATCAGTAATAGAATGGCGGCAAGTACGTATTTATTGTTTTATATTGTTTCAAATAAAGTTCAGTTCGTTTAAAATGCAGTGATTTGTTTCGTATAATGTATATTAACACTACCTTTTGGATATATTTTTGTATATACATTGTACGTAGTATACATAAAGGGCAGTGGTTTTACTTCCCGCTGCGAGGGTATATACGAGTACATCAAGTATCCCCTTGTCCATTGTGATTTCCGACACAGCAGGTACCGGATTTCACACTTACCCTTTTCTTCATGGACATCCCTCATCATCATCATCATCATCATCATCATCTTCTTCTTCTTCTTCTTCTCCTTCACTTTACGGGCTAGGCAAAATGCCTGTTCCGCCTCACAGTTGTTCTGTCCATCTTTTCACTGTCCTTCCTACATTCCTTGAACCTCTTGGCTTGTAGTTAAATGCTGCTTTTGGTAATCTTGTTACGTTCATTCTTTCTACATGTCTAAACCATTTTTCTCTATATTCTTTGATTTTATCATTTAATGGATATAGCCTACATTTAACTCTGTTCTTATATCTTCATTCTTTATCCGATCCATTCTTGTGCAGCCTCTTGTTCTTCTAAGGAAGTTCATTTCTACGCTTTGTATTCTACTTTTAATTTTTTGGTCATTACCCAAGTTTCGCTCCCATAAACCAATGCAGGAACTGCCAATGTTTTATAAAACTTCAATCTAGTATCTCTTCTTGTTTTGAACATCCCTCATAAAACACATAAACAAATACTTATTCTCCACTCCTATCTGTACGCAATACTCATACAAATGCCCTATGTAAAGTGGTCTGCCGAAGTGATGCATAAATTGAAAACGGACTGTCTATTGCGGAGCAAGAACATTGAAACTCACTCTTTAAAAGTGGTAATCACAGACAGTCATTTGAAGTTAATATCGAAGCACTTTTATGCTCTGGCAATTAGACTTTAAACAATACTGAGTAATACACAGTGCGATGGAGAGAGATAAAAGGGCATTGTGAAGGACATAGAAATTCACTATACAATGAAAATATACAGTTAATGACAAATGCAATTTTGAATAAGTGGCTGAATTCAAATACCGTAAAACTCCTTGGCTCGAAATGCCTAAAGGCACTTGGCCTACCAGCCGTCTGCTGGCCTCACATCCACATGTGTTAATCACAGAGGTAGACGATCATCCAGCCAATGTAGGGGTTAGATGTGGTCAGCGTGTCGGGTCCCCCAGTCGTTACAGCTGGTTTTCTCAACTTGCAGCCGCTACTTATTGTAGCTACTCAAATGCCTCACGATCCTGGGTGGGCACCGGTCCCACACTGATCGAAATTCCATGGAAAAATTTATTTCGCCATGAAGACTCGAGTAACATTAATATTACATTAACGTTAGGTGGGAGAGTAACACTAACCGTGATATGAGAGACGTGGATTAATTTTATTTATTTATTTATTTAGCCTGGTGGAGTTAAGGCCATGTGACCTTCTCTTCCACTCAGCAGGACAAACATATGTTACATCAGAATATAACAATCACAATTAACTCTAATATTAAATACTAAATGGTTTAGGAAATAAATAGGAATATAATGGTACTGTACATCAACTATATGTAGATTTCAAAAAAGCATATGATTCAATTAAGAGGGAGAAGTTATATAGTATCCTGCTGGAGTTCGGAATTCCTAAAAAGTTAGTTAGACTTATACGAATGTGTCTAAATGGCACAAAGAGTAGGGTGCGTGTAGGCAAACATTTTTCGGACACTTTTGAAATCCATAATGCGTTAAAGCAAGGAGATGCACTATCTCCTCTGCTATTTAATTTTGTACTAGAGCATGCCATCAAATCTTTAGAGAATGAGAAAGCGTTACAACTCAATGGTATTAATAAGCTGTTAGTTTATGCTGATGATGTAGTATTGTTGGCCGATAGCGAGGAGATATTAAAGGACAACACGCACTCACTATTGATTAACACTAAGAAATTAGGACTGGAAGTAAATATTAATAAAACTAAATATATGGTCACACGTAGAAATGCATTATGTAATGGAAATGGACAGCTAATGTCAAATGACGGAAATTTTGAGGAAGTGGGTGAATTCAAATACCTAGGAACTATAATCACAAATAGGAATGAGATGCACAAATAAATTAAACATAGGCACAATTCTGGAAATGCGTTCTATTATGCATTGCAGAGACTCTTGACGTCCCAACTCCTTTCAAAAAAACGTTAAACTGAAAATATATAAAACTATTATTCTATCAGTTATATTATATGGGTGCGAAACATGGACTCTTACTTTAAGGGAGGAAAGGAGATTACAAGTATTTGAGAATAAAGTTCTTAGGACAATTTTTGGACCAAAGAGAGATGAACAGACAGGTGAATGGAGAAGACTACATAACAATGAACTACATGGTCTTTATAGGAAGCCAGATATAATAACAGTTAAGTTTCGTAGACTGCGATGGGCACGAATGGGGAATGAAAGACGTGCATGGAAGCTTCTTGTATGAAAACCAGAGGAAAAACGCCCAGTTAGTTGACCAAGAATGAGGTGGGAGAATAACATTAACTATGATTTGAGGGAAGTATATTACACAGAGAATGATTGGAAAACATTAGCTCAGGATAGGAATGTATGGAGAGCTTATGTCCACGCGGCCATGAACCTCCGGGTTCGATAGAGCCAGTGAGTTAGTTAGTTAAATAAAGATTTGACCAATAAGATAATATATATTATATTACGATCTATAATAGGCTACTACCATGTTAATGATAGTTAACATTAAGACTAAAAACTAATAATAAAATATATTAAAGCAAGATAATGTAAATTGTTGGTAGACTGACCCTATCTAATGTATATAAAAAACAAAGAAAAATAATAAGATATAGAAAACTAATTTTACGCTTATACAATATTTAAACAAATGAAAATATTTATTAATTTTAATATTATTTTCATAAATAGAGGCGATTGGAAAACATTAGCTGAGGATAGGGTTGCATGGCCATGAACCAACGGGTTTAATAGTGCCAGTGAGTTAGTTATTACCAGTCCTCTTAGATAGGGTTGCATGGCCATGAACCAACGGGTTTAATAGTGCCAGTGAGTTAGTTATTACAAATTTTACTCCAGCCGGGTTTGAACTCGCGAAATTCGTTACCAGAGACTTGCATGAATCACACAGGCCACAGGGATCAATTTTGGGCCTGCTTTTTTTATTAGAACTACACTCAAATTATGACACTATACCAGTCCTCTTAGTATGAGGACATAAACGAGCTTTCAAATTATAGGGGAAGAGCCTTCAATTAGTGATCCATCAGTATTTTTGTGGAAATTGCATTATGTCAAGGATTGAGAGGGTTGCGTACCGGTACATAAACTGATCTCTCACGCCCTCCATTCCATTAACAGCCTTTACGCCATTTTGATTTCATTTCTAAGTTCATCACCAATGTCATTTTGAGGCTGACGAACGAATCAAACGCTTATTTTATGCTTCACCATCGACACTTGCTTCTGATACATTTTGGTCCAGTTCAATTTTCGCTATTAGCTAACCCATTTATAACATATACAGTAAAACTTGTTTAATCCGGAACGTGAATAATGCGGAAATCTGTCCAATGTAAACAAATTTATTGGTCCCGGCGAAATAATACTAATTTCACGTGTAATTATTTTGTATAAAACGGAATCTGTGCAACGCGAAAACGGAAGGACATTTCTACACAATTCATGAAAAAAATGTTTATCAAGCGGAAAGACAAAGGAAATAAATTATTAGTTTCCGCTACATTGAATTTCCGTTATGCCGCCGGTGAAGTATAGATTCTAGCTCTACCTGAAATTTTACCTCGACCTCTCTGCAGACCCGTTATGCGAAATACAGATATCTGTCTTACAAATAACAATTGTACAGTAAAATCTTAAATTAGATTAAGTTCTGAGAACGGTCATTCACAGGTAGCGTTCTGAATTTCCGGAATAAAGATGGCTAAAACGTATGTATCATTGTCATTAAACAAAAAACTGAAAGTGATTTAAGATAAATCTCCACATTTCCGGACCGATGTTCCAAAGTCAAGCTCCAGCTGTTGCTAAATCCCTAGGGAATAACGATTTCAAGGCATCTTCAGGTTGACTGGACACTTTTAAAAGACGACGCAATGTAGTGTGGAATGAAATTTGCGGGGAATCAAAGGATGTGGACGAAAGTGTAGTTAGTGAGTGGAAACCGAAACTGCATACTTTAATTTCAGGATACGCGACTAAGAGACATTTTTAATGCTGACGAAACGGGACTATTTTTTCGCGCGTTACCGTAGAAGTCGTTCGTACATACTATACTTCACTTCTCAACAGCAGCGGAACTACAATTAATCCAAGGTATATAAAAAGACAATACGGTACTCTATAATCCAAGATTATTAATAAGAGTTTTTATAATGCGGAATCTTGTTTAATGTGGAAAAAAATTGGTTGCATGCGATTCCTCTTTGATCAAGTTTTACAGTATTTATTTATTTAGCCTGGTGGAGTTAAGACCATGTGGCCTTCTCTTCCACTCACCAGGACAAACATATGTTACATTAGAATATAACAATCACAATTAACTCTAATATTAAATACTAGTCCACCGCTGTGGTCTCGAGGTAGCGTGCTGCCTTGTCACGCAGCGGGCCCGGGTTCGATCCCCGGTCGGGGCAGTTTTTCTGGGTGAGGTTTTTATCGGGGTTTTTCCTCACCTGTAAGACAAATGTCAGGAAAACTTTAAGGCCCAAACGGTCCCCGAAATCATATGGCCATCATCCTTATCATTATCATCCTTACCATTATCATTATCATCATCATCCTTTACATGAAAATGTTATGATTGCAGTGAAGGACCTGCCTTCGGGCAGAATTACTATGGATGGATGGATTAAATACTAAATGAAGATTTGACCAATAAGATAATATCTAATATATTACGATCTATAATACAACCAGTTAATGTTAGTTAAAATTAAGACTAAAACTAATAATAAATTGTATACAAGCAAGATACGTTAAATTGTAAGTAGACAGGCGAATGGAGAAAACTATATAATAGTGAACTACATGATAAGTATAGGAAGCCAGATATAATAAGAACAGTTAAGTCTCGTAGACAGCGATGGGCAGGACATGTGGAACATATGGGGGATGAAAGAGGTGCATGGAAGCTTCTTGTAGGAAAATCAGAGGGTAAACGCCCAGTTGGTAGCCCGAGAACAATTCCCTTATAGGCCCGTCTCCTGAACATTGTAAAATATTAATTCTCTGTAGACCTTTCGGGACTAGTCCTATCATCAGTAGAAGGAAACCGACAACAACCTGTTCCTAAGTGAAAACACGTCCAATACATTCAATCCTCTGTACAAAATTATTACAAATGTACTAATATTTCATTCAGAGTCAGTAGATATAGACATATCTGCTGCTCCTGCTGCTGATGATGGGACTAGTCCCTAAAGGCCTACGGATATTTTACAAAGTTGAGGAGACGGGTCTACAAGGTAGCGATTTTATAATTTAATATTAAAGTTTTAGAAATCTAATATATACAAATTAATGTTTGTTTGTTTGTTGGTTGGTTTGTTCGTACTTTATGCGCGGCCATACCGTTGATCCGATTGTGATGGGGCTTTTTGCAAAATGTTCAGGAGATTCGCGGGATGAACATAGGCTATAAGAGAGTTGTGATACGCAACTCCTACACCCTTAAAAATCGCCCTTTGTAGTGGAAAACGTGAAAAAAGCAGCTCTTTGAACGCTTAAATGGCTTACGCTGCCTAAACCATAACAAATACACAAAATTAATGTAAGCCTACACAGAATTTAATATCTCAAAAAGCTCTACAAAAAAGTCCGCGACAGCATATGTTTATCTCTTACGGATAACTCACAATAACTATTTTTGTCTTTCATTGATACCAAGAAGATGGAGAGAAGTACGCAGATTCCTGTGCAAGCATAGCAGCACATGGCGGGTATTCTTTTACGGATAATTCACAATAACGAATTTTATCTTTTAGCTCATTTATGCCAAGAAGATCGAGATATGTAAATTCCCCGGCAACACCGGGTAATCAGCACGGGGAATCTTAAAATTATTACGATATACATTTATAATTAATTATTTTTCATTTTACTTATTCAACTGATCATAAGAAGTACATTTTTTTTTCTTTTAGCTCATTTATGCCAAGAAGATCGGGATGAGAAGATTCACGGGCAACGCCGGGTAAACAGCACGGGGTATCTAAAAATAATTACGATGTAAATTTTTCCTTTTACTTATTTAACTAAACATAAAACACATTAATTTTCATATTTCAGCTCATTTATGTCAAGAAGATCGGGGTAAGTAGATTCCCGGGCAAAGCCAGGTAATCAGCACGGGGTATCTAAAAAATATAAATTTATAATTATTTTTCCTTTTACTTGTTCAATTAAACATAAAAGCACATTAATTTTCATTTATTTAGACGTAGCAACGTACGCCAGGTATGAAATAGTATAAGCATAAGAAGAAGACCAGGACAGTCCACTCAAAGAAACCTTTGGATGGCTTTTCTACTGAGGAACCGAAACAGGTCAACAGAAAAATGACCTAATAAATTCGTGAAGGGACTATTGTGATGATAATATAGTGTATCCTGCTGATCAAAAATGAACTATCTCTTGAAACAGTTAAACTATTTCAACCTTGAAATGAAATATTAATACCGAAAACCAAAGTTCACGTATTTCTTCAGAGTGAAATGGACTGCTTTTTTTATCAAATACCTAGAAACTCGGTTATTTTTTTTTTTTTAAGATTTAGATTTATTTAGCCTGGTGGAGTTAAGGCCATGTGGCCTTCTCTTCCACTCACCAGGACAAACATATATTACATAAGAATATAACAATCTTAATTAACTCTAATATTAAACACTAAGTAAAAATTTGATCAAAAGATAATATCTAATATATTACGATCTATAATACACCCAGTTAATATTAGTTAAAATTAAGACTAAAACTAATAATAAAATGTATACAAGCAAGACATATTAAATTGTCCCTGCCTAGTGTATATAAAAAAACAGGAAAATAATGAGATATAGAAAACTAATTTTACGATTATACAATATTTAAAACCAAAACAAATAAAAATATTTGTTATTCTTAATATTATTTACATAAATAATAAATATATTAATATTGCTAAAAGAATACTATCAGTGAGGTGTATAAGTCAGTTTGTTATTAAATAATTCTTTAGTTTGTTTTTGAAGGATGTTATAGTTTGACAGTCTCTGACATAGGGTGGAAGGGAATTCCATGTTTTGGTAAGTGACACCGTAAAAGATAATGAATAATATACAGTGTGATGAGGCGGGATATAAAGGACAATGTGCTGATGGGATCGAGTGTCAAGATTTATGTGTGTCGGATAGTCTGATGAAGCGGCGTGATAAATAATTAGGCGATGATGTGTGAAGTATTTTATAGAGAAGGGATAGGGAATGGACAGTTCTACGATCTCTTAGACGAAACCACGATAATTGTTCCAGGGACGGTGTAACATGGTCAAATTTGCGAATACCACAAATAAAACGTGCGCAGAATTATGAACACGTTGAAGTCTTTGAGTGGAAATAATATTTAAGTCTGTAAAAAGAGTGTCACAATAATCAAAATGGGGCATTGCAAGTGTTTCTACTAACATTTTCCTAAGGGCGAATGGCAAACAATTTCGTACACGATTTAATGAATGTATTATTGAGAAGACTGTTTTGCATGTGTGGTTCATTATACTTGGACTAACAAAGCAAGATTAATTACATGCAATCCATTTACACAGAGAACTGCACTCAAACCTTTCAACTCACTGGTTTGTCTCTGTTTTCGCCAAGTTTAATCCAATGCCAATATTTATATTTCATTCACATGTGAGCTTAAACAAACTACAGTATGGAATTCAAAACATTCCCAAATTTTTCCCTCCCCCTCTCTCTAGCATCAACCAGTGATAGTGCTTTCCACATCAAATGAACCGTTATGCAAATGAGAAGCTATGGCAATAAGGATTAATATTGCGTTCAATTCCTAGTAAATTTTATGTCTAGTGAACTTATAATCAGCCACATCAACAATTTCAAGTCCGAAATAAAAAGAGGCAGTGCAACGCCAGATAAATGACAAACATCTGATAAAATTACACAGTTTAAAGCACGGAATAGTCTCTCTTTTAAATTAAAAAAACATACGCAATTCCCCTGTACTTTTTTTTGTGAATCTAGCTGTTTAGTTAATTTGTAATTGCAGCACTGGATGTAATCACAGCAGCAGGGCTATTGTAAACAAATTCGGCCACAATCATTTTTTTGTTTTCTCTCCTGTTTGTACAGCTGCCACGTTGTTTAATAGCTTTGGATCATCTGGACCAGTTTAAGCCAGGGTCGTGTAATTGCAACCATCGACCCACATGCAGTTTATTCAAATGAAGAGATATTGACTTGCTATCAATAAAAATACCGTTACTACTTGCATTGCCTACTATATTTTTATTCTACGTTTTATTTAAATGCAAACTTTTTATGTAGCTTTTAAACTACTTGCTGACAATTTCGATAAAATATTATTTTATATCGAAAAAATTGTCAAATTATGTACATTGTTTTGTTCATTAAATACTGACCAATCCAATTTACAGCCAGTGTCAGTCTGAACGAATCAAAGAATTAATGTCGAAATGAAATTCGCACACCTGATGCGCAATTATTCACGGTTCAAGGACAAATAACATAATAGAATTAGTGATGCTAAACTTTATATGGCTATTTTTTTACTATTAATAATTTGTTTTTCTTTTATTGTCATGTATATAGGGTAGCCCGGGTCTTTTTCGCACATTTCAAATTAAAAGATATATACCCTTCGGGAAAAAAATTTCAAGGAAAATAAAATATATATTTATTATTACTGAGATATCAATAAATGTATACACAGTATTTAAAAATTCATAAGTGTTAACACTAATAAACAAGAAATATAAATCTGACACACGACGTGACTTAACATTATGAACTTAAGCGGGGCTATTTCGCACAGACAGGGGGCTATTCCGTCCACATCTTAACATTACAAATATTTACCAAACGTGAATTGTTTCTTGCCAAAGGCACCAAGACACACCTCATGATACCATTTTAAACATTTATGACATTTGATCCACTCTCCCATACATGTTTTACTTTTCTGTAAAGTATCTTCCACAACAAAAAAGAACGCGGCACATCATCTTCCTCTACATTCACTGTTGGCTGAAGTGGAAGTGGATCGTCTTCGTATGACGAGGAATGTGTGTTTCTTTTATTTGCATGTCTTCTTCAATCCACTTCATGTAAGCCCCTTTAGATTTACATGTGAGCACCGTCTGTAATATTTTAATAAATAACTTCTGATAGTTTACTCACATTTTTATGAAAGAATAATATCATAAAAAGTGTACGGAATAGCCCCTGTTATTCTGTGCGAAATAGCCCCCATTTACTACATGATAATAAAGCTGTATAATTTCATAACCACTTATAATTTATAAATTTAATTAACTGATCTGATAATTGCAAACATTTACTATAAATTGGCACAGTAATTATTGACTTACATCAATCTATATAAAAATTATAGCTTAAACAGTGAGATAGAGAGCTTCCTAATTGCTATTTACTTAATTTAGTTAGTGGTCCGATATCACTGCTAGTTCTATTTTATTTAACGACGTGACATAACATCTCAAATTATTCATATCTGGAGTTGAAAGGTCCGACTTACTTTCTCGGACATCTTTTATTTCAGGTCAGATGATGATTTACACAGAGCCGTTTACTCATTGATTCAATTGGAACTCTATTATAATCTCAAAGTGTAAACTTGAAAAAAATAAAATTATGGCTTTTCAGGGCAAAGTGCCAGTCAGAGCAAAAACAGTGATCAATAATGAAATAATGGAACACTTTAACTATCTTGGTTCAGATATAACATATAGCTATGATTGGTATATACATAATAAATTAAACCGATATCAAATGATGTGTGACAGCATAAGAAGAACCCTCCCAAAGACTCGAAGAGAAACTCAGCTCAGGTTTTATAAAATTATGGCTGTTCCTGTTCTTTTATATGGATCTGAATCTTGGGTACTTACAAAAAAAAAAGATATCTCACACATTCAAGCCACTTAAATGAAATTTTTAACATCCGTAAAAGGATGTACACGCATGGATAGATTACACAATGAATCAATAAGAAATGAACTGGAGATATTTTCAACAGTCGATAAACTAGACGAGCACAAATGCCAATGGAAATAACATTTAGACAGAATGGTCAATACAAGATTACCCAAAAAGATCAACACCTACAAACCACATGGAAAAGATCTTTGGAACGGCCAAGGAAACGATGGACTTGAGACCGGAACAGGTTGCAATGACCTAATCCTGGAAAGTAAGAAGAACAAGAAGATATTTTATTTCAGACTTGAGGTTCTTTTCATGCCGTAAATCTACCACAACAGATCCAGGCCATAGTTCCCTTCCGAAGGAACCCAGAACAGTCATCGACCCCATCCGAATTTCAATGTGTTATTCATGCCATTATATCTGTAACAGCTTAAATTGTAAATTTAAACCAGGCCATGAAGTAAATGCAGCCCATGCAACGTTATTTTTCACCTGGTTTGTGATGTGGGGGAATAAACAAAAATCACACGATTTGTTACTTCCAGAGGCCAGTCATTACTGTGTTCAGCGCCACTTCACATTCAAGTTGGTTGTTTTGATGTAAAAATCACCACAACAAACACGATTCTTCCGCTCACTCTAACATTAAGTGCTCCACTTCTATGTTCTAATGGATAGGTATGGTTTCGGTACAGTTCAAGGCTGACAAATGGCGGCCCTCCAAGCCATTTCAAATTTCTCGTAAACCTCTCGCTTATTGTGATGCAATGTAATGTCTTATTTCATTAAACATTGGAGATACATAGATTAAAACGAAACATATTCCTTATCTTGTGATAAGGGTAAGAAGTTGTACCTTTTGGAGGCTGTAGAAATAAATAAATTGAAAAGTAGTAATAAACTGTTAAATTCTCAACTTCATTTGAATGAATCACCTTTGTTAAATTAAACAAAATGAATTATTGTTGTATTGTTGCTTAGATCATCAACTTTTATAAGATTCATGATGTGTTCTGTTGAGGTATTATTCAAAATTAATATAAAATTATGGAATATTCACCGCATCTACCAGATCTTCAGTGAAACACCAGTTTTGAATCCTGCCGATGAGGGGATAAGTCCCGAAAGCGCTACAGTTAAATGATTAATTAAGTTGAGGAGACGGACCTTTCAGGTGAATATTCCATAATTTTATATTAATTTAGTTTAGATCAGTTGATATGTACTATAACAACACAATTCATAATTTGTTAACATGTCTGAAGAAGGTACAGTGTACCGAAACAGCTGTCACTGAATTCTATCTTAATAAATATGAAAATCAAATAAAACTAAGTTTTATTTTTATTTAATTAATTGAATAATTGTACTGTTATATAATTAGAATATAGGTGAAGTGGCACTTCACCTGTAAAGTCGCTGCTGACTTAAGGACAACAACTTTAAGTCTGAAAAGCTTAAGCGTCCTTCTCGGCACACGGACATCCAACGACTATTGGACATCTTTCTCCCAAACATCTTACAGACAAGCACATCAAGGACGGGTCATGACCTCACAAAGGTCGGTACCGACACCCAACACTAATGACACGACCTGAATGTGTAATTCTACACACATTTAAATAATTTCTACTCGTTCCTTTTCTTCTGTTTTATTAAAAATATTAAATCAAATAAACTAATTGATGAATCCTATAGGATACAGCCTCAAATCGAAAGTGGTGATGAGATGAAAAATGTAGGAAGAGGTGCCGAAGTAAGCATGTTAATTTAAGGGTTAAATGTTTCACAACGAAACTCGATATATGCTATTAAAATAGATTGAGGTAGGTATTATCCACAACTCAGTGAAATCCGACCATTAGAATTTGGAGTTTACCGGAAATCCGAAAATAAAAATTGACTCTGGGAACCACCATGTTTGGTTCGTCGCAATGCGTAGGCATACCTTTGTACGGGTTTCGTGCACGGCGAGTGTTCAGCCGCTATCTATTATGCTCTAAATAGGTAAATCAGGTGTACGAGTTCACCTGAAACCAAAACTTAAATGGAAGTAACAGCGCACACCGTGTACTAGCTAGTTAGGGCAATAGGCCTATATAATAATTCGCCCTGCCTATGTTTATGATTTATAGACCTCAACCGATCTTCCTGAAAATGTGTACATACACGTTTTGAAGTACGCCGAGTTTTTAGTCGCTATTTAATATGCTCTGAAACCATTAGGTGCAGGAGTTCACCTGAAACGAAAATTAAAAGGTCTCTATACAGGTCGCAATTTTCAAAGTTTTACAACGAAACTCAGTATATGGTATTAAAATAAACCGAGATAGGTATTACAAAAAAAAGCGATATCCAGCAATTAGAAGTAGGGTTTTACCTGAAATCCGAAATTAAAAAAAAAAAAAAAACATTAGAAAACGCCATTTTGGTTCGTCGCAATTTGTAACTTTGTGTATACACATTTTTAGGTACGGCGAGTGTTTAGCTGCTGCTATGCTAAAAGCTTTAGGTGTAGGAGTTTACCTGAAACGAAAATTAAAAGGTCGCTCTACTGGTCGCAATTTTCAAACTTTCACAACATAACTCAGTATATGCTATTAAAAATTAATATAAAATTATGGAATATTCACCTGAAAGGTCCGTCTCCTCAACTTAATTAATCATTTAACTAGCGCTTTCGGGACTTGTCCCATCATCGGCAGGATTCAAAACTGGTGTTTCACTGAAGATCTGGTAGAGGGGGTTGCATGTATTGGGTTCGTTTTCGTTTATCAGGCTGTCGTTGTTCCCAATACATGCAACCGCCTCTACCAGATCTTCAGTGAAACACCAGTTTTGAATCCTGCCGAAAGCGCTACAGTTAAATAATTAATTAAGTTGAGGAGACGGACCTTTCAGGTGAATATTCCATAATTTTATATTAATTTTGAATAATACCTCAACGGAATACATCATGAATCTTATAAAAGTTGTATATGCTATTAAAATGAAAATCCAAAAATCAGCAAAATCCAACCATTAGAAGTGCGGGTTTACCTGAAATCCGGAATTAAAAAAAAAAAAAAACAAAAAAATCTAGCAAAACGCAATTTCTGGTTCATTGGAATGTATAAATTTGTATATACAAATTTTCAGGTAAGGAGACTGTTTACCTGCAATTATGCTCTAAAACAATAAGTGTAGGAGTTCACCTGAAACGAACATTTAAAAGGTAAAGGTAAAGTGATCCCACTACAGGTCTCAGGAGACCCTTGGGGTAGTAGGAGGTTAAGTCTCCCACTTTTTCTAGACAATCGACACTTGATGTCAGCCGAGTTATCAGCCCTGCATGACGGCAGCCTCTACCCCCAGAACAAGCCCCCTGGTACTCATTTCTGTTAGAACTTGAGTCGACCCCAGTCTCAGTGCCACCTGAAGGTTTAGGTCAGTTTAAAAATCCTGACCCCACCGGGACTCTAACCCTCGACTTTCCGGCATGTAGCATAGTGCCTTAACCACTACGCTACGGCGTGCTCCTGAAAATTTAAAAATATTTCATTTATTTAGGCGTAGCAGCACACCCTGAGCATTAGCTACCATGTGACGATAAAATGGACAGAGGAACAAGTGAACTAGGACATGCATTGTCCCTGTGTTTACATGAGGATGGATACGAAGTGACCTCCAGGCTTGACAATGCACCAGTTTTCTGTTGTTTGCATGTGCAGTGTTTACTTACCCTCATATATGTAGGGTAAAACGGTTTAGCGCTCTCCACGTGGCGACAGGTGAACATGTTCCCACATACAGCATGTTCTTTAATTCGTCCTTACAGAGCCTCACGCTCATTCCTTGAGATGAAGTTCAAATCAAAATATCAAAATAAATATGAGGTCCAAATCCACAAATTTACATTACAGAAAACCAAACATAGGCTCGATTCTGTAGCAGGGGTAATTCCTAGAATTAAAAATGTACTTCAACAATTTTCACACAAATAAGCTGTTATTATACAGTGGCTAACGGTAACTCAAAGGTTGGCAGGTACATGCACCTAGCGAAGCAAAACTAATGTTTTTTTTATTGCGGATGAGCCCATGTAGGACTACGCAAAGTACTTAGAGGCGTTTCCTTTGAGCCCAAATTTCTTTCATTATTTTGCTATGAGCTTGTTTTCTATCATCTGTCCAAGTTGTTCCAGTTTTTTTCTTCGGTTTGTCCTCTTGGTCAACTTGCCACTTATTCACCTTAATTCTAAATATATCTCTGTTTGGGATATCTTCTTTAGTAATTCCTGCCAATTTTAAGTCCTTTCTGACTTCATCAATCCACTTCATAGTATCCACTGGAGCTTTACTTCTGTTTTCGTAGAATTCCATTATCTGTTTTGTAAGCCTATTTGAGTTCATTCGTTTAATATGGTCATACAATTTTAACCTTCGTTTTCTAATATCACTATGAATGTCTGTATATATTTTTATTTCCTTTTTTATTTCTGAGTCTAAATGCTTCACCTATGACTTGTGGACCTAAAAGTTTTCTTATAATTTTGCATTCTTTTTTCACTATATTTTGGGTATCTTTTTTTCTGTTCAAAATTAATGTTTCTGCTCCATAGAGGTACTCTGGTTTAATTACAGTGTTATAGTGTCGTACTTTTGAATGTAAAGATATGCATTTTTTATTATAAGTCTTGTGAGTAACTAACGTTTATTATAAAAGTGTAAATTTGATTGACGTGTTGAATATGGTCAGATTTGCAAAGCAATAAATTTTGTTAAAAGGAATACTTGAGCCAATTTTAAAACTTCCTTGGGAAATTAATATAAGAGGCCAAGAAATTATATTGTTAACAGATTGGGGCCAGTTTATCATTTTACGAGTACATACAGAGTGTGGCCAGTAGCTCCTTACGAAAACATAGTGGATCAGTTTATCATATTATGAATATTCAGAGGAGCCTGTTGCTCCCATATTATTACCTAAAAGGGTGAATCAATTTAAATATATTCTAGGGAAGTCTA
This sequence comes from Diploptera punctata, assembly GCA_030220185.1. Classification (NCBI taxonomy): domain Eukaryota; kingdom Metazoa; phylum Arthropoda; class Insecta; order Blattodea; family Blaberidae; genus Diploptera; species Diploptera punctata. The sequence goes on along the minus strand of JASPKZ010006480.1, from coordinate 198,865 downwards.
GATTTGCTCAAGGAGTCTACAAGATATTATTAATTAGTTGTGAATATTGTATTGTTCATATGAGGTTAACAAAATAAACCCTTTTTAATTAATTACACAACTCATTGTTACTCATCATTGAATTCCCTGTCCTTCACACCGGTAGAACCCAGAAATAAGCTTAATCTAAAACACGACCTGAAGAGACCCTCGTGCCTCCTAAAACTTGCTGCAATTCTAGAAATGCATTATCAAAAACGGTTGACATTTTCCGGTTGCGCAGGGATCTGAAGTTTGGCAAAGTATGAAAAAAACTTCATTTTTGCAATTATTTTTTTTTTATATATCAAGTAGGTATTGGTGATCTTTGCTAAGCACGTGTATGTCTATCTGTGGGATCTGACAATCAATACTCCGGAAGTTATTTATCAAATACCAAAAATGTGTAAAAATATAACTTGTTCATTATTCTGGCAAATGTTGGAGCTTATGTGCGACCGGAAGATATCAACTGATCTAAACCAAATTAAAACACAATGTTTTTAGGCTCTATTTGAAGACGTTACAAACTATTACCTTACGAAAACATCTAATTAAAAAATTAAAGAAATAATCTCAAAAATGAAGTTTTTTCATATTTTGTCAAACTTTAGAGCCTTTGCGCGACCGGAAGATGTCAACCGATTTTGATATTTTTTCTTTTAATAATAATAATAATAATAATAATAATAATAATAATAATAATAATAATAATAATAATAATAATAAAGTCAAAAAGGACTTAAAATTGGCAGGAATTACTAGAGAAGATATCCCACACAGAGATATATTTAGAATTAAGGTGAATAAGTGGCAAGTTGACCAAGAGGACAAACCGAAGAAAAAACTGGAACAACTTGGACAGACGATACAAAACAAGCTCATAGCAAAAGAATGAAAGAAATTTGGGCTCAAAGGAAACGCCTCTAAGTACTTTTCGTAGTCCTACATGGGCTAATCCGCAATAAATAAATAAATAATAATAATAATAATAATAATAATAATAATAATAATAATAATAATAATAATAATAATAATAACACCTTTATCTTACGTGGCAGAGTTAAGGCCTTAAGGCCTTGTCAGCCACTCAACCAGATTAAAAAAAATACAAAAAAATAGTTTTATATCTAAATTACAATATACATAAACAATTACATGTTATAAATACAATACAATTAATATTTATAATGTATTTTGATTTACTCTAGATTTAACGAATTTAATGTATAATACGTACAAGATATATATATATATATATATATATAAAAACGAGAAAAATATTATTAATGACATAATATAAATTTAAATAAATAAAGAAAAATTAATTATTAGACAACAGGTAACTGTATAAGCGTGACTTTAATGTGCTTTTGTCTATATAATTCGCAACTTTTCTGCGCTATTACAACTTCGAAATAAAAAATGATTTTTTTCGGCCCACCCTAATATACATGCCCATTTTGCTTAAGATTGGTATCTTAGGTCAAATAACCATGATTTTTTTACTGCCAGAGGTTTGTTGATATGGTCAACCAATTGGTGGGCGTAAGTTTGAAAACTCATATCCTAAATAAATTTCATACATGACAGGGACAAGGAGTGAAGTAATTTGATGGACAGATGAGGGTGAAATGTGAAGTGGGGGCAGTGTTTCTCAAATGTCAGCCAGTGGAAATGTGGTTTGAGCCAGCGGCAACGCAAGAAAACCATTTAGTCGCAAATTGAACATGATGTAATTACTAAAGAGATTAACAGCTTTCCAGTTGTTGCACGGCGAGGAAATGGTCATTGATTAACAGTTGATTCGAATAGCATAACCTTAAAAATTCACGTATATTAACTCTCTTCCCATAACTAAAATGTTATATTTGTTTAGTTCATTGTACTTAATGTGTCACATTCAGTACCGTAAACCAGTTAAGGCGTTTAAAGAGACTATCGTGTATGTGGCCGTCGGTCAGTTAACTCGTTTTAGAGCGGGCGCGAACAAACCGCGTTTATATTCGGCGCCTAAATATTGTGTTGGCTTAGTATGTCTTGGAGATCATAGATGGCATGTAAATGTACATTTTCTATTTCCGTTTGACACGTTTAACCTTGGTGAATCCCCTTTTATTTTTAAAACAAACAACACATGGAATTCGTTCACCCAAACTTGTCCAGGCTCCAATGCAGTCGTATATGTTTCTCGTTATCGCGCTGTTGTTTGTGCGTGAGTGAAACCATGGCGAAAGAAAAATTTCTCGCTGAAGAAGAATTAGTGAATATTTTGTATAATGATGATTCAGGTGATGAACTGATTCCTGAATTAGAAAATTCACAAAGCGAAAGTGAAGATGAACTTCCACTTCCTGAAATTGACACGCCGATACCATGTGATGTCAATCACCCAAGTTATTTCACCATCAAATACTACTAGGATATCTCCTTTAGGTATGTATAAAATTTTAATTTTCTAGGACTACGCCGTAGCGTAGTGGTTAAGGCACTGAGCTACAAGCCGGAGGGTCGAGGGTTAAAGTCCCGTTGGGGTCAGGATTTTTAAACTGACCCAAACCCTCTGGCGGCACTATGGCCCTGGGGTCGACTCAGCCTCTAACTGAAATGAGTACCAGACGCTTGTTCTGGGGGTAAAGGCGGCCGTCACGCAGGGCTGACAACCCGGCTGATATAAAGGGCCGATTGTCCAGAAAAAGTGGGAGCCTTAACCTCCTACTACCCCAAGGGCCTCCGGGCCTGTTGTGGGATCACTTTACTTTTTTTTTTAATAGTTTGTGAATAATGGTCCCTTTTCTGAAGTGCCACGAAAAGGGTAGCTGGGGTATTTAAATGGCTGACCTGTGGGTTTAAATGCCCTGCTCAGTGCCTGGTACTGAATGTACGAAAATTTTCACCGTACATCAACTATTTATTTATTTTACCTGATGGAGTTAAGACCGTAAGGTGTTCTCTTGCACTTCACCAGGTTAAATTATACATACAATAAGAATTATGAATTATCTACATGTTGATTTATGCTGCCGCCAGAAGATCTTCCTCCTTCTCGACTGGTCTAGTGCAACCCATGTTCCTCTACATCGAACATCTCAGTATTCCTCATCCTTCCTTGATTCAGCCACCCAACTCTGGAATTCCCTCCCCTCATATAGGCCTATCAAGGACTGCCCGACTCAAAAAGTTTAAAAGAAACTCACTTCATATTTCCTTAGACAATATAATATATAACCGTGTTCCATGTATATTTTTATTATTCCTTTATATTTTAAACTTTCTTTACCAAGCCAATTATCTAATCTAACTGTAGGTTATTATTTTTGTAATAATAATAATAATAATAATAATAATAATAATAATAATAATAATAATAATAATAATAATAATAATAATAATAATAAAATAATAATAATAACGATAATAATAATAACGATAATAATAATAATAAGAAAAATAATGATAATAATAATTATGATTAATATTTTTCTTTCTTTCCTTCCCTTATCAACTTTATATTGTATAGTCTATAATTATCTATTACGTATCATTTATCATAATTCTTATTGTATGCATAATTTAACCCTGATGAATTGGAAGAGAAGACCTTACGGTCTTAACCCCATCAGTAAAATAAATAAATACAAAAATAGAAGCCTGTAATACTTATTCTGAAAAACGAGCCCATTGTGTTTCGATCTTCAAATTTATTTTACATCAAAATGATACGTTTACGGACATGGATTCCTCATGAAAACTTTATCTACTACGTCCCATCTACTACCCCTAGAAGTCTGTAATATTTATTGTGAATCACTCTGTAGATATATATATTGCAGATTTTCGCGGATATAAGTATGAATAAGAAAGTACGAAACGGACCGCACTGAAAACTGAAGGTGTTTAACTACATAAGAACTAAACCTTGGATGGGTGTACGTCTTCGGAAACGGACCACAGCGAAAACTCTATTTGTTTAATTATATAAGACCTAAACCTGTGACTCGAACTTATCATTCTTTGATAATGACATGTGGGATCATGCCGAAACGTCGGAATCAGTGGCCAAAGGCCGAACTTGAATCCAAGACGCGGAAAACCCAAGAAAACTTTCTTATTCATATATATATATATATATATACATGGGGGCACGCCGTAGAGTAGTCGTTAAGGCATTGCGCTACAAGCCGGAAGGTCGAGGGTTCAAGTCCCGGTGGGGTCAGGATTTTTAAACTGACCCAAACCTTCTGGCGGCAACGGAAATGAGTACCGAACGCTTGTTCGGGGGGTAAAGGCAGCCGTCACGTAGGGCTGACAACCCGGCTGACATCTAGTGCCGATTGTCTAGAAAAAGTGTGAGCCTTAACCTCCCACTACCCCAAGGGCCTCCTGAGGCCTGTAGTGGGAATACTTTACTTTATACTCGTATATATACATACATACATATATGCATGCATACTCATGCATTTATACGAGAATAGGGCCTATATATAGATTAAATTTAAAATATTTAATATCATTTCGGATTTAAAATAAAATAATCCGTTTTTTCCTGCGAGTCTAAGTAATTGTTGGAACGCTCGCTACCGCACAATTATAGGATTAGAGCTTCGTTATAAATACAAGAGTGGTGAATGTAACAATGGCACAAGCGTGCAGAGTTAACTAACCGGGTAGGATTAACAAGTAAATTAAGTTAATTCTGTAAGTTGTGTCACGCTTCAAGTGCATGGGTTGGAAATTACATTAAAATAATTCCAAATATATAATAGTTAGGGGAAGCGGCGAGGATTATGGGAAAGCAGTAAAGCGTGCGATTAGCCTCCCCTCGTGTTGCGTAATTATCCCGTGTCACAACTTATTCCTTCTTAACTCACCGCACTCCCCTTACCACACAACATATTCATTTAAATAGCTCCCAGTTTTATACAATTATTATCTACGCAACAGAAACAACAGCTTACACAAAAGTCCGTCACGCAGGAACTAGGAAAACTAAACTAATTACAATTGGGTTGGTTATAGAATACATATTTATTTTTTGCGCGATAGCTGTCGTACTTACAGAAATGGCGACCATGACTGAAAGTTCAGTTTCCTAAATCTCGGGGTTTCCAACCTATAAATAATTAATCTAAGCAAAATTTACCGAATTTTCCCGTCCTAGTACTACCCCCTGGGGGTCCGTCGGACCCCAGCTGTGCTCACAACAGCAACAGGGCGCGTCCCCGGGTGGCGGATAGGGGAACGGTCGGTGGTTTGCTTGCATTCCTCCCGGCTAGGTCCAGACCGGACCCGCGGGCCATTTGTGGGGTCGTCAGGACTCGAGCGACCTGACGTACTATATAGCTCGTGCTGCGCCCACTCCAGCAGCAAAACGCGTCCCCTCGGTGGCGTAGTGGGGAAAAGGTCGGTGGATCTGCTAGTCAGTCCTCCCTTCCAAGTCCGATGGACTCGCGGACCATGAGTGGGGTCAGCAGGAGAATTTTTTGTGATAGGGGCCTGCTGTCAAGCCTGAACTATCCCGGCCCACAGCGGGGGCCTGTACCGCCGTTGGCGGGGCGGTGGGAGAGTGGGAGATCTGGCGCTCCTGCTCTCTTGGTTCATTGAACCTGAGACCATCTGTGGGGGCACCATGGGAGATGAGCACCCTGGATGCCTACATTGCTCAGTGGGCTGCCTCACAGCAGCTACACGACTAGGCCTAGTCTTGCGAACGGGCTGGATGGGACAATACCGGGCGTAATGCTGGGAATTACCACCAGGTCAATAAGCTCGGGAAAGGAGGAAGCGCGGTCTTTTGGTTCTTCGAGACTTAGCGCCGACTCTGGAACCGAGTGACCCAAGGACAATCTGTGAGGTCGTCAGGAGTTGAGCGACCTGACGTACTAATGCTCAGGCTGGACCCACTTCAGCAACCAAACACGTCCCCAGCTGGTGCACTGGGGGAAAGGTCGGTGGATCTGCTAGACAGTCCTCCCGGTTAAGTCCAAGGGACTCGTGAACCATTAGTGGGGTAGGCAAGAGTTGAGCGCCTTGTCGTACTATTTGCTCATCTGTTGGAGCTTGCGAGCTCCGTGCTGGCCCACAACAGCTGCAGAAGGCGTCCCTGGGGTGCACACCAGGGCTCGGCTCGGACCAGTCCAGAGGGGAGCTACTGTACTGGTTCCTGGCTCGGCCTACGGGCCCGTCGACAAACTGTGGGGTCGCCAGGAGATGAGCACCTGGATGTACTAAAAGTCTCACACTGTTGGGCTTGTAGCCCTAGCCGGTCTCACAACGGCTGCAGGACACGTCCCTGGAGGCAGAACAGGGGTATGGTCGGTGGATCTGCGACAGCAGTCCTCCCGGCTAGGCTCATGGAGCCCGTGGACCAACTGTGGGGTCGTCAGGATTGAGCGACCTGATGTACTATGTAGCTCAGCAATTCCCAGAACTGCAAACTCCAACACTCTCTCCCTGGGGTGTTGGTTTAAGGACCGTGAACTTGAACGTGGACGCGAACATAGGATAGGGAGGACTAGAACTAGGACTTGGGAGTATGGTCATGACGACCGAGGTATCCCAAGGGGTGGACGGCTGGGCCTAGATGTCGTCCTAGTACTACCTTGGTTTCCTAGATGTCAGTATGAGGCGGAACGCTGACCACGTACCACTCAAAATGACATCTATACGAAAACAAGTGTAACTAAATTAGTATGGTTCAAATTCTTCCCTGTAGGGGGAGAGCGCCTAAATCTCTGTAAAGGGAAAATATAGGCTTACAATACAATACAAAATACTATCCATCCATCCATAGTAATTCTTTCATTGCAATCATAGCATTTTCATGCTAAGCTTTGCAGCTTTACTAAGCAGTTATAGCTGCGGTAGCTACCCGTTGCTTTCCACACCGGTGAAGGATGATGAAGATAATGATAAGGATGATGATGATGGCCGGATTATTTTCGGTAACCTTTAGGCCCTAAGCATCCTGACATTTCTCTTACAGGTGAGGAAAAACCCCGAAAAACCTCACCCAGGAGCCTGTCCCGACCGGGAATCGAACCCGGGCCAGCTGCGTGGCAAGGTAGCACGCTACCTCGAGACCACATCGGTGGACAACTACTGCATACTATACTTACTTACTCACTGGCACTATCGAACCCGTAGGTTCATGGCCGCGCGGACATAAGCTCTCCATACATCCCTATCCTGAGCCAATGTTTTCCAATCATTCCCTGTAAAATCTACTTCCCTCAAATCATAGTTAATGTTATTCCCCCACCTCATTCTTGGTCTACCAACTGGGCGTTTTCCCTCTGGCATTCCTACAAGAAGCTTCCATGTAATACTATAATATTACAAATTGCCTACCTAGGGCAGGAAGTAAAACCACTGATCTTTATATATAGCCTACTACGTACAATACGTATACAGCCATTTTATGACTGATTGGTGTCACCGCCTGCTGTAGTCTCCACTAAATTATTTTCCACATTTACGGTATAAAGTCTACATTGGTCAGACTGCTAACGTCAGTCAGTTGTTTATATTGAATGCAAATATTTCCAACAAATACATTCTTTTACTATTATTCATTATTTTGAAAACACAATCGTGCAAAAAATAATGTAGAACACACGTTTATGAAGTTTTTTTACAGAATAACCTCGCATTGTAATATAATATTGTTAGATTGGAGAAACTCAATATCTGATGCCGCTTATTTAAAAAGTGTAGGAACAAAGTGAAAAATAAAATTTTTAATCTTGAGTTTCAGGTATAAACTCTCACTTATAATGGTCGAATTTAGATGAGTTTTGGTGAATACCTTCCTCGTTTATCTTAGTCGTATATACTGAGTTTCGTTCTGAAACATCCAAAATTGCGACCGCTAGTTTTTTTCTTCTTCTTACAAGGATTAAACCTTTTTGGTTCATTCCGGCTCCAAGTATTATAGCTGCTGTGTCCTTCTCTTTCGTGGGCGTCCCCGATCTCTTTTTCCTCCTCTTGGTTGACAGATCATACTTTTCCAAGGCAATCTGTTGGTATCCACTCTGGAATCCAATCTGAATGATTTTGAATTTTTTTGTTGTTCTGTTGAAATCCTACACCTAGCTGCTATGTATTGCTGGTTAACTAACTCGAACTCACACTTTTTACAAAAATTAATTACTATATGCCAAGTTTGGTTCTAATGAAACAAATATTGCCGCCGCTAGAGTGTTAACACATACATTCGTATCTTAATTGATATGACATGTTAATTGCATTATCTTACAATTCCTTAATTATTACTGGACAATTTTCAAACAGAAAAATAAAATCGAAATAAAAATAGCATAATATCTGGAATATTTTGTAAAATGCGTTGCAATTAGAACGATGGGCTATATAATATAACCTGTGCCGCTTCGCTCAGGGTAGAATATGGTAACTCAGGGATGCTTATATTATACACTTACTATTTCAGTTTATTGGATAATTTTGCATGTACAATTATGGACTTACAATGTTTATACCTCACTAATTCGGAGTGGAGTTGATGAATTTACCTAAGCTCATGTGTTTTTAATATCACTTTTACTAAAGGTCGCGAACGGTTGCTGTAGGACTTGTTTCTTGTAGACCGTATGAGCGTGAGAGAGTTTTCACACGCATCCTCGCCTTATAAGGGTGATGACTTTTCCCATAAAGTCATCATCCCCACTCCAAGTGTACATGTTATTCATTATAGCTTAGAGGGGTAGGTACCATTCCTTTGGGGTTCCTATGTTGGTAACAGACTCATGTGCGCGTTTGTGCGCCTTCCAGTTATTACTATTAATGTTATGTTTTAATACTTAAGAGTCTATTACTTCTTGCCACAAACATCAAGCTTGCAATGGTACAACCACGTAAAAATAATGACTGAATACATTGTTGGGATGGCTACCGCCTGAGAGGTTGAAGACAGGCAGACTAAATGCTGCTTTGTTTCAAGGTATAAAAATAACAATGAGGGAAATAAAAGTAGAGGAAGAGAGTATTACCAGTTTAAGGAGTAAGCGCAGTTGTTGACGGAGGGCACTGCTGTCGTGTGTATGCAGGAATAGAACACGTGACACTGCTATCTATGAGCGCAGAGGGGAATGGGACGTGGGACGCTGACAGAGTACACTGCCTTATATCACGTCACGTGTAGCAACAAACAGAGCTTCGTAATTCTTCCGCCTGCAGAGATATTTTGAATGACTAATAATATGGAAGATTGCAGAACACAGACATGAATTCTATATTTACCATATAGAACTTTGGCTACCGAGAGACGAGTTTACAATATTAAACCGGTTTTAGATATGTTTTTATCAATGAAACTTTTTTAATATCAGTCTCCAATGGAAATAAAATAACAAATACTTACAAATTTAGTTGATAGGCTCTACTAGACTGAAACAGGAAACATACCTGAAACAAAGCAGAGAAAAAAGAACAATATAGAATGCAGTTCTTATAAAAAATCTATCGATATTCAAAAACAGAGCATTCAATTAATAAATACAATTAAATAGACGATATATTTCTTGACCCATTAATCCGACTGGGATCCAGGTTCATAACCTGGCGATTCCGGAGGGGCATTAGTAGTGGGCTATATCCGTATTTTTCGGCTTTTCTTAGGGGTTCTCCCATTTCCCGAATTTCATCCCAACGACACAAAATTGTTGATTATCCTGATGAATAATTTTCATAAGTAATGTCACGAGTGTTTTCCAAATTATCGATAAATTTATCTAGAGAATTTGGAAATCAAGAGTGGCATTTGTTAGGACTATTTAACGAATAAAATTAAGCTGTTTACTCACAAATCATTATTTAACTATAGTCATTTTAAAATATTTATATATTTAATGTAAACGGCGATGTTTGAAAACAAATGAGAAACGATAGGTACGCTTCATCTGCTTCTTTTGTTTATCACTGCAACCAGATCATACTATTTATTGCCAAAGGAACGCAATATTGTAAGAATGCTCTCTAGTGGAGAAAAAATGAAACACATCAAACTGTATATTAATTCATTTCTGATGTCGTATGATGTAAATATGACAATTATATTTTTCTGGATTATTGCCTGGGAAAACATACATTTAAGAAAGTGCAAACAGTGGTTTCTTTTTTTGGTGGTATAATCAATTGCTACAAATGTTTTTATATTAATTCCCGCATGCGGCATGTGTTGACATTCATGCACTATATATACAATCTGGTAGCCGTATTTCTTATAGGCTCAGTCACTGCAAAATAATGGTCAGACCTGTTCAGAATATTAAAAAGGAGGAGCTTTCTTTAATATGGTAATTATAACACTGATAAATATTTCGTGAAACACAACTTTGATTGGTTGTAAAACAGAAATCATTGAAACGTGATTGGTCATTGACTCCCATTTGGGGCATGAGTTAAATAGTCAAAATAATTATGAAAGCCGTGCAATTAGTACAATTTACAGACGCAGTTTGTTAAAGATATTTCCGGATGAAACCAGAATTAAATTCACAATACCAAAGGAATGTAATGAGTAATTTTGTTAAAACGAATTCTGTGTAGAAATAGAAACGTGAACTTTAACCGCGACTGTACAGAGACGAAGCGAGGGCGGCCAAAGAGCTTTCTTCGGTTCGTTAGTCTTGGAATTTGGTTGGAAATTAAACTTGAGAACTGGAAATGGTGGAGGCGTTTGTAATAATTATAACACCAGCTAACAGAGCACGTTCTGTTCCACTCTGATGTCTGTACAGATAACAGTCCTTCATTCAACACGATCCCACTTTTCAAACTTTATCATTTTTAAGTCTTCAATATATAGAAATGAATGTTTGTTTGATTGTGTTTGTTTGTTCGTACTTTATGCGCGGCCTAATCCGATTGTGATGAAAAATGTTCAGGAGATTCCCGGGATGAACATAGGCTATAAGAGAGTTGTGATACTCAACTCCTACACCCTTAAAAATCGTCCTTTGTAATGGAAAACATGAAAAAAGTATCTCTTTCGACGCTTAAATGGCTTACGCTGCCTAAACCATAATAATTACACAAAATTAATGTACACAGAATTGAATATCTCAAAAAGCTCTACAAAAAAGTCTGCGACAGCACATGTTTATCTCTTACGGAAAACTCACAATAGCCATTTTTGTCTTTCACTGATGCCAAGAAGATCGAGACAAGTACGTAGATTCCTGTGCAAGCATAAAAGCACATGGCGGGTTTTCTTTTACGGATAACTCACAATAACGAATTTTGTCTTTTAGCATATTTATGCCAAGAAGATGGAGATAAGTAGATTCCCGGGCAACACCGGGTAATCAGAACGAGGAGTCCTAAAATAATTACCATATACATTTATAATTATTTTTCATTTTACTTATTCAACTAATCATAAGAAGTACATTAATTTTCGTCTTTTAGCTCATTTATATCAAGAAGATCGGGATGAGTAGATTCCCGGACAACGCCGGGTAAACAGCACGGGGTATCTAAAATAATTACGATGCAAATTTTTCCCTTTACTTATCTAACTAAACATAAAACACATTAATTTTCGAATTTCAGCTCATTTATGTCAAGAAGTTCGGGATAAGTAGATTCCCGGGCAACGCCGGGTAATCAGCACGGGGTATGTAAAAATATAAATTTATAATTGTTTTTCCTTTTACTTGTTCAACTAAACATAAAAGCACATTAATTTTCATTTATTTGGGCGCAGCAGCGCACGCCAGGTATTAGCTAGTTTTAAATAAAACCACGCGTAAAGTAAGAATTAGAGCTACGATTTGGGGATCAGATAGAGTTGCTGAATGTATGAATGATATATGGAAAAAACAAAAGACACTTGGTAATAGTGTCTGCTGTTCGGTAAGATTTTTCTTATTTGAAAATAAATTAAAGTTTCTCTAAAACTATATTAGATAACTAAACAAAAATATCATCACTTATTAACCCTTAGTCCACCCGCTGTGGTCTCGAGGTAGCGTGCTGCCTTGTCACGCAGCGGGCCCGGGTTCGATCCCCGGTCGGGGCAGTTTTTCTGGGTGAGCTTTTTATCGGGGTTTTTTCTCACCTGTAAGACAAATGTCAGAAAACTTTAAGGCCCAAACGGTCCCCGAAATCATATGGCCATCATCATTATCATCATCATCACCATCATCCTTCACCGGTGTGGAAAGCAACGGGAAGCTACCACACCTTCACAATTCCCTAGTAAAGCTGCAAGCATAGCATGAAAATGCTATGATTGCAGTGAAGGACCTGCCTTCGGACAGAATTACTATGGATGGATTAACTCTTAAATCGTCAATAGAATATTTTCTCGTGCCAGTTATTTAAATGTTCCGGACCGCAAATAAAATAAATTCATGTAAAACTGTGTTATTATTACACATTATTGCGTAATTTGACATAAATTTAAGTAATCTTTACTCGTTTGTTTTTTTATTGATTTAAAAACAATATTAAATAAATGAAATCAATGTATCCAATAAGATACATTTTTAATTGAAGGGTTAAACAGAAGCTGCTGAGTTGATTGTTGCCCAAATTAAGAATTTAGTAGCATTTTCTATTATTTGGCAATCATTTTAACATTGAAGTGAAAATTACAGATAATTTACATTTTATGTTCATCTGGTACCATTTTCTCTGATACTATATACAACAACAGCATTTTTTTTTACTCACACTGTTTATGAGTAGTTTAAAATTTGAGGTTAAAACGTTTTGGAAGACAATCCTTTGTTAAGTTTCCAAATTTTCTCCAAAAATATTATAATTTTTATGACTATTTAACTCATGCCCCAAATCGGAGTCAATGACCAATCACATTTTAATGAATATTGTTTTACAACCAATCACAATCGTGTTTCACCTCGATATTTATCGATTTCTGTTTATCACAACAAAGAAACTCCTCCTTTTTAATATTCTGAACAGGTCAGAGCATTATTTTGCATAGACTGAATCTCCAATAAAGCCGCCATATTTGAATGTAACACAGCATCACTAAAACCCCATCTACAGCATTCAGATATTGTGCAACATGCATACTCATTCGTTCATCTACATTGAATATAACAAATAATGAACAGATTCCTGCAAACTACAAATCTAATAATTGTGTTTTTAAATAATGATTTTACCTAGTTGTTTACTAAAAAAATAAATCAATAACCTATAATTTTGGTTATAAATATAGTTTTTAGTGTTTCATTTTTTCTCCACTAAGGTGCATTTTTACAATATTGCAGCCACGCCAGATGGCAGTAAATAATATTATATGATCAAGTTGCAGTGGATGACAAATGAAACATGGCGACACGATTCTGATTTGTTTTCAAACATCGCCGTTTACATTAAATATATAAATATTTTAAAATAACTATATTTAAATAATGATTTTTGAATAAACAGCTTAATTTTATTCGTTAAATAGTCCTAACAAATGCCACTCTTGATTTCCAAATTCTGTAGGTAAATACACTCGTGATATTACTTATGAAAATTTGTTTGTAGGCCTACTTTTTTTTTGTAAATTATATTACAATTTATCAATTTAATTCTTAACCTCACTTATGTAGAAATGTTATATAGGCCTATATTACTCGAATTTTAAGTTAAGTGGTCCAAAATACATATATATATATATATATATATATATATATATATATAAATTTGCTTAACTGTTATGTTAGCCGCTAGATGGGAGTTGGATCAAATTTCCGCTACCTCTTGTGTGAATTGAGAATACTACATGTATAAGAAAATTGTATGCTTGTCTTGGAATTCTTGGGTAGCTCAGTTGGTTAGAGCTTTAGAGACTCGAGTTCAAATCCCGACTCAAGCATTCATTTTTTCTTTTCATATCTCATATATATATATATATATATATATATATATATATACACTCTGAAGAGTGGCCCACAATACATATATATATATATATATATATATATATATATATATATATATATAAATAATATATAATCGGCCGCGGTGGACTAGTGGTTATGCTCCTTGCCTCTGGTACCGAAGGTCGCGGGCTCAAACCCGGCCGGGGTCGATGGATTTTTTTAGGACGGAAAATCCGAGGAGCAAGTCCTCCGGGAGGGACTTTAAGTCGTGGGTCCCGAGTCTGAAGATTTTCAGGCTCGTAAAAATCCTTAAGCCTGAATGAAAAGGCCTCTAAGCAAAATTTACCGAATTTTCCCGTCCTAGTACTACCTTGGTTTCCTAGATGTCAGTATGAGGCGGAACGCTGACCACGGACCACTCAAAATATATACGAAAACAAGTGTAACTAAATTAGGGTGGTTCAAATTCTTCCCTGTAGGGGGAGAGCGCCTAAATCTCTGTAAAGGGAAAACATGGGCTTACAATACAATACAATATATATATATATATATATATATATATATATATATATACCTATATATATATATATACACACATACACTCTGAAGAGTGTATTTTGGGCGTCCACAGAGTTACCCTTTTCACGTTTTCCACTACAAAGGGTGATTTTTAAGGGTGTAGGAGTTGAGTATGACAACTCTCTTATAGCCTATGTTCATCCCGGGAATCTCCTGAACATTTTGCAAAAAGCCCCATCACAATCGGATCAACAGTATGGCCCCGCATAAAGTACGAACAAACAAAAAACAAACATTCATTTTTATATATTCTATGTATGACCAGAAATTTAGTTTTATTTTTGTTTACTATTTGTGTAATAAAAAAGGCTGAACGAAATGTCAGCGTTACGAGTTTTCATGTAAAAGTAAAGAAGTAAAGTGATCCAACAACAGGCCCGGAGGCCCTTGGGGTAGTAGGAGGTTAAGGCTCCCACTTTTTCTAGACAATCGGCCGGGTTGTCAGCCCTGCGTGACTGCCGCCTTTACCCGCAGAACAAGCGCCTGGAACTCATTTCCATTAGAGGCTGAGTCGACCCCAGAGCCATAGTGCCGCCAGAGGGTTTGGGTCAGTTTAAAAATCCTGACCCCAACGGGACTCGAACCCTCGACCCTTCGGCTTGTAGCTCAGTGCCTTAACCACTACGCTACGGCGTGCCCCCAGTTTTCATGTAGGCCTATAGAATGTACCTGAATCGCTGTAGGCCTAATAAGGCAAGAACCATACGAGCAAAATAAAGGGAAAGAGATACAAAAAAGAAAGTAGAGTAAGTAAAAGGGATAGAAGATAAGGAGCATTATCTGAGATTAAATAAGAAACAGTTAACCCATTGGAGACTTTTAACGAGTCTCCCTCGTGAGCAGGTAGAAAGTCCAAACAGCCCCACAACGAGGTAGACTCGTTGTTGTGTTATAACACTGTAAGACGTTAGGTTTCTTTAGTGGTTTACATTTTCGGTTCACCATCAGTAAAATGTGTTGTTTGTTTATGTAAAGTAAATATGTATAGGCCTAGTGTATTGTATAGTTTATTTTAGTTATTATTTATAGAATAGTAGACTATAGTTGTAGGCATTTATTACGGTAAAATATAAGTGAATATAAATTCAGTGCTTATTTGTTAAAATTCATAGTTTTAAAATTAATTTTTTTCTTGCAATATGTGCGTAAATAGGAGAGAACGTATTGCTTTTGAGAAACTAAGTGAAGTAGTGGATGAAATATTATGTGACAGTGATTGTAGTGAATTATTATGGAACGAAGATTCGGACGATGAAATAATATACAGTGACAACGTAACCGTGCATGCTACTGATGGTAGAAATATTAGGTGAGTTTCGTCCAGTTTTTATCTATAGTATTTTATAATTTACAGGTCGATATATAACTATGATAATTAAAGAATATACGAAGAACTTTTCCTGATTTTATAATGTATAGGTCTATGCTTATTTTATTTCATATATTTATTTTTATTATGTACAGTATTATATTGCGTTTGTTATTTTTTTCGGTCTTGTTTGAACATATGATTTGTGTTTACTTTCAAGGCAATGTCCGAGAACTTTTACAAAAAGATGGTTTCTGAATTGTTTGTCAACTTTCACAGCCTTGAAAATAACAAAACATAACGGTTTACAATGCACAAAAGAGGGTAGCAGGTAGGCCACATTCCTTTGCTATTCGTAAAAGTACAAGATACTAAAAGAAATTCAGGGGTAAACACAATATCTGAAATCATAAGTGATAGAACAGAGTATGTGTATTTAAAGTCCAGCGCAGCCGGAGTAGCGGCGCGGAGATTTAAATGGGTTCCCAGTGAACATGCTAGGCACTTTAAACGTGTCTCCAATGGGTTAAAAGTGGCAAAACATCATGTAAAACATGGGAAGGGAAGAAGGAATACATCTCCTGCTTACGATGTGCTTTCTAGTGATATTCAACCATAATTGTAACCTTTACCCCACCACAAAACTGAAATAAAACAAAAAAGAAGGCAAACTCACAACAAGAGTAAATGTTTTACATTTTAAATATTCATTTCATTAAAAGGAGCAACATTTACAAGACTGTTTGCTTTTATTAACACGAATTACTGTCAAGTGAAACACTCTTTTTTAAACACACGACTCCATCAACGCAATAAGTGTGTTTAGTTGTAAACCTGTGGGTAGTGACCCTTAAGGCGGGTGATGAGATCGAAATATAACAGATATTATCTTTTTGATCACATTTTTATTTAGTATTTAATCATCCGGTATCATGGCAGCTGCCGCCGTCTTCCGGAAACCAAACGCCATTCCTCTCTGTCCATCCATTGATCTTCCTCCATTCCTCTGATATTCATAGCTGCTTGTACCCTTTCTATCCAAGTTTTCTTCGGTCTTCCTCTCTTCCTCCTTTCCATTGGGATCCATTCCATAACAATTTTTGGCAATCTTTGCTCTGGCATTCTTCTGACATGACCATACCACTGCAATCTTTTCTTTTCTATGATGTCTATGATGTCCGGCTCCTCTTGTACACCCATAATTTCCCTTATTTCTTTATTTCGTATTCTATCCATTCTAGATTTTCCAGCTGATCTTCTTAAAACATCCATTTCTTCTTCTTCTTCTTCACTTCCTGGTTTAGGCAAGAGTTGCCTGTTCTGTCTTCACTAATAGATCTAAGACCATCTCTTCCGAGGACGTCCGACATCTCTTCTTCCTCTTGGAAAATAATGGAAGATTTTATTTGGTAATCTACTTTCTTCCATTCTTTCTACATGTTCTTTCCACTGTATCTTGTTGTTAAATATCTTTTCTTTAATGGAGTAGATCTGCAGTTCTTCACGGATATCCTCGTTTCTTATCTGGTCCATTCTAGTGCAGCCTTTTACTCTTCTTAAAAATTCTTAAAAAAACATCCATTTCTATACTTAAAATTCTTTTCATTTCCCTGGTAGGAATTTGCGAGACTTCAGCACCATATGTAGTGTTTAATATTAGAGTTAATTTTGATTGTTATATTCTGATGTAATATATATTTGTCCTGGTGAGTGGAAGAGAAGGCCACATGGCCTTAGCTCCACCAGGCTAAATAAATCTAATCTATTGTTTTTTACAAATGCCCCAGGTTTGTCTTTCGACATCCCTGGTTTCTCTCCTGGCATGGCGTAATTGTAACCCACTTCTGAGGTTGGGGCACCTGGAAGGCGGGGTTACGTTGCCCCGATGATATGATTGGTGATGATGATGATAGTGGTGCGCCAGGAGAGTCCCTAATCCTAAGCTTAACCTAAGATGAATATGAATGATGATGATTGCGATGGCCATATGATTTCGGGGACCGTTTGGGCCTTAAAGTTTTCCTGACATTTGTCTTACAGGTGAGGAAAAACCCCGATAAAAACCTCACCCAGAAAAACTGTCCCGACCGGGGATCACAATATAGTAAGAATGTACTCTAGATGAGAAATTTATAACCAGCATTATAGGTTATTAATTACTTTCTTATGTCCTATGATGTAAATATGTCAATGATATTTTTCTGAAACGCAAATTCCTGGGAAATAATACGATTAAGAAAGTCAAGAATTTTTTTTTGTGGTATAATCAATTGCAACGAATGTTATTATATGATATCCCGTAAATACTATCTGCTAACATTCGTGCACTATATATATAGGGTTTCCAGTATAAAACCGGACACTCTGCGGCTGGCAGAGTGAAATGCGGACGGGGAGAGAGCGCAGCCTGACGGGTGAAACCCCGTGAGGCGTGTCCGGTTTTATATTGGAAGCCCTGTATAATCTGGTACCCACATGTAGTCGCTGCAAAATAATGCTATGTTAGAATGTTAAAAAGGAGGAGTTTGATGTTAAAGCGATAAAATTAAAATTATAAAATCGAGGTAAAAAAGATTGTGATTGGTTGTAAATAAAAAATCATTGAAATGTGATTGGTCATGACAAAGCAGCACGCTACCTCGAGACTACAGCGGTGGACTATTTAAATATATCATCATCATCATCACTCCAGGGATTAGGCAATTGCCCGTTCCGACTTCATAATGCATCAGCCCAACGTCTTCTAGGTCTTCCAACATCACGTCTTCCTCTTGCTTGATAATTTCTTGCTAACAATGGATATCTCTCCTTACTCATTCCTTATAGCATTGTTATTAAAGAAAAATGCAAACGGCCATCATCATCATCATCCTTATCATTATTATTATCATCATTTCATCGGTGTGGAAAGCTACCACACCTATAATTGCCTAGTAAAGCTGCAAAGCATAGCATGAAAATGCTATGATTGCAGTGAAAGACCTGCCTTCAGGCAGAATTACTATGGAATGGAATTTGTGACTAAACATGTTGGCAATTCGATCTACTAGGAACGTGTGTTTATCATGTTGGCCAACATGATGCTAGAAGGCACTTTTTATCCATCGAATATTCACAGGCGGTATCCTGACACAGAATAAAATAAAGATAAACACACTTTGAATAAATGCAGATTGCTTTATAAAAAGTGTCTGTCGCCGCGAGGGACCAAACACGCCACTGATTATATCAGACTCTCAATTCATGGTTTCTATATTATCGACACGTTCCCTCCATTCGTGTCGTTTCATTCCACGCATGTTTATCCATTCCTTTTGAGTAAAGAATAGATGCCTGGAGGCAACACTCGAGATACGAGGGTGAGGTAATGCAATGGATAAGGATTCTGACGCTGGCCATGTGGAAAACAAGCAATATGGACCATTGAATATTTGAGAGGGTGAGTGCCGGCGCGTGCCAGGGGCGGATCATAGCACCCTGCCTACAATAATAATCATTTCATGAAGCACAAGTCAAAGACAAAACAAACACGTATGTTCAGATAAAAACATCAATGTAACAAAGAAGCAGTAATTGTTTAAAAAATAAATATTGGTGCTTCTTGTAGGAATAAAAAAAAGGCCAGTAGGTATAGTTCAGTTCTGGCTTCTGTAGCCGCATTTGATTGATCTATGTTGTATGGTGTTATAGTTTATGCAGCGTAAGCCATTTAAGCGTCAAAAAAGGGACTTTTTTCACGTTTTCACTACAAAGGGTTGTACAGAAATGGATATTTCGATACAGGAATTACGTCTTACTGCGCAAACTATACGTCATCGCGTCTCCATATCGAGTGTCAACTTTATGAACAGTGCCAAAAGCTGTCCTATCTATCCCTTCCTTTCCTAGTGCGCACCCTGTGCTATCGCGCATTCCCCCCCCCCTCTCCTTGTGAACTCTCATAAATAGCTGTGTTTTGTAACATCGAATCATCATTAACTCAGTCATCATTGGAGTCTGGTCAGAGCAGCTCAGGAGAGCTGGTTTTGTTTGTTTAGTCCAGTAAGCCAGGGTGGGGACGCTAGGACAGTATTTCCCCCAACCCGAGGCTGGACTAGAGTGAGTGATAATGTATGTATGTATGTTGATTTATATCATATTTTCTTTTTGTATAGATGATCTACTATGATTTCTTTTCTTTGTAAATCGAATATTTATTTATTTATCTTTATATTATATCTGACTATATTTTGACTCGCATTAAAAGCTTTAGTTGTGCTTTTTACTTACTCTATGCCTATTCATTCAGCAGTTAGCATAAGTCAGATATCAAAGTCAAATTCCAAAGCTTGCTCAAGCGTGTGTGAGTTCCTCTTTCCTTAAAGCTTCCACGAGTATAACTTGTAACTCACTGCACATTACATGTTTGATAATTTAGTAAGGAAAGTTCAATTAATCTTTGCCTTTTATGGGTCCGGGCAAAGATGTCATAATTTGAGCAATCTATGTTTTCTAATCAAAATAGTTATCAACCTATACGGTGCAGGGTGATTTTTATGGGTGTAGGAGTTGAGTATCACAACTCTCTTAATACCTATGTTCATCCCAGGAATCTACTGAACATTTTGCAAAAACGCCCCATCAAAATCGGATCAACGGTATGGCCGCGCATAGAATACGAACAAGCAGACATTGATTTTTATATATTAGATATTCCTATAGGAGGAAAAGTACTGCATTCATTGTTGTTTGCAGATGATCAAATATTTTTTTGCAGGAGATGAAGATGATATGAAATACATGATAAATAAATTAATGGAAGAATATACAAAAATGGGGACTGAATATAAATTTACAGAAAACAGAATATATGTGTTTGGGAAAGGATGTGGATGACCTTGTACTTGAAACAGGGAAAATAAAAAAAATGTGAATTTTTTAAATATCTTGGGTCAATAATTACAAGTTTAGGTACCTGTGAGAGAGATGTACAGACTAAAATTGCAATGACAAAAAATGCAACTAAGACATTACATGGAGTAATTTGGAACAAAAATGTTACAAAGGAAACTAAAATGAAAATTTATAAGAGCATAATACAGAATATTTTGTCATATGGAAGCGAAACTTGGTCTTTGACGGAATTACAAAAGAATAACATTAGAACAGTTGAATTTGATTATTTTAGAAGAAGCCTCCAAAAAACAAGACAGGATAAAATAAGAAATGAATTCCTTTGGAAGCCTTGGCGCAGAGCAACGGGACTTGCGCTGGTTCGAGTCTCCATGGGGGAAGAAATTTTCTCATGGTATTTCGGCCAGTATGGGACCGGTGCCCACCCAGCATCTTGAGGCAATTGGGTAGGTACAATAAGTAGCGGCTCCAGGTTGAGGAACCAGCTATTACGGCTGGGGGACTCGACATACTAACCACATGTTACCCCTACACTGGCTGTTGATCATCTACCTCTGTGATTGACACATGTGGATGTGAAGGGCCAGCATCCGGCTGGTAAAAGGGCAACCGCTGAAAAGTGGAAAGACCCTCAATCGGAATTCCTTTGGAGAGAAATGAAGATCACATCTGTTGTTAAGAGGATTGAAAATCAAACACTTAAATGGTATGGCCATGTAGAAAGAATGGAAAATGAAAGATGGCCAAAAAATATATATACCAATGGTCACCCCCTGGAAGAAATAAACGCGGCAGACCAAGGTGGAAATGGAAAACCTACGTCAGAACAATAATGGAGGATAGGAATTTGGAAGAGGGAGATTGGAATGATAGAGATAAATGGAAACTGAAGACGGCAAACCTATAAGTGGGGGAAAGCCGAAGAAGAAGATATTATTCTCTAAAACCATTAGATTTAGGAATTCACTAAAAACAAAAATTTAAAACTCCTTCCAACGATCACAATTTTCGATTATTCACATCGTCTCTAAATATAAATGATATTGCAATAAACCGAGGTAGATATTGTCAAAAAATGAGCAAAACCCGGATATTAGAAGCGGAGGTTTGCGTGAAATCCGAAATTAAAAATTGATTCTAGCAACCACCAGGTTTGGTTCCTCGCTATGTGCTTCATAGAATAATTAATTTCCTATTAACTCATTCAAATAAAAATATATC
This sequence comes from Diploptera punctata, assembly GCA_030220185.1. Classification (NCBI taxonomy): domain Eukaryota; kingdom Metazoa; phylum Arthropoda; class Insecta; order Blattodea; family Blaberidae; genus Diploptera; species Diploptera punctata. The sequence continues at coordinate 176,980 of JASPKZ010006480.1, read as the reverse complement.
CGTATTTCATTTATTTAGAGAGAGGAAGTATGACCGGAATTCTTCAGCACCGGAGCGATGATAGACAGGAACTGGACAGAAGCAAATTTCCAGAAACGACACGTCATCAAAAGATTAAGCGTGCATGGATTCCACCACCTAATGTGTACAGATAAAACATTCCATGACCCAAAGATGTCATGCATATGCGAAGTTTGTGAACAGAAATGCAAAAGATATCACATCGAAACATGTAAACAAAGAACAAAAACAATTAGTGATTACGCAAGACGAACCTAAAGTGTTAGTGATTGTTAAAGTGGCGTGTTATCACCTTTGCACATTTGTGAGCAATACATTTATATATTTATTTAGGAGTAGCAACGCACGCCGCGTATTCGGTAATTACATACAGTGAAACCTGTCTTAGCCGGAACCTTTATTAAAGGAAACCTGTAGAAACGGTAAGAAATCTCCAGAACGGTACGATTTTATATGTAAAATCGACCTGTATAAGTCGGAAACGTTCATAACGCGGAAACGAAATGGTTTTAAAGTACCAACTGTTAATTTTTACCTCAGTAAGACGGAAAATTATTCTTTAGCACGTTCTAATTACAGTATTAATGACCACACATGAAAATTCTGCATATGACGCTTCTGCATTATATCGTTTTACCTTGTGTTGCCGTTGTATTGAGGGGATACCCTTATTATGTGTGACAGTGGGGAATCCCTCGTTTTTCCTTGCCTGCTTACGTAACCTGCGAGGGAGTTGGGAAACTCTTCAGTCTTCCTGTAGTTGAGTTCCTTCTCGTTTTTGTGTAAGATTTGTTTTATTTTTGCCGTGTTGCATACACTATTTTGTCTGTATTTCAGTTCAGTAAGTTATGTATTTAAAGCGTGCATGTAAAACCCTTACACTGCGTGAGAAAATTCAAGCTTGTAATTTGGGGAAACTTTATAAGAAGGAAAACTGCCAAGACGGAAATATATTTAAGGGTCCGTCAGGTTTTACTGTATATTGAATTATAGGACTCTTATAGAGAACCAGAGCTGTAAATTATAATTAAATCGGAAATGTTACAATGGGCTGGACATATGCAGAGAACGGACAGCCAAAGCATCCCGAGATAGTCATAGAAGGGCAAATGTTTCCTAAGCGACCTGTCGGCAGTGCTTGAGGTGGAGCGGGATGACATCCCGGTTCTTTCTTAAATGGATGAAAATAATCATGTTATTTCTTACAATCATTAACACAATTTCGAAATATTTTATATGTACTGTTAATTATTATTCACACAGTTATATTATATGGATGCGAAACATGGACTCTTACTTTAAGCGACGAAGAAAGGTTGCAGGGTATTCGAAAATGAAGTTCTTAGGAAAATCATCATCATCATCATCCATGCAAGTATTAGGCCGTGTGGCCTGTTACGGTCTGAAAGAGGAATTTTCCATCCAGCGCTTTTTTGGACTTCCCAGCGATCTTTTGCCTTGGGGGCAGTAACGAAGCATGGCTTTTGGAATTCTATGAGATGGCATTCGTTGAAGATGGGCTTTCCAGTTGTTCTGGTAGTTTTGTATATGGTGAAGAATGGGTTTTACATCCAACTCTTCCATAATTTGACTTTGAAAGCAAATGTAAATTTTTCGCCCAATGAATTGCTGGCCCAGAGGGTTCCCACTTAGGAAAATATTTGGACCAAAGAGAGATGAACAGACAAGCAAATGGAGAAGACTACATAACAGTGAGCTGATTTATCTTTATGGAAAACTAGTTATAATAACAAAAGTTAAGTATATTAGGCTGCGAATGGCAGGAAATGTGGCACGAGTGGAAAATGAAACAGTGACATGGAAACTGCTTGTAAGAAAAACTAGAGGAAAAGCGCTCAGTAGATAGTCAAGTATGAGATGGGAGACTTACATTAAACATCAAGACAAGACAAGACAAGACAAGACAAGACAAGACAAGACACGGGGTTGGAAGAGCAGAGTCACCCTTTATGTACCCATATCCACTGTCCCCTGGTCCGCCGAACCTACACACAGTTTGACCCGGGTGCACATTCGACAAGCCAGGTGGAATCAACCAGCAGGGCCCGTGGCCTGTCTCTTCCGGCTGTTTTTGGGACTTATATGCCCTCTTCAATTCATTGATATTATTTCGAAATTGATGGTAGAGCGATGATCCACCCACCGCACCGGCTACAACCAGCCGTAGATCAGGAGACAAAGATCCGGTCATTGTGCATTAACAAGCCTTTTCTTTCAGTTTTTTCGTTAGATGTTATTTTATTATTGTTTGATGCCAGAGGAAGACAGTTTATGAGACCAGACCCACCCTCCACGAATCTACAGTTTAAGTAATTAATGATTTGTATTAGATTAGAAGAGAATAGATTTATTAAGTCTGGTAGGATTAAGACCATGTGGCCTTCTCTTCCACTCACCAGGACAAACATATGTTACATATAAATACAAAAATTACAATACTATTTTTATTAATAACATTCACAAAAGTATTAATTTCACAATGGAATTAGAAACAAATAATAGTATAAATTTCTTGGATTTATCAATAAAACACATTGATAATAAGTTTGAGTTTGGTATCTTTCACAAACCATCTCATACTGATACCACTATCCACAGTTCTTCTCTTCACCCATATACTCATAAGATGGCAGCCTTTTAATAGTTACATTCATAGACTTTTAAATATCCCTCTTTCACCCTTGGAATATAATAATGAATTGAATATTATTAAACAATTAGCAATCAATAATAACTACGACCCTAAAATTATAGACACTTTAATTACGAAAATTCATTACAAAAAAACAATTAACAAAGTTTTTGCCTTCACCCAACAACATAAATAAATATGTCATAATGTCATACATAGGCCCACTTTCAAATAAAATATCTAAATATTTAAAAAGTTGAATATTAATGTGGCATTTAAAACTAATAAAACTTTACAAAATATAATGAAAACAATAAAACCAAAGTAAAAGAGGAAAAATTATCAGGTGTATATACATTGAAGTGTGGCACATGTGAAAATGTCTATATAGTACAAACTGACAGACATTTTATTTCTCGTATAAAGGAACATATGAGAGCACATAACAGCAATTTAGATAATTCAAAGTATGCTAACCACTACTCCAATATGTGATCATTGTTTTGAACGAAATTTTAAAATTTTACATGTTTGTGACAAAGGAAGTTTTACCTTTTAGAAGCGGTAGAGATAAATAAGGGGCACGCCGTAGCGTAGTGGTTAAGGCACTGAGCTACAAGCCGGCAGGTCGAGGGTTCAAGTCCCGTTAGGGTCAGGATTTTTAAACTGACCCAAACCCTCTGGCGGCACTATGGCCCTGGGGTCGACTCAGCCTCTAACGTAAATGAGTACCAGACGCTTGTTCTGGGAGTAAAGGCGGCCGTCACGCAGGGCTGACAACCCGGCTGACTTAAAGTGTCGATTGTCTAGAAAAAGTGGGAGCCTTAACCTCCTACTACCCCAAGGGCCTCCGGGCCTGTTGTGGGATCACTTTACTTTAAGTCCCGCGCCGTAGCCGAGTGGTTAAGGCAGGAAGCCTTGGCGCAGAACTACGGGACTTGCGCTGGTTCGAGTCTCCATGGGGGAAGACATTTTCTCATGATATTTCTGCCAGTATGGGACCGGTGCCCACCCAGCATCGTGAGGCATTTGGGTAGCTACAATAAGTAGCGGCTACAGGTTGAGAAAACCAGCTATAACGGTTGGGGGACTCGACATGCTGACCACATGTCACCCCTACACTGGCTGATTATCATCTACCTCTGTGATTGACACATGTGGGTGTGAGGCCAGCAGCCGGCTGGTAGGCTAAGGGCCTTGTAGATAAATAAATTGAAAAATGGTAATAAACTGTTACATTTCGAACTAGATTTGAATGAATCTCCTTTTTTAAATTTGTAATAGAAATTGTTACATAGTTACAGCTGTTATGTACTATAATAACAAGATTCATTAATTTATCATGTCTGAAGAAGGTACAAAGTACCGAAATAGCTGTAACTAATTAATATTTTAATAAATATGAAAGTCACATAAATTAATAATAGTACATACTAAACAATTAATTATCATAAGTAATGCCACGAGTGATTTCCAAATTATCGATAAATTTATCTAGAGAATTTGGAAATCAAGAGTGGCATTTGTTAGGACTATTTAACGAATAAAATTAAGCTGTTTACTCACAAATCATTATTTAACTATAGTTATTTTAAAATATTTATATATTTAATGTAAACGGCGATGTTTGAAAACAAATGAGAAACGATAGGTACGCTTCTACTGCTTCTTTTGTTTATCACTGCAACCAGATCATACTATTTATTGCCAAAGGAACGCAATATTGTAAGAATGCTCTCTAGTGGAGAAAAAATGAAACATCAATCTGTATATTAATTCATTTCTGATGTCGTATGATGTAAATATTACAATTATATTTTTCTGGATTATTACCTGGGAAAAAATACATTTAAGAAAGTCAAACAGTGGTTTCTTTTTTTGGTGGTATAATAAATTGCTACAAATGTTGACATGTATGCACTATATATACAATCTGGTAGCCGTATTTCTTATAGGCTCAGTCACTGCAAAATAACGGTCGACCTGTTCAGAATATTAAAAACGAGGAGCTTTGTTTAATATATGGTAATTATAACACTGATAAATATTTCGTGAAACACGACTCTGATTGGTTGTAAAACAGAAATCATTGAAACGTGATTGGTCATTGACTCCCATTTGGGGCATGAGTTAAATAGTCTTCTCAATAAAGGAGCCGCCATTTGCAAGATAGAAGCATGGCTTCACAGCATTTGGTGGATGGGAATTACAATGTATATAGAGAAAGATTTGCGTTTAGATCGGTACTTGCTCAGGTAGCTCAGTTGGTAGAGCACTTGGTCTAGAGAACCAAGGGTCCCGGGTTCAAGTTCCGGTCTGAGCGTATAATTTTTCTCTTCAAATATGATTTATCCATCATTGAGATGTACGAAATCAATAATAAAAACTTGGAAAAAAGCCGTACTGGCTGTAATGTATAATTCCCAAATATGTCTTCTTAATAAAGGAGCCGCCATTTGCAAGATAGAAGCATGGCTTCACAGCATTTGGTGGATGGGAATTACAATGTATATAGAGAAAGATTTGCGTTTAGATCGGTACTTGCTCAGGTAGCTCAGTTGGTAGAGCACTTGGTCTAGAGAACCAAGGGTCCCGGGTTCAAGTCCCGGTCTGAGCGTATAATTTTTCTCTTCAAATATGATTATCCATCATTGAGATGTACGAAATCAATAATAAAAACTTGGAAAAAGCCGTACTGGCTGTAATGTATAATTCCCAAATATGTCTTCTTAATAAAGGAGCCGCCATTTGCAAGATAGAAGCATGGCTTCACAGCATTTGGTGGATGGGAATTACAATGTATATAGAGAAAGATTTGCGTTTAGATCGGTACTTGCTCAGGTAGCTCAGTTGGTAGAGCACTTGGTCTAGAGAACCAAGGGTCCCGGGTTCAAGTCCCGGTCTGAGCGTATAATTTTTCTCTTCAAATATGATTTATCCATCATTGAGATGTACGAAATCAATAATAAAAACTTGGAAAAAGCCGTACTGGCTGTAATGTATAATTCCCAAATATGTCTTCTTAATAAAGGAGCCGCCATTTGCAAGATAGAAGCATGGCTTCACAGCATTTGGTGGATGGGAATTACAATGTATATAGAGAAAGATTTGCGTTTAGATCGGTACTTGCTCAGGTAGCTCAGTTGGTAGAGCACTTGGTCTAGAGAACCAAGGGTCCCGGGTTCAAGTCCCGGTCTGAGCGTATAATTTTTCTCTTCAAATATGATTTATCCATCATTGAGATGTACGAAATCAATAATAAAAACTTGGAAAAAGCCGTACTGGCTGTAATGTATAATTCCCAAATATGTCTTCTTAATAAAGGAGCCGCCATTTGCAAGATAGAAGCATGGCTTCACAGCATTTGGTGGATGGGAATTACAATGTATATAGAGAAAGATTTGCGTTTAGATCGGTACTTGCTCAGGTAGCTCAGTTGGTAGAGCACTTGGTCTAGAGAACCAAGGGTCCCGGTCTGAGCGTATAGTTTTTCTCTTCAAATATGATTTATCCATCATTGAGATGTACGAAATCAATAATAAAAATTAATTATCTGTCAAACTGAACAATAATGAAAATAATGTCTAATAATACAATAAAATTAAATACAATTAAGATTAAATTAATGAAAGAAAGGAATAACAGCTCGAAACCACTATACATAAAAAGAAAAGAAAAAAATATACAAAGAAAGTAATAAACTATAATGAATTAATGCATATCCGAGACTTTTGCAATGATATGAGGTAAGTATTTTTACAGACAATGACTGAAGTACATTAGCTCAGGAAATGGATGTATGGAGAGGTTATGTCCGCGCGGTCCTGAACCTATGGCTTTGATAGTGCCAAGAGTTAGTTAACATTCATGACAACTATGATTTGTTTAAATGTAGAAAGCAGAGCTGCGTGTGGCTACGCACTTTAAAATCAGTAAAATGCGTCTCAATTTTTGCAAACATATGCAGTTCGTGCTGCTCATATGCGTGACAACTCATTTTTATCTGTTTTGGTATCACAGGAACAATTCACATAAAATAATGTAGCCTTTATCTCACCATACACTGATATAACCCCTTTTACCGGCTTCCGTCCTAAAAAACCCATTGCCAGTCTCCAATGCTTGGACAGGGCGCTTAGAGTATTTGCCTACACATTTCTCATAGGTTTAGTGTTAAATAAATTGCAGATACTAGACGAGAATTAAATAAAAAAGCCAGTAAAACAAAGAAACAAAGAAAGGAAGAAAGAAAGAGGTACTCAAAAAGCTAAGAGAAGAATTTAATTTGTTGCTCGATGTTTCGAAC